>JAHTLZ010003526.1:59733797-59758368 GCA_023846285.1 Phrynocephalus versicolor
ATCTATCTATCTATCTATCTATCTATCTATCTATCTATCTATCTATCTATCTATCTATCTATCTATCTATCTATTTCAATTTTTACCTTGCCCATCTGATACCCTGGCCACTACTCCGGGTGGCTTACAATAAAAGCACAACCAAAATGAAATAATAATAACAACCAAGACATTAAACAAAACAAAAAAGCAAAGCCCCAATGTAAATTAAATCTAAATTAAGATTATAATGTTCCCATTTTAGTATGTTGCCTGCTGTGTGACCTCCTCATCTAAAGAGCTGAAGAAAACAGCTAACCTGGGAAAACCTCTCCTACTTGCTCCACCCCCTTAATTAGAGCACCTGCTGTTGTTGCAGGGAGACATTAAACTAACCAACCATGGTCTATTAAAATCTTTTATATCGCCGTTTCTGCTTACAGTTATTCTTCCAGTGTGGTGAACAATCCTCCCCCCCCCCCAGTCCTCGGCTTCACTTGAAGGGAGAAACACTGCACAATTCATCAACACCCCAAGTGTTTGATGTTGGAAACCCTTCCTCTGTGGTGACTGAAACTATTTCTTAAAAGAAACCACTTCAGACTGTCATACATACAGAGTTTTTTTCCTTTTTGTTTTCAGAAAATAACTCAGAGAGAACTCTACAGAAGAAATTTCACACCATTTTTCAGTCCAGAGAGGTATGAACTACTCTCTTGGCGGTTTTATGTGTTATTTATTTCAATTAAAGATGACGGCATGCTGAGACAGCTTTTAACACTATCAAAACTTTAAAAGCTGTAACACTTACATGACACAGGAATCCTCTCACCGGATCCTGCCTAGTGCTTTCACAGTGTACCATCTGACAGGATCAGGTCATAGGGTCAATATTTCCCATATAAATATGAAGAACGGATAACAGAAATGAAAAAAATGGTTGTTCCGTGCTGATCTCTAGTATGTATGTGTCTGCTCATTTTTTAATTTGTTCTGCTTTGTGAATTATTGCCACCATCTCTGCCGATTACTCTTATTACTTTAACTTTTATTATTATTATTGTGATATTTTGGTCCTTTTATTATTCCTGTGTTAGATTGGTGTAAACCGCCCGGAGTTCCATTGGAAGATGGGTGATATAAAAATAAATAAATAAATAATGTGGCTGACCAAAACAGAGATAGCAAGACACTGTCAATAAAGACATGCAAATTGTCAGCACGCACAGTGAATATGTGATTTATCAGGTAAAGTGACATTTCAGGAGGTGAAACATGAACCCTGCACCTGCAAGAAAACACTAGGAAGAACTAAACCAAGAAACGAACAATGGATATATATATATTTAAAAAATCTGCAGAGAGAAATCCCAACCTCCATTTGGCCTGAACTACATTTTATTCCAATGTGATTCAGAACTGGGAATGTTTACAGCCCCCAATGCCTGCTCACAATTCTTCTTACAAACACACTCCTTCTTCTTCAAGTGCCTTGTCCTTGTAGAACATTAGTGATCAGTTGCCTGAACTGGTTTCTATCTAAAGCTATTCTAAATAGAGCAGCTGTGCTCACTGTGGACCATTGGCTTAAGTTCTTAAGACAGAATGTTCTTCTACACTCTGAGCCATGCTTACCATCTACTTTTCCTTGAAGGATAACCAGCTGCAGATGGTATTTCTTACTGTGCATTATGTGTCCGAAATATTGCAATTTTCTTCTCTTTATGATATTGAGGATTTCTGGCTTTTTATTAATCCACTGTAATACAAACACATTAGTGACTCTGGCTGTCCAAGGTATCTTCAGAACTCTTCTGTGCTTCCACATTTTGAATGCTTCCAGCTTCCTGCAAAATGTTTCTGTAAGGGTCTAAGTTTCAACAGCATAGAGAAGCATACTGAATACTTATCTATCAGAGTATGAGGTCTGATAGATAAGTCCCGGTTTGTCAAGACATTCCTCATTTTCTGCAAGGAATTTCTAGCTTGGTCAATTCTACAATGGATTTCCCATGAAAGATCCCAGTTATCCTTGATGTAGCACCCTAAATATTTATAAGCTGATACTCTCAATTATATCACTGCCAATTTTGAGAAGCTTCTGTGAACCATCTTGAGAAGGTTTTGTGAACACACTCATTACATTTCCCATTCTTGTTCCAATGTATTTCACAGTGTATGTGATAGATGGGTGCCATTAAGACATAGGGACTAGCTCAGCATTTTCTAGGAACTATGTGACATTTTGTCCCTGTGGTCCTTAATATTCCAGGGTCTAGCAAAGGCCTCTGAACACTTCTTTCTTTCTGTCAGAGATGGGCACGAAACAAACAAAAAAATCATTCTGTTGTTTGTTATTCATTTCGTTACGTAACAAAACAAATAACAAAATTGTGATGAAGTTGGAACGAACTGAACAGAACCACAAAAATTAGGTTTGTTAAGTTTTGTTTTTGTTAATGGTGATGCGCAATGAAATGAGCTGTTTTTAAATGTTAAAAAAAATCCTGAATATCCATAAAAACCCAGCGATAATTATTTATTCTGCCTGATAATACCTACCAGGGGGGTTGGGGTCCTTAAAATATACATTTATGTCTTTTCTCAGATCGCTGTATTTTTTTTTTCCTTTAAGGGGAGTTAGGGGACATCGACCCAAAATGGCTCCCAGATGCCTAATATTGATTTTTTGGGTATTAAAATGCCCTGGACATCCATAAAAATGCAGCAATAATTATTTGAAATTATTACCTACCAGGGGGGTGGGGTCCTTAAAACATTTGTTTTTGTCTTTCTCCCATCCTGATGTATTTTTTCTTTTCCCTTTAAGGATGACACAAAATTGATGCAAGCCATGTGATGGGATCATGTAAATTTTTGGACAATTTCAACCAATAGCGTGCCCAGGTTGCAGACTGGGTAGGTGTGGCTGCCACAGAGGGCATAAAAAGCTCTGGCAGCCCCCGTCCTCTTTGCAGTCTGCGGTGGGAGTTAGGGTGGGATTGCTGTCTCTGCAACTCGTTACTTTAGGCCAGCCAGGCAGGTGTGTGTCCCTGTGTTCCTGCTGGCTGCAGCCTGGCTCTTAGGGCCCTGGGCAATTCCCGCCGCTGCCTTTGTAGCCTCCCTGCATACCTAGTCTATACTGTGTCTCTGCCAGCATCAATTTTTTTAGTGTTTTCCCTCTGGTCTGGGGCATTGGGGGACGCCCACGTGCGGAAATGCTTTAAATTGCACAAAAAGCGGGTAAAAACAAAAAATGAAAATTGAAAAAAAAAATTCAAAAAAAATTCACAAAAAACAAAAATGAACCAAAACAGGACCCGCAATGAAGAATGAAAAAACGAAATGTCATTTTTTTTCAAACGAACCAAAACAGGACCCGCAATGAAGAATGAAAAAACGAAATGTCATTTTTTTCAATTTGTGCCCATCTCTACTCACTGTCCCTCCAGAGCTCTATTTAGGCACTCGTAAAGAGTGTGTTAACCCACGGTATGAGAATGTGCCAACCAAACCCCTTCTGTTTCTTCTTTGAAGGCATGAGGGTGATGGCCTGGTCTGCTTTTTTATTTGAGATTAGAGTTCAGTTTTTCTCAATGTCCTGGTCTCAGGACATAGGAACCATACAGAGATGTAGCAGATTTCCCCACTTGATAATATCACTTTCCTATGTTGAAAGGAAATGTCAGAAGGAAGAGTGCACTCCCTTTGTGGAGAACATACACATTAAGAATGCCAGAATAGGGAAAACAAAGGTATGGGTGAAGACTTGAGTTGTGATACTCACTGTTAAGTTGAACTTAAGCCGCACCAGTGAATCAACTTCATCCCTCCCTCAATGACTCAGATTCAACTTGCAACTTGGAACCCTACCTCCTTTCGTTCTGGGTGGAAAAGCTTATTTTAATAGGGACTCAGACTTCAGTTTTGGGTTTTGGAACTCAGAACGTGGTACCAAAGGTCAGCACCACCAGCTAATGACCTATACTTAATGGATGTTGGGAAAGGTTGCATAGGTGGACTTCCATGCACCCCATGCACCACCTAATGAGCCTACTCAGGCCATTGTCCACCTAACAAGCTTATTCAAGCCATTGTCCAACTTATGGACTCATTCACACCAGGGTAATGTGAAATTAAGATGAACTATAAATTAGAGGCCTCGCCACTAACTTTCTTCAGACTGAGGAAGCTGCTTGGATGAGTAGCGAAATGTTTGTCTCAAGAAAAGAAGTCCAGTTGCCATGACTCAACATCCAGATAACCCCATCTAGATGGCTGGAAATCTTCACAGACATAGTGGTGCCAAAGACATGTCAAAATCCCTGTCAGCAGAAATCATGAGCCCAGAGAGAATCAGGCCTAGATTTTACTGAGGTTTTGGGCTCAGGACATAATGATCTCAAGTTGAGTTGGAGCAAGTTTGATTTATTTCTGTTCCCTGGATTCTCATTTTTGCCACCTTAAAGGTTCTGGAGTCATTTATTTGATGAGAAAGCAAGGAGGGGTAGTGATAAATGACTGAATAAAAAGCATGGAAATCTACTCATTGTATTCCTAGGGTATATATGGGGTATTAAGATCTGCATTTGTCCTCTCTTTCACAGATCTAATTTTGAGAGCTTTAGCTGCTAATGTAATTGCAGGAGAGGAGGAGAAGAGAGAGGGAGGGATTGAGAGATTTAAGCCTGCAGATCTCCCGCCCCTTAAGGTTTCACTGACCTAGTTCCACAGCCAGCCAGACATAACATGGGAGCCATGTGACCCAGCCTCTCCGTCAAAACAAACCATTAAAAAGCAGCAGCTTGAGACTGATTTAGGACCCTCCAGTCTTTCGGTGGTGTCTGGCATCTTTGATCTGCTAAGTGATCACAGGTGGATGAAAGGGGATCCCTGCCTCAATTAATGGCAAATTCCACAGGTTCGCTGTTACAAAGGGCAAAGCTCAAGTTTCACCTATAAGAATAAGTCTGTCTAGTGGGTGGGTGGGTGGATATTAAAAAACAACAACACCCAGGCGGGATTAAATGATTGCCCAGGAGAAGCTATAAATGAAAAGCAACAGCTGAAAGGCACATCTGACTGGATTTCCACACAGCAGGGAAAATGACGTGAGTTGGGAGCAGTGATATATGCGGCTCTGCTCAGTAGAAACATCAGATTTAAACAAGGCAAAATATTCCAATGCAAAGCTAGAACTGGAAAGGGTGGGGGAGAACTCTGAATATAAGCATGCAGGCTGGAATATTTTTCATAGATAACACATTCCATTTGGTCATTAATTCCATTCTTTGTAGAGAAAACATTCCAAAGTGAACAGACTAATTGTTTGCTTTCTCCTTTCTGCACATTCTTTCCGCACTTCACCCGATCAATTACCTCCCCCATTTCAGACTCAGTATTCGAAAGATTTGCCTCCACAGAGGTCTCGGAACAGCACCCATAGCAACACTTGAAGTTATGGGGTGGCAAAACAGCCATTTCTCACTATCTAGGGTTGTGTAATTAATATTACTTTCCTTCCATCCTTCCTTCCTTCCTTCCTTCCTCCCTTCCTCCCTTCCTTCCTTCCTTCCTTCCTTCCTTCCTTTGAATGGCAGACACTTATCGGTGTTACCTACTCAGCAGTTATGCAAATAAACAATTCCCCCAGCGCTAACTGGGGGACAATGAGTGGGTGGGCAGGGAGGAAAAGAACAACTTCAAATTATTTTTTTCTCTTCTCATTGTATTTTTTGAAGTTCTCTTCTTCTTCAGCCTACCATTGCTGGGAATAGTGCTGTGGCAGCTGAAATCAACTTGCCACTAAAAATCCTCACACTCACAGAGTGCCAAACTACTGAACCAATACATCGCCTTAAAGGGTCTTTGTATCAGAATCAATAGGTGTGGCTGAGTGGCTGAGGTCTGGCTAAGGGAGATTTATTAGCACTCTGTAAATGTAGGCAAAACAGCACATTATTTTTAAACTCCCAAATGAACAGAAAATGTCTGTTCCCAGGAACCAGGTGCCTGACCCAATGTTATGAATGCCACAAAATGTAGGATATTAACAACCAGACAATGAACAGCCAATGTAGCTTCCATGAATCTGAATCTGTAGCTAAAATTCAACAGAAATTAAATGCACTTACAACCTCATTTTGCCCCTGACCAGAGCTGTCACAGCTCATCAGGCATTTGCATTTGTATGATCCTGGGAAAGGAAAGGAGGTCAACCCACCACCCAGCCACAAGCGAAAAGCTTTATAAAACTCTCGGATACTTGTATTGTGTGTGTGTGTGTGTGTGTGTGTGTGTGTGTGTCCTCTACTCCTCCTCTTCAAAAAGTGTCTCTTATTTAGTACTATTTGCATGATACTCTCCTTCATGGGCTGGCCCTACCATGAAGCAGTATAAAGTAAGTGCCTCCGGTAGGCACTGTGGTGGTGGTGGTGGTGGTGGTGGTGGTGAATGTGGCGGAATGATGTCAGGCAGCAGAGGAATATTGGTATAGATGCCAGCAGGATGCCATGTGCACCTAATACAGTGTTCTACCCACAAATTCAGTGGAGGATGCCCTCGCACCAGTCTGCCTTATAACATGGGGTTATAAGTAGAGATGGGCAAGAAATGATTTTTTGTTTCATTTTTATTTTTCATTTCATTTCCTAACAAAATGAAAAATGAATGGACTTTTTAAAAAATTAAATGAAACTAAGTGAACATTTTTGTTTCGTTTCATTTCATTTTTTGTTTCCCCAATACAGTGTGCTGGGGGGGGGAAGCATGGGCTTTTAAAACTTTTTTTAGCCCCTGAAGCAAGCAGTGGCGGCAGCCATCATTGCTTGCTTCAGGGGCTAAGAAAAAGTTTCAAACCCCCACACTTTTCCCCCAATGCACCCAACTGGAGGGGGGGGGGCGAGCAAGGACTTTTAAAACATTTTTTAGCCCCCAAAGCAAATGGTGATGGCCACGGCCACTTTCTTTGGGGGCTAAAAAAAGGTTTTAAAGCCCACACTTCCTCCCGCATTGGGCAGGTTGGCCAGTAGAGATGGGCATGAAATGATTTTTTTTCTGTTTCATTTTTCTGTTTCATTTTATTTCCTAACAAAATGAAAAATGAACTGAGTTTTTAAAAAATGAAATGAAACTAAATGAATTTTTTTGTTTCGTTCCATTTCATTTTAACTTTAAAACTTTAAAAATCTTTTTTTGTCTCTGAAGCCCCATGTGCCAGCTAATTGGTGCTTGCTTTGGGGGCAAAAAAAGTTTTAAAAGCCCATGCTCCCCCCCATTTTGCCTGATGGGGGGGAGTGCTAAAAAAAAGTTTTAAAAGCCTGTGCTTTCCCCCCACCCTCCCGAAACCCAAAGTTAAATCACAAAAAATACATTAAACACGTAGTTAGCTATATAAAACATGACATAACACATAAAACACATAAAATGAAAAATGAAACGGAATGAAAAACAAAGCAAGTTTAAAAAATATGATTTCAAACAAAGTGAAACAAAACAAGGACGAATGAAATGAAAAATGAAACAAAACACCATTTTAGTGTTTTGTGCCCATCTCTAGTTATAAGAGGAGGAAGAGTGGTGTTCTTGTCTAGATCTAGATTTTGTGTGCAGTGTCTGATTTCCAGAAGCATAGCAAAGGGAATATGGAGCTCCATACAGCCAATTGTCAAAGCAAAATCCATTGGCCCAAGATCCAACCCCAGGACCCTCCAGGGCTCTAGACCATTCCCTCCATTCCATGCTGGACATGACCAGAATGTTATTTCTATTTAAAAGAAACAAAAACAAAATGCAATTCATTTATTTCGAGGGATGGGGAAACCAAAAGACATTTTGTTAAAGCAAAGTAAGGGTACGCCTTGCCCTAGAAAAGAATTAGGTCAACTCACCAGCACAATTCTTATAGTTAAATTAAAAAAAGATCTTGAAAGAAAAGGTTTAGAAATGTCGGAGGAGATCTTGAGAACAGACTCTAGAGGAGACAAAACCAGCTTTGGGGACAAGAAGTCCTTGTGGGCTGCAGAATTTCCCCACAACTGCTTTAGAGTCCTACATTAAATCTTATATTCTTTTAGATTTTCTGAGGGTGAAAGCATTGTTGTTCTCATTGCCCTATTACTGAAATGGGCTCTGCTAAATTACAGGGTGCAGACATTGTACTCAGGGTTTCTTGGGACTCTATAAAGTCTTATTCTCTTTCCAGATAGTGGACTGACTCCCATAGCTGTGGTTCACTCCAGTTTGGATAAATTGGACTCAGAGTTCTACTTGTCCATTAACTTTATTGCTTTAAAGAAAACATTACCTTCCACAAGTCGGGTTACCAGACATTTCGTTTTTATCCAGACATTTGCTCATCATATCTGTAAAATCTTCACTGTCTGGACTTTTGAAAACTTGGTGTCATGTCTGATTTTTCCCTTTTTTTGGAAGGTGGGGGTGGGGGTTGTTCATCTGACCAGACCTTTTACTTCCAGTTATAATTCTTAGTGGCAATAGTGTTCCCCCACCCACCACAACAGAGGCACTCTGGGACTGGGCAGAATAAGACAGAAATGGCAAAGAATTAATCAGCCAGGCTTTGGCTACCTGGTATGCAGAGACATCCACTCACAAAGCAACCAAGAACAACAAGAGTGAAATGCCCACACAAACCAGTGGCAAGATGGTTCAATTACAAACTCCACCCTCAATCCCAACCTACCCCCAGAGAAGAAAACAAAACAGTTTTCTAAAACTCATTCTAACAAAATAGGGTTACAGACATCTGAGTTATACACACAGGAAACTGCTCTTTAGTAAGGGTCTTGGGGAAAACCAGTCTCCACAAAAATTGAAAAGATTGTAGAGGAAGGTCTGAGGAAGCTTTTCTACAAGTTTCATAAGGGACTTTTAGGGAAGATATTTTGTGGGCATATATTTCAGACACCAGAAATTAGGTTCTAATGTATAAAGTGACAAATGAACAAATCAAAATTTACTAAAATTCATCTATTTGTATTCAGTGAGAGATTTTATTTATGATAAATATGAATGGACAGATTTGGATGAATCACCCAACTTCATCAGGAAACATTATTTATTTTTTGCTTTCTCCAAATCTAGTCATCAGTTCCAGTCCCATGATAAACCAGGAAATCCACAGCTAAAGTATCCCAGAGGGGTGACTATGCAATCTCTCATTAAAAATTCTAGTGCATTGGAATAGACAACCCACAGAGGTAATCCGTTGTGTTGTCCTAGAGCAGAGTCTTGCTGTCAGACTCAGACCTGTTCATTCTATAATTAAATGTCAAACCATGTCAAACCATTAGACAAAGTGAAGGATTCCCATTTAACAGCAGATTTTGAGTCCAGCTGATGTAGCATGGAAAAGAGTAGTAGTAATTTACAGAGGAATTGGGGAACAGTCTGAAGACACAAGTGGATGTTCAAATAGGGTGATGAGGGGCAAGTTGGAATCTTAAATTAATTTATTATTTTAATGTACAGAGGTAGACACACCCTTATGTGCAACAAGAATGTTAAGCTAGTTAGCTTAGCTCCCTCTTCAGTTTACATCCCTGTAGTTACTCTTGATGTAATCTAGATGCCCTATATGCCCTAAGCACATCTGATCTCGCCTGATTTTGGAAGCTAAGCAGGGTCGGCCCTAGTTAGTACTTGGATGGGAGACCACCAGGGAATACCAGGTGCTGTAGGCGCCTGGAGTAGGAACTGGCAAACCACTCCAGTATTCCTGCCAAGAAAACTCCATGGTCATGGGGTCACGAAGAGTCGGTCATGACTGTAACAACACAACACACACAGAGATACTCTTGAAGACAAAAGTCTGCATACAGAGGTTCTAAATGAATCATCTGTAGGACTTCCCCGCACCCTACCCACCTACTGGTCACAAGCATGGTGATTAGGCATAGGGGAGTAGCTGTCCCAGGCAGCTGACTCTGGATGTTGTGAAAGACTGGCATTTTTTCCACTATTCTATTTTGACGGTATCTTTATGGCCAGGAATGGAAAAGGCACTTCTGGGCTTTTTCAGACCACCCTTGCTCTCTATGGGGCTGTTTTTTAATGCCAGCCCTATTTATTTATTTATTTATTTATTTATTTATTTATTTATTTATTTATTTATTTATTTATTGAGTTTATATCCCGCCCATCTTCCCACAGGGAACTCTGGGCGGCTAACAAGGCTGAACAAGTCAGCATACCAACAGACAATAAAAGCAAGCAATTTAAAAACAGGAAAGGCAACTGGGCATCATAAAACAGGCAGGCTCTGCAGCAACAAATTGTCCGGCGAGCATTATAAATGGCGAGGGGGGGGGGAAACCTAACATGATGCATGATATCTAGTCTCTCCAAAGGCAGGCATGACATAGAGAAAAAGTGGGAAACTGATTGAAACACTCCATGGCAGATGCTTCCTCATCTTACTTTTAGAAACTACAGTATTTTAGCATTAGCAACATTTTTCTTTCTCAAATTTAAAGTGTTCTGCTTCTGTTTCTATACCACCCCATACCACTTCAAATAGTCCCTTGGTGGTTTACAGTTTAATTACAGTATGCAGGCTACACTTTGCCCCCGCCAACTTTGCCCCCCACCCAACTCATTTTACCAACCTCAGAAGGATGGAAGTCTGAGTCAACCATGAGCCTGCTACCTGGGACTGAACCTCAGGTCGTGAGCACAGTTTTACCTGCAGTACAGACATTTAACCACTGTGTTACAGGGAGTTAAAATTATTTCCCTTTCTAATTAAATGGATAAAAGCCAGTCACAACTAGAATAGGGCATTTGGACATTTGATGAGTCAACACCTATGTAAACCTCATTGATTCAATGAGCTTACTCTAGCTGTGTTTTACTGCTGAATTTCAGCCAATGACCCTCCAGAATAAAGTAGGGTTATTAGATGCATGGCCATACAAAGGGCTCACTTATGTAAATGTGATAAAAGAGAGAAAAAGAAAGAGGATCAGAGCATTCTTGCATATGAATATTGTTAGGAGTTTTCTATGCCTGAACAAAGAACATATAAATGATTCTGGCATCTTAATATATCAGTTTTTAAAACCTTATACAATAGCTAGGGAACATACATATATAAGTGCATTTTTGCATCATTAGTCTACTCCTGAAGGTCTTGATATAATAATATCCACATTCATTTAAGTGGCAGTGAGCATTTTTATTATCCAGTATTTACTTTGGTAAATGCATCTCCATTTATTTACTAAGAATTATTTTCCTGGATTACTTAATAAAGCCCAAATGCATTACATGTATATCCCCTTGGCAGTGACTGTGGCAAAATAATATCACCCTCAAAGAAGATAAGATTACATATGAAGTAAGAGTAATTAAAATGTGGGCTCCTCAGTTTCATGATAGTATCTCTCAGCTGTTCAGTTCTTATAAAAGGCCCTTCAGTTGTTTTTTTCCTTTACCTTTGGGACTCCCTTCAAGTCGATTTTGTGTTTCCAAGGAAAATAACTGAGGCAGCCCAGCTTGGTTTTTTTTTCCCCTTTGGCAAGTCAGCTTTCTAAACAGGCACAGGCTCTTAGTTCAGCATATTAGCTGACTCACTATAACACCACCACCACCTCATCCATATTTCACTTAACAAACTGAAATCTCTGGGTAAAAATAGCTTTTGGAACTCTACTGTATTTTCAGCCATTTTGACAGGGGTGATGTAGTAGCAGCAAACAATTATATTTAGCTAGAGCAAAACAACTGACAGGTAAATTAAAGCTAATGTTACATGTTGCCTTACAATGGCTTGTATTTAGAGATGGCCACAAATCTGAAAAATGATGATTTGTTTTGTGATTCATCAATGTTGGTGAATTATAAATAACAAATTTACATTTTTTATCCTGGTGAATCAATTTGCAAATCCATTTTTGCCTTTAAAATACCCCCAAGACACCTAGACCCACCACAATTGCAAGGAAGCTTCTTCTGGCCATCTTTTACTACCCTTCCTGGTTTGGGTTTCAGATATCTGAGTTATACACCCATAAACTGGGTCACCCTCAAGAAAGTGCCCTTTAGGAGCAAGTGTGGGGAAGCCCTATCTTTACTAAATTTGGAAGAGTTGTAGAAGAAAGTCAGGGGAAGCTTCCCTGAAACGTTGATGTTTCTAGGTGCCTTGGGGTCCATTTTATAGCACGAAAGCCTGGGGAATAAAAATAATGAATGAAGCATTAAGAGCATGAATGAACGAATTAGCAGTTTTTGATGAATTTTGCAATTCGTTTTTCTGTTTCTGCCCATTTCTACTCATGCTCAAGTCATTGTTGCTTTATGGTGTTTGATCCTGCCAATGTCTGTATATAACAGCCACATTTTTTTCTTTTACCTCAGTGACTCTTCATGAACACACATTTTTGCATTCATAAAATATTGGTTTCTGTTTAATATTTCATGCAAACAAGAAATTTTTTCAAGCACACCTAAAATAGTGGCCCCCTTAACTGATTATTTTTGGTAATATACTACATCTGTTTTTAAAGAATCAAGATTGGGTTATTTAGTAGAAATCAGATTTTCTACCTTCACCCTTTATAAGGCTTGCGGAACATGAAAAACATACATTTTTAACAAATGAAATGAGTTCACATACCTTTTAAAAATTCTTACTGAACATTAGATTTTCGGGGTTTTTTTTTCTTGCATTGGCCTAAAAGAAGTACTACATTTAGCATTATTTATTTATTTATTTGTTTGTTTGTTTATTTGTTTGTTTGCATTATATTTATTGATAAATTGCCTGACTTTCCCAGGGGAACTCTGGGTGATGAAACACATAGAAAAATAAATAAACAATAAAACATTAACCTGTTAAATTTGTTTCCAGGCTTGAATCTGATGCAAATAGTGTTTTTTGTTTTTCTTTTCTTGGTGATGCATAAGTGGTGGTCTATGAATAGATTTGCTCATCTCATTTTAACATTTTGATACTGTTTTATCTGATTTGTTTTACCAAGCAATCTGTGGTTTTATTGTTTTGAGGTTTTAAAAACATTTGTAAATGTCTCCAAACTCAGCAGGAAATAGGCATCTTTAAACAAATGAATGGATAAACAAAATTATTTATTGAAATGCTTCCCACTGCTGTAGTAGGAAGCAATGTATAATTGTTTCACCCATACCTGATTAAGAATTATATTTAATTTACTGTGCACAGTCGGCTAAAGAAGATAGTTTTTAGTATAAAAATAGGAAGAACCACCATCAGATAAAAATTTACAAAACCCCAAATTATTTTTGCCTGTTTTTGTTACTGCCCGAGCACACTCTTTGAACATCTAGCAGAAACTGTGATTTAACTCTCCAAATATGATTTTGAATAAAGCCAATACTTGGTTTTGTATGACTGATAACGTGTGTGTAACATGTTCAGACCCTGTCTCATTTTGCCTGAGGCAACATTATACTATTAGACACATGCAAGCCCTTGTCTATGGGAGATTTTATGCTTTACATTGTCCTATTTCATTGAGTACTTGAGGATTTTTTTATGATTGGGTAGTGTCATCAACCCCGGTCCCTTGTCTGAATTTCTTTATGTTGCCATAATGAGATGTCAGTGCAGACGTCCCTGTTTTACTGCTTCTAAACAACAGTCTCAGACACCAATATCTTCCTCTGTTGTTGTAGCCTTTAATTTAGTTTTCTGTCTGGGAAGTGGCCTGCTGCATGCCTCCGCCTTTTTAGTTAACAGAGCTGAGCCTGACATTTTTTGAAAAAGGAAACAGCTGTATTTTGGGAAAGCACAAAAAAAACATTGGTTATTCTTTTATAAGATTGCTAGCTGCAAACTTGCAGGAAAGACCGTCTGTATTATTTTGAATCATTTCAATTTGCCTCCCTATGTTTTCCACCAAAAGCACAAAGTTCCTTCCCTCCTTCAGCTTCATATCCTCCACCTTCCATGTTTGGAAAGGCAGCTTGGGAGGGCTGTTCATTTTGGCAGGAAGCTAGAATTCTCACTAAAGCAAAAAGAATTTCAACAGGGAGTCTGCAATCCTAGCTACAAAGTGCCTCACAATCTTCACTGTCCCCATGTGTCATGACATCGTTGCAAAGCAGATTGCTACGGTTCTCATTTTATAGGAGATAAACTGAAGCTGAAATCTAGAAATAGCCAAAGCATACCGTAAATAAACAATTAATAATACCTTACATGCAGAACTTGTAGTGGGACTGAAGGAATGAGCATCTCAGACTCAGTCTCAAACCAGGGCAATGGACTATAGAAACTGCCTTCAAATACAACTGTGACTTTCAAATACAAAAGTGGAACAGGTGATACCTTTAGGCTACTAGAAAAATTACAAAAACATTGCTAATATTTCAGGGTGAACCCCTCTTCCTCAGAGTAGTACCAATAGGTTATAACATGGCAAAAGATGGATTTGCCAGGAGTTATTTCTTAGATGCAAGGTCCTTGGCACTCAGCTCCCTGACCCCATAAACCTTTCCAAATTTCGGCAGGAGGGGGGGTTATCTAGAATTGCATGTGGAAGCTTCCTTGCCATAGGACCCAGGGGAGCATATTGTTTCATTTAATTTTGTCTCATTTCATAATGAAACTACTTTAAAAATTCATTATAAATGAAACAAAAGGAAACTACTACAGAAACAAAATGAAATGAAATGCAACAGAATACTATTTTTCCTTTTAGTGCCTATCTCTAGTCAATAGAAATATTTTTTTTAAAAAAATTGGCATGCTCTTATATAGTCATCCATAAACATTTCAGGATATGGAGAACAACAAAGAGAAATGATTTAGAAGGAAGAATTCCCCATGTATTCCCACCCCACCCCTTACTGGATGCTGAAACTAGGAAGATATTTTTGCTGAAAGGCTACAGTGTAACCTCATGTGGGCTTTCTCAAGGCAATCAAAAGAATACATCAGGGTGAACATAATAGTTGAAACACAATTGACTTTCTCCAGAGTGAGCAGAAAAGTTATGTCTGGCAGCTGGACCTTTAGAGCCACTGACAGGTTACGTTTCTATGACCATTTGGAAACAATCTGTTTTGACGTCTCAGGAATTGTCACAGCCTCTGCAAAAAGCTAAGCATGCCATTGGAACCCCAACAAACTGCTGTGCTGAGCTGAAGTTTAATTAAATTACCTCCTGTGAAAGCAACCACAGGGAAGCTCCTGGCATGGACACTGGATGTTTCATCTCAGTCATTAGAGATGGGCACGACTTAGCGCAATTTTCGTTTTCATTTTCATTTTTTCGTTTTCGTTACATAACGAAACGAAAACGAAAAACGGTTCAAAAATGGACCGAAAACGGAAACGAAACGACTAATTTTGAGCCAGTTTTCATTTTTCGTTACTGGAAAAGCACTCAATGGAGCTAAATGGGGAGAAACGAAAAAATTTTCGTTTTCATTTTCGGTTTTTGTTTTCGTTACATAACGAAACGAAAATGAAAAATTTTGAAAATTAGCTCACGAAAACGGAAACGAAACGAAACGGACCCTAGCCGAAAACAAAAACGAAAACGAAAATTTTTTTCTGAGTCGTGCCCATCTCTATCAGTCATAGAATACAGATCTTTCAGCACCTAGAGTACAACCTTAAGACTTAGGTGACTTAGACATCCCACTAGGAATTTGTTTTGGTAGCATTTCAATAATCTAGGGTGAAGGTAAATTATTTTTCACACCCCCCCGCCCCAATGTTATTGGGAGAGGGAAATATGAATTCCAAAGGAAGCTTCATTCAGTAGCATACTGAGGCACCTCCCAGGTGCCGAAAATGAAATGAAATAAATGAAACGAAGCAGGCCCTAGGGCCTGAATAACGAAAACAAAACACCATTTGGGCATTTTGTGCCCATCTCTAATTATAACCCCTGTACAAAATGACATTTTCCTGCACAGGATTTGCAAGAAAAGTGTATAGACTTTGACTGGATTTTTTTGCACAAAACAAGAGGAGAAATACTGCAGAGATGCTGTACTGCCAGAAAGATGTGCAATTGCGCTCTATAACAAATCAAGTCTGAACTATCTCTGGGGACAAGAATTATGATACTGGGGCAGTCCTTCTTTACAATACCATGAGAAGGCAGGATTCTCTGGGGGAAAACATTGAACTCATGAAAATGTAAGGCAGCGGGGGGGGGGGAGCCAAGTACAAGGTGGATTGACACTTTAACTGACCCGTGAGCTTGATTTTACAAGGGTGGGGCAAGGCTGTTGAGGAGTGGACATTTTGGAGGGTCAATATAAGTTGCAGGCAACCCAATGGCAAATAACAGCAGAACATCTTGGAAAGGATTGTCATTTTCTGGAATTTATTTGACAGCACATTATCATCAATATTCCACCAATGACATGCTAGTCAGGATTGTGAAACATCACTTTTGTGTGTGTGTGTGATCCCAAACACCCAGTAAGGGCAGCTTTATGGTTAGATGTGGATCTGACATGCATAGTAAAAAATTGTGATTGCTCTCTTTTTCTTTTCTTATTTCACAGCTTATGATTGATTTTATTTGGAGATCTGTCATTAACAGGGTTTCATTAGCATGTTGATTATGCAAAAGCAGCTTAAGAAAATCTCTCTCTTGAGAGGAATAGCATCTCTCATTTCCTCATGCTCTTCACTGTGAAGCTGCACATCTCCATGTGATTTGGCCTCACTTCCTGGGGTACTGAAATAGAACAGCAGTTGTAACCATGCCTTCTTGATTTGTTTTCTATAGACAATTGATTGGCCCTGTGGGAGCAGAATGTTGAATCAAATAGGCCGTTGTTCTGTCCCATCAAGATTCTTCTGTTATCCTCAGGTATCTTAGAGACCTCGTGTTGTATAGTAGATAGAGTTTTGAAGTAAGATTCAGGAGTTCTGAGTAGACATGGGCACGACTTGGCGAAATTCTCGTTTCCGTTTCCGTTCCTCGTTTCCGTTACGCAACGGAACGAAGAATGACAATTACTCCGCCAAAACTCGAACTCGAACCAATAAAAGAAAAATTGGGTCTGATTTGTCGTTGTCGTTCCTGGCATCGCAGTGATTGCGCGATGCCAAGCGGCACAGAGAAAAGTTTTAAAAATTAAAAAAAACCCGATTCCCGGCCAAAAAAGTAGGCAAAAATATGCCTGCCTGAGTGAGGGCACCCACCAGAGGGGTGGTTTCTGGGGGGGGGGTCCCTGGCCTCCCCCCTCTCCTCTCCTGGGCTGCTGTGGGGGGGGGGCATCCTCGTCATCTCGCCAACTCGCCAAGCGGTGGCACAGAAAAAGTTTTAAAAATAAATAAAAACACCGATTCCCGGCCAAAAAAGCAGGCAAAAATATGCCTGCCTGAGTGAGGGCACCTACCAGAGGGGTGGTTTCTGGGGGGGGTCCCCGGCCTCCCCCCTCCTGTCCTGGGCTGCTCTGGTGGGGGGCATCCTCGACATTTCGCCAACTCGCCATGCCATGTGGTGCAGGCGGGGGATCCAAAATGGGGTGACCACAATATTTATTTTGAAATCGTGGTCCAAAAACACACCAAAGCACCACAGAAACATGCGAAAATGGCTACTTTAAAACTGCCTGAATTTTTACAGTAGCAGCAGTGGGTTTTTCTTGCAACGTCTCCATTGATTTTATTTTATTTTATTTTTATTTTTATTTTTATTATTTTACACCTCCGGAATGATGGGCTGGCCATGGGAGTGGACCATGCAAATTTTTGGAGCCATTCCACCAATTGCATGGCCACTTGGCCAGGTTTTGACCGAGACTTCTGGGATGTGCCAGTCGGGCATAAAAAGCCCACTAACCCTAGCCCAAACCTGAACCCAAGCCCTAACCCATACTCCAGTACACTGTCCTTCTTAGTGGGTCAGAGAGGCATCCAGAGGTGCACCCCACTAACTCACCCTAACCTTACCTGTATCCCTAAGCCTAGCCCTTGCCCTAACCCCAACCATAAGCCAGATCTGTGTACTCGCATTGCACTACACACAAGTACACTTCCCTTCTTGGTGAGCCATATAGCGCCCAGAGGGCTTCGCTCCCCAGCACAACGAGTGCACCGTATGCCAGTATGCCAGTATGCTGTCCTTCTTAGTGAGTCAGAGTAGAGGCACCCAAAAGAGGTGCCTCTGCCTGCCACTGTAACTTGGTATGCATATCCAATTGGCTATGCGTACCCTTTTGTAGCGGGCCAGAGGAGGCACCCACCCCAGAGAGGTGCCTCCAGGAGCCTGCTTTCCCTTCATAGCGGGCCAGAGGAGGCACCTGCCCCAGGTGCCTCCAGGAGCCCGCTTTCCCTTTGTAGCGGGCCAGAGGAGGCACCCACCCCAGAGAGGTGCCTCCAGGAGCCCACACCCCCCCCAAACCAGTACTAACGACAGACAAAAAAACAACAAATGAAATGACAAATTTTTGAGAAATTTCGCGAAGAACGGAAACGAGCCGAAACGGGCCGGCTCCAACACACGACAACTCGAAACGTCATTTTTCCTGGTCATGCCCATCTTTAGTCCTGAGGTCAAATCCCTGCTCAGTCAATCAATACAGTAGGAGGAGATGAGTGCTGTATCTTGAACCATACACTTCAAAAATCTTGTTCAGTCTATCAAGAGTGAGAAATTAATTGGTAGCATATAAACCCAAAGCAAGACTATATACAATGGGCATATTGTACAACACATAGTTGTAATGTAAGAACACTTTGCTTTGTAATGGGATTGTGACAAAAAAAGCCAAGAGAAAAAGTTGTTCTTTGGTTTTGCATTCGTAGCTTGTAGAAAGAGATTTTCGGCCTCTTTAGGGCTTTCTATAAGATCAAAGGATCAGGGCTCAAAAGAGTACTAGCTCTAGTTAACACAATAAAAATTGGTTGATTTCACTTTGATCCTAAATGTCACAGATGAACCTTATATAAATGCCAGTGCTAGCAGCTTTAAAATCTATTTCCTCTTGAAAGCATGCAGTCAGACAACACAGTTATCTGTGTCTTATGTAAAGCTGGTTTATTCACACACTGCCAGGGTTAAAGGATTTGAAGGCGCCAGTAATACTGCTGGGATCAGATACCAGCTTTAGAGGTGTAAATTACTACCCTTGTATATAGACTGAAAACTCTCCAGAATGCACAAGTCCTAAGGGCTTGCTGAAAACAGAGAAAGAAAGAGAGAGAGATCTTCATCAGCAGCAGATCATAAGACCAAGAGCTGCTGAGAATTGTGCTCTGAGCCAAAAGATTCCTAGCTCAGTTGTGGTCAGACACACTCAGAAGAAAAGGAAGTACCTCCATAATGAGGCCCTCTCCCTGCCATTCTCTCTCCCATTTCTGTTCTTTGTCTCTGTGAACCATGTCATTTCAAAGTTGTCATAAGCTACTGGTATCCCAGCTACTTTATTAAACTTACAAATGGTGCCTGTGTTCAGCTCCACGTGGCCAGTCACAAATTGAAGGAAGCTAATTTGCAGACGCCAGTAGAAAGCACTTGCTAAAATATTCAGATATTTTCAGTTTTTAAAATATTCCGTCTTTGAATGAAGTTACAGTCGGGCCTGCTAGCCTTGCTTTGTAAGGGCAGAATTATTTTCACAGATTAATAGTTCCATCCAAACAAAGCAGGAAGCAGTGGAAGTGGCTAGATTGTGAAGGGTCAAAATCAATGTCTTATCTTTCCACTTCCAGGATAATAGTAAGTAGGAGTAGGTGAGTAGGTGGGACAGATATGACAGAAATGTGTCTAAATTCTGCACAGTGTGGTAGAAGTGGGGAAGGAATGATATGGTGGGTAGAGATGGCCACCAAACAAATTCTAATTCATTTTGTTATTCATTATTTGTTTCGTCACCTAACAAAATGAATAACAAACTGACCCATCAAAAAAAAAAAACCCAAATGAAACGAAACAGAAAATTCCATAAGAAGGCATTGAAGCAATTCATTCCTATGGGAAAGGTTTACCGTGCCCAATTGACATGGGGAAACCACTGGCTTTTTTTCTGCCAGATTTGGCAAGAAAAGTATTTTAAAAACTTGCCTTTTCCTCCACCATTTTCTGAGGGCTCCTGCCTAGCTGTCAATGGCTGGATCCCTTTAAACCTGTCCCAGTCGGTACCAGGGGCTATCCTAGTACCAACGGGGCCAGGTTTAAAGGGGCCCAGCCTTTTACAGCTCAGAAGGAGCCCTCAGAAAATGTGTCAGGAGGGCAGCGCGATTGTGTAGAACTGCCTACCCAACTGTATTCTGAAGGCTTCTGCTGAGCTGTCAGTTGCTCAACCCCTATAAACCCGACCCAGTCAGCACCAGGGGGACCCCCTGGTAGCAACTGGACCAGGTTTAAAGGGGTCCAGCAACTTAGAGCTCTGCAGGAGCCTTCAGAAAACAGGTTGGGAGGGAAGTTCCAGTAATTGTGCTGCCCTCCCTAGCACTTTCAGAGGGCTCCTGGTGTCGAGCCCCGCACACAGAGCACACACACAAACAGTATTCAGTTCTTTGCCAAGATCTTTAGCGGAAAGCCAGGCAAGTTCAAGTCTTTTGTTACAATCAAGTGCCAGATAAATAACAGAATCCAACTCCCAGCAATTACCAGTACAAGTCAAAACCAGAATATCTCACGGAAACCAGATGCCAAACCCAAGGGAACAGATCAAGCCGTGGTCCAGGAAGCCAGTCCAAAATCAGGAAACAGAGCCAAGGTCACAGACAGGAACGTGGTTGCAAGTTCAAATGACGCATTGCTCCCACAAAGAGCTCAAGGTGAGCTTACCAGCTTTATCCCAAAACAGGGAACACACCCTTACTTCTAGAAAGGCTCCTGCTAGTACTCAGGGCTTCCTGACCTGATTCCCCATCTAGCATCAAAGACCCTTTACCTAGCTCTCCTGGTAGCACATCTTTGCAGAATCCTGCTCATAGCCCTTCTAGGGGGAGAAGATATGTTTTCAGCTGAGTCATCAGACCCAGCTGCCTGCTGACTTGAGCTGCAAAGCTCCTCCAGCAGCTGTTCATCATTTAACCCCTCAGAGTCAGGTTCTGTGACAGGCAGGGTCCTGGCACCTGGTGAATTTTTGGGATTATTTTTTTTAAAAAATGCTTCATCATATGGCATCTAGTTATCCTGGGGAATTATCATTCAGAAAATTTAGTGATGATTTCCCCCTGAGCTGTTTTCATAGGGGATTAGATAAATCTGAGAATTTCATGATTATCTCTTGCTACTGGGCAGAGTGCCTATATCACTGCCATTGCTAAATGCCCGGACAGAGAATGTTAATACAAGCTAACATCCAGGATTTGATCTTGGATGAAAAGACCTGTTATAATGACATTGGGGAAGTCAGTCTTTCTCAATTCTGCCCACCTGAAGTTTTGTGCGGGACCAGCAGACCAGCAGGATGGTGAACAGGAATGAACAGGAGTGGCAAAAATATGCTGAGGTTCAATCACCCTTACCAGGTGCCCTGCCCCACAATTGGCTGAATATGAATATATGTACCTGACAGAATAGAGTCCTGGGACAGAACAGGGGTTTGGGGACAAAATAGGGATTTTGTTGATGTACCACTTACCCCACTGCACAATAGTCTTCCTGCCTGAGTGAGTCCCCTTGACTTGTGCATGGAAACTTAAGCATCCGTGCTGAGATCAGTGTATCAGGAGTGGCTCAAGACTTCCAGTCTACCACAACAACCATGAGATGTCTCAAATAGTATCTGGCCCCACTCATGTTGCAGGTTACATTCTTGACCTGGTTTTCTGTAATAGACAGGATGGTGAAGCTCTGATGTGGGACTCTCAGTAGACAGATCATTACCTGGTAGGATTTAAGCTTAATGGAGCTCTGGGCTTCTGCAGGGGTGGATAGGACAATTAAAATGTTCCACCCTAGGAGACTGATGAATCTTAATGATTTTTCTGCGAGCCCTTGGGGAGTTTCCTGCTGTGTTGGCAGATGATCCTGTTGAAGCCCTGACTAATCTCTGGAATGCAGAGGTGTCCAGGGCTATTGATACAGTCCCTTCTAAATGTCCCCTCTCATGAAGTGCAGACAAATTAGCTCATTGGTTTACTACTGAGCTGGAGATGATGAAAAAAGTGAGCGAGACACTAGAGTGATGGTGGCAGAAAATTCAGAGCAGCTCCAATCAATCGTGGGTTAAGTTCATTGGGGAGCCTACTCTCATGGCAAAGAAACAATTCTTCTCTGCCCCCACTGCATCTGCACAGAGCTGTCCATCAAAGCTATTCCAGGCAACCAACAACTTGTTACACAGATAGCCACAAGGGAAGGATGCAGACTGCTTAATGGCTTGGTGTGAAGCTTTGGCACAGCACTCTGCAGATAAAATTGCTCAGATCCACTCTGCCTTAGATGGTGTAGTTAATTCAGATCCTGTTGATATAACTTTGGTCCCTGCTTGTCCTGTTATAATGGATACATTTCAGTTTGTGTTGTTTATGGATGTGGACAGGATCTTTGGAGGTTGCTTCTCCATTGCTTCTCTGT
Source organism: Phrynocephalus versicolor (assembly GCA_023846285.1). Lineage (NCBI taxonomy): Eukaryota > Metazoa > Chordata > Lepidosauria > Squamata > Agamidae > Phrynocephalus > Phrynocephalus versicolor. The sequence goes on from JAHTLZ010003526.1 coordinate 59,756,285, forward strand.
TCCATATATACAACATATTCCATAATGTAACAAGTCAAAATGTATTGAAACCAATTTTGCACCCTTAAAAGAAACTGTGGGCATGGAGATTTAAAACATGTGAAAACTGAATATATGTTCTAGGCAAATTCTGCCTAGGGAGAAGGGCTATGTGGAGAAGTAGATAAAGAAAGGAAGAAAGGAAGCTTTTGAGGGAAAGACCCCCCCCCCCCTTTATTATAGATTTATGAAGTAACACAAGTTATTGGCAATTAAACTGACATAGTTCTCATATTGAAGCATGTTTTTCAAAGACTTTTGTGGGCTTGCTTTTCACCAAGGTGGTTCTCACATGAAAAACAGAGAAGACTGATACCTTAAAACACTGACTTCACGGTTTAACGCCTCAGTAAATTAATCATTCAAACATACAGTAATTGTTACATAGTTGGCTGGTAGTATGGATCAGGTGCAGAGATTTTTAAGGCAGGGTTCAGAAATAAAGCTATGAGTCATGTTAAGTGTTACATAATCCAGTGATGTGTATAAATATATACTTTCTTTCCACTCATTCATACACACAGCTCTTGAATACTGGCAGATAAATGCATAAAGTGATAACACTGGAATTTTTTTTTATTGAGGATGATGTTACAGATATATAGGGATGATGAAATCCATCACTTCCCCCCTTTCCACCTCTAAGTCCACTTTGTTAATAATCAAGTTATTTCCATTCTGTTACTGAAGAAATCTTCACATTTTTTAAAATAACTTTAAAAAAAAAAAAAGACTAGAGAGAAATCCCAACGATATACATTGGTCAGATTTAACATGTAACAAAGCAAAGTGTGATATTTCTACACTGCCTCATAGTCCTTAAAGCTTTCTCCGAGTGGTTTACAATTTATTTATGTAGGCTACACATTCCATCCCCACCCAGTGACCTGGGGACTCAGTTTACCAACCTTAGAAGGATGGGAGGCTGAGTCAACCTTGAACCAGGTACCTGAGTCCAGTTATCAAACTCAGGTCATGAGCAGAGTCTCATAAATGGTAGGTCTGCAATTTAATCATTGCATCATGAAGATCAATATACAACTGTTTGCAATATCAATCAAAGTTTGTTGTGGTCATATGATTTGTACTTTAAGGAGTATACAGTAAGAAGCAGTAGAAGGGACTAACGGTAAATAGGAACATTGGGAGAGTGTGTAGTCAAGATGCCCTCTGCCCTCTTTTGCATGACATCTAGGAAAAAACTTTGGTACCTGTGCTGTGGTATATGGGTTCTAGTCTATCAGACAATATTGTACTAATCATCTGCAGGGGTGGCCTTGAAACTTGTTTGCAATACAAGAGGATCATATTCTACCCACCTGCCATATTTCAGATACAGATGAGAAATCTTTCGGGGGTGGGGAGAGAGGGAGTAACCTAAATTAGTACAAACTTTCCAGAAGTAAATATTTCACGAGTTCCATATTCAAGTGATTTGGACAATATTTTTATTTTCTCAAGTTCAATTTTAAAAAGTAACTACAACTTCTTCCAAATGTATAGTAATGGAATTGGCAAATTGGTGCACTTTGGAAAGCTTTTTTCTCAAAAACTGAAAAAGAATAAAGGAAATGCGTGGCAAAAACTCTTAAATTTCAAAGTAGGAATGTCACCCCCTGAGATTTCTTGCATTCAGTGTGCTAATGAGTCAAGATATCCCTCAATCTCATTTCTCTCAATCTCCCTCTCTCTTTCTTTTTGGTTGAAGCTTCTGAAATATACTAAAAACGTCTCTGTACTAGAGATGGGCACAAAATGGAAAAATAGTGTTTCATTGCATTTCATTTTGTTTATTAATTAATGAATTTTTTTAAAAAAAAATGACCAAACAAAATGAGCAACAAAATGGAACTTGCTGACACCCAGCTGGTTTTGACAGCTCAGGCTGTCAAAACCAGCTGGGTGGCAGTGGCGAGAACGTGAGAGTAGAGCAGGGTTTTAAATTTTGTGCTGACTGATCTGCTCTCCTGCTGCTGCTTACCCCCAGCTGTTTTTTTTAATCATGTTGGGTTGTGGGGAGGGTTAGGGTCTGTCAAAAAAAAAAA
>JAHTLZ010003526.1:59758378-59782503 GCA_023846285.1 Phrynocephalus versicolor
CAAGCAGCTACTTGGTTCAGTTTCTGAACCAAAAAAAGCTGTTCGTTTCATTTAATGACAACTAGCTTCATAATGTTACTAAACAATGAAACAGCATGTTTTGTGTCCATCTCTGTGCCAATCAAAAGTCTTCCTTATCAAAGCCAACAAAAGGACAGAGTGATTAATCAAAGAGGTACAATTCCAAAGCTGATGATCCTTAAAAGTCCATGCAGCAGCACAACAGCTTTTGTCAAATTTGCACATTTTTGCCATGTGTGCAAAATCACAACCACCAATTGCCCACCCACACCGGAATAAAGAGGCGACACAGCTCACTTTTGGGTTAAATATGGGCCACAATTTATTTAAAACTTACAGAACTCAACTTTATTATTAATTGGGACAAAGAGAGGGCCTATCCGTAGCGCAAGCATTTTTGGGATGTTATAAATACGGGTCCCCCCTCCTCGGGCTAATTTAAGTGGGTATCTACTGTGATGCCGAGGATGGGATACCCACCCTATGCAGGGCATCCTTATACCCAGTCTGTCAAAAATTGGCAGCCCTGTATGTCTTGGCTGGGTTTATTTATTGGATCCTAACTGCACTTTCAGTGCTACTTACTTTATTTAGGGCTGCCCTGCACCTTACGGGTGCCATCACGAGGAGGGACCTACCTAACCTGATGATACTGCATGCGCTACCCGCCTGTTGTGACCGGGTAAGGATATGGTAGCCTAATAACTCAAGTTTTAAACGCTTGGAGGATGGTGGGATGGGCGAAAAAACACCGTCACTCACGGCCAATCAGAGTGACGGTCAAAAATTCCCATCCGGCCCCGAAGCGACCAGCCAAGCATCACCATCCGAAGCTCTAGGGCGGGAGGGGCGGGGTTCCCTGTCCTAAGGAAGACTGAGTCGGAGACACGCGAGTGCCTAACGTGGGCACGCCTCCGACTCAGCCCTCCGTAAAGTGCGCAAGCTGCGCACGCGCCCCGCTGGGAGGGGAGGGCAAAGGGGCCCCGCCTGCCGCAGTCGCAGCGCGGAGCCCGCATTGCCCACCCACACCGGAATAAAGAGGCGACACAGCTCACTTTTGGGTTAAATATGGGCCACAATTTATTTAAAACTTACAGAACTCAACTTTATTATTAATTGAGACAAAGAGAGGGCCTATCCGTAGCGCAAGCATTTTTGGGATGTTATAAATACGGGTCCCCCCTCCTCGGGCTAATTTAAGTGGGTATCTACTGTGATGCCGAGGATGGGATACCCACCCTATGCAGGGCATCCTTATACCCAGTCTGTCAAAAATTGGCAGCCCTGTATGTCTTGGCTGGGATTATTTATTGGATCCTAACTGCCCTTTCAGTGCTACTTACTTTATTTAGGGCTGCCCTGCACCTTACGGGTGCCATCACGAGGAGGGACCTACCTAACCTGATGATACTGCTTGCGCTACCCGCCACTATAAAGAGGGGCACTGCCTTACTCTTTACCCCACAAGGCCGCCTATTTCAGCCAACAGGCCCTCTCTTAAATCAGCTAGAAAAATATCCAGGCCGGCGTTGGAAAGGTGCACTCCATCGGGGTGAAAAAGTTCAGGGCGTCGGGCCGTAATGTCGGTATGCCAAATAACGGAACCTAACTCAGGTAAAACGGCACATGCAACTTCCCGGTTGACGCCTTTTCTGGCCTTGTGCATCGGCTTGGGATGATGCGACGGTCCCCAGTACAGCCTGGGTACGATAGCAGACCAGATGATTCTGGTCGCCGGGAATCTGGCCTTAAAGGCCCTTAGGTCATCTATGACCTGAAGAATAAGCGACTTGCCCGTCATACGGGTCAGGTCGTTGCCACCCAGGTGCACCAACAACACGGCTGGTGGAGGGTCAGAGGGACCACCAAAGGAAATAGCCCGAAAGCCATCCCATTGCATCCCACATTTTCCTCTCCACACAACCTCAGCCCATTGGCCGAGACCGAGGTCCCGGCCATGGCGGGAGCGAGCAGCATACTTGGAGGCCCAGAAAACAAAACTGTGGCCGAAGATGACAATCCTGGCACGCTCGCTCGGGACACCTGCAACGAGAAACAGATAAACCGGCCCGGTGCTACCGGTCCTTTAACTGGTGCACATACGCCTTATAACACTGCGACCTCCAACGACCGATGCGTTGGATCGCCGCCGGGCCCAGCCCCATGGCTGCCGCTGTCGAGGCTGCACCGATCCGAAAGGAATGCGTCCCGAAGTGCCACTCTGAGATGCCAGCTGCCGCTAAGGCGCGAGAGGACACGCGCCAGAACTGAAATTGAGTCAATGGAGTCGCGTCTCTGTGCTGGAATAAGTAGCCCTGGGCCCTACCGGCCAATTGGGCATATGTGTGTAGCGCTGTGACCGGGCAAATTACTGCAATCGAACACCTACTCAGGTGTATCGTGTGCCCAAGGCCGCGCTGATCCGTTTTGGATCTCCGGAGACGGAGAACCACCGAGTCGCGTTCGATGATGAGGTCTTCCCAGAGCAAGGCATCGTGCGACTGGTCATTGCATGATCGGGGAACCAGCTCGCTGACCCTCAGGGCGGCAAAGAACGCTACGAGCATCGCGGCCTGAAACAAAACAGCCTCAAAATGGTTAGAACACACTTGTAACCATACACTTGCTAACTTAATCAACATTGCAGGCGATATGGGGGTCCTGGTATCCGCCCTCCGGCCCCTCTCCCGGGACCAGCCCTCGACCATCTTCGCTATACGAAATTGGCAGTCAGGCAGTACGTACCCCTGCGCCTTAGCGTAGTAGTATAAGGCCGACATCTTGCCCTGGATGGTCCGGGGGGCTAAACCTTGGAAGTGGAGGTGTACCGCAAATTGCACCAGTTGGTCAGAGGAGGCGGGCCACATTGATTGAAAACCTTCCCTAGCACAGAACTGAGCGTATTCAGCGCACGCGACTGAATAGGCACGTCATGTGCTGGGAGCCAACGCAAGACCCATTGCCCTGTTAGCTTCTATTCGCCAATCTTCCATACCTCCAGCGGCAGCACTTCTGGGTCTCGGGATGCGTGTGGAGCCAGTGCTCTGAACCGCGTCATCTGTTGGCGGGACAGAGCATCGGCTAAGTCGTTCTGAAGGCCCGGCACATGCACCGCGCGGAAAAGGATGTTAAAGCACAGGCAGCGTAGTGTGAAGGCCCTAACCAGACGCATCACTCTCTCGGACCGCGATGACAGTGAATTAATGATATGGACAACCGCTAGGTTATCGCAGTTAAATCTGACCACGCTATTGGCAAGAAGTTCGGCCCAAATCCAAACTGCCCCTACAATGGGGAACAACTCCAAGAAAGTAAGATCGCGGGTGAGGCCCGAGGCATGCCATGCCTCTGGCCAGACACCCGTGCACCACCGCCCCTGATAATAAAGGCCAAAACCAAACGCCCCAGACGCATCTGTCTGTACAAGGCGGTCAGCGGCAACCACTGTATCGGCACGCCAAAAACAAATGCCATTGAAGTCGGAGAGAAACTGGAGCCATACTCTAAGGTCTTCCCTCATCCCGGCTGTGATCCGCCGCTTGTGATGTGGGCTACGAAGCCCAGCCAAGCTGTCACACAGCTGGCGAAGGAAGGCACGTCCAGGGGCAACAACGCGGCATGCGAAGTTAAGGTGCCCAATCAGCTGCTGAAGCTCCCGGAGCGTCGCCCTCCTGCGAGCTAGCATGCACCCGAGGCGTTCATTGAGGTCTACCAGTTTTTGAAGAGGCAGGCGACAGGATTGTCTGACAGTGTCTATCTCAATGCCCAAGAAGGTCAGCACCGTGGCCGGGCCTTCGGTCTTGTCCTCCGCCAGGGGCAAGCCCAGTTGCTCAGCCATACATCTAAAGGACTCCATGAGTGCCACGCAGCGCCCCGAGCCAGCTCGACCCGCAAAAAGGTAGTCGTCCAAATAGTGGATTATGTGGGTGTCGCCGGCTCTCGCGCGCGCAATCCACTCAATGAAAGAGCTGAAGCACTCAAAGGCAGCGCAAGAGACAGAGCAGCCAAAGGGCATTGCTCTGTCCGCATAAAATTTTCCCTCAAAGGCGAAGCCGAGCAACTCGCAATCTGCCGGATGTACTGGTAAAAGGCGAAAGGCCGACTTTATGTCGCATTTGCCAATTTCCGCCCCGGGGCCGCAACTGCGGACCATCCGTATGGCATCGTCAAAGGACGTATAGCGGACGCTACAAAGCTCCTGCGGGATCTTGTCGTTAACTGAGTCACCGGCCAGGAAAGACAAATGGTGTATCAGGCGGTACTCTCCTGGCATCTTTTTAGGGACGACTCCCAATGGGGAGACGTGGAACTGGGCCGAAGGCAGGCAGTCGAAGGGGCCCAAGACCCTGCCGGCGGCCAGTTCCATCCGAATCTTCTCTCTCACTACTGACTCAAGACCCCTGACTGACTTCAAGTTGCTGGCAATGAATGGGGCACGGTCCCCTTGTGCGGGGATGCGAAAACCTTCCAGAAACCCTTGCAGCAAGTAATCGGCCTCATGACGAAGGGGGTAGCTACGAAGCCACTCCCTTAGGACCGGTACCCTTATGGGGCTAGGGCCCTTTTGGAACCGGTGGTGGGCCTGGGAGATTACGCTTTGCTGCACCGTCCCTGCCCCCGGTCCCCCCGGGTCTGCCCCTGGTGCATGTGGAGGCTGGATGATTGCCTCCACAGGTGGAGCAGGCGTGTCAAAAGCGACACTGCCTACGTCCGCATGCGCCCTTGGCGTTATACTCAAAGCATACCGGCCAGGGTTGAACCGGCTGGCCCGCACCAGGGCGGGTAGAGGCTGGCTGGTTGTTACGCTGGACTACGTGTCCACAATCAAACCTGTCCGTCATGGGACGAGGAGAGCTCATATACCTAAGCCAAAGATGGTTGTGTGGAACATTCCAGCGCATGGATGGGTCCTTAGCCATACGGTGGCGGAAGCTCTCATCATAGGCCATCCACACGGCCCCAGGGTTATCGATCCTGGCTCTATTAATCAGATCCCAATATTGAAAGAGCAATGGGCCCTTCTCAGGGTGCGCCTGGGACAGGATGCCCGCATAAATTACAAAGGCGGTCAGCCAGTTATTCCAGCACCTATCCGGTTTGCGCTTCCTAATCCGGTCTTTGTCTTTATCGTCTAGGTCCTTGAAGACCTGAGGATCGATTTCCCTATTAAGCAAGTCTAAGAGGTCTACGAATTTTCCCGATACGATTTTCTCGATCGTGGCCTCCGACAGGTGATCCCCTAAAGGGAGTGACGCATCACCCTCTGTGTGGGCCATAGCGGCTGTAACAGCCGCGCTTGCGACCGAGGCCGCCGCGTCAGGAGGGACCGGCCGATTCGGGGTGGGCCGCGTTGAGCGATCCCCTGCACCTGATGCGTCAGACTCCGTCTGCGCTGCCGCATGGGAGACCCCTGATCGCACCGGCTCCGAGGGAGACAATGCCACCAGTGTGGTCAGGCCCCCCGTCACCCGAGGGGGCGCAACACCTTGCGAGCTCTCCTCCCGAGACCAAGGCCATAACACGCGGCTAGGGGCTGAAGTAACCCGCGCCTCTGACTCACCAGACGGTCCACTCCTCACGTGCCGGTCCTGCTGGGAACGACGTGGGGTCGCCACCACAGTGAGGTCCAACGCCTGATGTTGGTTGTCACCGACTTCGGGGTTCGCCACCCTCGCCACTGGTTCCGGACTCGTCTTGCGATCGGCAGTCGACGCCGCCACTGCTGCTGAGGAACCTGCAGAGGTTGTAGACGAATGGGCCGCCAAGGCGCCCTCCAGAAAATCAATGTGTGACATCATTAGGTCGCCCATCATCCTTAAAGCGGCCCTCTGCTGAGCTTTCGTGTCGCGCTGGGGGCGCCCCCCTTGGTAGGAGGTCGCCATGCCCCGGCGCTGTGCGTTCTCTCGCTCCAGCCGGGACAGCTTTTGCCAAGCGGCTTGGAACACAGGCCACTCTTCGTCAGATGATGAGGAGGCCTCGGGTGCCTGCCGGGGAGGAGGGCGCCGTTTAGCGGGTGCCTTCCCCTTCCCCTTACCTGTTCCCTTTTTCGGGGGCATTTTAGTGACTTAGGCAAGTCCACAAGGGAGAAGCCCAGGCAGCCCAGGTGTATGAGGCCTCTGGACTAGTCCAGAGTCCTCAGCGTGTGGAACGACAAGGAATATTGATGTAGTCGTCAATGCCAATATTAAGATGGATAGCAATAGACTCAGACGTGCTCTCAATGGGCGCTCAGAGAGGCCAACATATACATGGGGCGGGGGAGGTAATGCCCCCCCCAGAAGGGGAAAGGAAAAGGGGGGGGAGGGCAGTGGCTTATCGATGGGTTGACTTAATTAATTATTATTATTATTATTAATATTAATAATATTAATATTGTCATTAATATTTTAAAATATCCCCCAGCCAAATCCCTCAGGGAGTGAGGCCCGTGTGTGTGAAGCTGTGTGTGTGGGCGCTATCCCCTGTTCCCTGGGCCTATCCTGGTCTGCGAGTGGTCACAGGGAAGGCCCACCGGGCCTATCTATCCCCGCCCAGACCCCTGCCCTGCACAGACCAACAGTAGGAGGGGCCGAGGTGTGATGGGGTGGGTGACAGTACCAGGCTCCCCCTGCTCGCAGGGGCAGTTCCACCCGTGTCTATACCCCCCCACCCAACGGAGCCGCTGGTAAAAGGGGTTATGGGGGGGAGCTAGGTACAGCTTAGGCCTGTACCAGGCCTAGCCGCGTGTCAGGCGCCGCCGCCGCTGACGCCGCAAGTGGCGCAGCCAGGGGGGGATTCCGTCCTCTTATGGACAGTCCCCGCCGCCTCCCCAAGCACAGCCCCAAGATATAGCCCGGCAAAAGGGAAGGGAGCGGCACGGCGCTCAAAACTGGACCCGGGCGCCCGGCTGCGCAAACCGCACAGCCGGGCGGTGCGCAGATGGGCGGCGTCAGCAAGGCCGCGCGATTGAAGCCGCGGCCTTCCCCCCGTCGCCGGAGCCCCGCCGGACAAGCCACGCCGGGGATCGGCGGCCGTCGACAGCTGAGCCGTCGGGTGAGTCACCCCACTACCCCCGCCGCCCCGGGCAGTCCCCCAACCCCCTCGGCCGAGCCCGGCCAAGGAGGCCCCAATCCCTCCCTCCCCTCCCTCCCCCTGCGCTGGGCAGACTCACTGGAGGCTGGCCCGGCGCAGGGCCCAAGGATCCCTCCCCGCACCCACTCCCGAAACAAAGAGAGCCACAGGCTCGAATTCACTGGGCAGGGATCCCACGGAGCTCGCGCAGCTGTCTCCGCCGGTTCCCTGTCCTAAGGAAGACTGAGTCGGAGACACGCGAGTGCCTAACGTGGGCACGCCTCCGACTCAGCCCTCCGTAAAGTACGCAAGCTGCGCACGCGCCCCGCCGGGAGGGGAGGGCAAAGGGGCCCCGCCTGCCGCAGTCGCGGCGCGGAGCCCGCATTCTGTTAGAAAACACCTCATTGTCTTTCAGGCAAAGAGAAATTGGCGATAGCTCTTTCATTCAAAAATAAGAGGCACAAAAATTGTTCATTCAGAGACATGTACTTTGTTAACTACAACAGCACACTAAGTTCGTAAAGTGTACATCAAATCAATTTTATTTAATATGCAGATCAAGCTAATGTCCTCTCTGTCCATAATATTGAAATTGGAACTGAATGTTCATCCAATTCCCATTGCAGTAAGAAGCAGTGGGTGGATATACACATCCATAGATACGTCAAGGTTTAACTATTGTGCCTTGTGGCTCTATGATTACAAAGGGGGTGTTTCACTTTGTCCATGTCCATATTTTTGAAAATATCAGGGAGTCTGAAGTGAAGTGAGCAACTCATTGTGTTGAGGAAATTGTTGGTCAAACAAACGTAGTCTAAATTCATATTTGTTTATGAGAAGGAAAGGAGGAGGGAAAGAGTATGTGAGAGAAGATTTAATCTAGGAGCACAGAAAACCAAGTTAGAAACATAATCCTTTGTGTAGGTTTCATAGCAAGTTACAGTGAAGGAAAGCAGTAAGTTTGTTTCAAAGAACTAATATTTTTGTTTTGTTTTTGTTCATTTTGTTTCTTAATGAAATGAAAAACCAAGTGCCCTTAAAAAAACAAAGTGAAACAAAATGGAAATTTTTATTTCATTTCGTTTCATTTTTTATTTTTAAAGTTTATTTTGACAAGCGCTGATCTCAGCACTTGTCAAAATAAATAATAAAAAATAGTGCCAATCAGCTGGCACATGGGAAACTTTTTAAACAATGCTGACCAGCCTCCCTGCAGGCCAGCTGGTCAGTGGGAGTAAAAAAAAAATCCACTGACCAGCCTCACTGTGTGCCAGCTGGTCGGTGGGAGAAAAAACTGCTGACCAGCCTTCCCGTGGGCCAGCTGGTCTGTGGGAGCTTTTTAAAAAACCGCCAACCAGCTGGCCCAACCCCAACAGTGTAAAGTTTTAAAAAATGAAAATGAAAAATGAAACAAAATGAAATATGAAACAATTTTTTTAAAAAAAAATATTTTGTAATAAACGAAATCAAATAGTGGAGAAAAGAAACAAAAAACAAAATGAAATGCCATTTTGGCATTTCATGCCCATCTCTATAAAGAAACAATCTTAAGGGAGTCATTAAAAAGATATGAGTGAACTAGTGTTAAAATAACTCTAACTTTTAGTAGGCCAGTTTGAGGTTCAGGTATACAAACAAAATTTTAGAGGCTACTAAGATAAATAAATCCACCCTTCTGATTGTCTGCCTGGGTACAAAATAACTGCAGTTGAATAATGGATTCTCAAACTTAACAGCACACACAATTGTGGCTTACTGTGCATGTCTGTTTTTTATTTGCAGCTGATTAAATGTTCTCTTTTAGCATACAGGAATCTTCATTAGAGCCTGATTACATGTGTGCTTACAGTATCAAGTGCAAACTGGTCCCCCCCCCCATGGAGGGACAGGAGCAGAGGTTGAACATTTGTGTAATATTTCCCCTAGCAGATGATCAGGCATGCAACCATCAGGATTGTCTTCATGCAGCCTCTCTTAATAAGCCATATCTCTAAATAACTGTTTTAATTTCATTTTGGAGTCCTTTAAAATTTAATTATATGAATTCCAAAGTATAGGGAAAAAACAAAAACCAGTTAGGTGAAGTTAGTAATCACAATTGTCAGTTACACTGAATGTGTATTTACTGTATATAACTTTTTGAAAAAGCAAGATCCATTGTACTGGGCCTTATATGAAATTTTATACATCAGCAATTGTTAGATGATGTGTTCATAGGTATAGAGATAATACAAATGCACATTTCAGAATACATTCTTGGCTGCAAATCATGACTCCAGCAGTTAATTTGCCCGCCCTGCATTAATCCTGCTGAAAATGTCTAATCTCATGCTAATTTTTTTTTTTGCCCTATGTGGTTCATTATATAAGTATGTTTCCACCCAGTTGTTTTAGAAATTTGCATCCTAGATTCTACAGCAGAGAAAAGACCCATTAATGATGATTGATAGATGTGTCACATTTGAACTGAACATTTGCTCAGCTTATGGCAACATTGCTAACTTATTTATTTATTTATTTTTAGGGCTCATTTGGTCCAGCGAGATAATTTTCTGCTTGAACAATGCCCTCTGTCATGGATTTGCCCTTCTCTGCATCTTATGCTGCCAACTGTGAAATAATTTGGGGCTGCAGACAAGGGGATGAGGTGATAAGATTGTCACCAGATGTTCATTGATTTCCACTTCTGACTGATACGTATCGCTGAAATTCATCCCCCAAATCTGCCTGAAGTTGGGGTCTTTTTAATGTATCTTATGTCTGAAATAACCCAACTCATTCCAACTCAAGATTATCTTGTTTCTTGATCTGTCTGAGTTACATCTGTTGCTTAGGCATTCCATGTGCAAACTCAGCACAGAGTCAACCTTTCCATCAATCTGCTTGCTCTTTTTTGTGGAATGCTGGGTTCGGTGGGTTTGTAGGGGGTAGAAGTGTTTGGAATCCAAAATTCCAATGAGATGAGAATAGGTGGTTTGTATGAGTTTACTGCTGGGGCAATAGGTTCATTGCAACTTCCAGCACAGACACAACAAATAGTAAGTGAGAAATGATGGCAATGACTGTCTCTAAGCCACAAACAGCTTTGCTGTCTGTGCAGAAGATGATTAACTGTCCTATTTTTATTCAGCTCTGTTTGCTAACTCACTAAGCCACAGACGGTTAACAGAAAACCATTCTCTCCCTCTCCCTCTCTTTAAAAAATGCTGGTTAGTTATGAAATTCATCAGTTGAACCAGGAATGTGTGAAGCAGTGTATATTTATTGAGCGTGATCCTCATTGACCTATTTAGTTTGGCTTTGGTATTCTTGTCAAATGCATGTGCCATGCCAGAGCCAAGCTGACCATCCTCCCCCTTCCACTTGTTACTAAAACAATCACAACAACACAATGCTGTCAACAGACTTAAGCACCCAAAGCTGGATGAAGCGCACTTTGTAACAGGCCACAGCAGGGCACAACTAAGAGCCTAACATGATTCATTAAGCAGGCTTATTGTTATGCCAGTGATCTTTAAACATTAGACAATTAACAGAGCTCTGCCAATCCCTGGAAAGACATGTTGTTCTAAGAAATATTTGAACCCACACACAAGCATGGACTTCTCAGACCCCAAGGCAATTCTTAACATTTAGAGGACATTACTGACCAATGACATTTTGGCAGCTGGAACAAATGGTTTTTAGATAAATATTTTTCTGATTTCCTTTCCAGGGAAAAGCACCTTCTCTCTCTCTCTCCCCCCCCCCCCAATATTGCCTGGGTTGCTGCAGATCTATTTGTACCATCAGAGGTCTCAGATCACAGTCACTGGCTAGAAAATCTCATGCATATAGCGGGGTTCATAGTTTCCATGTGCAGGAAGTGACTAGGGCAGGACTTGAAGACCATTGATTCTCTTGTGCCGGTACCTCTTGTGGGGAGTTATCAAAACTGCAGTAACAATGCCTCCTACTCACTAAAGCATTGCCTGGTTCTACAGGTATTACTGACTATTGTATTGCTCTTGGATAGAAAGGACTAGAAAAGACTTCTTATTCAGAGTGATCCTTAGTTTAGTGTGTTTCTGGGAATTCCACACCTCTGATTTCCCTTTTTCTAGAATGTGCCTACACATTTCTCAGCTCTCACTCCGAGATAGGCAGATCAGACTATTTCAGGTCCATGTCAATTTCAATTGTGTTCACCTATATGTAAACTAGCCCTCAGTACAAGATTACACAATAACTATTTCAGACAAATAGATTCAGAAGCCTTTCTGCTACAACATCTAAAATATTATCATTTTTAAAGGAACTGCTGCTAATTTTATCTCGATGGATAAAATTATGAATGATTGCCACTTCTTACGGATCAAGCCTGGCATCTTACAGACGAAAGAGTGCCGCAAAAGCTCTCTTTTCTGTTTCATTGAATCTCTATCTCTCTCTTACACACTTGTTCCTCTTACATTTTTCCAGAAGAGACTAAGCCTGCAGCCCTGTGGGTGCAGTTAGAAGACACTAATTACCATTTTAAAATGGTAACACACCATAAGCCTGCTCTGAAGACCAAGATATTAAATGCCAAATTTTCCATATCTAATGTTGGAATACCATGCAGGTCTGGGCTCATCCCTGAATAATTCTTGCCCACTGTTCTTAGAAGTCCATTTCCCACCATCCTCAGGAACAAGTAATCTCTCCTCTGTTAACATGGATCTATCCCAGTAAATAAAGGCTAGCAAATTGCTTTCCCTGTGGTGGAACAAAAGGTCCATTGTATGTTTTGCTTCCCATGGAGTGTCATTAGTGAGATGAATTGTCCTGTATTCAAAGAAAAAAATCATATGAGAAACAAACTGTGTTCATTAACTCACCATTGGTATACGTTTCGTGGTATTCTTGCTGCTAGAGTAGAAACCAAACCCACTGCATATAATGTGTTCAAAACTTTGTGCAATGTGAAGGAAAAGCAGATGGCAAGAAAGTATAAACTTTAATGTTCTCCAATCTGTTTACTTATTTTAATCATCGACCATAATCATCACCCACTGTGCACTTCGTTTACATGAGGAAGTACTTCTGTGCTCCAAGTGAAGAAAATCCCAAGTAATGTGCCAATTCTAATAGGCCAGTTAATTAGATTTCAGAGCTAATTTCCCATTCAAAAGATTATGGCATAATAAAATGCATCTGTGCAGGACTTTTCCCCAAACCCAGTTTGAATGGGCAGTGTCCAGAAGTGGTGCAGTCTGCTCCCTATGTCAATGCACATGGCTCATAGACTGAGACGGAGGATCCCCTCCTGTGCTCAGTCTATGAATGATTATGCTGTATGCTTTGCATTTGTGACCCTAACAAACCTTTGTTCTATGGCTTTCTCAGTTTCTCATATTGCTGAGTGAGTTCTGCTCTTGACTGGGGAGAAGTGAAAGGTAATCCACAACTCAACAAGGTTGCGGATTAATATACAATATATAATAATTATGTGCTGTCTAGTAAGCTCCCAGCTATGGTAAACCTTTTCTACAGTATGTAGAAATTGCTCAAAAGTGGTTTACCATCCTTGATTCTGCAGGTGCTCTGGAAATGCATAGCCAGCCCAAGGCTATGCATACCGGTTCTATAAAAAACACATGTGAAAAGTTCCATGCAGATATTATGAAATAGTAAGTATGGAGGGGAGGTAGGAACAAATATTCTAACTCCATCATTGGCTTATTTTGTTTTGATCAGGAAGGTTCAAAAAGAGAGTGGAACTGTTTGGCCGATAGCGGTTAGTCTTCTGCACACTCACAAACTTCTGTAATCAGGTTTCCCAGTTAGGCAAAGGCTTGGAGCCATGACGGCTCAAATTTACAGCCTATCCCTATTCAGTCATTCAGCTTGAATGGTGAGCCTACATGTGATGAGGAGACTGTATTAGCCTTGCCTTCTCATCTTGATAATGGCACCAAGCAGCTGAAAAGGGGGAAGGTGTTCTACTTGAGTAGCATCTCCATGTGAATCAGACTGAGAAAGTGAGGTGCTGGCTCATTTGGAGAGGTGATCTGAATACAGACTGCTTCTTTTGACCATTCTAATTTTCCAGAGATAGGGGAAATTTGTTTAACAGAATCATCTATGGGGTGAATGCATACAACATAAAATGTGATTAGGGATTACTTTTTTTCAATGCATTCCTATGGGAAATTTGTATAAAGGAAAATTTGCTCAACATAATTTCCTTTGGAATGAATTAATTCCTTTATACAAAGTACCACTGTATATGGGTGATGTGAATTTGCTGTAATGGTCCATGTGTGCGTGCAAATTTAGGTAGCAAGCGGGGAACAGCTGTGTTAGAGCCAATGATGAATCTTCTACATGCTAATACAGTGCCCGCACGGAACACAATCATGCCCAAAGTATTTCATTATTTGAATATAAATCAGTTGGAGTGCACATAATTCAATAATCTCAATTGAGTAGGGGATTTGACACTACAACAAAAACATCTTTTGTCACTTTGTTTTTCTCTCCCCAAAGTTTGGATTGGATTTCTGCCCAGTTGGGCATTGGCATTACAAACACGAGACTAATACTCCGTTATTTACAAGGTTGAGGGGCTCAGTGCTGGCACAACACAGACACCGAATCGAGCAGAAATTTCCATGGCAGAAGGGTGAGTTGCTAATATTTCATGTTGAGTTATGCAATAGGGCTCCATTTTGAAAAGCACTGAAAGCTGGAGAAAAAATAATAATGAAAGACTTGATTTATAAACATAAAGTGTATGTACTTTGCAATTTTTTTAGAAAAACGTTGAAAAGCAAAACACAGACACATTATGATTGCTATGGAACAATACTAGTAGCACATGATGCACAGTTAAAAATGGAAAAATATTGGCAGAAAGAAATACCTCTTTTGTTGCATTTAGGAGGATTATGATGGATTTATATGAAGTGGCAGTAGACACCCCTTGTCTCATTCTCACAATGACGTCAGTGTTATGGCACAGATGGAAGACAGATCACAGATATACTTATCCCCAAATCCCGGTCTTCACCTTCAATTTTCTTGCTGAGAGTCTGTTTTGTAAAAGGTATAAAAACATAATGGAAGGCATGATTAAAGTTTGTGTGGAAAACACTGAAATTGGGAAATCCATCTCTTATACCCAGAGGGGGTTTATGTAGCTTTGCATGCAGATGTAGTTGGATGCATTCAGCAATATGTTTTACTGCTTGTATTCTTCTATGTCACGTATCAGGTAGGCATACAGCCCATAAATCCTTCAAGGAATGAGCAACCTGAAAGAAACCTGATGCTAGAAGTCTGACTACCATTTCTATAAATTGGAGATAAGTTTAACATTTCATCTCAGGATAAGCCAGTGGTGATGGGTAGAAAGGAGGGTCCATGAAACAGAGGACAAAGGAATGAAAAGTAGGGATGGGCAGGAAACGAAAAATGAAATGCTGTTTCATCGTTTCATTCTGTAATGAAACAAAACAAAACAAAATGAGGAAACAGCATTGTGTTAAAGACAAAACGAAACAGTTGTTTTTTGATTGAAACAAACCATTTTTTTCCATCGTTTTCAGGCTCCTGCTGAGCTGCCAATGGCTAGAGCCCTTTAAACCTGACCCAGTCAGTACCAGGGGGACCCCTGGTGCCGACTAGGCCAGGTTTAAAGGGCTCCAGCTATTGACAGCTCAGCAGGAGCCCTCAGAAAATGGTGCGGAGGTCAGTTTCAGGCACCAATCTTGCTGCCCTCTCCACCATTTTCTGTGGGCTCCTGCTGATCTATCAATGGCTGGAGCCCTTTAAACTTGGCACAGTTGGCACTAGGGGGTCCCCCTGGTACTGACCGGCAAGGTTTAAATGGCTCCAGCCATTGACAAAGTGGCAGGAGCACTTAGAAAATGTTGTGGATAGCAGCATGATTGCCGGAACTGCCCTCCCCACCATTTTCTGAGGGCTTCTGCCAATCTGTCAATGGCTGGAGCCTTTTAAACTGGGCCAGGTTTAAAGGGCTCCGGCCAATAACAGCTCAGCAAGAGCCCTTTAAAAATGGCTCCTGGAGTTCCGGGCACCAAATCTGGTGCTTCTAGGACCCAGGGGAGCCATTTTGTTTCATTTCATTTCATTTGTCCATTTAGTGCCCATTCCTAATGAAAAGATAAAGTTGAACTACTGATGAAGGGGAGGGGAGGGGAGGATGCAGATATTATGAAAATAACTATTAATCAACAATTATTCATTCATCCTGGTAAACCAAGAAACACCCTGGTTTCACCTACTTGTGTGCCCTTTGAGGCCTCATGTTACAGCATAGGGGAGTGCATTAGAGCTCTATAGAAGAAAACTCTAGCAACTTCATCAAACTACAAATACAGTACAAGGATTCCATAAGAAGGTACCATTACACTTCAAATGAAATAAAAGCAGCCAGAGGAGGACTCATCAAATAGATAAGACAAGTACAAAAGGCCACCTTGTAGCAAGGGATGCTGCCAGACAGCATGCTTAAACGAGGCAGTTATAAACCTTAGTTGACAAAGCCCTCCTTGAGAACCTCTGTTTTAGACAATTAATGGCCCGTCCCTAATGTTCTGGTTTTGGACAAAGTGTTAGAGCTGCTAGGGGCTACTCAACTCAAGGGACTCCCGGATGAAGCAAATTATCTGGATCTAATACAGTTTCAAACCTGGTTTTGGGGCAGAGATGGCTGGGATTACTTTGAGAGGTGACATATTCCAGGAACTATCAGGAAGAGTATATCCCTGTTGGTTCTGCTGGATGTCTTTGCAGCTTTCAGTACCATATACCACGGTATACTACTGAACCGTCTCTTTGGGTTGGGACTAGAAGTCACTGCCTTGGAGGGGTTCCAGTAGTTCCTGGAGGAGTGAACTCAGAAGGTGGTGCTCAGGAATCCTGCCCAACTTATATGCTTTTGGTTCTGCTTTGTCCCCAATGTTATTTAACATGTACATGAAACCAATGGAAGAAGTTGTCCAGAGTTTTCTTCTATAGAGCTCTAATGCACTCCCCTATGCTGTAACATGAGGCCTCAAAGGGCACACAAGTAGGTGAAACCAGGGTGTTTCTTGGTTTATCAGGATGAATGAATAATTGTTGATTAATTAGAACCCAAATAGAACCCAAATTTTCTGGTTTTTGGAGTGAACTGATTCACATTTTTCCCATTGGTCACATGGCACATCAAGAAATGGAAATCAGCTTGGAAAACATCCAAGGTTTTTCTCCCCACCAGAGTGGCCTCTACATTTTAAAATACACATATTTTCAGATCAGTTCAGTTGTGTGGTCACTTGAACTGATGCAGAAAGGGAGGACAAGCTGAGCCATCTACAAAGTGCTGCTTCATCAAAGCACCTACCATTTTGACACACTACAAACAAGCTGCATATACACAATACATGAGCAGCACTAGTACTCACTCTTTCCTCCAAGACACTGGTGTGCTTTTACAGCTTTTCCTTTGGTGGCAAATTTCTCATTCATTCATTCATTCATTCATTCATTGGGAGACACAAGATGATAATATGAGGCATTGATGAAAGTCCTTAAAGTAGTTCATTTGAACCATACAACCTCCAGGCACTTCAGTACCACTGTAGTAACAAAGCTTTTTCCATCTCTCTGAGTCGCTAACTTAAACTGAAGAAATCCAGATCCTCTGGTTTGACTTTGCAGTGAGAGAATGTGAGTGAGTTTGCAATTCCCTGCTGTATAGTTGCACCTTGGATTGATTAAATCCTGTACTAAGTCACAACTATATTAGGCCCGTTGAATCAATAGTGATTTGTTAAGTCAGGTCCTTTGTAACTACCAGTGATTCAATGAGCCTTCTTTCATTGCAACTTACTACTGGATTCGCACCAGTAAATGGCAGAAACACTACTATACCACTAGAGAAACTGCACAAAAATATTCAGTGAGCTGTAAAGCAAGGATAGAAAGCCCACAGTTCATGCTTCACCTCTGCCATAAACTCATTAGATAACTTTGATAAAAATAGGGTTTTTTTAAAAAAAAAAAACAGAATTCTTATCTTCACATGGAGATACCATTGACTCTAGTTGTCCTGTTTCACAGCAAACATTTTGAAAAATACAATTTGACCCATTCAGTCTCCAACATGCACACATACACATGTACGAGAAACCCTATGCTTGCCGCCCACCTAGATGGCCCTTGAGGTCTCTTCCAACTCTATGATTCTATAATTCTATGATTCTCATGTCATACTGTTTTTATTAATTTTATTAATTGTATTATATTCTGTGTTTCCTCCTGTGAAGTCAAAGCAGCATATACATTTCTCTCCTCTCTCTTTTCTCCATACAACAGAAAAGTAGATCAGGCTGCAAGAGGGATTGGATGGAGTGTGTGTGTGTGTGTGTGCAATCCAGACTTTGTAGCTCAATAGGGATGAGAACCCAAATTTTCTGGATTCTAGGTCAATATTCTAACCTCTCCATCACACTGATTTTGTCTGTGCCTTCAAAGGATTTCATAGCCATGAGTGAAAAACAGTGGCTGAGAGCAACAATAATAGCCTCAGATTAACACAGAAGTCTTTGGCCCTCTTCAGTGGCTGCAATCCTTTTCCCATCTAAAATATCCATAAAACAGAATCCTAAATCCACATATGAGTGAGAATACTTCTATTAAGGTGAGCGATAACTCAAAAAAGTATGCAAGCTCTTGTGGGATTTGTTGCTTAATCCAAGTCATCTCTTTCCCAAAGCCAGAAATAATATTGCCCCAAAGCCAATACTGTTGGCTGCCAACTTAGTTTATGGCAATCTGAATACATATGATTCCTGTTGTATACCTGACTATGCTGATTATTAGACTGGTGGGTCTTATCAGCTTCTTAGCTTGCAGCAGCTGCTTCATCATAGTCTTTGTGGATCGCACATACGGGGTAGTCCTGAACATGTCACAGAATCTTCCAGAGTCAAGTCAGAGCATTTTGACGGAAGATCAAATCATGCCTTTCCCTCAGTTCATTTCATCTACTCTGTGGTTCCACCTTTGACTGTTATTCTTGGTTCCTGACTTTTAGTCATCCTCCAGTCTTGTCCTCCATTTTTTTTTTTTTGTTAAAAAGAGTGCACTCAAGATGGCAACAAGATCTCACAGACAGACAATCACTTCTAGAGCCCCCTTTTCCATGGAGAGAGAAATACAGGCAGAATTGTTCCAGGTGGTTCACGACCTCAGCAATTACCAGTCATTTTAAAGCTAAAGTAGAGGCCATCCATTCCAGTCTGGACTCCAGTTTCAAAGCTCCAAAATAGACTTTGAAAGGGGGGGGGGAAGTGAGAAAATGCAAACATCTCTCCTTGCACACACCCAGTACTGTTGATCCAGAGCTCTGTGTTGCTAATCCACATCAAACCAAATGCATCAGGATAACTCAAGTATCCTGAGTGACACTTCTCAGAAGATATCTAAGTTGAGTCAGCCGACTGCTACTTATAGACCAGAGCATCCTTGTTGCTACTATTTTCCCCTCCATTATTCTCTCTATTGCCCATTTCCAGAGATAGTGAAGAGAAGGAGGCAGCAACTTTTGAGTGGTAGAGACAAAAAGAGAGCTCTTAGTTCTCTTTAAATCAAAAGGATGGTACATCATGGTGCCTCCCGAACCTCCTGCCGCTTCAAAGTTTCCAGTTTCTCTCAGTTATTCATCTATGGGGTGGCATTGTGTGTAGATGTGTAGGGGATCATATAACTGATCTAGCAGGCCATTTATGAACCTTTGGGAACCTGTTAGGCCCCCAGAGCCCTGGTGTGTTGCAAAATTCACTAGTCCTACCAGGTAGCCAGGCAAAGAAAAAGAATCACATCAAATTTCATTGGAAAGGATTACTTTGCTTGGAATGGTCACTCTTATAAAGTGGCCTTTCTGTGCCTGCATAATTTGCTTCATCTGAGTTCCATCCAAGCTCCAGCCAAACTCTATCCAAGGTCCAAACATTTCCAGTCTGCTGGGTCAAAAAGGTCCAGTTTGGGCATAGAACAATGCCAGCATGGTTCATAATCTCCTGTATGTTGTCTGACCACCAGAAAATAGGTCACACTGGACCATGCCATCAGTGGTCTAAAATGTAAGTTATATCTCCACCGCATTACATCCTAGGAGTAGTGTAGCATTGCATTGCCACCTGCATAATATTCTATACTCCCATCATTTGTCCTGTACAGTTTTGTTTTGTTTATCAATTAAAAGATCATCAGCAGCAATAATTGCCCTAACATTTTTCCACCCGCTAATTTCCCCCTTTTAAAATCTCAATCAAAGCCATGCATACCTTGCGATCTGAGAACTAAGCTAAGTTTTGGGGACATGCTCTTTTTTCATATTTTCCAAACCTCTTATTATTTGCAGAATATCCAACTTAAGTAATAATAATAGGAACAACCAACAACGGAAACATTCCCATTGACTTTCCCAATTTTTAAAAATCAAATTCCTGTTTGTAGGGCCTCTCTGCCCTCGAGTGGATTGCAGTAACGCTGTATTCTTCACCAAGGAGAGGCCCACCCTGAGTGAATGAAACTAAGCCAAGAAAGTGAGGTGAAGATGGGTATAGTTTAAAAGGCGGGAAGGAATGTGGAACATGCCAAACTGACAAGTGGAGGCCTATGAGCAAGAGGAGTTTAATAAAAAAGCAGAGTTGCTTCAGGTGTTTCTCCCACTCTGTAAATCATGACCAATTGATTGTGGCATCTCAACGCCTAAATGGTACAATTGAAAACAGCATTTTTCCAGAAAATTCACTGCTGCGTAATACCTTCTCCTCAGGCTGTAACAATTCACCTGAGGAAACCTTAATCCTTTCCCCTCTTGTTGTCTCCTCAAAAGAATATCCTCACAGTTCACTCAGGGCAGTTTCTCTGACATGCCAAGCACAGCCCGGTTTCATACACTTTTCCCCTTCAGGGTGCTGAAAGAGAAAATGGGATACACAGATCTGCATACTCCCAGCTCCCACGTTGCATGGGACCAAACAATTTTATTCTTCTAGAAACTGTTGCACTATCTTTAGGCAAGAGGAAAAGGAAGGGGAGAGAGGCACGTCATCTGTGTACAAAATCCAAAAACAAGAGTAGTTGATGCTTTATTTAGACCAGCCACTCTCAAACTTTTTTTTCTGGCCACGACTATAAACACAGTATGAAATAAATATAGACCAAATCAGGGTTTCTAAAAGTTATATAACAAACTTTATAAGGTGGTTTGTGGAGAAGTGTTTCTGCTCTGTAGCCCCCATCAAATGTGCCGGGGCCCCACAGCAGGACATATGTTCAATGTTGGGTATGGCTGATTTAGACCTTTCAAATATGAAAAACAGACATGGTTTTGAATCCAGAAGGAATTTTCTTCAGATAGCTGTTTTGAGTTTTTTCAGTGCATTTCAGTGCTTCTGAAGAAGTTGGTGAAGGAAGAGAAACACAAAAGTCCAGCAATCATCCTGACCACAATTAGTCTAAGCTGAATTTGGAAAAGTTTTTCTTTCTTTCTTTCTTTCTTTCTTTCTTTCTTTCTTTCTTTCTTTCTTTCTTTCTTTCTTTCTTTCTTTCTTTCTTTCTTTCTTTCTTTCTTTCTTTCTCAAACTACAATTTCTAATAAAGGTAATATTTTCAAGTGCTATCAGAGAAGACAGCATGTGCAAATTATGTGATGTTCACCTCCTTTCTGATGTATTAGTGATGTTCTACGTGCCTTGTATCTTCTCAGAATGATTAACTGCAGAATGGAAATTCTAAATACAGTACTGTAAGAAGCAGCATATATTTAAATATCAGATGGCGACAAGAAAACGGTGGGTATCTCCATCTTCTCCTGCTTATAGGCCATTCTTCTGATGATGCAACATCTATCTATTATATTTGCATGCATCACTGTTGCAGGCTTGAGGGTTAGCCCTGAAACATCTGGAGTGGCAAGTAACACTGAATTTGAAATGTGCCAGTAGTGGGAAAAATAAAATGGATCAGCCAAACAAAACTGTCCGCTGCACACACATTTCTCTTGTGTTCACATGGCTTCTTGGAGCAATAGCCTTTAATCTGACTTCATTATTGCTGTCAAACCAGTAGATCACCTTTCTCTAACCCATCATTCTTCAGATGCCTGTCAGTCCCAACTGGCCTAGTCATTATCAGTGTGGAAGCTTGGAAGCTGTAGTGTGTCATATGTGAAGTGCACTAAATCACAAAGAGAATGTCCTAAGTTCTACTACAGCCTGAGGAAACCTTGGTGCTAGGGTGCTTTTAGTAAACAAAACCAATGACATGTTGAAGTCATGCCATGAACGCTCTGAGAAAAAAAAAAGGATTACCACACAATCTACACAAGCGTGAACACGTTGTATGAGTCATGTGTACTTAAACATGCCTGCACTTAATAGTGGGAAAGAGAAGGGGGAGGGAGGGAGGAGAACGGAAGCTGCACCAAAACCCTTCTTCACCAGGCAGTTAGTCACAAATTGAGGGCTATTAATCACTAATTAAGGAGGGGGGGGAACACCATCAACAAAGAAAACCTTAACATCAAAAGTTCTGGTTGATGTGCCAATCTGTCTAGAGTCAAGGCAAGGTACAATTATTGAGGAAAGTTGATTTTTTTTTCTTATTTCCTCAGGGGCTGAAGAGGAGATGGGAATATTTTGAGAACTGTTTCTCAAGTCCTGCTGCTTATTTTTCCTTCATGTGGCTATGAACAGATCTGCTGGTTCCCACACGTAAATTATTTTCACATCCAAATTCTTCCTTCGGGTGAAGATTCTGTTCTTTATTGCAAAAGTGGCAGATCATGCTCACCTTAACTCTGATCCTTAGCAGATTGAGGTGGTTTAGAAATCCTACTCTATTATACCCATGGTTCTGACCAGAAGCCTAACAGAGCTGACAAATTTTGGTGATTTTGAATGACAATTCCTGTCATTTACTCCATCAGCATGGCTAGTAGTCTTCTGGAGATAGGAATTGTAACTGGAAAAAGTATCTTCTTCTGAGCTCAGGGTTAAATATTTACACACAGAAACACATATTCACATGGCCTGGATATAGCTTAATTGATATTCAAGCTTTTGGGTCATCTCAGAGCTTGACAGCAAAGATCAGCATATTAAGAAAGCCTGGCTTCCAGTACTAAATGCTGTAAAGTTCAAAAGGTCAAAGCTCAATGATTCCCCACACAGCCACAAAGGTGATCAGTTGACACAACAGAACAGCTAGCAACACCCATCTAGGATAGTTGCTACCCCTGATTGCATTGAAACTTCTTAATCCCTTCATCACAATACAATGACTAACACCTATTTTCCTGCATAGGACAAGTTTCTTCAACTTTAAAAACCCAATTTCACTCACTTTATAACCCAGAGCAAAGAGAGAGCTCCTAGTTCCCTGAGCTCCTTGCCCTCTGAAGATGCCAGCCACATAGTCTGGCAAAACATCAGGAAGCAAAACTTCTAGAACACGGCCGAACAGCCTGAAAAATGTACAACTATCAGCACGAACTGGTGCTTTGTGGTGGTCTGTGGTTCGAGGCTATTAGAGATGGGCTTTTCATTTTGGAAGTGGTCAGCTATCAAAATGAAACAGGGGAGCAAAGCTGTCATTCAGAACCAGAGGAATGCAATCAACAAATCCCTTAGTTTGAGCAGGCATCACATGGGGCCTCCGACATCATCTTTCTTTCTCCCTGGTGCTGGCCAATTAGAAGCTGTGCAGGGAAATGCAGCATTCCACCTTTCTGTTTGATTGGCCAGTGCTAGGGAAAAGGAATAGTGACATCAGAGACTTCTTTCTCATTGGACTTTAGCCCCATGTGACCCCAGCACAAGGTAAGGGATTGGTTGATTGTGTTCCTCTGGTTCCGAATGCCAGCTGGGCTCCTGCATTTCATTTTGGAAGCTGACCACTTCCAAAGTGAAAAGCCCATTTCTAGAGGCTACCCATGAACTATGAACCACAAACTTTCTGAACTGTTTTTTTTGGGGGGGGGGCAATTAATCATGGAACAGATCATTTTTTTAAAAAAAGGTTATTTCTGGAAGAGGTAAAAGCCTCCACTCCCTTTGCCACCCATCTGTCCCTTTCCACTGTCCTGTCACCTCCCTTACATTGTGCTGCCTCCTCCTCCTCCTCCTCCTCCACCACCACCACCACCACTGCTGTGCATGGCTGACCTGTCAGCTGACAGCATGTGCATGTGCAGAGATAGTAACCTGGTTTTGTGAGCCAGCATTCCACTTGATTATCTTGAACTCCAGCACCTGTGTAGGAGGCAGCACCTGAGCTCATGGAAAGCCGCACTGCCAGGATGTCAGTGAGAAAGAGGTAGGGAGATATTGAGGGCAGTAGGAAGGAGTGGAAGTAGGTTGTGGGGGCAACAGTGGGGGCAAAATTGAACCACCCAACCAAAAATTGCTTTAAAAATTCGTTGGTTCGATTTGTTTTAATTTGTTGGTTTAGACAAACCTGAGCAAACTTGAACCAATGATGATTTTTAATGAATTCACTGGCTCGTTTTGAGGTTCGTGCCCATCTCTAGTTGAGAGGCATCTGTAACTCCAGTGTACAGCACATGTGCAGACACCCACATGATGAGCCAGGTAGGCTCTGATGGGGTTTGGGAAATTTTAAAGCAACACTGAAACCCAGCTTTCTCTTCATTCACAATGATTCATCCTAATATTCATATCTCTGCCCTCCCCCAGAGAACTTTTCAAGCTTAGCAGTTACCTGAGAATTAAGTCATCGACCTAAGGCTATCCACTATCAGACTACCTACCCTGACACCTATCCACAACCTTCTTTCTGAAGCTTGCTAATAGCTGCAGAAGTAAAAAAATAATAATAAGTTTGGGGATTATTTGTCAATGTTCTGTACTGTTGTGTTAAGGTTGGGGAAGGTCAGGAGAAGTAGACTGATAGATCAATAGATCGATAGATCACTCACTCACTCACTCACTCACTCACTCACTCGGATAGATAGATAGATAGATAGATAGATAGATAGATAGATAGATAGA
>JAHTLZ010003526.1:59784605-59800545 GCA_023846285.1 Phrynocephalus versicolor
ATAAATAAATAAATAAATAAATAAATAAATAAATAAATAAATAAATAAATAAAAGGACTGAAGAATTTGTCTTAAAAGCTGTTGGACTTTTTCATATTCTTGTAACCCTAAACCTGTGATTCCTTGAACTTTTATAGTAGTGGAAAGCTTTGGTCCAAATCTGGAATGGTGGATTCATAACTTGGTGAGCAAATGAAGAACTAAGACAAGGCCAATTCAGTCATCACTAGAAATAATTTTAGTTGGCAGCAAGGCATTATGGTGGAGAACAGCAGCGTAATTTGATCCAGGGTTCATCTCATGGAGATTGGGGCTCCTCCGAGTCTCATACTGTATTCCTTGAATATGAAATATACAGTCCATTCTTTAAAATATTCTTAGTTCCCTCTGCCTAAAATGAAGATGAGGCAATGTGAAATGGTCCTGGCTGCATCTGAGCTCTGAGAGGCCCTATTTGCAGTCCATATATACAAATATACAGTATATGTATATTCCCTTTATCTATCTCAGTTGATGTTCTCTGGAGAAGGCAGTAGAGTTCAGTGTTGGACCACAGGAACAGTGTGCAGAAGGTTTGACTTTTGGGATTTCTAAATGAAAGGATCACATAGCAAGTGAACAAATCACCTCCACCCCGAGATCCTGGAAGGGCATCACAGCTGATCTGAGAAGACAATCTTTGGTTGGGCTAACTTGCTGTATTCCAGAAGCTACCAAAACACCAGAGGCCCAATGCATCCATGAGGAGCCCTATGGTGGATGGAGATCTTCGGGAAAGGTTAAGTTTTGCATGCTCCCCCCCCCCCCCGCAGACACTGAGCACAGGAATAGGATTAGGGTTAGGGTTTGGGTTTGGGATGGAGATTCCACAGTAAGGCCTAGAATTGGTGGGCAAGGCAATTGAAACAGATGTGAGGGAGTTCACCTTGTAAGGCTAATAGCAAAGCGTTTAAAAGTTTGCTTGGAGAAGTAAAAACCATGGGGATCGTTTCAACCATAAAGGCGGGAAGAGCCTGAAATTGTAGTCTGGAACATAACTTTTCCAAGCTCAGGTTGATAACCTGATGCATCTAGGCAGCCTGTCATAATTGAGCTACTGTACTTAAATGGCACCAGTTGCTGATTTCCTTGCCATTTCTTGGCACTTGAGGTGCTGTTCGCTTACCAAAGAGCTGAGCTAGAAACAAATGTCAAACCAACTCAGAACGCTGAGGGTTGGGGTTGTTTTAAGCCAGTAGCCACTTTACATACCAGAAACCTTGCATAGTAAATATTTTGGTACTCAGTTGTATTTGCATAAAATGCCTAGGAAAAGACCCAGACGTATGCTTAGATAGCCTACGTCTGTGTTTTGCCATCAATTCCAGTTGCAATGAGACTCCAGATTAAAGGAGATAAAAGCTGCTGTCAAAATCTCAGCCACACACATGAATGATCAATAACGCATGAAGCATGCAATGGAAACTTTAAGTTGGCTTCTACGCCAGTCACAGTAAACATCATACAAATGATTATATGCTGGCGAAGGACAACATCAAAGACCCAAACAATAGGTTAAGCAGAATGAGAGAGAGAGAGAGAATAAACATCATCATGATGGTTGGATACACATCCTACTGAAAACAGTGTTGGCATGAAATTCCTGTGTACAGGAATTCTTGGAAGTATTTCAACCTTTAAGAGATTGTGGCTCTGAGCATCCTTACTGGGCTGCTATGACTCTCAAACAATCCAGCCCAGAAAGCCCCCCCAGCCAAAACCTCTGAAAGGCAACATGCAAAGGTTGCAATTATCCCAACAGGGGTAATCTAATTTGGGTAACTACACAGTTTTAGTTGCTGGAGTACTGCAGAACCTGAAAATAATCAGTTGGAATAATGGTGCAGCCACATGTGACAAAAGAACCCCAGTTATACTAGTTCTGCTTTTATCCGAAACAGTCTATAAACTTCCATTCACACAACACTCGGGCAACATTGATTCATTTGGCCAGCCAGTTGGGAGTGGGGGTTTCATCTTGCCGTCATAGCCTTTTAAAAATGATCCAATCCCTCTATTGCTTCAATCCTTATAGGTTTTTGTGCATGTGAATGTTGCTGCTAATAGATTCATTTTTTCAAACAGGTCAGGGCTTGGGACATCATGGCCATTGCATGGCGACCATCCTTGCCCCATCTTTTTTTAAAAAACGATTAGTAATAATTGTCTTTTCTTTTTATATTTTTATTCCACAGACATTTACTTGTCTTTCACTTAGCCAATATCATTCTAATGGTACCCATTGTCTCTGCTTTTGTACAGATTATTGTTAAATTTGTCCCCCAGCTTTTGAACAAAAATTCAAACCTTTTTAAAAGAAATATATCAATTGAACTGGCAGCCAGGTGAATCCCTGCGGGATATGTACCACTATACATACAAATATATTGACATAAAAAAGAAGGAAAAGAAAAATTCAAATGGTCTATATGATGAGGCCCTAAACCATGATTAGTTATTTCACCCAGTTACAAAAGTGTAAATATATAAATTCCAGCTATGTTGAATGGACCTGTCACCCCTCTGATTATTGGCTCCACAGTCTGGGTTTGCTTCTGATTTCAGGCCTGAATCCAGATGCCCATTTTTTTTAAAAAAAGTAATGGAAATGTAATGAATAATGCAACAAATTACATAATGAGCTTTTATAAAACAAACACTGTTAACAAGTAACAACAATGGGATTATTGCAGTTAGTGTCACCTTCTTTAACACGGTATCAACCGGAAATGAACTTGGCATTAAAAATTATTTTTATTTTTACAGAAATCAAGCCTGTTCTTTTACTGGAAATAATTTAAGCTTCTGTGGCATTTCTCAGGGGACTTGTAGGGCGGTTCATAGTTAAGGATTAATAACATCATCCTTTTATGTATTCCAAATCACTTGTGACACATACAGCTACCAAACTCAAAGCACAGATTATTCTTCAAATGAGCACTAAAATAAAAAGGGGGGAAGGAGAATAAAGAATGATGGTTGGGAGAGTGCAAAGCACTCGCAATCCATTTGTCAACTGGGATCTCTTAAGAGGACAAAAGGTTGAAGACAAGCCTCTTCCTTTCTGCCTAGAAAGATGATTCATCCAACACTGAAATGAGCCTGGGGTAACAAGTTCATCTGGTGTGACTAGCTTTTCTGTGTAGAAAAAAGAAAAGAAGAAAAGACCGAGTTATACTCCCTATCCCATCTTCTCACTGACATGTCCCATACTCATATTTTTAACAAGGTGAGGCCACCTGATACATTCAGGTATTAGCAGCTAGATTATTTAGCAAATCCACAGAGTTCACTCAATTCCTTTCTGCTAAACTGAGCACAAAATGTGGAGAAATTATGTGTGTTTTTAAAACCAAGTTACTGTATGGAGAACTGTTTATATTTATGGACTACTTAAATGGTCGAATGTCCAGTCCATTAGAAAAAGATAATCAAAACCTTTTATCTAAATAGCTTTTCCGTGCAATGGAAACTCCTGTGACAAAAAGTCTAAACTGCTCAAGCCATTTACAACTAATATTTTATCTACTGAAATTTGCCATTTCTGAGGAAGCAGATTATGGTTCCTTTACATGAAGTTCTGTTGGATTGCACATTTATTTATTTATTTATTTATTTTTACAATTTATATGCCGCCCACTACCCAAAGGTCTCTGGGCGGCTTCCAATCAAGGAATTAAAACAGTTAAAAACATCAAACAACAATAAATAATTAAAACAACAATAAAAACCTTATACTAAAAACATCACACTAAAATTGCCATCAGAAGACCCACAATCTAAATTGTATCAATTAAAAAATGACTAAAAACATTTAGTCATGTTGGACTCACAAATGGACATGAGGGCTGGCCCCTAGAGTCAGAAATGACTCTGGCTCTTTAGCTCACAAATGGACATGAGGACTGGCCCCTAGAGTCAGAAATGACTGAACTGTTGGGGGGAACCTTTAAGTGCATATGGTATATTATGTGACAATTTGTTAGTTCATCATTGGTTAATCCCCTTTGTGAATGCAAAATTCATACCAGTTTGACCTTCGCTTTAAGGGGGAAAAACAACCCAGACCCAATTCAAAGTACTGGTTTTAACCTACAAAGTGCTAAATGGACAGGGTCCAAACTTATTTATCCCATTATGAGCTGGCTTTAGTGCTAAGCTCATCAGGAGAGACCTTTTTTGGGAAGTGTGTACCTCAACTGAACTTCCACAAAGCTGGATACAACCACAGTATCCTTCAGATATGTCCATCTAGTCTCTCCTTATATACCTCCAGAGAGGGAACGACCATTACCTGAGACATAATTTTCCATTATTAATCAACTCCTGCTCTTAGTGATGTGAGCCAAAATCTGTTCCCTGCAAATTTACAGTGTCCACATCTTGCTTTCTGAAGTGAGGGGGAATAGATGTTATCCATCATTTTGAGCAAAAATCTGTGGTTTTTAGAAGACCACTGCCCTATCTTGATGCAAGAGAAATCTGCTCAGTTCTTTCAAACAGACATAAGAGGATACAGTTTATGGAAATGGAGAGATTCTAGATATAGCCTGATGAATTAATTGTTTGAATTAATTGTGAGAAGTCATAAGAGGATCTGTCTATGTATAATAGAATATTTTCACTGTCTTGTGCACAATTTGCTTAAAAAACCAAATACCTGAACCCAACAATATACTGGAATTCGGTTCAGATTTCTCCAGATGATTGTCCTTTAGAGATGGGCACGAATAAAAAAAATGGTGTTTCGGTTGTCGTTTGTCGTTTAGGGGGTCCATTTCGGTTCATTTCCATTTTTTGTGATTTTTTTTTTCATTTGTTTCGTTACCATTTATTTCATTTTTTTGTGATTTTTTAAGCATTTAAAGCAGTTCACTTGTATTTCCATAACGAAAACGAAACACACGACAAAATTTTCGGTATTTCTGTTCGTTTTGTTTCATTTTAGAGGCAAAATTTGTTTGTTGTTTCATTGCATAACAAAGTGAAAAAACAAAAATGGAAACAAAAATTTGTTCATTTCGTGCCCATCTCTATTGTTCTTTGAACCATCAATTTCTGAAGCCAGACAAGTGGCTCTTAAGAAGTAACATCTTCTCAACTTGAACAACTTGCTTCAAATATGCTGGTCCTAACATTGTGTTTGAACATTATGAGCAAAATATACCTCATTTAAAAAAAGACTTTTGATATCTATTTGGGATGAATTTCTCTAATGTTTATATAATATGCATGGTGGATACCAGTGGTTGTACTGCCTGGAGGAATATGGGGATTGTAATCAAAAATTCCAGATTTTCCAATCCAGGGAAATGCTGCGGCTTCATGCTATACTTGCTGCTTTTCATCTTGTTTTTGTTTTTAATGCTGTGTACTATATATCCGTTTCTATGTTACCTTGAGTATCCCACCACATCTACAAGCAAAACATGACCACCACCACCCCAAAATGGGATCATATGTGTGTGTGTGTAAACTAAAAAATCTAGATTGCAAAATTAGTGTAAAAATCTAAAGTTCAAAATTAAAGTTAGCCAATATGCTTCTAGATTAACTTGCAGATATGGTCCTGAGCCTCTGAATATCCAGATTAACCCAT
The DNA here is from genome assembly GCA_023846285.1 of Phrynocephalus versicolor. Lineage (NCBI taxonomy): Eukaryota > Metazoa > Chordata > Lepidosauria > Squamata > Agamidae > Phrynocephalus > Phrynocephalus versicolor. The sequence continues at coordinate 59,790,244 of JAHTLZ010003526.1, forward strand.
GTTCTTCTATGCTACCCAGTGAAATGAGCTCTGAAGCATGCCATTGAATCCATACCTTCTGTAAAGAATAGGTCTTGAGAACCCTTTTAATGCTCACAAAGCCTAGCAGTTTCAGTCCACCTATTCAAAAACCATGAAACGAGAAGTCACCCAACGGACACCAAGTTCACGGGAAAAGGCAGTTTCAATTTCAAGCATCAAGGGATTGTTTAGAAAGGGCTTTCTAGGTTATGAAAACTATTCAAAATGTTCAATTGAAATAAACCTTAATTCTGCACCTGTGTGAATCCAAAGAATGTTTTCTTAAACAGATTACTCACTGTGAGTTATTTTAACAATGAAGCCATGCACGCCCACATTCTGTGGTAAATAGTTGCCATAGCCCGTCATACCTGGTGGGAAGAAGTATTAGTACTGGGATGAGAGCTACAGACTAGACCTGTTAAGGCATTATGACTGAGCCTAAAACAGCAGCCATGGGCATTGGCATCACCGAAATGTCCTCTCGTCTCATGTGCTGGCCTCACGTTCCTGTTCTCTGTTCTTCCTGGAGAATTTCTGAAAGAGAGTTTGAAAGGATTTACTTTCTGTTCCCAACATAGGATCCAAAGATTTTAGGGGCAGGACAGAAGGCAGTAACTTTTCCAAGGGCCAGCCTGAAGAGGGTCTCTGTGTATATTCTCTCATTAGAAAATGGAACTTTCTGAGATGTGAGGGGATCATGAGTGTCAGTTCCTGAGCAGAAGTTTTGCTGTCCTTCAACCTAATGTGACTAATGCATGTTCAAGTACCTACATCCCCTTCCTGATCACAGTGGGAAAGATAAAGACAGAGACCGAAGTATCAAGAAAGTCAGCCCTGAAGAGCTGACAATCATTAACCTCTTGAACAGAAAGGAGCGGAGTTATATTATTTTACTACAATTTTCAGAAGACCCCAGAAAGCACAGAGTAATTTTTTCTATCAGCTGAAGAGCTGAAGATATGGTGGTGCAACATGAAAAGTTATTTCTAGGACAAATAAATATTTTAAAAAGTCAAAGGCCATCTATAACTCAACTGCTTTGGGCCTCATTGCATTGTTATGATGCAGCTCAGTTATGGATTCATCTTTACTTTCCAAACTCCACCTGCATAATAAAGCATACCTGTATATTCTGTAGAGTAGAAACACACCTCTATAAATAACCAAAAGCTATGCTCCTGGTATACCTGCAGCACTGTGAACATAGATCTGCAGCAGGTAGTGTTTCTGCCAGCAACAGATCCAGTAACAGGGTATTCGTATAGATCAGATCCCAGATGGCACCCATTCTAAACAACCCTGAGGACCAGATCCATTGCCCACACCATTCTGCAGCTTGCATGAGGATTTTTTTTTCATTTAAACATATTTATTTATTTATTTATTTATTTTAGAGTATTTTACCCCGCCTGTGCAAGAACAGAACAGCACTACTTTAAGTACCCCACACATTGGCCAACATACTTCTTACCCTTAAAAAGAAAGCTAGCAGGATCTTGGCACAGGCCACCTCAAGCAAAATCTTTGCTTAATTTCTTTACACCTCACTGCTTTCCATTGCTAATTTTGTGTTCACCGGCAACTGGTGGTCCAGTTTGCTGAGTTATCAAAATGGCAACCTGGCCACATTTCCTTCCATGTACAAAGTTGACCAGGATAGCCAATGAACCTCACTTCAGCACTGAAAAGATGACAGGTTAAAAAAAGGTCACAAGGGTCACAAGGTAGGTAGTAGTTTGACTCTTCCACTCTTTCCATCCCATGCTTCTCAGTATTTGAATTTCACAATGCTGCCCTCATTCTGCCCAGTGTTGGAGTCCATCCTAATTAATGGCATTAAAAATTTTTCTCTGAGGGCACAGATTTAAAAGAAAATCTTCACGTCTTCCCAGAATTCTAAACTCACATTTTGGCAATGGAAAGTATCAGCATTTGAAATTAAGAGCAATTTCCTGAGGAAAACCATTTGGCTATGGTCCTCGTTCTAAGTGTTCTTGCTGTTATTGGCATCAGGTCTTGAGGACAAGCCACATCAGCATCCATGTGCATGGAGGGCATGTTCATGATTAAATATTGGTGTAAGAAAGTGACTGATCAAATTTGTTTTCCAGAAACGAATTGCTAAACCCTTCCAGGGAAGAACACTTAATGTAAGTGCTGGTAAAGTGGTGTTGCTTCCTCTCTTATTTATGGTTTATGACGTGAGGAACTGCTTCTGTTTAAATGAGGAAAACAAATGACCAGGAAACAGAGTCACAACTCATTTTGTTTCGGCAAACAGAGCCGTTGCTTCATTGTTTAGAAGGCTGGATGGTAGGATAGAGGGGCGGGGATAGTAGAAATATGCACACCTCTACAGATGCATTTTAAGTGAGGGATGAGGAAATTGCAGAGGAGTTGAATGGGCTGTTTCCATCTGTGCTTACTACAGAAGACGTTAAATAGGTGCTCCAGAACACTTTAATGGACATTTCCAAGAAATGAATTTGATAAACAGAAGTGAACATTGGTGAGTAGAGATGGGCACGACTCAGAAAAAAATTTCGTTTTCATTTTCGTTTTTGTCTAGGGGTCCGTTTCGGCTCGTTTCCATTTTCGTGAGCTAATTTTCAAAATTTTTCATTTTTGTTTCGTTACGTAACGAAAACGAAAAATGAAAATGAAAACGAAAATTTTTTCATTTCTTCCCATTTAGCTCCATTAAGTGCTTTTCCAGTAACGAAAAACGAAAATTGGCTCAAAATTAGTCGTTTCATTTCCGTTTCCGTTTCATTTTTGAACCGTTTTTTGTTTTTCGTTTCGTTTTGTTATGTAACGAAAACGAAAAACGGAAACGGAAACGAAAATTTCGCTAAGTCGTGACCATCTCTATTGGTGAGAAAAGAAGATCATCTAGATCCAAGACTGAAACTGGCTACAACTGAGGGATGCTATGTATTTTTTTTTCTGTTAAAAACTATTTATCAATTGCAAGCTTGTTAGCTCAAACTTTTTTTCCTTCTAAATATCTATAGAGCAGTATTAACCTTAAAATTAGTGCATATATAAAATCATTTCTTCTGAAACCAATAAATCTCACCACAATAACCTTTTACAGTTCTTGAAGAGAGTCAACAAGCATTTGCAATAGATGTTTATTTTTTTTTAAAAAAGTTATCAGTTCCATTTGTGGTCTCAAATATCCCCTCATTAGCCTCCATTGCAGCTACAGTTCTTAAGAAGGAACTCTAATATTTGTAACTCAAAAAGTAATTAAATGCTACAGTCACACTACAAAAATATTGAAAAGATTGACTGTCATAAAGCAAAGTGTTCTGCTTATATACCGCCCCATACCACTTCAAGTAGTCTCGGGGCAGTTTCACAGTTTAATTGCAGTATGCAGGCTACACATTGCCCTCCCAGCAAGCTGAGTACTCATTTTACTGACCTCGGAAGGATGGAAGGCTGAGACAACCATGAGCCTGCTACCTGGGATTGAACCCCAGGTCGTGAGCACAGTTTTACCAGCAGTACAGGCATTTAACTACTGCACCATAGTGGTTAAATAATCTGCCATAATTTAGTTTATGGTGAATATATTTTGCTCAAAATCAAATTTTATAAGTTATGTATACAGAAAGAACATGGCATCACAGGGAGTGGAAGATTTTCAATAATTATAGAATTCCTCCTTCTGTCCTGGGGTTTTCACAGCTCTTAAACAATCAAACTGACTGCACATGAGTTGGACAAGCCATGGAACAAAGCAGAAACTCTTTAATTAATTATCTCATCACCCTTCTACAGATATAATTTGTGCAACTGAATTTTGGCCTTTATATAATGTAACTTAGAGCATATCTATGTACAGAGTTTGATAGCACTTCATGGCTTTATTCTACATATGTTATATGTAACAGTGAGAACAAGATCTTAGAGGAGATTATATAAGAATCTTAGATATCATAGTTTTCATTTCTATAAGAAATTTCAAAAGGATACCATCTGGATCCTACAGATGAGTATGTCATACATATTTTCATAGATCTGTTTGTCCTGAAAGATTATTAAAAAACACTAATAGTTAGAAACACGAAAGTTTGCACAGATTACCGAGCAACATAAATATTTTGGTTTGGTTATACCTCAGTATTAATTCCCCAAGAGTCTCATTGGCGCTAATGATAATTAACTTTTAGTACATAGCCATTTGTTGGTTTCTTCTATTGTACCATCTGTTGTGTCAGATACACTTCAGCTAAAAGATCCTTTCCTTTTGGATGCAAACTAAGTGGTATGAAATAAATATTTAGAAAGCTTGTTTATTGATTGGTTGGCTGGTTTCTCAAAAAAATTATCTGAATTAGTTACAGCTAGGAATACATATTTTTGCATGGACACTACTGCTTACAAACTTAAATGCCTGGATCCCTTATATCTTGAAATGGACCTCCCCAGAGCCAAAATTGGGCAGGCCCGTGAATAATTAGTTTTAATAATGCTCAACTGCAATGATGAGATCATTTTGTTCTGCATACAAGCAAGATACTTGGTTCAGCACCATTGTTGCCCGTAGGGTCGGGGAGGGGGGGTTGCTATAGTCTATAGGAGTTCTATCTCCTTGACCACTTGTCCTATCTCCTTGGGAAGGGGTCTGGAGGGCCTGTATTGTGTGTTGGGCTCACAAGACAGACGGGGGATTCTGTTGGTGCACCGACCACTCTGCTGCATACGAAGAGTCTCCCTGCCTGAGCTGACGGATGTGGTCTTGGATCTGGTGTTGAGGACCCCCAGACTGTTGGTGCTGGACGACCTCAACATCCATGCTGAGGCTGCCTTGACTGGGGCAGCTCAGAACTTAATGGCCGCCATGGCAACCATGGGGCTGTCTCAACAGGTCATCAGGCCAACACATGAGAAAGTCCATACTCTGGACTTGGTCTTCTCAGAGGGACTGGAAGATGGTGGTTCAGATGTAGAGAGATTGGCTTTGACCTCATTGTCATGGTCAGACCATTTTCTGGTCAATTTTAGGCTATTAGCTTCTTCTACCCTTTGCAAGGGTGGGAGATCTCTTATGGTGATCTGACCTCATTGCTAATGGATTCAGATGCTTTCCTGAAAGCTCTGGGAGATTATCTGTCTGATATTATAAGTGCTTCTGTCATAGCTCAGGTCACCCTATGGAACAGGGAAATGACCCAGGCAGTTGACATAATTGCGCCTAAGTACCCTCTCCCTATTCACAGAGACCGTACGGCTCCTTAGTATATACCTGAGCTACGGGCAATGAAGTGGGAGGGGAGACAGCTGGAGTGCAGGTGGAGAAAATATCACTGTGAGTCCGACTTAATACAGCTTAGAGCCCATTATTGGTCCTATTCTGTGGTCATAACGTTGCCAAAAAGGCAATATTTCACCAAGTGTATTGCTTCCTCAGAGTGCTGCCCAGCAGAGTTGTTTTGAGTGGGATCTTCTTCAACAGAGAGATACGGTGGAAGTCCTGGAGCACTCATCAGCTCACTGTGATGAGTTTGCTGTCCACTTTCAGGGGGAAAAATCACTCAGATTCACAGTCAATTGCATTCCACCATTAGTGCAGAATCAGGGGATGTATCCAGTGTGCTGTACTTAGTGTTATTGAAGAGTTTCAATTATTGAGACCTGAGGATGTGGACAGGGTGTTTGGATCTGTCCTACCACCATGCCTCTCAACCCTTACCCTTCTGGGCTAATTGAAATATCAGTCAGGGGGGTTCACACCTGGGTTTCAGGAGACTGTGAATGCCTCCTTGAGAGAGGGAGTGGTATCTGATGCCTTGAAAGAGGTGGTAAATAGTCCACTCCTTAGAGGATCTAACTGGGGGTTGGTGGTTAACTACTGACCAGTAGTTAACCTCTCTTATTTGGGCAAGGTGTTGGAGTGGTGGCCAGGTGGTGGCTGGGCAACTCCAGGCACTACTGGATGAAATTGATTTTCTGGATCCATGTCAATCAAGTTTCAGGCCAGGTTGGATGTGCTGTTACTGGGTGTTCTGCCAGACAGATTAGAGGGTCATCTCCCTGTCCTTGATGGAATCGCACTCCCCCTAAGGGACAGGGTCCACAGTTTGGGGGTGCTCCTGGACCCCGGTCTAACTCTGGAAGCCCTGGTGGACTCAGTGGTCAGGGGTGCCTTTCTTCTGCTGTGGAAAATATACCAGCTGTGGCCCTACATGGATGAGCAGAGCCTCATGACAGTTACGCATGCACTGGTAACATCCCGTATTGATTACTACAATGTGCTTTACATGGGGCAGCCTTTGAAAATGGTCCAGTGATTGCAACTCTTTCAGAATTGTTAGTGGAGGGGCTACCAGGAATCACATCACATCACACTGATTTTGTACAACCTGCATTGGTTACCAGTTGTTGCCCAAGCCCAATTCAAAGTGCTTGTTTTTTCATATAAAGCCCTAAATGGCTTAGGACCTAGATACCTGAAGGACCGCTTCCTTCCATATGAACCTACCCGGCAATTAAAATTGAGCCAGGGGGTCCTCTTGAAAGAACCATCCCTCAAGGAGGTGAAAGGGATGGCATGCAGGTATAGGGCCTTTTCATCAGCTGCCCCCAGGCTATGTAATGCCCTCCCAAGTGAGATCTGCCTGGCGCCAACATTGATGACATTTCAGCATCAGGTAAAAACCTTCCTGTTCTTGAAGATTTTAACTGATATAACATAGATGGTGGGTCCTGATGGCAATTTTTACTATATTGTATTTGTATTTAAATGTTTTTATCATTTTAATTATTTATTGGTATGTTAACATTTTAATTGTTTTAATTATTTTGATTGTGACCTTTGGGTAGTGGGTGGCATATAAGTTGTATAAATAAATAAATAAATAAATAAATAAATAGTTGTCTGTTGTCCACTAGAATTCTGATGACCCATTCTTTTACCTTTTATCACACAAAGGTGTAATTGACTGAATATTTTGAAATACAGCATTGGCTTTGATGATTGTATGCTATGAAGTAAAAACAAATGAAAACATAACAAATTGCAGACAATCTAGGTGGAAACGACAATTGTTTTAGCTGTAAGCATAATAAATGGATGGATCCAACTGTGAAGTCAGCTTTGCTAACCTTCTGAACAGGGAGGTCCATTTCCATTGACATTTTACACTGGGCTGGGCAATGGACTGAATGAATATCAGGATGAAGTCAGGAAGAAAAAAAGTGTTGGGGGGGATAAGAGTGCAGGTGAGGGAGTATAAGTAATGAGATTCTAAGCTGGACAACACTGGATATGTTACTGGCATACCATGTTGAATAGTGTGTATTAACAGTACAGAGGTCTAATGTTTTGATACCATTTTCACTGTCATGGCTCCAACTTAGGGAATTCTGGGATTTCTAGATTGGCGAACTACACAAACACAGCTTGCACAGCTAGATAGGAATTTGGTATGATCCAGCAGAGTTTTTCTTATGCTCTTCTATTTGAAAATATAGATAGTTCTCAACTTCAGAAGGCTGTAAAATCATTTTTATCAGCTCTAGCTGTAGCCCCCTTCCTGTTCTATATTTATGATTGCTCTTATGGGGTCTAAATGAGAGTAGTTGAAATTCATTGAATTGCAGAAATGTGCAATATAGGGACTATAATCAATTCTTCCTCCTGTCCAGTTGCTTTTTATCTAATGAGCCCTAAAGAAATGAGGAAATATGACCCACAACAGTTCTTTGGAATCCCACAGAGAAAAAAATTGCCCTGGCAAAAAGCACTTAGGTGAAACAGTGTACAGGGTAAACTGCAAATTATTTCAGCAGAAGTCATTTGCATAGATCCGTGTTAGCAAAGGGGGGGGGGGCTTTTCTTCCTCTTTTTCCATTTAACAACCTACAGCATTGTTGTTTATCTTTGGGACAAACCCAGAATAGAAAGCTGGGGAATGAGAGGTCATGATGGGAAGTAGAACCCATATGTTTCTGTGAGAGCTTATTTTTCCAAAATGTAATCTAAACAGAAGAAGCCAGTGACTCACCTTCTTAATAATCTTCTAGGATTTCAAATTAAAATGTTGGTGAAATTAAAGAAAAATATAATGGGGGCAAAGGGGAGGGAGAGGCAAAAGACTGTTGCACTCTAAGGACTGATAGATGTCTGTCTGTGTGAGCATTTGTGGATTAAAAGCCACTTCTTCCAATGCAGAAATTTGATTTTGATTCATGAAAGTTCATACTGGCATAATGTGCCACAATATTTTGCTACCATGTGAATCTTGTTGTTGTTGCTGCTGCTGCTGCTGCTGCTGCTGCTGCTATACTCAAGAAGCCAGAAATACAGTTCCATGACCCAGACTCCACCCAGCCACCTAGCCATTTGGTTGCTTCCTCTCAATTGCCACCCTTGTCTTGTCTTGACAGGGAATTAAACCAACTGGCCATCCAGTGCAATTCTGGTTGATTATGCTCAGTTGCTTATGCTTGTGAAGATGTGTGTGTGTTTTAATGTTTCAAAATTTGCATATCACCTACTTGTCAGAGATGCACTTTGAGATCTTTAGTAGAGGCTCTGTTGTTTATCTCACCCCTTTAAGAAGCTGTGGTGATGTGGACATGCAATAGGTGTTGTTGTTTTCCCTGTAGGAGCACCTCAATTGTGTAACTTTATTCTAAATATGAGATCCCTTTGTCCACCCAGCCTGAAATAAAGAGATGAGACACGTTTTGGGATTTATAATGGGCCACACATTATTAATATTTTATCGGACTATTCCTCCTACTGTTGGTTCCTAAAAGGGGGACCTGAAAGGGCAAGTGGCACTGAGGGAATTTACCCATTACACAACTAGGCTATTTCTATGCCTAATGTGGGATTTAAAGGGCAGCTCTTGTACTAAACACTATTACCTACTATTCCCCTAAGGGACTGTTCCGCCACTTGCCCTTACCGCCAACTGTGACCAGTGATAGTAAGGTGAACCGCATAGACAAGAGAATGGGATGGGCAAAAACACACCGCCACTCAAGGCCAATCAGAGTGGCGGCCAAAAATTCCCATCCGGCCTTTACACCACCAGCTAATCTAATTCTCCTCAAGGGGAGGGAGGGCAGATGAGAGAGGCTAAGAAACCAAGACACAATGACCCAACTGTTAGCCCCTTACCTGGGCTTTCCTTGTGATCAGCTGACCCAGTGGTCAGCCATTGGCCAATCTGGCTAGCCATGCTGGCAAAGCCCAATTGGCCAGCCTGGCAACTAGCCAGTGTGTTTCAATGGGGTGAGCAGACAAAGTAGCCCCTCCCAGTACAGCCTGTCAGAGCCCCCATATTCCAAGGGAGGAGTGATCATCCAAGATGGGGGCGGCAGCAGCTCCTTGGCGTTTCTGCTCTCTAGCGCCTTTTTAATTTTCATTATTTTGCTGCTGTGCCGATGGCTTGTTACTTTTTTCTAATTTTGTTCGGGTTAGCCGGGGTGCACCGGGGTGTATGAGGTTTGAGGGGGGGGGTTAAAGGCTCATTTGAGGTGGTTTATTTTTCCCTGCTGAGCCTGGACGCGGAGACACGGTATGTTGCCTTTTGACAGCTGAGCGTGCTCTGACTATCTAGCATCCCCCCTCTTTCCACCCCCCTTTTTTATCCCTTCTCCTCATTTCCATCATCGTGTGGGTGGCCCACCTGACCTTCTCTCTAGCGGTAGCCACCCAGCCCCGCGGGGAGCCGGGCCCTTCCATCTGGGCCCGCCCCCGGGGGCTCCTGGACCCTGAGCGGTTTTCGGAGGCCCTCAGGGGTGTTCAAGACAGGTTGGATGACGATCCGGCAGACTCCCTGGTCAATCGGTGGTTTGAGGAGGTGACTGGGGTAGTTGACCGGATCGCCCCCAAGCGCCTGATCCGATGCCGAGCCCGCTCGTCTCCTTGGTTCACTGAGGAGCTGCGGGCGATGAAGCAAGAGCGGAGAAGGCTAGAGAGCAGATGGCGGAATGCTCGGACGGCTCAGAACTGGGCTGTGGTGAAGGCATCGACCGGTCGCTACTCCCATGCGATAAGGGCAGCTAGGAGATCTTTTGTCGCCCTGAGAATTGGTGAGGCCTCGAATCGCCAAGCGGAACTGTTCTGGGTGGTCCGAGACCTCACCAAGGGCCTCCTCCTAGTGATTTCACTAGCGAATCTTTCGCAGCCTTTTTAAAATCCAAGATAAAGGCCATCCGTTCCGAGCTGGATGCCGGTTGCACTGATCTGGAACCCGCCATGGCTAGACCACCGTTCCTGTTGACCCAAGAGTCCAGTGCCATCTGCCGCTC
>JAHTLZ010003526.1:59800555-59830044 GCA_023846285.1 Phrynocephalus versicolor
TTGGACTCCTGAGGCAAGTCAGGACTGGGCCCCGTGCTCTGCTGCTCAAGCTGCCTTCCACCTCAAGGAAGGCAAGATGACAAGCGGCAGCAGCAGCTGTTTATGTCGGCTGCATTTTAAGCTTGGTTTTTTGCTGCCTTGTTTTCATGTTTGGTTTTAATTTTTGCTTTGGGCTCGCCTAGGCTATGGAGGGGGATTTAAGGGGCTCTTCTGAAGATCCTATGGTCACCTTTGCTTCTCTATATCAGTGGACGAATTACAGGACTACAGGACGGGTATGAGCGTTCCCTCCCCTCCCCCACCAGGCATGTCCGCCGGAGTTCCATCTCACCGGCTCCATTTCGCCCTCTTTCCTACCTCTGGTGGTAGCTTGCCAGCTGTTGTTGCTGCTGCTGCCGCTGCGGCTGTGCCACCCGGCCGGCTGTCTCTGTTGCCGCTTGCCCATCATGGCTTACTTTACATCCGCCTGTCTGCCGCCATCACTGCTGCTTATCTTACCATCGCAGCAGTTTGGACATGGGGACCGATACGGTAGCTGGTTTAGACATTGCCTTTCCCCACTCCTTATCCCTTTCTCTTACCCTCCCTCCATTGTCCTCCCTTTCTTCCCTTTCCCCCCCTTTTCCCCTAGCCCTCCTCAAACTGTTATGGGTTGGGGATTGGAACTTCGATTTTGCTCCCCCCTGCTGGACTGTTGTGGGTTTAGGGTGAGGAGCTTCCCAATCTTGCTCCCCCCCCACTACCGGACTGCTGTGGGTTTGGGGGTGCGGAGCTCTCCATTCTGCTCCCCCCCTTACCCAATTCTCCACCCTCTGCTGGCACTTGAGGATACCGGACATTCTGGTGCCCTGGGACTACCATCTGCTGAAGACTGAGGTTGTCTTGCTGCCGTTTGCTGGGCCCAATCTGGCCCCGAGGCCGTTGTTGGCCCATCTGACGGTTGCCGGCTGGCCCCCATTGCTTCTTGCTTCCATTCTCCCTTGACATCAGCCGCCTGGAACCTCCAAACATCGACCACCGACCATCTCTGCGAGACGCCCTTGCGCTCCTCTTTTGCCCCTCCCCCCCTGCCTGGGCTGTGAGCTCATTAATATGCTATTTGTTTGTTTGTTTGCTTTTGCTTTATATTTGTAACCGATTTGTTGTATTGATGCACTTTGCATTTTGATTTTCAGTTGTATTTAGTATTGTTGTTGTGGTTGTGTTGATTTTTTTTTCTCTTCTCTTCCTTTTCCCTTCCATCCATCAGCCACCATGCAGGCAGGGACCGCCATACCTGTCGTGTCGGGCCGTGGTCGGTACGCTAGGGGCTGGAGGGTTAGTCGGGCAAGAAGAACTCGGGCCAGGCATCTTGCGCCTGTCCCCCGTTCTGACCCTCCAGCTCACTGTCACGTGCCTGGGAGCCACTCCGCCAGCGCCTCCGATCTTTCTTGCCTTCTGTTGAATGCCAGGTCGGTGCATAATAAAATTCCCATCATTTATGATACCATCGTTGATGGGAAGGCCGACCTGGTGTGCATCACCGAGACCTGGGTGGGTGAAGAGGGGGGGGGCTTCGCTCTCCCAGCTTTGCCCTCCTGGGTTTCTGGTGCAGGGGGCAGGAAGATCGGAGGGACGTAAGGGGGGTGGGGTGGCCATTGTGTACAGAGATACTATTCATGTCAGCAGGGCCTCAACGTTGGTGATTCCAGGGTTGGAATGTGTCCACCTGTTGGTTGGGCAGCGGGACAGGTTTGGCATTGTGCTCGGTTACCGTGCTCCCCGCAACCCAGCACAATCCCTACCAGAGCTCGCCGAGTTCATCGCCGCTGCTTTGTTGAGAACCCCACGCCTTTTGGTGGTGGGCGACCTCAACATGCATGTCGGCGGTGAACTGTCTGGTGCTGCTCTGGAATTCATGCAGTCCATGGCCTTCATGAACCTGTCCCAGCATGTTTTATGCCCAACACACAGATCTGGACACACCCTGGATCTGGTATTTTCCTCCGCGTCTGAGGACTCGTGTCTGAGGGTGTGGGACCTTGTTCCCACCCCCGTGTCATGGTCAGACCACCACCTGCTGTCTTTCTCTGTATCAATCGCCGCCCCACCCCGCGGGGACCCTCAGCCCGCTGTTTGGGCTCGCCCCCATAGACTCCTCAACCCTGATCGGTTTCGGGAAGTCCTCGGGGAGCCTCCTGGCGGACTGGCTGACGATCTGGTTGACTCTATGGTAGATCAATGGTTCGACGAAACATCACGAGCTGTCGACCAGATCGCCCCTAGGCGCCTCATCCGCTGCAGAGCTCGTTCCTCTCCGTGGTTCACGGAAGAGCTTCGAGCGATGAAGCATGAACGGAAGAGGCTGGAGCGCAGCTGGAGGAAGAACCGGACGGCTACCAAGAAGGCTGCAGTCATCGCTCAGTCCAGGCGCTATGTTCATGCGCTCAGGGTGGCTAGAAGATCTTATAACACCCTGAGAATTAGTGAGGCCTCGAACCGCCAAGCGGAATTGTTCCGTGTGGTTCGCGACCTCACTAATCCTGGACTGTCCAGGCCTCCTCCTACTGATTTCAGTAGTGAGAACTTTGCAGCCTTTTTTCGATCGAAAATAGAGGCCATCCGTTCCGGTTTCGAATCCTGTTGCCATAGCCCACTCTCGGCATCCCCGGCAGCTGTGCCCCCTTGGTCTCCTCGCATGGTTGAGTTTGGGCCTGTCACCTCCCTTGAGGCCTCCAGGGCTATTGCCCATTGCCGGCCCGCGTCCACCCCCTTCGACCCTTGCCCTTCATGGCTTATGAAAGCAGTTGCCACGAACATCTCAGGGTGGGCTTCGATCATCGCCACGGCCTCCTTCAGGGAAGGGATTTTCCCTTCCCGTCTGAAGGAGACCGTGGTAAAGCCCATCCTGAAGAAACCGAGCTTAGCGCCGGGCGAATTATCCAACTATCGCCCGATCGCTAACGTTCCTTTTATGGGCAAGGTGATCGAGAGGGTGGCCGCGATCCGGCTTCAATCCTATCTGGAGGCCGAGCATGCCCTGGATCCGTTCCAGTCTGGGTTCAGGCCTGGTCGGGGGACCGAGACAGTCTTGGTCGCTCTGCAAGATGACCTCATCCGGAGGGCCGACAGGGGGTGCTCCTCCCTGTTGGTCCTCCTGGATTTGTCAGCGGCCTTTGATACCGTCGACCACGGTATCCTGCTGGATCGGCTCTCCGAGGTTGGGATCGGAGGCACTGTTCACAGTTGGTTCCGGTCCTTCCTCGGGGACCGTCCCCAGCAGGTTCAGCATGGGGGCGAGATGTCGGCCCCTTGGATACTCCCTTGTGGGGTTCCACAGGGGTCGTCTCTCCCATGCTGTTCAACATTTACATCAGGCCGCTGGCTGAGGTCATTAGGAGGCATGGAGTCTGCTGCCATCAGTACGCCGATGACACGCAGCTCTATGTCTCCTTTTCTACCGCTGCAGATGAGGCTGTCCGGACCCTCGATCAGTGTCTGGGCGCAGTCATGGAATGGACCAGGGCTAACAGGCTCAAGCTCAACCCCGATAAGACCGAGGTCATGTTCTTTGGGGCTTCCTCATCCAGCTACGGTGGCCCGTATCCCACCTTGGAGGGTGTTTCCCTCAGGCCATCGGACTGTGTCCGAAATCTGGGCGTAGTCCTGGACCCGGCGCTCACCCTGGAAGCCCAGGTGTCCGCCGTGTCCAGGGCTGCCTTTTTCCATCTTCGGTGTATCGCCCAGATTCGTCCGTACCTGGATGAGGACTCCCTCAGATCTGTGGTCCAGGCGCTGGTGATCTCTAGACTGGACTATTGCAACGCGCTCTACATGGGGTTGCCCTTGACTCTCATTCGGCGCTTGCAGCGGGTCCAAAATGCAGCAGCCAGACTGGTGGCTGGTGTGCGTCGATTCGAGCACATCACCCCAGTCTTGGCTCGTCTGCACTGGTTGCCCGTTGCAGCCCGAATTAGATTCAAGGTCCTGGTTTTGGTTTACAAAACCCTCCATGGCCTGGGACCTGGCTACCTGACGGAGCGGATCGACCAGCGGTCAACTTCGGCCCGTCCGACTAGGTTGTCGTGGGCGCACATGCTGCGTGTGGCCACGCCCAGGGAGGCTCGAAGAACTTCCACCCGTACCCGAGCCTTCTCTGTGGCTGGCCCAACCCTATGGAATCACCTACCAGCAGAAGTGCGCCTTGCAGAGTCCCTGCCTGCCTTCCGGAAGGCGCTGAAAACCCTTCTCTTCCGGGAGGCGTTTGGGTGACACGTTTTTTTTTTTTTAGTCCCGCTATCTGCTGCAGCCGTCTTGTTTCATTGTTTATTTCAGTTGTTGTTTTAATTTGTTGTCTGTACATTTATTGTAAACCGCCCGGAGTTCCTTTCAGGAAGACGGGCGGTATATAAGCTGTATAAATAAATAAATAAATAAATAAATAAATAATAGTGTCGGGCCGCCTCGGTCACCCTGGTTTGTTGAGTTTGGGCCTGTTACACCTGTGGACGCCTCCAGGGCCCTGGGACATTGCAGGCCTGCGGCTTCTCCGTTCGACCCTTGCCCTTCCTGGCTGATCAAGACCGCAGGGGGGAGCATGCCGAAATGGGCTTCACTGATCGCCTCAGCCTCCTTCAGAGACGGGATCTTTCCCAGTCTTCTGAAGGAGATGGTGGTGAAGCCCATTATTAAAATATCCGGCTTGGCGGTGGACGATTTGTCCAACTATTATCCCATAGTCAATGTTCCCTTTTTGGGCAAGGTGATTGAGCGAGTCGCCGCCCTGCGTCTCCAGTCGTTCCTGGAGGAGAACCATGTCCTGGATCCTTTCCAGTCTGGGTTCAGGCTGCGTCATGGGACCGAGACGGCTCTGGTCGCGCTGCATGATGATCTGTTGAGGAGGGCGGACAGGGGTTGCTCTACCCTGCTGGTCCTTCTTGACCTGTCAGCGGCTTTTGATACCGTCGACCACGGTATCTTGCTGGAGCAGCTCTCGGAGGTTCGGATTAGGGGCCAGGCCTTGTGCTGGCTCCGGTCCTTCCTTGAGGGCCGCACCCAGCGAGTGAGCTTGGGGGGTGAGTTGTCGGCTTTATCTCTCCTTCTCCACCTGTGCAGTGGAGGCCGTCCAGACCCTTGATCGTTGCCTGGCTGCGGTTCTGGACTGGACCAGGACTCACAGACTCAGGCTCAACCCTGGCAAGACCGAGGTTATGTTCTTCGGGGGCACCTCGGAGGGGTACTGTGGCCCTCTTCCCAGTCTGGGCAGGTCTGCCCTCCAGCTGGCGCAAAGAGTGAGAAATCTGGGCGTCGTCCTGGACCCGGATCTGACCCTGGAATCCCAGGTGTCAGCCGTGGTCAGGTCGGCCTTTTACCAGCTAAGGCTTATCACCCAGATTCGCCCATACCTCGATGAGGGCTCCTTGAGGACTGTGGTACAGGCACTGGTCATCTCGAGGCTAGATTATTGCAACGCTCTCTACATGGGGCTCCCCTTGAACCTTGTTCGGTGACTGCAACGGGTCCAGAATACGGCAGCCAGGCTGGTAGTGGGCGCGCGCAGTTATGACCGCGCCACCCCTATTCTGTCTCGCCTACACTGGTTACCCGTTGCCTCCTGAATAAGGTTCAAGGTGTTGGTTTTGGTTTACAAAACCCTCCATGGCTTGGCCCCTACTTATTTGGTGAAGCGTCTCTCCTGACAATTAGATCTGGCCCGACCCACCCGCTCCTCGGTGGCCCTTTCACTGCGGACCGTCACCCCGAGGAAGGCCCGTAAAGCGAGTACTCACGGCCGGGCCTTCTCGGTAGTGGCACCTACCATCTGGAATAAGCTTCCCAGTGAGCTACGGCAGGCTCCGTCGCTGGCGACGTTCAAAAAAAAACTTAAGACCTTACTTTTTCGGGACACCTTCAGCGACGTCTAGGGATCCAGTTTTGTGTTTCTTTCTTTCTTTCTTTCTTTCTTTTATATACCCGCCAATTTCTTTTTTCTTGGATATCATTGTTTTAGCTGGTTTATCGATTTTACTTGTTGTATTTTTATTGCTGTAAACCGCCCTGAGTTCCCTTGTGGGAAATAGGGCGGTATACAAGTGTGAAAAATAAATAAATAAAATAAATAATAAATGATATACTGTATCCCTCACTACCACCAAGTTCAGCCCGGGGACAGTGTATTGTTCAGTCTTTGCTGATATTCCTTTGTGGGGTGCAAAATGATATTTTTTCCTGGCTCTTGGGTTTTAAAATTGTATTTTATTAAATTTTTAAATAATTCTGTTTTTAAAGAACTCTTTAATTCTCTATTATTACATGTTATTTGCAGATTTAAACAAGGAATCAAATAAATAAATAAATAAATAAATAAATAAATAAATAAATAAATAAATATCCCAGGATACCTTTAGAAAGAACCATTATCTCTTGCACTCACTGCTTTCCTGAAGTTTACAAGCATCTGCTAAAAACAGAATTCCACTGAAAAAGCATGTTTACACGAACTACATATTAGGAGGTGCTTTTTCTGGAGTTTTAAAATTTGTGTAAAGAAACATAAATAAGCAAAGCAGCTGAAGCTACCATATCAAAGAGAGCTGGGTCACCACAATAAATCAATGGGAGCTTTTTAAGCAGAATGGTGTTCACTGATGCATGGATGAGCTTCCCCAGGGACACTGAGATACATTTAAATTTCTCAGTGTTCAAATTAGTGATGTGAAGAATGGCCTCATTTCTTGTTTCGAAGGGACCATGTCTTGGGACAACCTATTGTGGAATTGCTGTGTGTTCTTGCTATCACCACAAAAATCAAACCAGCACCATTTGGGGGCACAGGTTGCATGTTCATTTTATTTCATTTATCACAAAATGTCTCTGTCATAAATTAATGTCTTCTCCCTTTGTGAAGTAAACCCTCCCTTTCTCTCCCCCTCCACATATACATAGAACAAGAACAGATGACAGACTAATTGATCAAAAAAGACACAGACAAACCATTTAATTCTCTTACTTATTTTGAAATCCATTCAGTAAAGTAGCAGTACCTCTTCTTCATGAGAAAAGAAAGCAAAGGAATATTCCTATTTGGTTTTCCGAATGTAAAAATTGTTGCCTGGTTCCCCCAAAACAAGCACACTATCTGAAAAAGAGAAATGTTCACTGGCTCACATATACAAGTTTTAAAAACAGAGGTTTCTCAATTTTCAGATATGAAAAAAAGACAAGCATGGATTTGCAACCTTAGAAAACCATAAAGATGCAACATTCAATCGTGAACAGAATTCACTTAAGACTTGAGGTTTTTGTTGAGCGAAGCCTTTGCTTCAAAATGCTGGGGAATGGCACTCCAGATGTCTTGGACCAAAATTCCTACAGTCCTTTGTCATTGGCAATACAGGCTTGGAATTCTGGGAGTTGTGGTCTAAAACATCTGGAGTGCCAAAGGTTCGCCGCCACTGTGTAGGACAGTGATGGTGAACCTTTTAGAGACTGAGTGCCCAAACTGTGATTCAAAACCCACTAATTTTTCCCAAAGTGCCAATACAGAAATTTAACCTGAAAACAGGTGGTTGTGAAGGGGCGATGTCAGGTGCCCACAGAAAGGGCTCCAAGTGCCACCCTTGGCATGCATGCCATAGGTTTGCCAACAATGGTCTAGGACTACCTTTCCCCATCCCTGGCTTAATCATATAGTGAAGAGGATCATCTCTCATCTTGCCTTCAGAAAATGAGAGGGAAAAACTTTAGCAGAATGAGTGAGAAAGAAGTGTCTGTTGGTACAACTAAAGCAAAATTAATGTGCACATTTTTGCACTCATAGGAATACTGATCTGAGACTCTTTAAGCCCTGCCAAGCTCAGCCCAGATTACTGTATCACCTTATGTGATGGGAAAATAGTAAAGGCAGTGTACAAGACCAAATGTTATGGAAACAGAACATTAAAATAATAATCAAAAGGGTCTTTAAACGATAATAACATGAGAGCAGACAGAAAGATATTTTAACCTAGCCAAGGTGGGTGTGTCTTAACTGGTGTTGAAATGACAGAAAAACTTTCTCATAAATCCAAATCTAAGCTTTATTGCATTTCTGAGCCAAATTGTGATAATCCTGGATGGTTTAGTAAGAGGCTCTTCAGGACACAGATAATGATTTTTACCAGTTCACAGATCAAAAATCAGACAAAGTATACAATTCAAACTGAAAAAGTAATATATTCATTCCATTCATATAACATGGGTTTATTTCACAATATGGACATAAGGTAAGAAAAATTATATCACATTGAGGATCATTCAAGTTTTATTAGTATCTGTGACCTTTGTCCAGTACCTGCAGCAAGAAACAGGATTTTAGTGATCATATCTAATAGTTTGATTAATATATGCTCTTAATGCAGAAATTTGAAAGGTTAGAATACATCAGAACATCCTGGGAAAGAAGAAAAAAAGAAGAATTAAACAAACTGTTTCACTGATGTAAAAAACTGCAGCACAGAGATTTATGAGTTCTCTATTATATGTACAGTAATACCTCAGATAACAAATGCATCTCTTAATGAATAATTTGAATGATGAAAGAGAATTTCCTGGAATAGAGATGTTTCTGTTAATGAAAAATTCCAATGGGGTGCCTTGGATAATGACTTTCGGGTGTACCCCATTGGAAACTGATGGGGAGATGAAGTGTCTTTCATCCCCCTGTGCTTGTCTTTACCGACACCCAAAAAGAAAGCACCCGCTGTTTGGATGCCTTCTCTTCAGGAGTGGGTAGGACCAGCCCGCTGCTGCTCACTACAAGTCTGGGGAGATGGAAGAGAGTGGCAGTGGGCAGGAGCGGTGGTGCCCAGGGAGTTCAAATTGCTGGGTACAGCCATTGAAACTTCCCGGGCAGGGGTCTGAGTTGTGCAACACCTGATCCGCCAGTCTGCCCAACCACATCACCCCCTGTGGCTGGCCAGAGCGGTAGATCAGCCTCTCTGTCTGCTGCCAGGGAAGTTCAAACCTTCCCGAGTTCAAGCTACCAGGAAAGGTCTGAACTTCCACGGCAGCAGCAGCAGATAGAGTAGGAAGTTCAAACTTTCCCGGGCAGAGGACCTGATCCGCAGTTCTCCCCAGCCTCACGGTGGTAGCCTTGTTTCTCCTGCTGGGACCAGGTGCCCAAAGCTTCCCAGCATTTCTGGGTTTGGTTTTGGGACACCTGATCCAACACTTCCTTTCCCCTGCTGGGCACCACAACAAGCGAAAGGAGGTAACTGTCAATCCTGCCTCCAGAACAGATTAATTAATTTCCCATTCATTTCAATGTGAATCTGTGTTTCGGATAAAAAAATTGACTCACAGAATTAATTAAATTTGTTATCCGAGGTACCACTGTATTGGCTTATTTGTGAACCTGGTTTTACAACTTTGTTAAGCTGAAGAGCAGTAATCATATTAGCCTAAAGAAGGATTTTTTTTTTGAAAATTCATTCATTCATTCATTCATTCATTCATCCTTTGATTTTTATGCCATCCATCTGGCTAGGAGGGCCACTCATAGATAACAATCTAAAACAAACAAAAAATAGTGACACAATGGAAAAAATTGAAAATTGAAACATTTAAATTAAACAATACATTAACCAAAAATAATAATTTAAGAGCAAAACAGTGAACTGGCAGTACAGTGCTGAAATAACTGGTGCATTAAGACATTATAAGCTCTGGAAAGGCTTGTTTAAAGAGCCAGGCTTTCAGTGACTGCTTAAAGATTCCCATTGAGGGGGCCAGGTAGGTTTCAGAGGGAGACTATTCCAAAGACAGGGAGCAATCACCAATAAGGCCCAGTTTTTTTTTCCCTCTTTCCAGGCCTCTCTCGGGGTTAATGGTTCAACTACCCAGCCTGGAAAGATCATGTGCTATGGGCAGATTTCAGTGGAAGAAAGCATTCTGTCAAGTATTGAGGTCCCCAACAATGTCGGGATTTGTCTGTCAACATCATCACCTTGAAAACAAAGTATTGACAGATATCTGAGTTCTTTCAGTGTCTAGTTCACTATAGGGCAAGCTTTCATAGTAATGATACTTAATGAGATGTAGGCTCATTTGATGTTCTTGCACCGTGTGAGGCAATAACCTATGCTTATCACTTGTGTGCATCAGAAGCAGGGACTGCAGTGCTGGTGGCGTCTCTGTTGATTCCCTCACTAAGGGAAAGCAGAGGGGGGAAAGTGGAGTAGTCATCAGAGTGGAAACACATACACAGAAGAAGGACATGGATCTTCCCTTTGTCTGTGGGGTTGCTTTATTTTAACATCCCCAGAGTGATATCATGGTGGGGTAGTTGTCCACGAAAACCAGCTGGCTTCACCATATGATGCCAGTGGAGTTTGAAGCCATAGAAGCTGGTGGCTATAATCGCTGCTAGGTTTGTGATAGTGATCCTCATAAGTTTATTATGTAGTCTGTAAATAATTTCTTTTGTCTCAGCAGAGCTACGGCTAGCCAATCACACTTGAATCCTATTCAGAAGTACAGTAGTCTCTGCATAAAGGTAGAGCCCTAGTACTCTTCAATTATTCTGGGTTTGGAGAAAGCTACAACCGAGGGAAGAGGGTGTCATCTCTCGCCATTAAGTATGTTGCCAAGATGGCAATTTGTCTTAAATTTGTCTTAAATTGTGTTAATTTGTGTTAATTTGTGTTAATTGTTCAATTGTTTTTATTGTAATAGTTGTTATTAGTTTCTTATGTTGTAAACCGCCCGGAGTTCCTTCGGGAAGACGGGCGGTATATAAGCCTAATAAATAAATAATAAATAAATAAATACTTTGAACATTAATTATTTTATCAACCTGCAAAAATGAAGCAAATTGTACTCCCTTTCTTATAAACAGCTGCTCCTCAGCAACAACGTGCATTTAACCTTGTGTAATAAATTAATTGACTAATATGGTTTCAGTTGCGTGTTTTCGCTCTTGTCCTCTGACTCAGGCAAATAAAGTAGGTTCGCAATCCTAGATCCCTCTAGTTAAGTAGACAGAGAGCTAGGTAAACTATGAGTTAGAGACAGACAATTGATAGCTCTAGCTAGAGACTGAGTTGAAAATCCGTCATTCAAAGTCACAATGACAACATCTCCACCTGTCCTTTGAGCTGACAGACTTGTTAGAGGACAATAAATGTACCTGGTTGATTTAACATGAAGCAGGAGCTTGTCAGATGTAGTAACAAAATGGATGGTAAAGAACTATAATAAAGATATTGCCTTCAGATGAAAGCCACATCCAGTCACTTTGGAAGAAGCCAAGGAATTGCAGTCCTTTTTGGTATTTGATCTCACAAATGGACAGCCCTGCTTCATTCTGCAACAAAGAGAAATCTACTCTTTGTGTACACACAACAATGTCATTTGCTTAGCAGAGCTGTTCGCACTTCTTACAAAATGAACGTGACTGCCAACCCATTCAGGGGACTATCGATGTTTGAACCATGAACTGTCCCTCCACAAAGTCACCTTGGGTCCTTTTCCAATGAGAAAGGTGAGGTAAAAATATTCAAAATAAATAAATAAACAAATGTTCCAGGGAAGGCTTATTTTGTGCTTAGTCATGAAGCACCAAGAGGGCAAACTTCAAGTGCTCAGTCCAAAGCCCTGCTTCAGAAGATTCCAAGGCCGTGCCATACTTCGCTGACAGGTCAGAAAGGGAAAAGAAGCACTGAAACAGAAGATGTTGGGTGGGTTGTTTTTCTCTTTTCTGGTGTCCTTCCTCCGTTCTGTAACTTCTCACTGAAGTTAGAGGGAGAAAGATAAGATAAGATAAATCCTGGTAAGGGGGACTAATGACCTGAATGGGGTGTGTGTCTCTGCTCCAAATTTTGTCTGAGCCCACCCATCCCTCTCCACCTTTCTTTCTCTTCCACCCTGGAAGGGTGTTTGTCTCCACTGATATTAATGAAGCAGCTTTCACACAGAAAGATATATGTGCAGCATATAACTGTGGGAGCTCTTACCTCGCTATCTGCGTTCACTTTTTTTAAGGTAACAACTTGGAGCAAAAATGTGGACTATGCTAAATATAATTCATGAAAAGAATTGGCTAGAGAGCCATTAGCACAGTGGTTCTCAACATTCCTTATGCCACAATCCTTTAATAAAGTTCCTCATGTTGTGGTGACCCCCAACCATAAAATTATTTTTGTTTCTACTTTGTGGACAAAGCACACAAAAAGAACCCAGGAGCAGAACTAAGGTGCACTCCTGGCAATGGGTAGCAAACCCTAACAGGGCATCTGCATGGAATATAAATTAAACATTCAAGGCAGTCTTCAAGGGCTGACACCCCACCAGTCCACCCTTTACAGTAATCTGGCAGATGCACACTAAGGACTGCAACCTTGACCTCCCTCCAGCCAGATCGGGATCTTATCACATGGGATCCGTCACCAAAGGCCTCCAGGGAAGAACCAGATACCTTTTCATGTCCTTGTTGGGCTGTTGTTCAGTGGGGAGAGGAGTGGGTATGTGTGTGTGTGCAGTTATTCAGTGCAGAGCCTAGCTGGCCCATGCTCTCTCCCACACATGCAGAACTGCTTTTCGGCTCCAAGCAGGGGCACTGTTGCCCTCAGCAGCACATCTGATCCTCCCCCTGGGGAGGGGGGGGACCCAAGTACTGGCTTCCAACCGCATACAGTTGTGCATGGGAACTTTTCCCCTGGCTTTTCTTCTCTTTCTCTCCCCCCAACCTTCCACGGCTGCCGCACCGGCTTCCCCTTCTTCCTCTCACTTCTCTTCCTACACCTGGTACCTCCACACTTCCCTGCAAAGCCTGGCCGGTGGTGGGCTTTCCTCCTGCTGCTGGGGAGGGAGGGAGGGGGCCAAGACTGAGCCAAGCCAAGCTGGGTGGTGGGGCCGTCCTTAAACCTCTGGAGCTGAGGAGCTGTGGGGGCCATTTTCCTGGCCGGTGTGGTGGATTGGGTCCAGCCCTCACTGTTTCCCTGCGCCAACCTCCTCTCAGCTGGGAATCATGTGCACTGGGGTGGAAACCCCTGCAGAAGAAGTGGTGCCGGTGCTGCTGCTGGAGTGCTTTGCGGAGCCTTGTTGTTTGGGATTCCGGGCAGTGGACGGACAATCTGATGGATGGGTGCAGGATGGAGGCAGCAGTGGTATTTGCAGCCATGGTTGCCATTCTACATCTGACCCTCGCTGAGCCTGACGCTCAAGGAGGAGAGAAAGGAGCTGAAACAGAGAAGGCCAGGTGGTGTCCAGGGTCACCTCGGGCGGTTCCTGGGGGGGATTTTCTCATAGTGACCCCTGTGAAAGGGTTGTTTGACCTCCAAAGGGGTCCTGACCCCCAGGTTGAGAACCACGTAATGATCTGATACACATTATACATTCCCTGCTGAAGTTCATGAATGGATGCAATTTATAACTGTCATAAAACAAGCAAAAGTATAAACTGTAACAGTTTGGGGCAGGGTAGCACTGAGCTACTCCTGCCTTCCATATTGTACATACTCCTGTGCCCATGAGTCTTTTTCATAGATACTTTCTCAGATATGGCAAATGATATGTCTATATGTATTCAAAGGATTCATCGACGCCTTCCTGAGACATTTTAGTCATTGCCACTAAGTTTTATCCTGGACTTAGTTTTTGTTATTGTTTTATTTCAACTTGGGTCATGAGTGGCCAAAATCCTGTTGCCTAGTGGACTAAATTGCACTAGAGTAGGCTTATTAAATCAGTGGGGATTTGGGGTATCGATTCTGCCATAAATTCAATGGATTCATATGGGTGACAAAAACTGAGATTTATTATGCAAAAATCACAGAATAGGCCCATTTGAATCAATGGAACCTATGTAGGGGTTGACTCATCAAATCCCCACTCATTCAATGGACATAGTCTAGTGTGATTTACTGCTCTAAGCAACAGATTTCTGGTCATTTGTCATTGCAGAGATGCAAAGAATACTCGGTAAAGCAGAGGTGGGCAACTGTGGCTCTGTATACCCTACTTCCCCTTTTCCTCCTCTTCCTCTGGCCTATAGCTTCCATAATCCCACACTATTGGCTTTATTGGTGAGGGCTCCTGAGAGTCATGGGTCACAAATATCTGGAAGCCCACAGCTGCCTGCCCCACTGCTCAACTCTTAGTTTTCATTTATTTTAGTCTGCCTCGACTGGAAGTGACACCATTGACAAGGAACTACGGTACTAAGTCTTACAAGATTCCTCACCTCCAAGTAAGAGAGAGATGAGGAGTGCACTTGGTCTTATGAATAAAATACTCTTGTTTCCTTTTCAGAAACACAAGCACTGTTCCTAAAACCATTTAGGAAGGGGCAAACAACTCTGATGCTTCTAAACCTAAAGGACACTAACTGCAATATTTGTATACATGCATTATTAATACATTAAGTATTTGTACATCAAAACTTATTTTAATTCTTATTCTTACCTCTTGCTATGAGTGCTACTAAATAGCTTGCTCCCTCACAGGACAAGGGAAAGAATTTTGAGGTTATGTGTCATCACACATAAGACTGAGACCATCAAGAAATTTTTCCAAGGTACCCGCTCACCTCTAAGCACGTTCACAGCAGTGGTATTTATATATGCTCTAGCAACTAAAGAACTGTGGCAAGATAAAATGTAGTGTTTCCAACTAACACATTGCAGATAATAAATGACTGGTAATTAATCCTTTTTAAGGGTGCATAAAATTACATGACAACTGTTATGTTTTAATGTAACTTGGGTGGGTCTTATGGGGTAAAGCATTGGTTTGTAGCATTTGAATACAATATATAAAAGCAATGAAAGTAATTATCTTAGTAACCTTTTGTGGAATGTAGATGTAAGGTTATTTTTTTAAAAAAATAATTACCTTCAAAGTGACTAAAAACAGTGAAGTCAGAACCATAATAATTCCTTATGTTAAACAGTTTTTTTTTTAAAAAAAATAAACTTTCCAATCTTCTTCCAAATGTTGCTTCTGCACTGAGTCACTAGGATTAAGGGATGGCCATGTTTTCTCAGCATCAACTGCCCTGATCAACACAGGGGGAATTCTAATCCAAGCATGCCTGACCGGTTGGGCAACTTTTATTTTACTTTTTTTTTGTAAATTAAAATACAGTATTTAAAAAGCTTTGAATGCCTTTGCATTCAATAGATATTAAAGTAATGCCTTGTTTTTAATTGCCTTGAACTTGTAGCAACAGATCTGCAGACCAGAGAGCAGTTCCACTGAGGGATTAGCAGTCTTATATGAGGCATAGATAAATTATTCTCCTCCCTTCTCCCCCACCCCCACCACACCACACCAAACCCACAATGTTCTAAAGGCTGCATAGTATTCCACATAAGGGGCTATGTGCACGCAGATATTCCAAAAAGGAGTGACCAAAATTGAAAAGCAGAAGTCTGGAGCCTTCAACCAAACTATAAATTTGCATAGTTTGAAGTGAGCCAAACCACAGTCACTGCTGATTTAAAGGAACTCTTGTACTTTGTGATCATCAGCATGGAGCAGAATGCATGGAAAACACACATTAAGGTTTATAAACAGAAAATAAATAAGCAGTGCCTGCTGTTGGTCGCCAACATTTCATTTATAGACTGTACCACTTGAGCTTCTCCCCCCCTCCCTCTTTAGAATGCACTAAAGCCCTTTGATGCAGTAACTTCTATAGTACAGAGGATAAAAATACCTCTGCAAAACTGTAATTCAGTGTCACTGTTTTCATTCCATAAAGCTTTGTGTGACTGACACATATTATTATACAGTAGGCCAGAGTGATTCTTCCATACTTTAAGCTTCAGCATGACTGCATGAGCAGATAACGCATTGGATCGAGCAGTTTTTAGCATACCATTTCTTATTAGAGATGTGCAAATAGGAAACCTCCCTGTGAACATTTTCTTGTCTTATTTGAAAGTTTTGGGAATCCTTTGAAATTCCTCAGATGTTTTGCTGGGGGAAGAATCTTCACATTGTCTTTGAAGTGTGTTTTAGGTGAGCACTGGTCACAGTTTAGGAATGTACAGGATCCACCCTAAGACATTTTTCCTCTTGTTGAAACTGCCTTGACTTTCTGTGGAATTCCTCAGATATTCCCCTGAAGAAAGTACTCTCATATTTCCGTGCTCCGTTTCCTGAAAGTGCTGGCTACATCTCTATTGCTACACAAAAGGAAAAGCAAATAAACGAAAACAGAACCCTGGCCTTTATCATCACAACGTAATGACACAATGAGATATGTTTCAGATCATCTCCCTCCCTCTAATAAGATCCCCCCCACTGCCTTTTGGAGCATGGTTTCTTCTAGAACGGAACTAATGCACTATTGGAACTTCAAAGCATCTGTTTTTATTGCTAAAATGGTGCAGAATATTGTGCATATCCAGTATGTGAAAAGCCTTCAGCTCCTTTTACATTGCCCCACTTCCAGGTCCACATGCACATTTGTAAAATACTAGAAACATACAGCCTAGAAGGCATCATCCTACATGAGACTAGCTCATTCTGTTTCCAGCCCATGTCAGTTTTGCATATTTTCATCAATTGTTCCTGTTTTTACATGCCTTTAAGGTGCCTCCAACACATAGTGATCCTATGAATACAGTACAGTACAGTGGACCTTCATATAACAAACGGTTTGTATAACAAAATCTGTACATCATACAGAGATAGGGGAAATTTGCTTAACAGAATCAGCTATGGGGCAAATCTGTACAACATAAAATGGTCATGATTAGGGATTACTCTGTTTTCAATTGATTCCTATGGGAAATTTGTATAAGGAAAATTTGCTTAACGTAATTTCATTTGGAACGACTGAATTCCTTTATACAAGGTACCACTGTATCTGCAAAATATCCTGCCCTCAGCAGCTCTGCTCTTGTAAACTCAAGTGTCAGGCTTCCTTGGTGGGGTGGGGTGGGGTCAATCTACTACTTTTGGTGTCTCTAGGTGGCTTGGGAGCCATTTCCTGACCAATCAACAAATCAAAAATTGCTGAAATTTGTCAGTTCGCTGGGAGACTCGATTTGTTGTGAATACAAATCAACACCTTTTGATGAAGCAGCCAAATTCACCAGAAAATGTTATTCATTTTTTCCCATTTGTCCCCATGTGTAATTATTATAATTTCCAGACAGTTTTGCTTTCTCATGATGTGACAAAAGTAAGACAAACTCAGTTTTATCTTATTTGCCTCTAAAGGTAGTTTGGGATCGGCATCATATTTAGTGTAGCCTTTATGTGAACAACATACTGATGAATTTTGCATAATTGTCAATACACAAGGGTATCTTCTGAATCAGAGAAGGTTAGCAGCTTCCTAAGAAACCAGTTTGCATGTGGCATTTATCATAATTTCCATAACTTTGGTTACCTTTATTTAAATGAGTACTCATCCTTAGCCTGTAATTAAAGATGAATAACACATTTGCAATGTATTAAAGAGTTACATGAGGTTGCCAGGCGTAAACACACAGGTAAGTGCCTAGCACAGCCTAGCTGGATTGCTGAAGGAAGGTTCCATTGTTGTTACAGCATTTTGAAATTAATTTATAGAGTGGAGTCCAAGCCATACTGATTCCATCCTGTGAAAGAGCTACTTAGCTACATCAGGAAAGTTCAGAACACATTCAGTGGAAAGAAAAGAACCACTTTGCATGTGAATGCATCGGAAATGCTTCACAACGTGTTCCAGAATTGGAATGGGTAATTCAAAGAGTGTTTCAGCCCTCAATGTGAATCAGCCCTTCTTCTTCCTTTCAATTCCTGCTCCCACTCACCCACCCCCTGCTGGTGGGGGAGTTCTACTTTTTTCTGAACATGATGATACAAATGGTATTTTGCCCGTGTTATCTTTTGCTTCGTTCTACAGAAGGACCACGCGTGTGACTCTAGGTAGCTTTCTAATGACATAAGTTGGGGAGTCATGTTTTTGGACAATGGGAACATTCAGTCACTGTAATCTTTCTCCATAGTCACGCTGAAGTATTTTTATCTTTTTTAAAAAACCTATAGAGTCTAGTGCTAGATCACCTTAGCACTGCATTGCTGTCAAATAATGTACCTGGAACCAATTCTTGTCTCCAGAAACCACTAGGCGAAGATTCTCTGTCACACTCCAAAAACACCACCCTTTAGCCTCAGGTTCCTTAAAACCCCTGGAGGATGCATGTCTGAGTGTCAGCCTGACTGTTCTTACCCTAGCTTCAACTTGTTTTATTTTCAGACTGATCTTAAACTTGGTTGAATACTTTAAGATTGTACACCAACTCTGCAGAGTAGAATAAAATACTAAAATTACCAAAATTACATTTCTAGTCATGGCACTTGCATTAGTCATACTCACTCTCCTTCCCCAAGAATCACACCTTGGTAAATCATCATCATCATCATCATCATCATCATCATAATCACACAGCAGACTATGCTGGATTTTTTATTACCAATCACTAGTCGACTATGTGATGTATCGGCAAATTATGCAAGCAGGTCCCAATAAGGTGGGAGGTCCAGTAGGAGGTCCGGAGGGAGCATGCTGGAATGGGCTTCCGCCATTGCCACAGCCTCCTTTGGGGAGGGGGCTTTCCCCTCTCGTCTGAAGGAGACTGTGGTAAAGCCCATTCTTAAAACACCAGGCATGACCTGTTGATGGTTGGGGATTTCAATGTGCATCCCGGGGAAGGACTTTCTGGTGCGGCTCTGGAATTCATGGAGTCCATGGCCTCCATGACCCAGCATGTTTCTTGCCCCACCCACAGATCAGGGCATGCCCTAGACTTGGTATTTACCTCCATGTCGGGGGATTTTAATCTGGAGGTAGGGGACATTGTTTCCCTGCCGGTGTCATGGTCAGATCATCACCTGCTGTCTTTTCCCCTCTGGGTTGCGGCCCCTCCCCACGGGGATCATCAGCCACTTGTTTGGGCCAACCCCCGAAGGCTGCTAGACCCAGCCTGGTTCCGGGAGGCCTTCAGGGAGCTTCCTGGAAGCTTGGCTGACGGCTGCGGCAGTTGTCGATCAGTGGTTTGAATCAGCTTCCCATGCCATTGACTGGATCACCCCTAGAAACCTCCTCCGTTGCAGAGCTCGAACTTCACCGTGGTGTATGGTGAAGTTGAGAGCAATGAAGCAGGAGCGGAGGAGACTGGAGTGCAGCTGGAGGAGGGACCGGACGGCATTTAACAAGGCTGCTGTTGTTATCCAGACTAGGCGCTACACCTGTGCGATCAGGAAGGCTAAAACATCATATTACTCGCTGAGGAATTGGTGAGGCCTCGAACCGCCAGGCAGAACTTTTCCGGGTGGTTCGGGACCTCACCAATCCTACTCTGGCGAGGCCTCCTCCTACTGAGTTCAGTAGTGAGATATTTACAACCTTTTTTAGATCAAAGATAGAGGCCATCCGGACCGATCTTGACTCCAGTTGCTCTAACCTACCCTCGGCATCCCCTGACGCTTCACCCCCTCACTCTCCTCAAATGGTTGAGTTTGGGCCTGTTTCCCCTTTAGAGGCCTCCAGGGCTATTGCCCATTGTCCACTCCCTTCGACCCTTGTCCTGCTTGGCTCTTAAAAGCTGCCGGAGGGAGCATGCCGGAATGGGCTTCTGCCATTGCCACAGCCTCCTTCGGTGAGGGGTTTTTTCCCTCACGCCTGAAAGAGACTGTGGTAAAGTCCATTCTTAAAAAACCAGGCATGGCATCAGATGAATTGGCTAATTATCGCCCAATCGCCGACATTCCCTTTATGGGCAAGGTCATTGAGAGGGTGGCGCGATCCGACTTCAATCCTTTTTGGAGGAACAACAGCTCCTTGACCCATGCCAGTCTGGGTTCAGGCCGGGCCGGGGGACTGAGACAGCTTTGGTCGTGCTGCAAGATGACCTCATCCGGGGGGGGGGGGGTGACAGGGATTGCTCTACCTTGTTGGTTCTCCTGCATTTGTCAGCGGCCTTCGATACCGTCGACCACGGTATCTTACTCGGCTGGCTCTCCGAGGTGGGTATCGGGGGCACTGTTCACAGTTGGCTCCGGTCCTTCTTGGAGCGCCATCCACAGTATGTGCAGCATGGGGTTGAGCTGTCGGACCCGTGGACACTCCCTTGTGGGCTTCCGCAGGGCTCGTCTCTCTCCCCCATGCTGCTTAACATCTATGTGAGGCTGCTGGCAGGGGTCATCAGGAGATTTGGAGTCTGCTGTCATCAGTACGCTGATCACATGCAGCTCTATCTCTCCTTTTCCACTTCTGCAGTTGAAGCTGTCCAGACCCTTGACCAGTGTCTGGATGCGGTCATGGCATGGACCAAGGCTAACAGACTCAAACTCAACCCCGAGACGACTGAGGTGATGTTCTTCAGGAGTTCCCCATCCAGTTATGGAGGCCCTCTCCCCAGCATGGAGGGTGTTTCCCTCCAGCTGGTAGACAGCATTCGGAATCTGGGCATGGTCCTGGACCCGGCTCTCACCATGGAAGCCCAGGTGGCGGCCGTGTCCAGAACCACTTTTTTCCATCTTCGTCAAATCACCCAGATGGGGACTCCCTGCGAACTGTTGTGCAAGCATTGGTGATCTCGAGGATAGATTATTGCAATGCTCTCTACATGGGGTTGCCCTTGAATCTCCTCCGGTGATTGCAGCAGGTGCAAACTGCGGCGGCCAGGCTGGTGGTGGGTGTGTATCGTTATGACCACATCACCCTGGTTCTTGCTCACCTGCAGTGGCTACCCGTTGCTTCCTAGATTAGATTCAAGGTCCTGGTTTTAGTTTATAAAACCCTCCATGGCCTAGGACCTGGCTACCTGGCAGAGCGAATCACCCAGCGGTCAACTTCGGCCCGTCCAACGAGGATGTCGCGGGCGCACTTGCTCCGGGTAGCCACGCCCAGAGAGGCCTGGAAAACCTTGACTAGGAACTGGGCTTTCTCTGTGGCAGGCCCCACCCTCTGGAACCACCTCCCAAGCGAAGTGCACCTTGCACAGTCCCTGCCAGCATTCCGGAGGGCGTTAAAGACCTTGCTCTTCCGTGAGGCCTTCAGTGACCTAGTTTAGTTTTGTTTTTGTTTGTTTTTTTTGGGGGGGGTTGTTATGTTTTTTTTGTCTGCCACCTACCAGTATAACCTGCTATTTGCAGTTTGTGCCAGGGTTGTATGCTTTTAACATTGTTTGTCTATTGTAGTATTTAGTTGTGTGTTTTCTGGTTGTCTGAATTTGATTCAGCTTATTGTGAACCACCCAGAGTTCCTTCAGGAAGATGGGTGGTATAGAAGTCCCATAATAAATAAATAAATAAAACAATAAGGTGGCTTTCCGCAACTGACTGATGGTGACTTTGTCAACTCAAATTTCTTCTAAATACTATTATTATTAAAAATGAGAAAAAGTGAAAAAGACATTAAAAATCAGAGGTACTCTAAAACAATGCAAAATAAGACAAAAAAGTTCAGCTTAATGTTTGAGCAGTTTCGGAAAAGCAGTCCTAGAAAATAATAAAAGCTAACTAAATGTTCTTCTCACTACTGACTACAAAACACATCATTGCTACACATCTGAAACAACTAGTTCTACCACGTAACCATCTTGCATCACTCCCCCTAAAACCAAATACTGGCACCAAAACTACCCTGGGTTATCATGTGGTCATTTAAACTGAATGGAGTCACAAAAAAGGACCATGAATCAAGCCAATGGATTGAAAATAGAGTTGCAAAAATAACACTTTAACTGAAACAAACAAACAAACAAAAACCCACAACTATGCAAGGGCAACTGGAGGTGGTGCCTATAATAGCTGCATTAGCATTAAGGAAGAAGTATAATTCCTGAAGCACTTCCGCCAGTACATTGGACGCTCAGTAATGCTGGGGTTGTATGACCAATTGTGCTACTGCATGGGGTAATTTCACCTTGTAGCTGGGTACAATGTCTGCCACATTTAGACTGGTGTAACTTTCTGATATGCTAACAGAAACAGAATTTTGCCCACTGCCATAAAATGGCAACAGCTGTTGCTTTGTTGCATGGACTTTTAAAGACTGAAGATATCAGAGGGATTGCCTGGACCACCTTTTTAAATAATCAGCCAGTTGCTCTATTTATGTGTGTGCAACATGCATGTTTTATCTCTTTCCAAAAGGCGGGATGTTTGCAATTGCGCAGATGCAGTTTGCACAAAGTAAAAAAAGATACTGGCCAGAGTACCATGGGTGTTGTGCAATTGGGACTAGAGATGGGCACGAAATGAACAATTTTTCGTTTCCGGTTTCATTTTTTCATTTCGTTATGCAACAAAACGACAAATGATTTTTGTCTCTAAAATGAAACGAAACGAACAGGAACACCAGAAATTTTGTCGTCTGTTTCGTTTTCGTTACAGCAGTACATTGAACTGCTTTAAATGCTAAAAAAATCACAAACAATTGAAATAAATGGTAACGAAACGGTAATAAACGAACGAAAATGAAAATAATTTTTTTGCAAAAATTCACGAAAAACGGAAACAAAACGAAACAGACCGCCTCAATGACAAACGACAAATGAAACACCATTTTTTTTATTCGTGCCCATCTCTAATTGGGACTATGACCAGGAACCTTGACCAGGAAGGTCTTTGGCACTAATTGCAATTAGCAATTAGCAATTATACAAACCTTACACAAACACCAAAGATATTCAGGCCACTGTCAAGGGGAAAAATGTATTTCTGGTCTCACTCTTGCCTAGAGGCAAGAAATCGTGCAGGGCTTGGAGATTGCTCATTAAGATGTCTCATTAAATCAGGACAGACTCAGTCAACAAGAATGAAGAGTTTAGCTAGCGTCCTTTATATTTATGTCAAATTCCATGTATGCTGTGGCTTTAGGCCTTGAACACACACGTGCGAGTACTGAAAGTGATGTCTGAAACTCCCAAGAAGTGGGTGTAGGAAGCACAGGCTCTGCCCCCCACCACCACCATACACAAACATACACTTAACACTACTGTAAGAGAAGGGAGGATACCAACATTTATGAATGCCTGCCTTTGAAGGAATTCATGGCACTGTGCTCTCAGAGATCTTCCATATGAGCGCTTTTACCATTTTAAGGCCTGCAGCAATGTTCACGACTGTCACCGGGGATCTTCCAGTCCCCTTTGTGCAATTTGGATCAGACCCATCAAAATCAAGCTGAAATGTCACGTTCCTTGTTCCTCAATGGCTCCTCAAAAATAAACGATATAAGCCAACCGTGACTTTGCATGGAAGTCTTTTTGTCTTTCATTTACTCCGGTTTACATAGCTACCAATACGCATGTTTGTTTACACTGCCACTCAGGCTCTTACATCTCTCCCCCACCAGTCCCCTGAAGGAAAGCTCAATGGTACAGAGAGCTGTTGGCTTTTGTTTTGTTTTGTTTTATTCCTCTCCTTACTGGAAGGAACCTCACTCTGTTTGCATACGAATCAGCCCATGATTTGCCTGTGTTGTCATCACAACTGTGTTTGCTAACATGAGAGGGAACAAATAGCAGGGAAAGGAAATGTCAAGAGTTCACCATCAGACTGACAGATCGGGTGTGCCCACGGCTTTCACTATGGTTTATCGACAAAGTCATGCATAAATAACAAGACAGCCTTTTTGCCCATATGGCAAATGAAGTTGTAGAGTAAACAGTCATTATGTTATTTAAACTTGGGGGGGGCATGGGGGGCAGGTTGTGACATGGTCCTTGGGGGTTGCTTCTTTCTAGCTCTCTAGAATTCTTATGAAAGTGTGTGTTTTCTTCTGACCTCAGGTCAGAAGGTTTTCCCTCCATTTCTCTTACTGGTCAGAATGAAGCTCTCCCCACCCCCTGATTCTTTCAACATCATGAATCAGATCAACTTGCTCACTCTGCACTCTAAAAGCAGCTCTTACTCCTACATCCTCCCCCTCATGTTCCCAAGCAGTCATGATGAGATGTATGATAGTTTTGTGGCTAAAAGCAAAACTTGGGGAAAGTTATATTTCGGGACTACAGTTTCTAGAATTTCTGGCACGGGAATTTTTGGGATTCATAGGTTAAACTAGGTTTTCCATACACAGAGGAGATTCCGGGTTTGGGCGTTAAATCTCCATCAAATAACCTAGGGAGAGCAAATTGTGAATGGGAATGGGACAACTAGCTCCAAGGTGCAAAGGTGCCATTTTCCATAGAAGATTTGTTGTTGTTGTTGTTGTTAAATGAATTTTGTCCATGTAAATTTCATTCTCCAAGTTGGGGGTGGAAATTCCCACACCAAAGAATAGCAGCTGCCCAAGAAAACTTCAGATACTTAGGTGCCACTCATACCGGGTGGGGAATGATCACACCATATCAACACTGTCTCAAAGGAAGGATACAAAAGGGTGTTATGGAAATTGCTGCTTGAAATAACTCTTTGTGGGGCTTATTCTTAATAAAAACAAGAATAGAATAATGAGCTGAGATCTTAAAACTAATACAGTGGTGACTCAACTTATGAACAACTTGACTTCTGAAAAATTCGACTTACAAAGGAAATCCTTGGAAATGGAGTCCCCCCCAAAAAAAAACCCCACAACAAAACAAAACAAAACAAAAAACCTCGAGATATGAAAGGAAATCTATTTCCAATGATTAACTTTCAGTATGAAGCTCCACAGCATGCATGCTGTGCATAGCGTTTCCGGACCCAGGGCATTGGTTGCCAATGATTACCTTTCAAATTGGAAAATGATGCCCCGGTTCCAGAAATGCTACACACAACCTGCATGGGGCTGCCTTAGTGTGTGTGTGGGTTTTTTTAAAAATAAACAGGGATGTGATGTTTGCCAAAAATCCTTTTAAGCTTCTCAGATGCTAGAGCAGTGATGGCGAACCTTTTGGAGACCGAGTGCCCAAACTGCAATTCAAAACCCACTATTTTTTTTTTTTTTGTAACGTGCCAATAGAGTAATTTAAAACAAAACACAAAACTGGCTTTTTAAAAAAATGATGAAACGAACCGAACATTTTTGGTTCATTCCATTTTGTTTTTCATCCCCCCCCCTCCAATTGGGCCCATTGAGGGGGGAACTCTTGTTGTTTAAACTTCTTTTTTAGGCACTAAATCAAGCGGTGGCGGTAGCCATTGCTGCTTGCTTTGGAGCCTAAAAAAAGTTTTAAAAGCCCACACATGATTGGAGGGGAAGCACAGACTTTTAAAACTTTGTTTTAGTCACCAAAGCCAGCAGCAGCCGCCGCCACTGCTTGCTTCGGGGGTTAAAAAAAAGTTTTAAAAAAGCCCATGTTTTCCCCAATGCGCCTGTTTGGGGGGAAGAGCAGGCTTTTAAAACTTTTTTTTTTTTTTTTTTTTTAAGCCACCAAAGCAAGCGGTGATGGCCAGTGCTGGCTTCGAGGGTTAAGACAAAGATATAAAAGCCTGTGCTTTCCCCCAACACACCCGATTGGGGGGAAGCATGGGCTTTTAAAATGTTTTTTAGCCACCAAAGCAATCAGGGATAGCTGCTGCCACCATTGGTTTGGTGGCTAAAAAGAGTTTTAAAAGCCTGCACTTCCCCCCACCCCTGAAACGCAAAGTTAAAAGCATAAAAAACACATTAAGCACCATTTTCTTCTGGAGATGCCCTGGGAAGGTGAAGCTTGCCTAAGGACATCTAGGCTGGCTCTACTCGCAGAAGGAACAGTAATCAAACTCCATGGCCAGATACTTATATCTAGCCAAAGCCTAATAAAGGCCCTTAGGGAAAGTAGTTTCAAGTGGTAAGTTGTAGCATCTATGAGACTGTGGGAAGGGGTTGACTGAAAATGGTGATTTTAAGGCAGATTTTTCCAGGGTTCAGAGATTTGAGGAACCTTGAGGAGCCTCTACTGAGACCTCAACAAGGCTGCATGGGGCTTGTAGGCCACATTTTGATCATCTCTGCTTTAAAGGTTCAGATTTGTTGTTAAGGAAGGCATGTACAACCTCTTCCCTCCTTTCTAAAACTGGATGAAAATTACAGCCATTCCCAAGGGAGAGAATGAAGTCTTACAAATTGCAGATTCACAATTGCAATTGTTTTGTGCTTGGTGTCTTTAGTGCTAAGTCGGGATATTGAACTGCCACCTCTGTCTTTCCTTCCAAAAACTTCCTTGGAGAAAATAATGCTATCCCTATCTTTCATCCCTAAGGTAATGGGTGATACTTTATTAAAATCTAATAGCAGGTCCAATCAATGTCAGACCTACATTTTTATGGCCCCAAAATGTGGACTGTTATGGAGCTCCCTTTGAAGCTAGCAACAAGGTCAGGATAACCACCATTACTCTCTTCAGAAGGGTTGTTCCATCATCACATTTAAAAAATATTAAAAATATGGATTAAAGTAACTCTTGCCCCTCCCGGATTAGGTGCCCTGAAACGTAAGCTTCATTTGTTTCATAGGAAATCCACCCCCGGATCCATTTGTCTAGTTTTAAGCCTGCATGAGAGCCAATCTTCCATTTGACATGCAAATAGGGTCAAACCTCAGTGTCATGGGAACTCAATGTAGCTGCCTAACAGAGAAAAAGGAGAATATTTTAGAACACAGCCAGGCTAGCCAGTTTGGCATGTCTAGATGCAAAATTGCTCCTTGGTCAAGTCAGTGGGAATGCCATGCAGGCAAAACCCCACTGATATCACCTACACCAGGCCTGCCCAAAGTCCAACCCGGGGGCCAAATCCGGCCTGCCAGGCCATTCTGAGTGGCCCGCGGCTGGCTGGCCCACCCTTCCCTCCCCCTCCTTCACCCCATTTTTTTTAAAAGAAAGTGGGTGGGGCTTGCAGTGGGGTGGCAGGGTTGGGGAGCAACCGGCCCCTGACACATTCTCAGCCACCAAATCTGGCCCTCCTTACAAAAAGTTTGGGCACACCTGACCTATACCATACTTTCACATTCCTACCTCTAGGAATGTCCAGTGACAAAAGAATATGAGACATACTGGGGCATTATTGGACATTCAACATCCTTCCCGAAAGTACCGCTGACAGCCTGCCCTGGCCCAGTTCTACCACAGGTTTTCCTCAACTATCACCACCAGCAAATGGCCAGTGCTGTTAGGTTTGGTATGTGGAAGGGGGAGGGACACCCATGAAATGTTCTTCTCTTCTGAAACAAGAAAGTTTCAGCACAAAACTTCAAAGAAGTTTTTTAACTGCTCGCGTTCTCTTGTAGCTTTAATGTAATATTGTCTATTAATGCTGTAAGATGTCCCTCAGTTTCCTGTTCTCAATCCTTGAATATATCTTAATTGTACTGGACTGTATATTATCCTCATTCTGTAAACTGTGCCACCCAGCTTATTAAAAAAAAAAAAACAGTGTCATTTATTACTGATTTTTCCTCATTTGGACTGACCTGCAGTCTAATCCTGAGAAATACAGGATTACCTTTAGGTTACCCAATCCCTTTTCATTCCTGATCCAGATTACATGATGGAAACAAATAGGGGGGAAAAACTATTGGGAAATGATTCCATCTTAGCGGCCTTCAGGTGGGCTGCAATCACATTTCAATGTGCCTCATATGTCTGTGAAGATTCTCAGTCATCCAGGTGAGTTTATCTGGAACTTGAGTCATGGCTACTGGACTTCTTTTTGAGAGATAGAAACATTTCGCTGCTCATCCAAACAGCTTCATCAGTGCCTCATGTCCCAGCCTTCATTCTACCTACAGTAATTGTGAGAAGAATCTTCTTGACACGGGGACAGTATATCTGATTCCTTTTTATCCCCCCCCTCATTCAATCAAGGTTTCTTTCTTTATTAAGAGTAATCTCCTGCCTTTCCCGTAAGTCGGTTCTGAAATCATAACATAAAAAGCTGTAAGTTATCCTCACAAAGCTCTTATGGCATCAGTCAAGCAAAAAAAGTAGACCCAAGGTTTAAAGCAGTGATTCTCAACCTGTGGGATCCC
The DNA here is from genome assembly GCA_023846285.1 of Phrynocephalus versicolor. NCBI lineage: Eukaryota > Metazoa > Chordata > Lepidosauria > Squamata > Agamidae > Phrynocephalus > Phrynocephalus versicolor. The sequence goes on from JAHTLZ010003526.1 coordinate 59,828,457, forward strand.
AGACTTTCCTGAAATGCAACTCCCAGAAATCCCTTCCAGCACAGTGAGTGGTGGAGGCTTCTGGGAGTTGCAGTCCAGGAACATCTGTGGACCCACAGGTAGAGAACCACTGGTTTAAAGCTTCATGATGATTCATAGCTAAGCAGAGATTTGAATGTGCATTTCTCCAGTCTTGGTCCAATATTATAATCCAAAATTGGATGCCTGTACCTCTCCAGATATGGTGAATACTGAATCACAGCTACTGTTGCCAGCATAATCAGTAGTGAAGGATAATGGAAAGTGCAATCCAATAACAGCTGGAGGACCACATTTTACCCACCTTGGTTCAGACCACAAATGCTCTCCATTTTCTCTCCAATTGGGCAGATATCTCTGAGAAATAGCACACACACACACTTTACAGCTTTCTATGTAGAGTAGACAGATGTGGAAGGCGTAGTGACACCGAAGCACATTCCAGGTCAGTTTGTGGGTGGAATCACATTTGAATTGCCCTTAATTATGCTGGAAAACAGGGCACAAAAGCTGTATACACACAAGTCTGTATTTTCCCTTCCAACTAGACTTCTATTTCCTATCTGATGATCCATGAAGTGCTAACAGCTTGGGCCCACATTGATGATACAAGAGTATTTCTGGCAGCACAGCTTGGAATATGAAAGAGGTACACAGAGTGAATGGCTCTAAAAAGGGTGCATTTTTTCTGGGAGTTTTTTAAAATAATAATAATAATAAAATAAAGCAGATTATTTAAAAGGAGTTAATAATATTACACAAATAAAATTGATTGATTCCATTCAGCTGGCAGTTAAGCAATTTCAAGAGTGCCAGAACTGTATTCTTTTGCCATAATGGTCATGATAACTCAACATATTTGCTTCCGTCCTTGTAATCATATTTTATTCCCCTTACCAGAATCCCACAAGTAATTGCTACTGGCATGTAGACTACATCACAGATGTTGGAACAAAAGATAAAACAAGTACACTGAGCTTACATTTGTCATTTACACCCAACAAAGGTTGGCAGCTGTTCTCTCACTGCAGCTGCTTAAAGGTCTCGCTGTCCTCTCCCATTGTAATGATGATGGGCTGAGACACAGCAAGGCAACAATGCTCTTGTTAATTATCCATCCTGCTTATTTGTGCTTGCCATCCAGCATCTCAGTCGGAAGCTATAGGCTGTTAAACTGTAGGAAGCTATTTTAACTAAGTGGACACCAGTGGAAGGAATGTTCATAAATTCTAAACACACACAGAATATATAGCAAAAATATTTCAGGATCTTCCTTTTTGGGAAAGATTCAGAAGAGCCAGACCTAGCTTTTCACATAGGGTTCAAAAATAGGTCCAAATTGGTTCCATGGCTTTATTTAGCAAATACAACAGTAGGGCTACAAATTGGAACTGTGTAAGCATTGCACAACCCTAAAGTAGAGGCAATAACCTCAGGTAGCAGATGCTGCATGTCATGAAAGGATAGCAATTGTTTGATACTTCTTCTATTACTATTGAATTGATGATGATGATGATGATGATGATGATGATGATGATGATGATGATGATGATGATGATGATGATGATGA
>JAHTLZ010003526.1:59830054-59850912 GCA_023846285.1 Phrynocephalus versicolor
GATGATGATGATGATGATGATGATGATGATGATGATGATGATGATGACAACGACGACGACGATGATGATGACGATGATGATGATGATGGCCAGGGAGGGAAAGTCTGCTTGGGAGCCTTGCGGCACAGTGCTTAAACTGCACTACTTCATCCGAAACTCTGCTCACAACTTTAGCTCCATCCTGATAGGATCAAGCAACTGGCTGAAGGTTGACTCGGCCTTCTACCCTTCTGAGGACAGTGAATTGAGTGCCCAGCCCACTGAAGGAGGTATCCTGTAGCCTGCATCGCTAAATAGTAACTGCCTAGAGAATGCTTTAAGCACTATGGGGCTCTTAGGTTTTCTTACCATATTCATTTTTTTCATCACCAGCAGCCACATTTTGATATTTGCAGCTTTTAAAAAATGGGGCAAATAGTATTTCCAAGGGATGCTTTTTGGTGAGTGCATGGTATGAGACAGGATGAAATAATGGAATATCCATGTACACATATATCACAGTCTAAGGGAGGGGATGAGATCGATGTGCTGTAACTAAATATCAAAACCATTGCAATTCTAATGGTCCAATGGGTGCAGAATGCGGTGGCCAGACTGGTGGTGAGTGCTCATAGATACGATCACATCACCCCAGTTCTGGCACGCCTGCATTGGCTGCCCGTGGCTCTCTGGATAAGGTTCAAGGTCCTGGTTTGGGTTTTCAAAACCCTCCACGGCTTGGCTCCTGAATACCTGTCAGAGCGTATCTCCCAGAGGTCAACTGAGGCTAGGCCCACTCGAATGTCACAGGCATGCTCACTCAGGGTGGCCATTCCCAGGGAGGCACAGAGGTCGGTTACGCGCAACTGCGCCTTCTCTATGGTGGGTCCCTCATTGTGGAACCATCTCCCGAGTGAGCTGCACCTTGCACAGTCCCTGCCCGCCTTCAAAAAGACTTTGAAAACCATGATTTTAGGGAGGCATTTGGTGACCTTAATTTTATTTATTTATTTATTTATTTATTTATTTATTTATTTATTTATTTATTTAACTTATATGCCGCCCACTACCCAAAGGTCTCTGGGTGGCTTAAATCCAAAGAATAAAACAATTTAAAACAGTTAAAAGTAAAATATCAATAAATCATCAAGCAATAATAAAAACCTTACACTAAAATCTAATTTAATCTTTTTTCTTTCCACCCCTTGATGCCTCTCGCTGAGGGTTTCCCCCCTCTTTTTTTTTTGTCTGTTTATATTGCTGCTTTTAACTTGTTGTAAACTGCCCGAAGTTCCTGTTGGAAGATGGGTGGTATAGAAATAAAACAAACAAACAAACAAACAAATAATAATGACAGTTTTGAAAAGCAAGCAAGAAGACATATTTACTTGGACCTTCAGGAACAGTTCAGAACTGGAACCACCGAAGGCCAAGCGAGGGAACAATAAACTAAAGTATGTGGGTTCAAAGGAAAAGGAAATATATTCTTGCATTAAGAATTGTATGTAGATTGATAAAGAGATGTGGTATTCAGTTTCAATACCCTGAAGCTAAAACCGCTTAGCTTCCGTAAAGGGCCTGGAAGAACTAGTTTGTTCTATTTGGTATCAGTACAGATCTCTGAGAACTAAAATTCCCAGAGTCCCTGTAGGCAGATAGCATACACATGCTTTCAGCTGAAAACATGGATGAGGCTGTATGACAACTCTTGCCACCTTGTACAAATGCATAACCTGTGAAGCTTTTGAAATGTTTCCCCCTTCACGAATTGGGCAATGGTTTGGTGGTGTTTTCATTACTATATTCCACATAACCCAATAAGAAATAATGTTTAAACATTTCTACTTTGTGTAGAATAGTCTGCATTAAAAATTTAAAAGGGGGGGGTTATATTTGCTTTCAGGAATGATTTTGTTCATTTGTTTATACCAAATATGCAGATTAAACTGAATCCTAGTATAATGTCATGGTGTTTCACAAATCAAAACATTTTCTGGAATTCCTAGGAAGACCATCAAAAGATGGTGTTTTCCTGTGAGGGAGACACCTTGGCTTATTCTCCTGGATTTGCATTGCCAATGTGGCATCAAACGGTATACCCAGAAATATTCAGTTGCACCTCTTCCGATAACAGCATGTAATAAGATGATTTAATGTGGCAGAATGGGGGCATCATCTTCTCAGTCTAATACAGACCAATCCTATCTGCTTCAGACCAATCTTGCTATGAAATATGAGCATGCTTGATTAAGAAAGACCCAATTAGCCTACATGTGAAAAATGATTAGCTTGTTTACTGTTTTGAAAAGTCTATGCTGAGGGATCAGACAGAGAGCTCTCTGAATGGCCAGCAGCCTCTGAGGAGAGCTCCCTTTTCTTTAAATTACAGTACTAATTAATTATGGGCTCCATGATCCTATGGCACTTGTGTTTAAGGAGGCATGAGTGAAAGTTTAATTATAGTTAACTGTTTTTAAAAAAAATCAGGCAGCATCAAAATTTGTAGTTGGGATGGAGAGGAAAACATGTGTCATTTAAAAAATCTGAATGGTGGAGAAAAGGAAATAGACAGATTTGTCCATCTGGGCCCAATACTTTTGCTTAAGTCTTTAAAAGTCCAGGTTTGAGCCTTTATGTGTGCAACTGTGATAGTGCTAAACTGGAGCCACCAGTGCTTCCTTCTTTCAGCCAACTAGATGAGATTCACCAGCTTCACAATGAGAAGCAGACAGCACAGTTTCCCTTTAGATTCCCAATCCTTTCAAGCTCTGTTCCTGAGCAGTCAGACTTGTAAATGATGTGAATGCTTACTGTTTATCTTTCTGGTCAATCACAAATCAAAAGCAAGCTAACTGGCAACAACAGAGATGTGTATAGATAAACAGATGCCTTCTACCTTCCAAGAGAGCTCTAATGATATGTTAACAGCACTTTAGGCTGCTCCTTTAACAACATGGCAGACAGCAACATGTCATGGTTCATTGTGTTGGGAATAGTATTTGGCTGCTGCAGATGATGAAGAAGTTGGTTTCAGGTGGTGTTTCTGTGAAGAATTTCTTCCTATCCACATTGTTCTCCTTATCAGGACAAACTAAGTTGTTTTGTTATATGAGGTCTGGCTCAAATTCTGCCTACTGTAACTAAAGACAGAGAACTCTTTTACCCTTGCCCTAACCATTTTTTCATGAGAAATGCCAGAGTGTGAGCCTGGCATTTTTTCATGGTGTGAAGCATGGGTGGAAGCCTCTCCCCACAGAACCAAATGGAACAATGCATTTAAAAAGAAGTGTTTAATCTTGAAGTGATCATCATTTTATGAACCCTGTTTCTGAGATGGCACCAGTGGTACGGATATTTAGGAATATTACTTTCTGACCTCATTCCAGGTCTGATGTTCCTTTGTTTGAAGAATGGGAGTGTGAAACCCAGTGCTTAAGAAGCTTTTACAAGTGCCCTCCAACTTCCTGCCTCTAACAAGACTCCTGCCCTGCAACTTGCAAGTTGCAGATTTTTTAGTAGCTGTTATTAATAAGAAATGAGAGTGTATTCCCTTTTTGGCCTTTTACCTATTGTTTTACTTGACAATGTTTTACCATCACTGTTTTGGTTGTGTTCTATTTTCTTTGTTTTAATGCCAATAAAGGTATGTAAAGTAAGTAAGTAAGACTCCTGCCCTGGCTGCAACATCATCTAGCCATGGACTTTAAGAACATCATCTAATCAACCTCTTGGTAAAACACATTTCACCATGTCTAAACTTCTAGGACCTACTTTGAAGAAGAGTGATTTACACTCGAAAGCTTGCAATGTTCTTTGCTTTCTATTTTTATTAATGATGAAACAAAAACACTTTTTTCTGCTTCATGCCCATTCCTAGTCTGCACTTTCGACTACATTCACATGATTTTTAAAAACCAGACTAATAACCAGGGATCTTTCACATGCCTCTCACATGTCTCATTTAGAGGGAATAGACACAGGTTTAGCAGATGACATATTTCCTGGCCTTGAGACAAAAATGATAGAAGACACTCCACCTGCTTTATTTGTGCATCTCCTGCACACCTTTGAAAGAGTTTAATAACTCAGCCCTCTGAGCCCCAAACCTCTCTAAATTTCGGGGACTTACGGGGAAGAGCTTGAGGACCCTCCCCTGTCATTTTGCTGCCTCTAGGACCCAGGGGAGTACATCATTTTGTTACATTTCATTTTGTTTCAGAACAAAACTACTTTAACATTCATTACAAATTACACATTACTAAAGAAACAAAACAAAACAAAACAAAACACTGTATTTCTCTTTCTTGCCCATCTCTAGTTGTAAGCCTCACCCTCAATATTATTATTCTTAAAATGTCCAAAACACATACATATAGTATGACAAGATCCTTCTCCCATAAAAGGTAATATTGGGGTCATGAGAAGAAAGAATTCAGGTGTGTGTGGGGGGGGGTGGAGAAGAAATTCACTCACTGTTACCACTGTACCAGTTTGCACTAGGGATAGGCACAAAATGAAAAATTACATGCCATTTCATCATTTTGTTAGCTAATGAAATGAAATGAAATGAAACAAAATGGGGTCACGCCATTTCGTTAGTTACAAAACAAATCAGCATTTTTTGTTGAAATGAAGCAATTTGTTTCTCTGTAAAGTGGCTCCCCTGGGTTCTAGAGAAACCAAATTTGGTATCAACCTTCCATGGACTCTTCCCTTTAAGCCCTCCAAATTTGAGAATTGGGGTTCCGGGTGCCCCCATTTAGAGTTGAATAACTTGGCCCCCTTTACCCCAAACCTCTTCAAATTGAGGTTGCTTCATGGGAAGAGCTTGGGGAAGCACCATAACAACTTTCATGCTGCTAGCTGCCCAAGATCAGTATTTTCTACCAGAGAAAATTGAACTTAGAAATGTTTTTTCAGGGGCACCCCCTTTGAAGTTGAATAACTCTTTCCCCTGAACCCCAAATTACTCCAAATTTGGAAGGCTTAAAGGGGACAGTCCAAGGAATGTACCCAACCAATTTGGTACCTCTAGGACCCCGTGGGCCTGCTTTTTAGAGAAACAAATCAATTCATTTCTGATTGATTTTGTATAATGTTTTTCAAAAAAAGTTAGTGACGAAATGAAAAAATCATGGAAGTCAACGAAATGAGATTAAACACTTTTTTCTGTTTCATGCCCATCCCTAGCCTCCACTTGCGACTACATTAACATGATTTTTAAAAACCAGACTCATAACCAGGGATCTCATTTAGAGGGAATAGACACAGGTTTAGCAGATGACATATTTCCTGGCCTTGAGACAAAAGTGATAGGAGACACTCCACCTGCTTTATTTCTGCATCTCTTGCAAACCATTGAAAGACACAGGGAGCTTTTGGCAACTTCTGGGCTGGTAGATGCGGGTAAATTAGCCCAAAAATATCACATGTGGATTTCTCTCTTGCCCTGTACAGTTAGTTACAAGAAAGACACACACACACACACACACCTCACAGCTCTAGTCGTCTTGCCCAGCTGACATGCCTCTTCCTCAGCCCTTGCAGCAACTTGGGAACATCATTATCTAATCAGAGAAAGTTGATTGAAATTTAGCAGTGTAAATTTATTGACACTCTATTCCAATTTGTTCCTCTTTTTCCTAGTGTAGAGACAGCATTTTGGTGCTGAATTATTTATTTGTAATCAACACTTGTTTGACATAGAACTGGCATGCCACTTTATCTTAAATGAACAAAGGATAGATTGATGGGGAAGTACATTTACATAATGAACATTTAATCCATTCCTTTGAGACATGCTTTAGCTTTACTTTATCTAAAAATTGCCAGCAACTGCTGCAGTCATACTTTCCTTCTTGGGTTTGATGTCTAAGCAAACTTCTTTACCACTTAAATACACAACAAATTATTGGCTTCTTTTCTTCCTGACATTTTCATAAATACTCTTCTCTGGCCTCCTTTTCAACAATTCAGATAGAGAATCCTTGTTGTTGGTTGTGTGGCCCAGGAAACCTGATCTTGGAATTAGGTGGTTTAGGGATCAGTTCATAAATCCGGCACAGAATATTTTATTTTTTATTTTTTATTTTTTATTTTGGCCATGGAGAAGTCCTGATTCCACAGCCACTACCTGTAAAATACCAACTATTAAGGTCCACTTCACAGGTTTTTCAAGAGGGCAAAGACAATGAAGATATAAAGGCACTTGATAATTAAACAGCTGTTTAAATAATTACATTCTCTAAGTTTGCCATCAACATATTGCCCCCCAAAAAGACATCTAATCACATGACACTCCCAAACATCTCTTGTAATTTGCTTTGAAAGAAACAGGACTGCTACATCTGTTTTCAAATGTCCAGAGTTTGGGGGAGATGGAAAACACCTTACCAGCTCTGAACAGCAAGTTAGAGTAGGAATTTCATCCCTGATCTCTGCAATTCTCTGTCCATGACACTGACTCCATTACTAAGAATGCAACCAGTACTAGCAAATGTCTTCATCCTTGATGAGAAATGATGGATAGCTCAGTGGTTTAGGTATGGTTGGGAGTTCAGTTCTCCAGGGGGCCTCTTTGAAAGACACTGGACTTGATTGTCTAGCAGTGGTTCTCAAGCTGTGGGTCCCCAGATGTTCCTAGACTGTAACTCCCAGAAATCCTGGCCAGCTCACATAGTGATGAAGACTTCTGGGAGTTGTAATCCAGGAACATCTGGGGACCTACAGGTTGAGAACCACTGAATAGGGTCCGTTCCAGCAATGCAGTTCTACAATGTATTATCATAATAAGTGTCTTGTCACTTTGAGAAACCTGCTGCAAAAATTCTCAACCATTTCAAGTTTCTCTGCAACCTATATAAGATAGGAAAAACCAGGCTCCCATTAACCCCCATTATTGTTAGTACTGGCAGAAATGGACGGATAAGTCCCCTAAAATTTTAGCTTGCATAAAATCTGTGTACAGTAAAGTTTTGGGGCAAATTGCTTGTATTCTGCACAAACGATGTCTTTTGTGCATAAAGTTAATTTATCTGCATAAAATGCAAGATCTTGAGGGGGGGAAAGACAACAGCAGAAAACTCCCAACCATGAACAACTTTTCTTAATTGTTTTTTTTTAATAAAAGTCCTGAAATGAGCAAAAATGTAGCCAACTTCCTCATCCAGAAGGGAGAAAACTTTTCACATTTTTTACTCTCACATTTCATTCATGAGTAAAATATGTGCAAGTTGACATCTTTACCTATTCCACTGAAAGAACTTGAAATAACTGACATTCTAGCAAAGCATTTCTATCTCAGGAGCTGCCAGTTAAGTATTTGCTGAATTTTTTAAATCAAAACATATGATGTGTAGATTTTCTTGGATTTTATTTTGAAAAGAAATAATCGTTCTACAAGAGAAGACTATATAATTGAACATTGTGTAAAGCAAAACCACTGTGTACAAGAAGCTACTATTTCATCTTGCAAATGGTCATAAATGGTCATACAAAATCATGGCCATATAAAATAAACAATAATTTAAGAAACACAGGTAATGTTCTGCCAGGGATCACCTACTCAACCAATATTTCTTGTATTTTGAGTTGGTCTTTAAAACATTACAAGCTAGCGGGTGCAACGAGAGAAATGCTTTTCTTGTCACTGTCGTTAAAATTGGAAAGTAGGAACCCTTGCCAAACCTCCCGGGCAATGCTTTCCCAGCAAGGTAGAATGAACATATGTTTTCACCATTGTATGGGCAAGTGGACTTTCCCACAGTTCTGAGCAGGTAATGAAATTAGGCCCCAAATGTGAATCCTTTGCTCCTTCCTGTCTCATAGAGACCTGCACTTAAAGATTCAGAAAGCGCCCATCATGAGTCAAGCCTTAGTGATTAAAAGAAGAAGAAAGCATTCTGCTTATATACCACCCCATAGCACTTCAAGCACTCTCTGGGTGGTTTAGAGTTTACTTATGCAGGCTACACATTGCCACCCCCCCCCCCCCGGGGGGGGGGGGGGGGTTGAGCCAACTACCAGGGTGTGAACCCCAGGTCATAAGCACAGTTTCAGCTGCAGTGCAGGCATTTAACTATTGTGCTACAAAGCTCCTTACAAGAAGAATTCAAGTCTAAGTCGAGTTGCCGGCGTGACTTAATTCTGACTTGACAGTGAGTCCCATAACTTGAGTTCCCATTCCTGTGAAGCAATGAGAGACTGGGCGCCAGAAATTCCAAATAGGAATGGGTATGGCATGGGGAAATTTGTGGCTCCTCCTCCCCTGTCTCCATGCATCTATAAGGTATAAAGGGTAGGACATGAGTTGTACTCCCTACCAGGGTCGTCTTAAGGATATGTGGAGCCGTGGTTCGAAGATCCCTCTGGTGCCCCCCCCCATTTCACAGAATTCATACACAGGACCTGTCTTCAGCAGGAGGGTTCTGCTTTCCTGAAGAGTTTTGGGGTTTGGGGGTTCAGGCGCCCTTGGGGTTCAGGCGCCCTGGTTCATTGAACCACAAAGGCCTATGGGAAAGTCGCCCCTGCTCCCTACCTCCAATCTCAGTTAGAATGCCCTGATGATAGCAGCTGTTCAGTCCTGGGAAAAGCTCCCCCCTCCCAAGGTGTTGGATTCTGCTTCGCTGGATGCTTTAGGCAAGGATTCCTGTGTTAGCAATAGGCTTTAGGCAAGGACTACTGCATTAGCAATAGGCTGAACTGTAGATAACCCATTCCAGCAAATGGCTTTTTCAGTTTTCTTTATGACGAACCACTTGTAACAAATGGCCTCAAAAATCTGTTCCACCTGCAATGTTCAGACCAAATCAGAGGTAAGCCCACACAGACCACATTCTCATGGCTAACAACACAGCTTTGTGTATGTACTTATATATCTGTCCTATAAAGTGAAAAAAGCACAGGTTCATAGATTGGGACGAGCAACATATAGATTGGGGTCGGCAACATATAAACCGTGGGCTGAGTGTGGCACCCAAGGATTCAAATACATCTCCCCACAGCTCCTTTGGTTCTCCAAACACTGTGGAAACCCCCACCCCACCCCCAGCAACCTCACCTCCTTGGAAAAAACTGGGGCAGGGATGGGCAGGAGAAAAGAATGAAAATTGTTTTGCCGAGAAAGTCTCCTTATGCCTTATAGGGAAATAGTAGAATAAATGTTCCATGTTTTAAAGACTCATCTGTACTTCAGTGTTCCCTCCCACACCCCCAAAATTGTTGTTTTTTTTAATTTGGCCACTATAAGGTGCAAAGGATTTTATCATTTAAAAATATTATAAAAATTTGTGGTTGTGTTTTGGGAGCAAGTATGGCCCTGTAAGAGCCAAAGGTGGGCATATACACCCCCAGGGTAGTTAGAAGTTGCTCACCTCTGGCATACAGGCTAGTGGCTATATCTCTCATTTAGCCCAAGGAAATATTCAAAGATGTGGACTTGCTCCAAGAACAGATTCCAGCATGAAATTTAAGGGCTATTTTCTCCACAATTAGTTTATTAAACAGGTCTCATACTTTGTTGTCTCTCCATTACTGATCATTTACATAAGTTGCTCAGAATGCTCCCCTCAACTTGATTAAGCTTCAGCAGATGCCATCTTAACCACACCAGAGACATCCTTCTCCCATTCATATCTGCATTCCACATGGTGTATCTATTAAAAAATTATAAATATTTTATATTTTAAGAATAAAGAGAGAGGTTTAATTGAACTTCAGCGAGAATAATTCTAAAACTTCATTATTTCAACAAGGGCTCCTGCAGGACTTGAAAGTAATGATCATACTCTTAGTTGGAAGTAGAGATGGGCACGAATAAAAAAAATGGCATTTCGTTTGTCGTTTGTCGTTTAGGGGGTCCGTTTCGGTTGTTTCCTTTTTTTGTGAATTTTTGCAAAAAAATCATTTTCATTTTCGTTCATTTCGTTACCGTTTCATACCATTTATTTCAATGTTTGTGGGTTTTTTAGCATTTAAAGCAGCTCACTGTGCTGTGTAACGAAAACGAAATGCACGACAAAATTTCTGGTGTTTCTGTTCGTTTCGTTTCATTTTGGAGACAAAATTTGTTTATCGTTTCGTTGCGTAACGAAATGAAAAAATGAAAGCAGAAACAAAAAATTGTTTGTTTCATGCCCATCTCTAGTTGGAAGTACTTACTTGCTATAGAATGCCATTGCAAACTTACTGAAGGGAGTTTCTTCTGCTTTCATTCAGCTGCTGTCTCTCATAACTTATCTTCATCAGGTGAGGCACTGTGAGGCAACTACAGCTTGATTAGTTTTCGGAGATGCTTCTGGACTCATCCCCACTCCAATCTTCCACTTGGAATTTGGAAAAGTGAAGCTCTCCCCCCCCCAGTGTGGGACAAATTCAGTAGGTCCAGCAGCATTTCCTTCATAATTGTTAATATACCGTCGTCCTCCACCCACCCACCCCGACTGGAAGGGATCTAGTCAAGCACATTTGTCTCAAAGCTAGGTTTGTTATTTTGGTACAGTTGTAGCAATAATACATGAAAGTCTACTAGCCCTGTTTAGCGTGGCATCCATAAATTATTTTCTGTTGTGCTTGATTCTCCAGGATAAAGCTCTATAATTTGATGGCCTCATTATCATATTTGCTTTGATTGCAGTGAAGAAAATAGATCTTTGTGTTATGATCTCAGGCTGCAACAATGCAAGCTATCTTTGACTAGCCTTCAGAATTTACATTTTAAATAATTAGTCAAGCTAGGGGCAACAAAACAGTAAATAAATAAAAAGAATGAAGGAGCTCAGGTTTGGCTGCAGATTGCAAATGTACCAGACATGTCTAACTTCAAATAGAGATAATTGTAAGGCGGAACACTAGCAAGTTTCCAGCCACCTACGAGCATTTTCCCTGCAAGCAGGATATCCATTTATATTTGTACAAATGGGAGCAGAGTGGTGGACTAGGGCTGTGGTGAACTGTGGGTTCAAATCTGTTTGGCCATGTAAATTCATGTGAGACAGACACGACACAAGTTTTTTAAGTTCCCCAAATATATCACAAATACTGAAAACCCGAATATTCTTGTCATGCATCATCTAATCACACCTGTCTTCTTGTGACCCTATGTCAGATGTGACTAGACAGTGAATAATAACAACAGTGTTGAATAACAACTGTGGACATGCACCATTGTGTTTGGATTCTGTGGAAATAGCTTTTAAAATGAGTATTTATTTTATTTTATTTATTTTATTTTAGAGTATTTTACCCCCCCCCCTTTCTCCTTGGAAAAGGACCCAAGGTGGCTTACAGTAATGAGGGATAATCAAGCACAATAAACTTTGCAGAAATAGGACATTCGAAATCAGATACCAAAAGATCAGTCATACAGGATGTTGGAAAAATATTTGCTCAAGGCCTGTGGTCCAAGGTGTATTCAAAAAAATTCAGGAGATCACTAGGCCCTAATTTTTCCTTAAGGCTTTTCTAAGACATAAAATAGTTTCTTCCAGTAGTTCCACCTCTTGCATGCTGCACTCTTACTGATATTCCTTAACCTAAAACAAGGTGACTCGAACTAGAGCCCTATCACACCCAGGTTTTGAATTGTCTTTTGCTTAAAGTCAAATTGCCTTAAAAATCACCTACTGCATTTCCAATTGCTTTTTCCGCGGAGCCCCCTTGGCCATGCCCCTTTTCGGCCACTGTGTCGGTTTTTCTTGCGACAGCCACCAGGGGTGGTGGGGTTTTTAAACTGATTTCTAGGCTGCTTTTTGAAGTGATTTGGCTGAAACTGCAGACACCATGCACCGTTTTTTCCCCCCAGGGTTCCTCCTCTGTATGCCTTATCCTGCCGTTGGAAAAGCAGAAAATTAGCTACATTACTTAGAATGGAAGAAAAACGGCATGATGTTACCCTAAAAAAAAAAAAAAATCCGAAATAGAAGCAGATGATGGGGAAATGACAGACAAAATCAAAACAAAAACCGATTCATGAGAAAACGCCAAGTGCGGAATGCTGAATCGCTTCAGCGACCATGTGACCAGGGGAGGGCAGAAGGCGATTCAAAACAAAAAGTGGTTGCTGTTTGAAGTGCGGTAGAGGCCTTAATTCCTGCTTTAGAAGGGACAGACACTCCTTTCTTCTCCATCTCTTTCTCTCAGCTGAAACTTGAGCATCACAGGCCGTCATCCCATGGTTGCTTTTGGGTGCTTTTTCTACAGTCATAGGTGCTCCTTTTTATGTCCTAATGGCTAGCCACCTTTTCATTCAGAAAGAGGTGACCACACCCCCTTTCTGAGCACTTTTTCTTAGAACCACGGCGGGGGGGCTGTACTTTTCTCCAAGGCTTACAGAGGCTCCTTTAAACAGTGACTCTTCTTTGCTGTCGCCATTAAAGGGTGCTTTTTATCAGTAAGGATGAGATGGCAGGTAAAGGGCCTTTTTGGACATGATACCACGTGACTGGAAAAGACGTCTTTTCAAAATAAACGCCTCAAATCCACCGTGAGATAGTGCCCACAGTGCCCACCTAAGGGTATACTCACTCACTGGACAGAAGCAAATGGTCTCCCTCTTCTCCCTCTCCCTCCCTCCCTCCCTCCCTCCCCCTTTCACTCTCTCACACACCATTTCTTTCTCTCATAATATCCAGATCTAACACTCTACAAAAAGACAGCTTCAGCGAGAAAATTGCCACATACCTGATTAATAATCTTAATTAGAGATGGGCACGAAAAAACAAAACAAAATGCAGTTTCATTGTTTCATCAGATAAATTACTTAATTACATAACAAAACGGTAGGATTTTCATCACAAAAACAACATTTCATCATAAAAACAACATTTTCCCCCTCTAGAGTGAAACGATTAATCGTAGAGCAGTGTTGGTGAACCCATGGCACAGATGCCAAAGGTGACACTCAGAGCCCTTTCTGTGGGCACTCAACATTGCCCCTTCACAGCCACCTGTGTTCAGGTTAAATTGCTGTAATGGCACTTTGCAAAAAATTAGTGGGTTTTGAATCACAGTTCCGAAAAGGTTCACCATTGCTGTCCTAGAGGAATCAATGGCAGGGGAGCTCAAGTTGTTCCCGCAAATTTGGAAAGGTTTGGGGGGTCAAGCAGCTGAGTTATGAAGCTCCAAAGGGGGTGCCTCTAAGGGGAAAAAAAAACATCTTTCTATTGGAATTGGAAGCCAATCTGTACTGCTCACCTAATTCCAATCAGAAATATTTTTTTTCCTAGGGTCACCCCCTTTAGAGCTTCATAACTCATCTCCCTGACCTTCTAAACCTTTTCAAATTTCAGGGGGTTACCTAAAATCACTTGAGGAAGTTCCCCCGTCATTTTTTTGTTTTTTTTGTTTTTGTGTTTTAGAACCCAGGGGAGTATAGCATTTTGTTTCACTTCTTTTTGTAACAAAAAACTTATCGCAGTATGTACTGGCTCGGTTGCTAAGGTCATCAGGAGAAGCCTTTCTCTCCATCCTGCCATCTTCACAGGTACACCTCATAGGAGCACATGAAAGGGCCTTCTCTGTTGCTGCTCCCAGACTTTGGAACTCTCTCCCACTGGAGGCCAGGACTGCCCCATCTCTGCTGTCTTTCCAGAAGCAGGCAAAGACCCTCTTCTTCAGGCAAGCTTTCCCTGAATGAGGGACTACCTACTATGTGACTTTATATGGATTACCATACATGAATGCATTGACTGATTTCATAAGAACACCAGTGTTTTTCATGTAGCTTTTTACCCCTCATAATGGATTTTTCCTTTCTTCTTGCATGCTCTTTGTAGCTCTAATATTACCTTTTTTAATGTTCTAAGATGCCTCTTCAAATTCCCTGTTCTTAACTCGAATATGTCTTAAATGTTCTGGACTATATATTGGCCCTCATCATTGCAAGCCACCTTGGGTCCTTTTCCAAGGAGAAAGCTGGGGTAAAAATATTCAAAAATAAAGTTATTAAAATAAAGAGTCTATTGCAAATGTTAGAATTAGCCAAAATAAATTATGGACGTTGATAGCTAGGAGAGTTCTCAACACAATTGTACAAAAGATTATGGAGCAGCAATTATTTCAGAGATGATTGGTTGTAAAAAAAAAATACAAGGGGAAGGAACACGCAGTTCCAGTAGAGTTGAGGAATGCAGTGTGTCTCATTCCATCCATCAGCACAGACTGATGGTCATGGGAAGGCAGTGTTCTCCATCCAAGCATGAATCTCTAGACTTGCAATATATGAATAATTATTAGAGTGGGAGAAGTACATGGTTTTAATTAAAGCAGTAACCATTTATAATTTATTAATGCACTTTTCTTTGCTCTCTAATTTCCACTTCCTTTATAAGAGATGTTGGTGGCAAGACCTTCACTCTGTTGTCTTGGTTTGACATGACATGGGGAACTGGGACTTTTCAGCAAGCCATAATTGGCTTTAAAATGTAAGCATTCACAACTCACAACCCAGTTGCCAACTTGGCAGTATTGGGAGGTGCTCCTGTAAGATACCCTCTAAAGGTAACTGAAACACATCTAGACATTCTATCTGTTGCATTGTTCCTTTTTATATATATTTTTCGAGCCAAAGGTAGGAAGTAGCTGTTTGCATGTAAAATTGTTAGCAGTAACTGTTATAGGCAACATAGTTACCAGTAACATATCTGTAATGTATTTTCATGATTAGTTATGCTCAGTTACTTTTAGGTAAGAAGGGTGTAACAGAAGTCAATTTCAAAAAGAAGTGACAAAGTAGTTACACATGTTTTTTCTTCTTCAATGAATAGCTTTCTTTTTACATTAAAATGCTACTTTCAGAGAGCATTTTCAGGCATTTTTTTCAGGCATTCTGACTCGTATCTTTTGAATTTTTTGTGTTCGTTTTTGAGTTTCATATGATTCACTTATCAATCCTAAGTGGCGAGGGGAATGTTTTGTGTATTTTCCAAGTGCAGTATCATGACTGGTCACTTAAAGGAGCCAGAGAGGATGCCTCTGTATTTTTCTAGGTGCTGGAAAAGCTATCCAATGCATTAACTATGCACAATACAACAAATTATTTGTTTGAGCAAAGTATACTGCAAACAGCTATGTCAAAGTGGTGAGTAAAGAAATAAGTACCTTCAAAATTAGGTTCCACGTTCTGTTGAGGGTACAATGCTATCCAAATCCTAAGCCTTGTTGATGAGATAATGGATGAATATACTTCCTCAGAAGGCTTTACAAGCATAGTCCCACCTCTATGTATCATCATATTCTCCCCCCCCCCATATATTGATAGAGACGTCTCAACAACATATGTACCTATTCACCTGCTGCGTATATGAGCAGGCACCTGGGAAAATGGTGGCCTGTTCTTACATGAAGAGTTTACCTATGAAGAACTCTTTTTCAGACTACTCTATGATTGTCTGAAGGAAGTGATGATAGAGGAAGACAGTGCTACGTGATCCTCTTCCAGTGTGTTGCAGAGTAGAGATGGGCACGAAACGAATAATTTTTGTTTCCATTTTCATTTTTTTGTTTCATTACGCAATGAAACGACAAACAAATTTTATCTCTAAAATGAATCGAAACGAACAGAAACACCAGAAATTTTGTCGTCCGTTTCGTTTTCGTTACAGCAATACATTGAACTGCTTTAAAAGCTAAAAAAATCATAAAAATTGAAATAAATGGTAACAAAATGGTAACGAAACGAATGAAAACAAAAACATTTTTTTTGCAAAAATTCTTGAAAAATGGAAACGAACCGAAACAGACCCCCTAAACGACAAACGACAAACAAAATGCCATTTTTTTATTCGTGCCCATCTCTATTGCAGAGGTTAGATCTTTTCATAGGTCTAAAAATGCACAAATCAGCCCCCAAAGGCACAGTTAAAAACAAAAGGCAGATAATACATCACTAAAATACATCATTTTAAAATAAAAAGCATTAAATATTTAGCCTTTAAGCATATTAATAATACATCCAGAGAAATATTACTCTTTGTCAAGCTAATTTGGATCTATGGAGCAAAATCCATGTTGACTGTGTTGCTGCTGACTTTTGGAAATGAAGCCTGCTGCTGCATTGCTACAAAGCTATGTTCTTTGATGTCTGGTTTCCAAACATGCATGGCATCACAGTGATGTGATGGATTGATTTGTGTGTATCTTACTTGCCTAGAGTTATCGTTCTTTCAGATGTCCACACATCTCCACAGTCTGTATGCAAACTCTTTCCAAAGGATTTGGAGAGCAGAGACAAATTCAATACTGTTGTTGCTCCTACTGTCACTTCAGAAGTCTGTAACCTGGAATCTGGCAAGTTGCCACTGCAAAGATAGTGCCACCATTTTGTCTAAACCCAGGTACGACTTAGAGCAGGGCTGTTCAACTTTGAACAGGCCAAGGTCTACTTTTTCAGTCCCAAATTGCCTGAGGGCTACTGCACTAAAACCTCTACTTACAAATTTTATCTGTTCCGAGCATGTGCTCATAACTAAAAACTTTTGTAAGTAGAGCAGCGGTTTCCCATACAAATGCATAGAAAACCATTTAATCTGTTCTGGAGGGAACAGATTTCAATGCCCCATGGCCCTTGAACTGCCCTGCTCGGCTGAGACAGTGGGTTGGCAGACCCAGAACTTTGCTGGGGCAGTGGTGGTCCTTGGGATGGGGGAAGTAGGGGTGGAGAATTTATCCCCTCACTTTATTTATTGATGGCCAGTGGGCTACTTTTGAACCCTTCGCAGGCTACCAGTAGCCCACGGTCTACCTGTTGGGCAGGCCTGACTTAGAGGAATAAGGCTTTGTCGCACCAGGACTTTGCAATGCCAGAATATTGTAGTTCTGAGGTACTGGAACTGCAAAGAATGCAAGCTGTAGGATCAGCAAATGCCCCCTTCATATTTACACAATGCAACACAAACTTTTTCAGCTATTAAGAAGCATTATGTAGTGTTACTTTTCTTGGAGGGAGAGCAAGCTAATTGTTTTGCAGTAACTACAGTAAGCTATTGTTCAAGCCTCTATATTAACAACACTTTCATTTTCAGGGCTACTTCTTTCCTTTAATTATTTTAGCACTCTATGCGTACAACATTTCACATCTTGATAGATCTCCAAACTTTTTTGCCACCACAACCCAGTGATGTGGGTTGTACTGAAAAGACTTGACTGACTGCAGGTTACCCAGTGAGTTTCTTCTGGAATTTGAACCAAGATCTTTAGAGACTGAATCCAACACCTCAGTCACTACTCCACACTGCCTCCTGTCATGTTTGTTTGAATGTATGCATGGTGGCACTTAAAAGCAGAGCTTGGAAGTAAGGGGTTGCAAATACGTAGTAGCTTGTAATGAATGCTGTCTCCCAGTATCTAAAGTGCAACTGTGTTACAAAGCAAACACCCACAGCTCAATAGTGGATAAAATTTATTTTGCAGAGTAACTCTACCACTATGACTGCTTATATCAGTAAGGGGGCAGCCCCAGTGAATAGTGGAATACTGCAAGTGTCACAATTAAGTTGCAAGTGTGTTACATTTAAGTTGTGTTCTGCTGTGAGCATTTAGGCAAGAGTGAGATAGAAAAGAAGAGAGACTGTTTGGATATTTTCAAGTAAATAAGGTGTAAGCAAGCTGCCTAGATGCCCTAAGCACATCCGATCTCGCCTGATTTCGGAAGCTAAGCAGGGTTGGCCCTGGTTAGTACTTGGATGGGAGACCACCAGGGAATACCAGGTGTTGTAGGCGCCTGGAGTAGGAACTGGCAAGCCACTCCAGTATCCCTGCCAAGAAAAATCCATGGACATGGGGTCACGACTGTAACGATGCAGCACACAAGATGTAAGCAATCTGCGAAAGTAGCATGTCTGGCTTTTTGTTGTTTTTTTTTTTAATTATAACTGCAGTGGCAACTAATGAATTTGGAATGACAACTGTAAAGCGTTCCCTTTTAAATCTAATTTTTCAGCTTCTGCTGAAAGGAAATAGTCATACTAGACAAGGTGGAGGGAAAAAAATACAGTATCCACAGAGGGTGGCCTCTAAAAGACATACCACCCAGGCTTCCTCCCCTGCCCTAGGGGGGTCATTGTTTATCAGTTTATCACACTAGAATGACAAGTTTTCACATGGGAGGTATTAAAAATGCTGAAGCATTCAAACTATGCACAGAGCACCTTGTATTAAGTAGTCTGAGTATCTCAGATTGAAGCCTTTCATGAACAAATGCGATGCAATGCCACCAAACCTTAGGCTCAGAGGTGGATGAAGAAAATATTAATACCCAGTGAAGGCACACGAATGAAGGATGCTGTTGCTCTCATGTCCACTTGCTTCTGGAACCCTTGACTTTTCATTTCTATCAGCTCTTCATAGCAATGACCTACACCTACCACGGAGCTCCTGGTATTCTCCCTCCTAGTAAAGATGTTTTCATTTTGCTTTTGTCCACTTCCTGAAGTAAACAGAGACAATTCACATTTTTTTTGTGTGTGTGTGTGTGTTTTTTTTTTTTTTTTGGCAAATAAATGGATGGGAAGGCAGTTTGCCTTTCTATTTTTCACATCTCTCAAGAAGGTCATAGAAGGTCCGTGCAGCTAGGTTTAGTTGCTGCATTGGCCCACAGACTGAACAGGAGAGGGTAGTCTCATTCAGTGATTAAATGAAACACATATACACCATGTTCAGACATATTATGCCATCTATGCAAAATACTGTAATAAATGTGTATTGTGCCTTGTATGTTTATAAGTACTTATTGAGGTACACAACATCTGAAAGGAGGAGGGGGTGGCACTGGCAGTTTTATCCATCTTAGCTCACCTTTTTTCATACAATTCTGAGGGAAATTACTGGTAATTCATCCCTTTGCCATGTGGTCTAAGCAGATGAGATTGTAATGTAAGGTTTGGGATAATTATTTTAAGCACAGTCCTGAAAAAAAAAACAGTGCACCAATAGGCAAAACACACTAACCCCAAATATAGTCTATATAACAGTGGTGGTGAACCTTCGGCACTCTAGATGTTTTGGACCACAACTCCCAGAATTCTGAACCTAGATTGCCAATGACAATGGACTGTGGGGGTTGTGGTCCAAAACATCTGCAGTGCCAAAAGTTCACCACTACTGGTCTATAACATACTTGTATCCAGACCTGAAACATAATCTATCAAGTGAGGGTCCTTTTAATG
Source organism: Phrynocephalus versicolor (assembly GCA_023846285.1). NCBI lineage: Eukaryota > Metazoa > Chordata > Lepidosauria > Squamata > Agamidae > Phrynocephalus > Phrynocephalus versicolor. Next base: position 59,849,194 of record JAHTLZ010003526.1, read on the forward strand.
TTTATTCTGAGGGAATATATTCCACATTGGGAGAGAGAGAGAGAGAGAGAGAGAGAGAGAGAGAGAGGCTAAAGTAAATGTTATGTAATCAAAAATTGGCAGGAGGCCTCGTTGTCAGTCAGCACCTGGCAAACCTTGCTCTGGATGAAGGAGATATTTCAGTGGCATTTTCACTTCCTTTATAAATGGTCCTTACCAGGTGATTGAGAAGATTGACCATGTTAATCCAGTATAGAAAAAAACCCTATCCCTTATCTTGCGTCACTGACCTATCCCATTTGGGTGTGGAACAAAGCATAAGGATATTCATATACAAAACACTCAGTTGCACCTAGGAATATATCTGAAGGATTTGTGTGTTCAGTGCATGAAAGTACCAGTTATGGGAAGTGTGAAGTTCAAGCCACTCCAACTACCCTGAGAGTGCTAGCAGTTCCTATTTCACTACAGGATGTAGGAATATCAGGTAACCACGTGAGAGAATCCAGAATCTTCTAAATCAGGGTCATGTGTACAGTGACCCCCCCCACCTATTGTGGGGGTTAGGGACCCAACCCGACCCATGATAATTGAAAATCCATTTTATGCAGATGCAGGTCGGGTTGGGCCTGGGGCGCCTAGCTGGGGGCTCTTGTACTTATCCCCAGCCTGGTGCTGCCCCAAACGGGTCTGCAAGGGCCTCCCCGAGCCTTTGGCGGTCTCCAGAAGGCTCGGGAAGGCCCTGACAGGCCCATTTGGGATAGCGCAAGTCGTGGGATAAGTAAGGGAGGCCTGAATCAGGCCTTTCCCCCCTTACCCCAGGGGGCCTTTTTTCATATACTGTGGTACCACAATATAGTGGGATCGCAGTATATGAACTGCAAATGGGAGGGGGACCACTGTATATCACACAGTCTGGAGATTAACATTTCTGCTCTTTCACCAAAACTGTAGAGTACGAAAACAACACTCCAACTAAAACATAGCATAAAATGCATCAATTCAAAGCAATAATAAAACAAAACAACAGAAGAGTTAACAAGCACCCAACTCATTCAAACCCCTTTGTCAACAAACAGCACCTATGTGCTTGTACAGAATGCCAGCCAGTGGAAGGACAACATAAATGAGGACTGCTTAATCTCTCTTGGTAGATGATTAAGCAGTCCTCATTTATGGGACTGGGAGCAACAGCAATTTGAGCAACCATCAAATGTGCCACCAATGGCTCAACAGGTCTCTTCGGAACTTCTTAAAGCCAGGCAACCTCATGCATGATATTGTGGTCTTTAATTAGCATGGTCCCACATTACCTATGGTTTTGCATCTCTCACCAGGATTTTGAATTGCCCCCAGAACACACTCCTTGCCAGGGAAGATTTTTAAACAAGGGAGTGACATCTGTGGAAATTCTCAGTCATCCAGGTGAGGTTATCTGGGAGGTGAGTCGGGGCAATTGGACTTCTTTTCTTGTGGTATCAAAATGTTTCACTACTCATGCAAGTAGCTTCTTCAGTCTGAGAAAAGTTGGCTGAAGGCCTCCAATTTAAAGTTCAACTTGGTTGCCCCCCCCCCTCGACACACATACACACTCTGGTCTGAATAGGCTCATTAGATGGACAATGGCCTGAATAGGCTCATTAGGTGGACAATGGCCTGAATAGGCTTGTTAGATGGACAAAGGTCTGGTGTGTGTGAAAGTCATAGCAATTCCCTTCCCAACACCTATTAATTATGAGT
>JAHTLZ010003526.1:59850922-59862879 GCA_023846285.1 Phrynocephalus versicolor
TATTTATTTATTTATTTATTTATTTATTTATTTATTTATTTATTTATACAACTTATATGCCTCCCCCTACCCAAAGGTCTCTGGGCAGCTTACAATTAAAATGAACAGTTTAAACAGTTAAAATATTGGAATGGCAACGGACAATACAAAACAATAAAAACATTTAAACACAGAACATTAACATTGCCATCAGGACCCACAATCTATGTTATGCCAGTTAAAAAACTTCAGAAACAGGAAGTTTTTTACCTGGCGCCAAAATGTCATCAGCGTTGTTGCCAGGTGGCTCTCACTTGGGAGGGCATTCCATATCCTGGAGGCAGCTGATTAAAAGGCCCTAGACCTACAAGCCATCGCTTACACCTCCTTGATGGCTCTTTCAGGAGGGCTCCCCTGGCTAGATCTTAACTGCCAGGTAGGTTCATATGGATGAGGTGGTCCTTCTGGTATCTAGATCCTAAACAATTTACGGCTTTATATGTCAAAACAAGCACTTTGAATTGGTCTCAGGCAGCATGCAGATTATGCAGAATCAGTGTGATGTGATCCTTGGCAGCCCCACCACTCACCAGCCGAGCTGAACGATTCTGAACCAGTTGCAATCACTGAACTGTCTTCAAAGGCTGCTCCACCTAGAGTGCATGGCAGTATCAATACGGGATGTTACCAGCGTATATATAACTGTCATGAGGCTCCGTTCGTCCAGGTAGGGGCGTAGCTGGTATATTTTCCACAGCTGAAGAAAGGCATCCCTGGCCACTGAATCCCTGGGTGTCCAGAATTAGACCAGGGTCCAGGAGCACCCCCCAAGCTACAGTCCCTTCCCTTAGGGGGAGTGCAACCCCATCCAGAACAGGGAGATGGCCTTCTAACCTGTCTGGTAAAGCATCCACTTTCATCTTGTTTGGATGGAGGTTCAATTTATTATCCCTCATCCAGTCCGTTATCTGGCCCAGACACGAGTTCAGTACAGAAACAGCCTCACAGATTGGTGGAAAATGAGAGGTAGAGCTGAATATTGTCACCATATTGCTGACTCTTCAGCCCGAACCTCCTGATGACTTCTCCCAGCAGTTCCATGTAGATTCTAAACAGCATGGGGGACAGTATTGAGCCCTGCGGAATCCCATGATGTAAATTCCATGGGGCAGAGCAACTGTCCCCCATGGGGCAGAGCGGTGCCTCCAATTTCCTACCTGACTAGCCTATCCAGAAGGACATCATGGTCAATGGTATTGAAAGCTGCTGAGAGGTCCAGGAAGATCAACATAGTTGCACTCCTGTCTCTCTCCCAGCAAAAGTCATTCATACAGGGCGACCAAGGTAGTGTCCGTACCACAACCCAGCCTGAGACTCAATGAAATGGATACAGAAAATCCATTTCATCCAACAGTGCCTTGAGTTCCCCAGCCACCACCCAATCCAACACCTTAACCAAATAAGGAAGGTTTGCCACTAGTCAGTAGTTAACCACCAGCCTTGGGTCCAGATCAGGTTTTTTAAGGAGTGGTCTAATTACCGCCTTTTTCAAGGCGGCAGGAACCACTCCTTCTCTTAAAGAAGCATTTACAGTCTCCTGGACCCAGGTGCGAACCCCCCCCCCCGGCGGATGTTTCAATTAACCAAGAAGAGAAAGGGTCAAACAGCATGGTGGTAAAACAGACAGATCCAATCACCCTGTCCACATGCTCGGGTCTCAATAATTGAAACTCATCCAAAGTTTGCTCCCTGCCTAATCCCCCCTAAAAATAATAAAATAAAATAACTGGCTAAGTCTAATAAATTGAAAGGAACATGCAGCCCATTTGAATACATAGAACTGGGCTATTAGGAAATGCTTCAGAAGCTTCCAAGTCTAAAAGAAGTGCATACATCTGATTTACCTCATGACAATTTTACATTGTGACACCTGTTACAAAAGGACTCATTTTTCTTAACGTTCCTTTCAATAATGAAGAGATATTTCACCTGTTGGAAGAAATGGGTAATGAGTGGCGGTGTGTTTTTCCCAGATGCATAATCTCTGGCAATGAACCAGAACTTCCATTTTGTCACTGTCATAACCTGGGCTATCACAAGAAACCATGTTAAGAAACTTAGCAGTTCAACCAATCTATTTCCTCTCACAGGGAATGTTAACACAGTTTATTTTAAATGTTAAACCTTGAGTCATATTTCAAATCTTGTAATAGAGTTTCCAGGGATGTTCCAAGTATTTCCTGCCCTGTCAATTTCATTTCTACCTGGTTCTCTGTCTCTCCTTTCTCCCCTGTAGCCCTTGCATTTTCAAACTCTCTCTTGCCACCCCTGCTCCCTTCCAAACAGGGGAACAATTGTTAGGCATCACTGACATACTGCCCCGTCAGTCCAGGATACCTATGTTTCCAGCAAAGCCAAATGGAACCAAAAGCCTTGAACCCTACAGCAAGGCTTTTGATTTCCCTCTTAATCATATATAAAGAGATGTATGTGTTGTTAAGTGGGGGGGGGGGGAATTGGATGTTTCCAGGTAAGGCATTTATTCTATTTTTGCCCAATGTGCAATGTTTACAGAATTTCACAAGGAGGAAGTGAGGGAACTGGTGCCCTCAATAGGTGGTAGTTTGGGAATCTCCACTCTTTTCTGATGGACTCATAAGTTCAGTAGATGAGGGAAATGCTGTGGATGTAATATATCTTGATTTTCACTTCATCTGGAAGCTGAGTCATGGCTACTGGACTTCTTTTTCTTGAGAGACAGAAACGTTTCGCTGCTCATCCAAACAGCTTCATCAGTCTGAATACAGCTAGTGTCAGTCCTCCGTCTTATAGTCAGCTTTGACCTCTTGTCACCCTGGCCTGAAATAGGCTCATAAGATGAACAATGGCCTGAATAGGCTTGTTAGATAGACAATAGTATCCATAGCCTTAAGGTGAACAATGGCCTAAGGTGCTGAAACCTATAAAGTATGGGTCATTAGATATGGCCTTGGTGGTGAAGGTTTTTTGATTTGTCTGGGTATTGTTGAAAACACACCCTGATAAGTAGCAGATAGACTATGCCTGAGGCCCCCACCTCTGTTATACTGAACATTGTTATCCAACATTCTTTATCACCCTGGAGAGAAGTGACAAGTAGGATATCTCAAGGTTCTGCCTTAACCCTGGAGCTGTTTAAGATCTAAATTACTTGGGGGTGGAGTGGGGTGACAAAACCCTGGAAACAGGAGTAATGAATATACAAATCATCAGCCAATCTCAGCAGGAGGGTAGGGAATGGTATGATATAAAAAGGCTGGAGCCTCGTCAGTTCAGTTGAGTTAAGTTAAGTTGAAGGTTTTGAGAGTGAGTGCTGGGAGAGAGCACTGCTCTGTGAGAGTTCTGTCAGGCAGTGAGGGCTATACTGTTTACTAGTTATTGAAGACAGGGAGGCTTGTAGAGTTGATGAAATCTATTATATGTTAAAGGCAATGCATACCATCCTCAGATATTGTTATATATATTATTTTCTCAATAAACTTCGTCATTATTTTTATATTATACATCTGAGTCGGTCCCAATTCATGAGGCGACGATTTTAAAAGGTGGCAGCAATTTGGTGGCACAGCAGTGGGATGTAGAAATAAACCCAGTTGTGCCTTTGAAAACGCAGTCTGTGAAAGGGGTGACATCACAGGTGGGGATGTTAATTGAATGTTCAGGGTAAGCTAATGCTTTAGAAAATAGAATAAATATTAAGCATGTCCCTAACATGAGAAGTGGATGCAAACAAACAATATGAGTATAATTACGGAAAATGTAAATGTAAAATCAAACACACAAATATAAGATAGGTGACAGCTACCTTGACACTTGAGATTTGGGGGCAGACCACACATTAAACATGGGTCAACAGTGATACCGTCACCCCCCGCCATTTCGCGGTTCAGGTACCGTGGTCCAACTACATCGTGGGATCGCAGTACCTGCACCGCGGGGAAGTGGCTGGGGGGCATCAGGTCATTCCGTGCTGCCCCTCCGTGCTCCTCCGCAAAGCCTCGGAGCCGCACAGGGGAGCGGCGGGGGGTGATCAGGTCGCTCCACGCCACCCCTCCATGCTCCTCCGCAAAGCCTCGGAGCTGCACGGGGGGCAGGGGGTGATCGGGTCACTCTGCACCCCCCTTCGTGCTCCTCCGCAAAGCCTCGGAGCCACGCGGGGCGGCAGCGGGGGGCAATCGGGTCACTCTGCGCCCCCCCCGCACTCCTCCGAGAAGCCTCGGGGCCATTGGGGGGAGGGGGCGGCAATCTCCATTGAAATGCATTGAGTCAATGGATTTCAATGAAGAAATTTTCCCCATTGGAAAGCATTGAGCCAATGTTTTCCAATGGGGAAAATTTTCTCCATTGAAATGCATTGGCAGTGCATTTCAATGGAGATGGCCCCGGACAAGAAGTCTCGGGCGGCGTGGGCAGGCGGCAGTGGGAGGTCAGATCCCCCTGCCGCCACCGGCATGCACTGCCCCAAGACTTCTCGGACACGCGCGCGATCGCCCCCCCGCCCCCAGGCCCCCCACCCGCTTCTGCATATCACGGATTTTCATGCATCACAGGTGGGGTGGGTCCCTATCCCCACGATGGGTGTGGGGTTACTGTATGAAGCAGCAGAACAAATTCTACTTTCACTCTATTTTGCTTTGACCAGGCCACATTTGGAATACTGTGCCAGTTCTGGGCATCACAGTTTAAGCAGGATATTGACAAATGAAACATGTCCAATGAAACAAAACCAAAATGGTGGGGGGGGGGATCTGCAACCACTGGTCTAGGGAAGAGCAGTTGAGGGAATTGGGTATACTTAGCCTGGAAAACAGAAAACAGAGCAGCCATAGGACAAAAAAATCTAGAATTATTTGAAGGGTTACTCGTGGCTTTATGATGCATAGTTGTTTTCTGGAGCTCCAAAGGGTTGGACCCAAAGCAATGGATTCAAATAAGGACATAAAGAAGACATTCATTAAACATTAGGGAAAATCTCCTGGAATTGGAATGGGCAACCCATAGAAATCAGTGAAGGTGACTGATTCTCCTTCAATGGAAGTTTTTGAACAATGAGCTGAATAGCTTCAGGGGATTGGAGTCCCATGGGGTGCTTCCAGGTCCATTACAGTGGACCCTTGTATAACAAGTGGTTTGTTTAACATAAATCCTGCTTAAAGAAAAAAATATCCAGAGGGAGATCGCTTAACAGAATCGCCTATGGGACAAATCCATACAACAGAAAAACGGTTGCAATTAGGGATTCATCCATTTTCAATGCATTCCTATGGGAAATTTGTACATAGGAAATTTTGCTTAACAGAGTTTCATTTGGAATGAATTAATTCCTTTATACAAGGTGCCACTGTATTATTATGGTGGCGGTTGGATCTCAGCCATTTTGCCTTCCACCCTTTCCCCACAACTGTTTTTTATTTTCCTATTATTGTGAAAAACAAATTAAAGAGAAAAGAATTGTATCTTTTGTAGCAGGAGTTCTCCATCTAGATCAGGCATGTCCAAAGTCAGGCCCGGGGGCCAAATGTGGCCCGTTTTCAAATTTCGAGTGGCCGCAACCTCTTCTCCCCACCAGCTCAGCCTGTCATGCATCCCTGCCAGCTGGCCCCTCCCCATACCAGATGGAGGCGTCAGCTTGCAGTTTTACAGTTTGCCTGCCCTCCCTGCCTCTATCAATCCCCCTAGCCACCTACCCAGCCTACCCTCCCCTGGCTCCGTTGCTGCAGCATCCTCCTCACCTCCTTGCATGTTCTAGAGACCTGTAAAAAAGTCCAGCCCGGGGCACAAAAGGGCTGAATAGTCGGCCTCTAAACATGTTCATCTCACCACATCTGGCCCTCCTTGCAAAAAGTTTGGACACCCCTGATTTAGATGCTCCCTCAGATACCTTATTTTCATTTGAAGCATATGTAATATGGTCCCCACCATTTCAAGGCTATCTGAAGTATCATGAGAACTATAATTTGATACAGGTGGTGAGAGGGCAGAAATGTGAATGATTCCTACTATTTCCACCCAGCCACCTAGGAGTTCCCAGGGAAAAGAGAAATCCCTAGAGAAAAGGCTGTCAACCACATTTTGGTAATAAGACAGTAATCTACTTGTAGTTCTAACATCAATAAGGCATTCCTCAATGCAGGTAGCAAATTGTAACACTCTTCGGCCTGTTTATTTATTCAATTTTTATACCATCCATCTAGCTACCAGGGCTACTCTGAGCAGTCCACAACGCAGTATCAGTTAAGCTATCACAACAGCTAAGGGATTGGTCCCATGGAGTTAATTCTGCAGACAGCCAAGCGTTAAATCTCTGATGGTTACACTATGCTCTGTAGGAGCTAATTCATTCTTCAGACGTATGTATATGCAGTCATAGGTATCTGTCCTTCATGGAATGGTTAACCCAGTCCTGCATCATAGTTGCCTGTTTAACAGAGCTGCCAGAGATATGCAACACCGCTATTGTTCACATTGTCTTCATTACGCTGTTAAAAGGTAAGACAGTTACAGCTTATTGATTCCTTGGTACAACTTGACCTAAGCATGAAGGAGACTATAGAGAACCCAAGTACATGAAGATCTGGTCTGTTCCCCTCGATACAGAGTATGCTAATGGTGCCAAAAAGAGGTTCCGCAAGGATTAACTGTGGAGATCTATATCTCTTACAGGGATAACCCTGTACTATGGAAATCAAGGAAATTCCTCATTTGTCACAGTCAATGAAGGAGTCAAGTCAGGACATGGGTTCACAAGGGAAATGCTGTGCTGATGTGTAACACAAGGAAAGTCATTAATTGCCATAAGCCATGAAGAGGACCAAACCGCAGCTGTTCCTTCAACACACAGTTCCTTGAAAAATTATGTCAAATTCATAGGTTGGGCTCAAAGCCTCCGGTTCTAAAATATTCTGCTTATTCTTAATTATAGTAAAACTGTGTGCTGTAGAGGCCCAGTGAGTGTCTAAAATGAAAAATAGGGCCAACCAACCAGTTCATCGTTCATGAGGGGAAAAGTTAGAAATTCATAGTTTGTGATTCATGGATGCTGATGAACCACAAACTAGGACAAACTGCCGTTTCCCTGCTTCATGTATTTCTCAACTGGGAAGTTTCTGTGGGTTTTGCTGCTACTCTGACATCTGGGCCAAACTTATTTCTTAGAGGTAACCTTAGAGCAATCTTAATGGTAATCATAGAGAAATTGGGCAAGCTGATCAATTATTGTTTGAGAAGTAGATACTGCCACAAGTTTCAAGTCTGCCTCAAGGTCATTTTTGTCCATATATCATGCCACACTGCTAATTCCCATTGATATGTCTTTCTGCCATATTATTGGTCCATTGTTTCATTTTGTGTTGTTTCAGATTACCATATAGTGTGCCCACTAAGTATATGCAATTGTGTTTTGTTTATATTTTTCCAACCTTTGAGTTCTCCATTCTTGGAGTTCCACTTACCAGGCAGACATAGAGAAAGGCTGGACCGAAGGGCCTAATGGCCCAGGTCAGGCTGAGCTCAGGCCTGGTGTCATGCTGGAAAAGGAAACTGAGGCAACATCTGTTACTAACAGGCAACTAGGCCAGAGCATAGTCTGTTTTTAGCCAAGGGGCTTCCCAGCCCAGGCTTTCTCCTGATGATGTCTGACTGGCCTATGAAGCCCCCAGAATGGAGGATTATAATCCATTCCATAACCAAACAAGCAAACAAAATGAATGCACATGGCTAGCACTGGTCATCCAGCACAATACTGGGTTGGAGAAAAATGGGGGACAGAGCACCCCAAGTGGGTAAAAGTAGAATGAGAAAACATAGTATCACTGGAGGGATGGGCGGGGGATGTCTGTTGATTCGAACCCTCTCTGTAAGCTTCACACATCTATATCCTTTCCACTGTAGCTATCCGAATGAAAGAGGGATGAGCGGTGGGATTTGAACCACACATTGAAAGTCTGTCCAAGGCCAGCTAGGCAATTTCATGTCTGCATGAAGATTTGAACCCCAGTTCCTTCCAGCCAACGCACTGCATAACTGCTGTCAAGAAGATGCCCCTATTGCACGTAGTTAATGCATTCTAAATGTGTGCAGCTGGGAAACGTTGATGACCGCGAACCGAAGCACAAAACACCAGCCTGGCCTATGAAACGGCAAGGTGAATTGCTCTGCATCGCAAGCATCTATTAGATGAATAAAGAGCTCTTTATTAAAAACAAATGTGTTGATATGCTGGAAATGTTTCTGGCTTGAAAGCTGGGCTGCCACTGTTCTTTGTGAAATCTTTTTAAGAGCCATATTTGCCTGCTGATGCTTGGAACCTTCATGCAGCCGGGCAGGCTGATCAATTATGTATCATCGCTTGACAGGAAGAGGTTCTAAGGAAGATGCCCCTGCAATCTTTTTGGTAGCTGTTTATTTTGCTGACACGAGCCTTAGATAATTGGTCTCCAGGCACATGATTAGACAGACAGTAAATACAGCTGACCGGTGCATGCATAATTAGAAAACAGCAAGGTGAGTTCGCATTGGTTTAATCTCATTTCATCCCTAAGGCTTTATCACCGTTTGGCCTAGTTCCCTTTATCCATTCCAAGATGATAACAGCTTTATTTGGCTGTGAACCGAAGCACCAAATAAATTTGTTTCAGTATATAGGTCACATCCAACCAGCACATTTGTGATACTGTCTGCTAGCAAGTGCAGGGACTCTTGGTGATGGTCAAAGGGAATGAGAAAGAGGACAGAAGAGTGAGGGAACCAACAGCCTTGTTTGCAGCCACAGAGACAACTTGAAGGGATATAATTGGACACTAACCTGCTGGGAAATCCTTTAGCCCTCAAAACACAATGCTGGGGGAAGAAGAGTAAGCTTTCCATGCCTGCTCATGGGTTAACAGAAGTGTGGGTGGGCGGTAGACTGGGGGAAGAGAAGAGTGGAAACAAAACAGGGACATGTAAATGTCCTTACTGTGAACATTTCTACAGGGCACGGGACTCATCCTTTCTTGGCACAAACAGTGCCTTGTTTCGACACAAGATGATGGTGGTGGTGCTGAAGGAGAAGGAGAAGGAGAAGGAGAAAGAGGAGAAGAAGGAGAATGAGAATGAGAAGAAGAGCCTTGTTGGGTTAGACCAAAGGCTGACCAGTATTCTGCTCACTTAGGGAGCCTCTAGGATGCCCATGAGCAGGCCAAAAGTACAAAAGCACCATTCTGATCCTGATTCCAATTATCACCGAATGTAGACAACCCTGGCAATCTACAGGCAGGAAACAGACATTGTAGGAAAGCACCCTTTGTCCACCCAGCCCGAAATAAAGAGACGAGACATGTTTTGGGATTAAACATGGGCCATACTTTATTAATATTTCATTGTACTATTTATCCCACTGTTTAGTCTTTAAAGGGGGAACCTGAAAGGGGCAAGTGGCGCTAGGGGATTTCCCCATAACCAAACTCCGGTACTAACCGGTGGGGCAGAACCCTCCAGCCATAGAGTTACAGGCAGCCCTTTACCGATCTTGACATCAATGGTCATAAATCAATATTTACTGTCCTTTCTATTTCTAGTCATAATGTGGGAATTTAAGGGCTGCCCTCGTATTAAGCCGTATTTCGTCCAATTTCCCTAAGGGACTAACCGCCACTTGCCCTTACCGCCACCGGAAGTGGGGCTACGTAGTATGCCCCCTTCCCCCCACCCAGTCAAGGAACTCAGCACAGATCCACCCATAGATGTCTGACAGGAAGAACTCCAGGCCCAGGTCAGAGAGATGGGCGCCGTCATCCCAGTAAAGGTGGGTGGGGCCTGCCATACCGGATTGCATGGTTCGGGATCACTGAGCCCCCATGGAGGCAAACAAAGGTGCCCACCTCCCTGTTGACACATTTCCACACCCGGTTGATTCTTTTAGGATCTCTGGCTCCTTTCCATACTAGGCGGGGTAGCATCTCAGACCACAGGACTCGCACTTGGGGATAGGACCTGAATAAACACAGTAAGTCAGCTTTGGTGTGCAATATGAGGGACTTGCCCAGTAGACCTGGGAGGTCATTACCGCCAAGGTGAATAAGCAACATTGCAGTGGGTGCGGAGCTTAAAGCTTGGGAGGCAGACTCGATGAATGCATGCCATCTCATTCCATGGGACCCCCTCCAGTCGAGTGTTGCCCATGCTCCCAAGCCAAGGTCTTGCCCCCAACTTGAACACTGTGCATACGCGGCTGGCCAGAAGATGTGGCTGTGGCCCACGAGTAGCACTCGTGTCCACGTGAGCGGCAACACTCCTGCAAAGAGAAAAATACTGTAACACAGGAAGTGGCACGGCCCACAATTTGAACACTGTGCATACGCGGCTGCATAGAAGAATCAGCTGTGGCCCATGAGGCCCACTCGTGTCCACATGAGCGGCAACGCTCCTGCAAAGAGAAAAAGACTGTAACACAGGAAGAGACATGCAACTAGCAAGGAATCGTCCCATGTATAGGGTGCACTCTAACAGGTGGGGAGAGGCCTGATGTAAGCTCGGTACTTTTGCGATCTAAAGGCTATTGCCAGGGGTCATCTGACCAGTGGTCAGCCTCTGGCCAATCTCGCCAGCTATGCTGGCAATGCCCGATTGGCCAGCCTGGCAGCTAGCCAGCATGTCTCTGTCAGGCGGGTGACAAAGAAGCCCCTCCCAGGAGGAGCCTGGTCAGAGCCCCCTTGTTGAAAGCTGCGGCCACCAGCCCCAGTTTATGGCTTGGGGCTTGAATAATCCAGAACGTTGAAAGTAACAAGATCACCTGGTCCCCACCTGCCTGACTTGATGCTGAGCTCATAGGAAGCCACCTTCTTGGAGGTATTAAAGTTATTGACAACCTCTTCCATGATGACTTAGAATAGCCACCTCTTCTCAGCATCCACATTCCAGAACACCTAGCCGGGCTAAATTGTGCAGATACCAACCTTCCTGAGGTTTTGGCACTTACTGATATTAACTTTTGTCACCAGCTGGCACAGAATGGTGATTTCCCCTCATGCTTGCTATAAAAACGATCATCATTTCAAAGTTTTGTGCAGTAGTCTAATGTGCTATTATTCTGGTTTCTGTCTATAGGCCTTAAATACTTTAAATGCAATCAGCTATTAATAAATATTAATCAATAATAACTAATAAATAATAATTAGCCACCCAGAGTGGCTAATTAGCCATACAGGGAAATAAATAAATAAATAAATAAATAAATAAATAAATAAATAAATAATAGGAGTGATAGAGAGAGCTCATTTACTAAAGTTGCTTGACTTAACATAAAAGTATAGATATATAAGTAAGCCAGTGTGTGATACTACACATCTGCTCAAACATAACCCCATTACATTCAACAGACAGATGGATCTTTGCTAGATCATGGTGTGTACTTTATTAAAACTCTCTCTCTCTCTCTCTCTCTCTCTCTCTCTCTCTCTCTCTCTCTCTCTGTGTGTGTGTGTGTGTGTGTGTGTGTGTGTGTGTGTTGTGTGTGTGTCTAAATAACCATTCACATTTATTCATTAAATATTGAGGAAAATACTTGGTTTGCACAAAACATACATTTTTGGAAGAAAATGGGAGGCAGAGAGATACAATGTACATGACAGTGAACTGTCCCTGCTTCACAGCTGCATTGCCTCGTTTAATAGAGCAGTGGGTTATTTCAGGTCAGGCTGCTTGAGATGAAATTTCAAAGATCCCACTGCACCAAAGAGGCACAGAGGGGAGGGAGTGACGGGGTGTGTGTGTTAGTAGGATTAAATGATGCTACTGTACTTTTATTTACAAAGAGATTCATGCAGATATTAAATCAGGAAAAGCAGCTATTTTGCACAGAATCTCCACAGACATACAGCTATTCTACAGTACTGCTGCTCCTGGAGACTAGAAATTTATTTATTTATTTATTTATTTATTTATTTATTTATTTATTTATT
>JAHTLZ010003526.1:59862889-59928813 GCA_023846285.1 Phrynocephalus versicolor
ATTTATTTATTTATTTATTTATTTATTTATTTATTTATTTATTTATTTATTCAAAAGATGTCTAATTTAAGGGAGCAGTCAGAAGCACAGCATGTTAGTCCAGAGGGAAAAATCATTAATTCAGAAGATTCCCTGATCACCAGTGGTAACTATAGAGGGCTGTTAAAGGGGAATAGGCAAATTCACCAAGGGTAACATTACTATGTGCCACTTTTCATAAAGGATGCTTACCACTCTTGAGTTTCAGAGGCAGAAAGGCAGTGAAAGGGGGCACTACTGTTTTCATATCCTGCTCATGGGCTTTACTCTGACACTCGATTGGATCAGTTCCTGTGGCAAATGGGATAATGGGAGAGATGAACCTTAGTCAACCATCACTCAAAAAAGTCTTGACCCGCAGCTTCCCGAATCTCCGGTTGGCAGAGACATGTAATGGCTTGGCCATTTAACATCTGCAGCTACATGACTCGGTTAGTTAGGTAACTGGTTATGGAGACAGAATTTGGGAGTTCAGTTTCCCCCCGCACTGCCTGGGAGAATAGCCAGCCTGTGTAGCCTGGCACCAGCTGCAGAGTCCCACAAGACCTCCGGAAGAAAGGAATGGCAAGATACTTTTGAGGATGCTACACCTAGAAAACTTTGGAAAAACCCACCCATTCAGCAAGAAACTTTTCCAAGCTCATAGTCTAATGCTGCCATGCTTAGCTATCAGGAGATATTTCATTACATCCATTTCTTCCACATGAGTTAGGTATCTGTGCCATCTAGTTGTTTGGGGGTGGCTTTTTTTTACTGCAACACCCATAATTTCTTTTCACTGGCCACGCTTCTAGAAATTTAGTTGTCCAAAACACGTGGACAGCTCCAGTTGGCCTCTTTTATTTAAATACAGTGGTACCTTGTATAAAGGAATTAATTCGTTCCAAATGAAATTATGTTAAGCAAATTTTCCTTTATACAAATTCCCATTTGAAAATGGAGTAATCCCATTTTTATGTTGTACGGATTTTCCCCATAGGTAATTATGTTAAGCAAATTTCCCCTATCCCCGGAATTTTTTATGTTGTACAAATTTTATGTTATACAAGCTGTTTGTTATACAAGGGTCCACTTATAGGAAGGTATTAAAGTTCTTTGGACTTTTTGCAATGGATAGAGAAAACCTCAGCTTATGGCAGATGGAAGAGGACCAGAAGCATAACTAAGGCTGGCACAAAGAGAAAAGGAGCGACCTGTCAAATGTATTTTCTATATATGAATGGCAGATAGAGGTTTGTTCCCTCTTCTATGGTGTTTTCGATTCCAGACATGTCCTCCTTCTTCCTTCTGTTAGAAATCTCTCACAGCTGTGTAGCTCCTTACCTCCAAAAGCTAGGCGATTACTTCACCTCCATATTGTCTCCGTTGATGTTGCGCTTAGGAGCGGTACAAAAAAGTTACTTCATGTCCGTCATGCAACTACGGAAATTTGTCTTGACCATGCCCCTGGAAAGGGTGCTAAGCACGACAATATTGTACCTGGTGCTGGGATAGGGGTTTCCCTTGTCACTCTTTCTTCCCACTTTCTGTTCCGAGATAAGACACCACGTAATAACGTCTGTCATGCAACAAAACATTTGTTTCTCTCAGAAAACTGTGTCCGTTTTTTTATTTTGACTTTTTGAGAAGTAAAATATCGAAAAATAATTTTTAACCCCCCCCCCAAAAAAAAGGGAAAAAGGAAAAAGGAAGCTAGACAATTTCAGTGTTTGTCACAGTACAAGACCGTGAGGTAACATTTGTCATGAGACAAATTATCACGACTATGGGAAGACTGAAACAGGGACAAAACCATGTGATCAAGACCAACGCTGTCACGGTACAAAACTAGTCACGGAACAAAGAAGGACATGAAGTAACCGCTCTAGTTACCATGCCTCTGCTAGTTACTAATCCTAGCATAGAATCTTGGTTCTCAAATTTAATTGTATTCATATTGGCAACCTCCAAAAAGTTATTCCTTATCATCAACTGATTTATCCTTTAAACTGGGCTGTGGGTTGTTGGGCCAGTGGGTTTCCAACTGGTGTTAAATTCCAGCTCCCATTATGCCTAACCATCCTGGTGAGTGATGGCACATGATGGGAGTAGTATTTCACCAAGGCTAAAGGCTGTCCAAGTTGCTTTAAAAGTCAGGCAAGAGGAACACCACAAAACCATATCTGTAAGTAATTTATGTAATCAAATATGCAACTTGCCCATTTAAAGACCTTTCTTGTTCACCTTTAACTCCTGTAGGAACTGACACCTATTTATAGAATGGATTTATGTGTGTTTAGAGAAAAAATACAGTTAAGCAAAACCTGCCCAAAGTTACCAGTCACAGGTAGTACAATATTTACTTTCTAAATGTCATGTTTAAGAAAGCCTTTATGGCACATCATGGTGGTTGAAGCCAGTATCTGGTGAATCCTTGGGAACCAGGATAGAGAAATAGGTGGGGTAAGTTGGTTCTCATGCTGAAAGGGCATGCTTCTGTGGATCTTGGTTGGCTTTCCCCTTAGACACAACTTCTTACACAATTAAATGTCCTGAGCAATTATTTGTTCTGCTAGCAATGCACGTGTGGGCTTCATTATTTCAGCCCTCTAACATTTAGAGGCAAAACGGATTAACCTTTGATTACCTCCTCCTCTTCGTCTAGAACATATTTGTTCTCTGCCCCTTCTGTTATGTTGGAGCCATAAAAGAGAATGCTGTCGCTAAATTTTATTCGCAAGGAAGACCACTCAGCTGCTTTTCTGCTGGTGCTGAAGCAAAGATCCACCTGCACATAAAAGCTACAAAGGAGGAAGTGTAGTTTGCAACATTTTACAATCCAACACTGTGCACACAGCATGTATAGTCAGAAGCAAGTGCTACTGGATGAATATAGCCTTCAGTACTTTGGAGACAGCTGTTTAAAGGATTGTCTTCCCCCACATTATCCTGCCCATGCACCACAATTGATGCCCTTCTTAAATGCCCACATTCTTAAAAGGAAGGGTCTGTACCTAAATGGTGAAAGACATGCACAGATGCAGAATGTGCCACCTATAAATTTTTGCCAGAAACCATGGCCAACCAGAGTTCATTCTGGGATAGGTGGGCTTGTGTCACGTCTGGGAGAGATTTGCCCAACAGACAGGACTTTTTCAGTGATGGCTCCAGTACCAAGAATTCCCTTTCCAGTTATATATAGACCTTGGCATTTCATTTGCCTGCAGTTAAAGTTTTAATGAGCTTGGGTGGCGGTCAAAGCTGCTTCTTAGAGTATTCTTTTATGATTGCTACCATCACTATTATGTCTTGTTTCTGTCGATTCTCCTGTTCATATTCTACTTTGTGGAGGCATAAATAAATATAGGATTGCAGACTAAAACTTCAAAGGGAAAGGGAAGAACTTAACATTTGAAAGTAATTTTTCAGTCATTTTGTTCTTTCTGGAAAGCAATAACAATATTGTAAAGGGGCAGAAATCTGTTTTAGATTAGACATCTGGACAGACATCATTCTCCAGGGTATGGGGCAAAATTCATATCTATCACCTGACCAGCACCAGATTCTATAAATGAGGATGCCAGAGGTTGAAACTAGAAGATTGGAATAAGAAATGCATGTGGTCCCCTTCTAACTACTATGTCTGGAAGGGAATTATGTGCATCATGTTGCAAATCTACACCTGATTGTAGAAAGCCAAGTGATGTCTTGTGTGAATTATGCTCAGATTTCTCCATTCACTCTGAAGGATTCAAGTTGTGCTGGCTCAGACCAAGATCTATCTAAGCCGAGGTTCTCCATCCAACAACAGCTGGTCAGAATCCACCAGGATGGAAATAATAATACCCTTCCTGCTTCTCTCTCTCTCTCTCTCTCTCTCTCTCTCTCTCTCTCTCTCTCTCAATGTGCTATTTTAGGACTGCAGGACTTTCAAGCCATTTAGTCCAACTCACTGTTCAGTACAGAAAACATTGAGATACAACATTACCCATAGATTGCTGCCCAGCTTCTGTTTCAAGACATGCACCTGCACCTCAAAATGAATGATTCCATTGTCAAACTTTTCTCCTCATTAGTTTCCCACAACATTCAACCACATGATATACAAAACCCAAAGATTATTCAAAAGAACTAGTCTTTCTCTTATCCATTGTGATAGTCGTTTATATATATCTGGAGGGAGAAACCAACAACATTTCCCTCAAAAATACTTTTCCATAATTCCTTAAATCTCTCCATAAAACAACAGGACTTCTGAATACGAAGGCTTCATTTATCTCTCATGGCTAATCACTCCTGACAAATTAGAGCTTTGACTTGTTCCTTCCTAGAATTCTGCATTCTGCTGGTGGAAGAATTCTGGGTGTTAGAGTTCAAAAAATTTTCCAAGTTCAGTCATATACATATTTTCCATGAAATTCTCCATGGAAATAAGGAGTGACATTTTAAGCACATAAGAACCTACTTCTATTCCTCCTACATCCTGAAGCACATTCCCAAAAAACAGACAGGAGCAGATCTCTGTTTTTGGGACTACAACTTCCAGAATTCCCCAGGCAGCATAGATTTCAATGGTATTCCCTTTAAGCATGACTATGACTCAACCAAACAACAATAAAACAAGGATAATATCAGTAAAAGGAAGGCAAAATAAAATCAGCAAATGCAAAACCCTGGCAATAACCTACACTGACAGAATTACTTTATTTCATACTGTACCAAAACCAGATGTGGATTGTGGCTGCTACAAACGGTGACCTCACTCAGAAACACCCCCCACCCAGCACCTCTCCAACGGGAGCATGAAGGATAGATCTTGACTTCACAGGGTGATGGGTGGGGTGGGGTTAGTCTGGCTATCTCATTTTCCCTTGGTGCCAGATCAGTGCTTTCCTTGAAAGATACTGATACATTGGCTTTCTTTTAATCTTTCTGTCTTTTTAGTTGAAATTTTTTAACCCTATTCGGCACAGGAAATATGTGAGGGTGCTGCTCCATTCTGCGAATGATCCAGGCCTCTTTGCTCTGCCCTGCAGTTGCCATGAGGATGCACACGTAGCCCTGAATTTGGATAATGTTTCTGGATTGAGCCAAATTGTGAGCATAAACATAACTCAAATAGTGGCATCTTCTGTGCATCTTTTTTCCATTACCTTTCCTACTACTGCTGTGAGCCTGAGCTCACTCTAAAATTTTGTCAAGAAAGCATTATCCTTCTAAATGCCTAAAGCATAGCTTAGGAAAATGTTTTAAGAGAATGTAGCATAGATAGGCTGATACTTCACGTCCCTCTCGCTGCAGTTCGCGGCCCTGCTGGAGACTGGTTCGAAGGAACGGAACCTCATGTCCTTGTGGGGTCAATCCGAGCTCACCCCGACCACGCCCCCTGAACTGCTCTCCAAGCGGGGTGAGAGATTCCCATCCTGGAGCTCGGGAATCTTTTCAATCCGCTTCTCGATCCGATTTCAACATGGAGGCAAGTTCACCTCGGCTCGAGGAAGAATGTGAAGTAACCGTCATAGTTCTAACAACTTGACACCATTATTTGTTCTACTGGCAGTTATTTAGTTCAAACCAATAACTTCAGTTTAATAACCCTGAAATCCTCCTAGAGCTGTTTGGTTCTCTAAGAATTCTTTGAAGCACACTGTTTGCACAACAAATTGACCTGAGGGAGATTTTCTGATTGTTTTGAGATGCAGCTGGTGAAATCTGAGGGAAATGAGGCTAGCGATGCTCATACATTTGTTCTGCTCAGGATAGAGAGGCTGAGTGAGTCATGTAAGGGCTTCCACAGAGCAGTGCTGCACACTGTGAACCAGCAGGAAAGAGGGACACTGTATCTGACCAAACTCATCATGGCAAAAGTTGTGTGTTAAAGGCCTATTCAGCTTGACTGACAGTAGGAAGAGGGATGGGATGTTCTAGTGTTTTCCTCAGTCCCACATAAGGACTCTGTCTTCAGATGCAACTGCAGCGGGAAGCCACTGTCTTTTTCTAAATTAGCCAGTCTTACATTTTTTTCTTACTTAACATTGTTTTAAAAATTCTATTTTAATTCTATTTTAACAGCATAATTTAATCTATATAATGTTTGTAACATCTGCATTTGGATCTTTAAATAGTTTTAACTGCATTATAAGCTGCATTTAGTATGTCTATAGACTTATCTGTTACCTTGAGATCTCTCCATGAGTTGTGTCCTCTATAACACTATTGGAGAGTGCTAAAATTCAGCACCACACTGAAAAATGGAAGTGGAGTAACTCAACTTCCAATTTGCCCAAAACAGATTCTTTTTTTTCTTTTTTCTTTTTCTTTCTTTCTTTCTTTCTTTCTTTCTTTCTTTCTTTCTTTCTTTCTTTCTTTCTTTCTTTCTTTCTTTCTTTCTTTCTTTCTTTCTTTCTTTCTTTCTTTCTTTCTTTCTTTTTGCACTCAAACAATGCTCTCTAGGAAAGCTTCTTTGTTTGTTTGTTTTAAACATACATGCACTGGTGTAAGCTTCTGTAAAATGCAGTGCTTGTTCCCAGAGTGTCTTCTTTTACCATGAAAATTTGGTTGTCTTGATGTGTTCTGTCACTGAGCCACTGAAATTCAGTAGCTGACAGCTGACCTCAGGACTGGCAGTGTTATATGCAAAATTCTGGTGGCAGAGCACCTACATTGTCTTTCAATACAGCTACTGAAATTTAGGCTTTTCAGAGAACAAACAAGAACTTTTGGCCATCTCATTCAGCTGCACATGAGTGGACGAAGTACTACCACTACATTGGATCAATGGTATCTTTCTATGTTAGAGTTGGTTGGAAAAGTTCCCTTGTGGACTGTGACTGCCAAACACTCTGCTAACCCACAGTAGCTTGACTAGAGGTAAGAAACTGAGTATTGAGACCCACATAATGGATCCTGCCTTATGCTAGGGCTTTCTTACCATTAATGGCAGCCATGTCAGATGAACTGCAGTGTGAAATGGTAGGTGACAAGTGAATCACCACTGTTGTAAAACTTGAAGAGTGCTATTTTCTATATCACTTATGGTGGCCTTTGGGAATAGTTCGGGAACAAACTTCTGAGAGGAGCTAGTGAGAGCAAAAAGGAACACCGTTTAACAGTTGTGTTTATTCTTCTGCTTAAAAACACCCAATCCTCTTGCTATGAATATGCTTTCTCATAGACATTGAAGGAGATTAAGACAGCAGCTCCAGGATCCAGAACTGGAAAGAGGAACAGAGAGGAGAATAATATATGTGTCCAAGTTATGTGAAGACAGGATGTGTCCAAGTTAGTGGAAACATTTTGTACCCGTTCAGATGTTAGAAATGCTCAGATACTATAATTTACATGTTTGTTGGGATCTATAAACCTCCTGCTACACCTGTTAACAAGCATGAGTACATGTTTGAGAGGAAACAGTCACTTGTGTTGTGCACATGGCTGTTGAAACTTGTTGAGCATCCAGGCCCACTTTGGATATGATTTTTATCTTTTCATGCTCTCACTACAAACGTATTACAAGAGCAATTAGATGACGTTTTCCTGACAGGCAGCAAGTGTGAAACGACAAGGGAAAGCAATGTGTAGGAGGTTCTCTTTCATATGGGAACGTGCTCGGCCCACCATGTCGAAAATTCTCTGTTAAATTATGTAAGACTGTTTCCAAAGGAAGAACATTCAGATATGAGAGCTGGTATTGATTAAACTAAAATGTTAGTATACTGTGGCTTGGGCTGCAGCAATAATTGTTTTGGGGGGGTCTCATTAAACAACAAAGAGATACATCTGGATCTGAAGAGGAAAACAGGTCTTTATATTACCATCCTTAATTACCAGATACTGACATCCAGGGTATGACTGGATCCAGGGTACCTCCTCTATGATCAGCTATAATTTAGGAGGGCACAGTTGCATAAAACAGGACACTGTGTGGGATGCCTGAAAGAGACTACTGAGGATGGTTCAAATACCCCACATTAGAGATGGGGATGACTTTTTTTTTTTAAAAAAAAAGACAATTCATCACAATTAGTGATTCGTTGAGGCTGAAACATTGACAAATCAACAAACTGACAAATTTCTACTCACAAATTGATGATCTGACAAATCAATGAACTGATTTGTCTTCACGTTAAAATGCTATAAAAAGCTCCCTTGTTATCTGCAGGCTCCAAATTTGCAGGGATGCTTCCTCTGCTTCTCCTCTATAATACCGGCAAGTTTGGTAAATACTGGGGTTTGGGGGTTTGAACTATATAGCACCAGTGAGCCCCCCCTCCCCGAGGAAAGTGCCCCTAGGCACTCGGAGACACCAAATTTTCTGGAGAGTCTTTTCCCACCTCTCCTCTATGATCCCTCTAGGTTTGGTAAAGATTGGGTTTCAGACATCTGAGTTATGCATCCACAAAGTAGGGCCTCCACTTTGCTGAACTGTCCTATAGCAATCTCAACCTCAACCCCTAAACCTCAAACTTTGAGGAATTGTACAAGAGAGTCAGAGGATGTTCCCTTCCCATTTTGGTGGCTCTAGGTGCCTTGGGGGCCATTTTAAAGTTAATGAATGAGCTTATTTCAGACCAGAGGGACAAGAGGTAAATGTGAACTATAAAATGGAGGACTTGCAACTAGCTTTCTTCAGACTGATGAAGCTGTTTGGATGAGCAGCAAAAAGTTTCAATCTCTCAAGAAAAAGAAATCCAGTTGCCATGACTCAACTTCCAGATAAACTCACCTGAATGACTGAGAATCTTCACAGACTCAACGAATTAGCAAATAAAAATTGCTAAAAACCCATCAGTTTGTATTTGTTTGTGGACTCATAAAAACATAAGAAGAGCCATCCTGGATCAATCCAAAGGTCCATCCAGCTTCCTGTATCTCATAGTGGCCCCGCCAAATGCCTCTGGGCATGCACAAGACTAGATATCTGTCGCTTGATACCACTCCCCTGCATCTGGCCAACAAATATGAGTATATATGTATATATTTATGGAGGAATCACTAGGCTGTTTTTAGGAGTGTCTTTCTGTTTCAGTTGACCAACAAATGTACTTGATATTAGTTACTCCTGGAATCTTTTGCCCATCCTGTTGTACTAAGCCAATCAATAGGAGTAAATGCAGCCACAGTTTCTGTTTCACGTTCAATACAAGATGCCAAGTTACTGATTGCAAGGAAAAGGTTTACATTGAAATGCTTTGCCCCAAATGCCAATAAACAGCACCTGCAGTTCTGGAAAACAGGAGGTCCTTAAATGCTGTCTCTGTGTAGTAAACAAATTGATTGGATCCTTCAAATAAAAAATGCCAAGAGGGAGGGGATTTCAGTTATAAATGGCACAAATATCTGTAGCCAGGACTGTAGAATCAAATTAAACTGAATTCAATTTACAAAAGAGAGAGGGCAGAGTAAAGTGCACCACCTGGGAGAAAACCATGGATTCCCAAAGCAGAAAGTATTTATTCCACCCATCAGCATATGTCAGGTTAATGTTGTGTTTTCCTTTCTTCGGTAAATACACACTTTATAGCAGCACTGGCTATCTATTACTTTGATGGGTCTTCTTTAGAGATGGGCACGAAATGATTTTTTTCATTTCATTTTTTCTTTTTTCTTTTTATTTAACAGCAAAATGAAAAATGAACCGATTTTTAAAAAATGAAATGAAACTAAATGAAAATTTTCAATTTTCATTTTCCCCCAATCAGGCGCATTGGGTAAGGAAAGCGTAGGGGTTTAAAGTCTGTTTTAGACACCAAAGCAAGCAGCAATGGTGGCCATCAGTGTTTGCTTCGGTGGCAAAAAAAAAATATCATTTCATTTAAAAAAATCATTTCAAACAAAACAAAATGAAATGAAATGAAACACCATTTTACAGTTTCGTGCCCATCTCTAGTCTTCTTCCCTTTGTATCGGGGAAGCAATGGAAAGTGATAATTGTTGCATCTCTTGCATATCCCAGGAGAACAAAATTAACTGAGGCTATAATCTTATGCCCACATACCTGGAAGTAAGGACCACTGAATCCTATGGGGGTTTTATTTATATGTAACATAGGTCAGTGTTGCTACTTGTTTGATTTGTGCTGTTTTCAACATTTTTTCCTCTCACCTAATTCCCCCTTATGTGTTCTGTTTTTCTTGTCTCATTAGGACAACTATGTTCCCTAGAACAGGCCTGCACAACACATTGCCTGCAGGCGACTGGTAGCCTGCAGGGCTTTCAGAAGTAGCCTGCCAGGTCTCCGCCAGCCTCCCAATCCACTACCAGTAGCTTCATGTTCCGGGCGGGCCTAGGCTACAGCAGCAGCCACAGTGATGGAGGAGGAGGGAAGGAGGAGGGCCAGGCCTGGCACCACTGCTTGAGTTTAGAATCCTGCCTAGCCCTTTGGGCAGCAGTGGCAGCCCCTCGATGGTGCACTGTCGGGCTCTCCTGCAAGGGTACCACCGGCAGGCAGCAGCTCATGGTGGCCAACGGGGGCAATTGGGGCTAGTGCACTGGAGGAGAAGGAGATTACTATGCCACAGGCAGGCCAGCATGGACCTACAACACCCCGACAGGGGGGGGGTGACCAGAGTAGAGCCGCCCATGCATTCCCAACCATGGATGGAGAGGTGGGTGCTCCTCCCAGGCAGGAGGGGTCCCTGTGGGGGGGCATAGGCCTGGCTGGCTGGCTTGCTGTTGCCACCTGACAGATCAGGCTGGGGATGAATGGATGGGGACGGCACTCGAGCTATGCTCAGAGGCACTCTCACCTTCCTCGTGGAGGTGAGCAGCTCCAAGGTGCATTGGGGTGCCAAGGCTGAGAAGCATGCATCTCTCCTTTTCCCCCTTCCCAATCTTCTAGGGACTCCTCCCCTCCCTTGCCATGGCAAGCCCCACCACCACCACCACCAGCAGCACTTCAATTGCTGTCCCAGCGGGCTCCTTACTTGCTTGGGTGGCCCTGCCAGCCTGCCTTTGTCTGCTGGAGAAGGGAAACCACACCTGCCACCAGGGCTGGCTTGGCTGGCTGGCTGGCTGGCATGCTTGCGTGGCAGCCCAGATGGCACTTAAATGGGTGGCCCTAGGAAAGAAGGGTGGGGTGGGAGAAATTGAGAGCCTGCTTGTGGTGAGTTCCTGGAGGAGGGGGGATTTCAAGGTCTAGGGGGAAAGCGGGGGCTCCTCCTGCCCGAAGATCCCTGGGGAAGGGCCCTTGACCAAAGCCAGTGGCATATCGTTCTGGACAAGCTGAACAGTAAGAAAATCCAGGGGTGATCACACCGTCCTTCTGCCCCTTTATTGAGAGAAAAGTCAAGTATAAAAGGTGGTGCCTCCTCTCCCTTTGTATCCTTGTGCCGATATTTAAAGACCCCTCTTCAGGCATGTTTTCATATAATCATAAACCTGAATGCTGTTTTATTTTTAAGCTGAGTAAGCTTGTTTGGAATATGTAAATGTTACACATTGGATGCATTTTAATTACTGTGTTGAGATGAACTGTTTTTAACTTATAAATGCATGTTGTTGCTGTTTTTTTTTTTTACATTTAATCCCTTTTAGCACCTTCAGTTTCCTCCATCAGGAGAAAGGCAAGGATGAGACAAATAAAATCATCCATGCTCTTATATTTCCGATCACCGTGTATGGGTGTGAAAACTGGAAAGTGGAGAAGGAAGACGTTGATTCATTTGAAATATGGTGCTGGATGAGAGCTTTGCAGGTGCCCTTGACTGCCAAAAGTTAGTGAGTGGTGGGAAGGCTCTCTCTCTCTTTCTCTGTATGTGTGTGTGTACTTAACCATAATGGGTGGGGGGTAGAGGGAATGGGTGATCCCAGGCCCCACCTATTTCTGTCGGAGGGCTATCTATATCCATGATAAGGATGCAGCCCCTAGTCCAGCCCTGCAGTGGGGCAAATATTTTCCACTCTCCCTCTCTATGAAAGAAAGTCACTGTCCTGATTTGACTTCTGGATATGGCTGCAAACTGTAACTTGCAAACACCTCAAAAATTGTGGGTGGAAAGATGCACCAAATTAAACAAAGAGTGGGGAAACCGCAGCAAAGAGCACTCTACAAAAAGAGAGTAAACAACCTTCTCTATATTGTAACACCTACAACACCAATTACCCGCCGCCTCTGAGGTTTAAAATTCCCATGTTATAATTGGCCCCACTTTGGGAAAGCGCCAAATGCAAAACTGGCTCCCTCTCCCTTCTTTTTGCTTGAGATCATTTCATCAGGAATCTTAGCAAGGAAGAACATCCATTTGCAACACAGAATTTAATTCCTTCCAGAGAGGTGGGGTAAGGAGAAAAACCAAAGAGTTGCTTAAGAGCCAAATAACAGGTGGAGATATGCAAAAAGGCAATAACTCCAAAACCACTCAGAACAAGGGTGCTTGCGAGCAGGAAAGATGGCACCATGGATCCGACACACTCATGCCTATAATTCCCTATTTGTGTATTCAGAGCACACAGGCCAATGGCAAGCTTATAAAAGTGGCAAAATTTTGCATTTAATGCATATGATACCCTATTTTGTTACAGAGTATTGTTAATTTTGTTCTATATTTTATAACTCTGTGTTAGTTTGTATTTATTGGTTAGTTATTGTTTATTGTTTATAATCTGTGTATTTTATTAATGCTGTGAACTGCCCAGAGTAGCCTTTGGACTAGAGGGTGCAGTACAAAAACCTAAATACATAAATGTTTAGAGATGAGCACAATTTTTTTTCTTTTTTTTTTTAATTTTTCATTTGGTTTTGGAACAAAACAAAAAAACAAAATAATTTTAAAAGACAAATGCATTCCTATGGGAAACCCCTTTAAACCACCCATGCTTTCCTCCCTGATCAGGCAAGTCGGTGGGGGGAGGCACGGGTTGTATAAAATGTCTTGGAGCCACCGAGGCAGCCTTGGTGGCTAGAGATGGGCACGACTCAGAAAAATTTTTTCGTTTTCGTTTTCGTTTTCGGCTAGGGTCCGTTTCGTTTCGTTTCCGTTTTCGTGAGCTAATTTTCAAAATTTTTCGTTTTCGTTTCGTTACGTAACGAAAACCGAAAACGGAAACGGAAAATTTTTCGTTTCTCCCCATTTAGCTCCATTGAGTGCTTTTCCAGTAACGAAAAACGAAAACTGGCTCAAAATTAGTCGTTTCGTTTCCGTTTTCGGTCCATTTTTGAACCGTTTTTCGTTTTCGTTTCATTACGTAACGAAAACGAAAAAACGAAAACGAAAACGAAAATTGCGCTAAGTCGTGCCCATCTCTATTGGTGGCTAAAGACATTTTAAAGGACGCGACCCGCACTTCTCCCCCAATGCGTCCAATTTGGGGGGAACGTGCAGGTCCTTCAAAATGTCTTTAGCCACTGAGGCAAGTAAAGACACTTTAAAGGACTCACCATTCCCTCACCCCTATCGGGCACATTGGGGGAGAAGTGTGGGTCCGTTAAAATGTCTTTAGCCACCAAGGTAAGCAGTTGCCTCAGTGGCTAAAGACATTTTAAAAACCCCATGCCATTCCCCCACAACACACCCGAAAAACAGTAAAAAAGACACATAAAACACATAAACAAACAGCTAAATGTATAAAACACATAAAGCACATAAAAACACATAAAGTACAAAATGAAAAAGGAATCGAAATGAAAAATGAAATGAATTTTTTAAATAAAAAAAGAAAAGATAAACAAAACAAAAACAAAACAAAATGCCATTTTAGTGTTTCGTGCTGACCTCTAATGGTGTTTGCAACAGAGGCAGAGGGTTTTTTCCCCCCCTTACAAATAATGTCTTCAATAAAATGATGCAGTGTGTCATGTTCAGCATTAGAGGCCAGGACTGCCTCCTCTCTGTTGCCTTTCTGGAAACAGGCAAAGACCTTTCTCTTCAGGCAAGCTTCCCCTGAATGACGGACTACCTACTATGTGTCTTTTATATAAATCTATAGGTACACATAGCCCTTGTGTTTATAACTACTTATAACTTTGTAGCTTTAGTGTGATGTTGTGTTTTAATGCTGTAAGATGTCCCTCAATTCCCTGTTCTCAATACTTGAACATGTCTTAATTGTACTGGATTGTATATTGTCCCTCATTACTGTAAGCCGCCTTGAATCCTTTTCCAAGGAGTAAGGTGGGGTAAAATACTCTAATAAATAAATAAATAAATAAATAAATAAATAAATAAATAAATAAAATTTTTGACAACCCATCTCACGTTAAGTTTCCTCTCTGTTCCTATTGCCTTCAGTTTACTGCTGCATTATTTCCAGTTTCATATTTAACTCAGAATCAACACACAAAAAAGTTTGTGTCATCTTAAAAACTAATCTATTCCACTGGGTGTAGGTTTTGTGGGCTGCAGCTCCTTATCCAAATAGTGGATAAAGGCAGCTGGATTCTATGCATCTTCTTGGCTTAGTGGACCACAGCCCATGAAATCAAATTTATATGCCTTTAAGATACCTAAAGGTTGTTTGCTGTTTTGTTCTGTGACAGAGTAAACACATTACCTTTCCTTGAAATTTATGCTGAATTCAGCTCCTCCTTCCTCTTATGCCTTGTGAACGGTGTATTTCTAGGCATTTTCCTCTCATCATGGTTCCTGTGACACACAACAGGACTTCCATTTCTCAATCTCAAGCAGCATTTGCCTGTTCTGCATGTTGAGTCTAAACACAATTTTGTAAAAACAAAAAAAAAAACATGCCTTCTGGTTTATCGGAACAGGTCAGCTGCTTAGCACAGCCTTGAGCTCATTTTGTTTGTTCATTTATTCATTGGTTTATTGGCTCATTCATTGGTTTGCTTGCTCAATCATTCATTTGTTCATTTCCTTCCTTCCTTCCTTCCTTCCTTCCTTCCTTCCTGTTCTGTACTGGATGGACACCCCCTCTCCTCCCCCCAAAAAACTCTGTTTAGTAGCTGCATCAAATGTGCAGTAAACATAAGAACATAAGAAGAGCCATGCTGGATCAGGCCTAAGACCCATCTAGTCCAGCTTCCTATATCTCACAGTGGCCCAACCAGATGCGTCTGGGAGCACACGAGACTAGGTATCTGTCTCCTGATACCACTCCCCTGCATCTGGCCCTTGAAGTACCCTGGTTTTAACCCTGGAGATTACACATCTCCATCATGGTTTGTAACCTGTGGTGGACTTTTGCTCCAGGAATCTGTCCAATCCCCTTTTGAAGGCACCCAGGCCAGATACCACCACAAGGCAGGGAGTTCCACGCTGGGTAAAAAATGTTTTCTTTTGTCTATTCTCACTCTCCCAGCCCTCAGTTTGAGTGGATGTCCCCTAGTTCTGGTATTTTGTGAGAGGGAGAAGAGTGTCCCTCTCTCCACTTTACTCTTGCCCTGCATAATTTTGTACTTCTCAATCATATTCCCCCCTCAGGTGCCTTTTTTCCAGACTAAAGAGCCCCAAATGCTGTAGCCTTTGCCCATAAGGGAGGTCCTCCAGCCTAATAATCATTTTAGTCTATATTTAGTCTAAACAACTCAGTATAGAATTCAGACACAAATTGTAAATTGATAAGAATAGTTATGATTCACAGAGCAGAAAAGAAATACAGTGGAACTTTGACTTACGTCCCGCTTGACTTGCATCATATTTGACTTGCGTCCACTAGGGGAGTGTTTGACTTGTGTCGCGGGGCTCTGAGTTACATCTCAGAGCCCCGGTGCAAGGCCCCCGCATCGGGTGGCAGCCAGGACCCAGTGTCCCGGCTGCCGCCTCCAAACTGCTCCTGCCTTTGGAGGGAGCTCAGGGCTGGCCTCGGTGGGGCCTGGCCTCACCGGAAGCTGCCGCCGCCACCGAAAAAAAGGAAGAAGGGCCGGGAGCTCCTGTTTCTTCCTCTTCTCCGGTACGACAGGGGTGGCTTTGGCGAGTCCAGCTCTGAGCACCCAGAGCTGGTCCACGGCCTTGCCGCAGGAGGGCTTTCCAATCCAGGCTCCAGGTCCCCGATGCGGCAGTGGAGGCCACTGGAGCTGCGGAAGAGGACGAGGAGGAGGAAGACAGCGGCGGGGGTGAGGACGAGGCGGTGGCGGCGGCGGCCGAAAGGTTCCTTTTCAGCCTTCCCCACTGCAACAGTAGGGAGTTGATGCCGCTGCCAGGAGCCGCTGCCAGGAGCCGCTGCCGCTGCTGTTGTTACCACCGCCTGTGTTCCGTTGGCCGCCAGCATGAGCGAAGGGGCCCCTCCGCCGCCGGTTCCTCCAGCCACCCCGGCCCCTCGCCTATTCCGCCACAACTGGCCTCCAAACATTGCATCTGCCACTGTCACGGCGGGGGCGGTGGTTCCTTTGCCGCCTTCCAGTGGGCTGGGTCCAGGCGGGGGTCCTCCTCCTCCTCTACAGCTTCCTTGGGTGCCAGCGGCTGGCACACACACCTCCCCGGGGAACCTGGGAAACTAGCGGGGGAGGGGGAGGAAGCCTGGGAAGAGACCCCAGGAGAACGGGGTGGGGGGCACGGAGGGAGGCAAAGAGAAGCCAAGCAGTCTCAGCTGTGGGGGTGGGGTGAAGTGGGGGGTCTGGGAGGGCCTCGTGGGCCACCCAGACTCCCTTGGTGGGCAGCAGGGTCTCTCTCTCTCTCTCTCTCTCTCTCTCACACACACACACACACACACGCACACACACACACACACACACACACAGACTCTCTCTCTCTCTCTCTCTCTCTCTCTCACACACACACACACACACACACACACACACAATTACTCTCTCTCTCTCTCTCTCTCTCTCTCTCTCTCTCTGAGCAACTGTGGGGAGAGAACACACACACACACACACACACAGACACACACACACACAGACACACACACACACACACACACACACACACACACACACACACACAGGGGGGCGGCACCAGGGGCTCCCTGATCGCTTCACACTTGGCCTGGCCCTGGGGCCGCACCCCAAACTTTCTGCCTGCCAAGGTCCCAGCCTTTCTTCCTCTCATCCTGCGGCAGCTTCGGCAAGGCCGAGGAACTTGAGGTTGGCCTCACCGGGAGCCGCTGCCGCTGCCGGAGCACAGTGAACACCGGAGTAGGCCGGCCTTCCTCCTCCTCCTCCGACCAGGCCGAGCTCCGCCCGAACGAGCGCCTGGCTCTGCTCCAGGCTAGGCCTGCTTCTCCCCGCCACCTTCTACCACCTCTCCCTGGCGGGCATAAAATTTGTTAATTTTAATAAAAATTTGTTAATGTTAATTAAAATTTGTTAATTAAAATTTGTTAATTTAATAAAAGTTCATTTATTTCATTTACAATGCTGTCTTATTTTGTAGTACAGCATGGATTATTGCTGTCTGGTTAGACAGTCAAATTTGTGTTAAATTGCTGTTTTCGGGGGTCTTTTTCATAGTCTGGAACAGATTAATCCACTTTCGCATTACTTTCTATGGGAAAAGTTCATTTGACTTAAGTAATGTTTGACTTAAGTCCAGACCTCCGGAACGGATTAATGATGTAAGTCAAGGTTCCACTGTATATGAAGAATTCAAGACCAGCTTTACCAATAGCATAGAAAAATAAGGCAAAGCAAAAAGCAAAGTGTTCTGCTTATATACCGCCCTATAGTGCTTAAGCACTCTCTGGGCAGTTTACAAGTAATTCTCCAGGCTACACAATGCAAATAAGTAAATCAACACATTTGTTTAAGGGCTGAAAAGCAGAATAGCAGCATTCAAATAAATTAATAAATAAAATGTTAATGTCAAATAAATATTCATTTCAGGAAATATTTTGTGACTCCTAATAGAGTTCCTGCCATTTCTTAGAATCTATAGGATCTGAAAGGCAATTTTTCAAGATCAGTGGAAGCTGTGCTTTTTAGTCCATAACAGCTGTGCATTTACACATTTTATTTATTTATTTATTTTAATATTTTTACCCCGCCTTTCTCCTTGGAAAAGGACCCAATGTGGCTTACAGTAATGAGGGATAATGCCCATATACAGTCCAGTACAATTAATACATATTCAAGTATTTGAGAACAAGGAATTGAAGCCCAGCTTACAGCATTAAAAGACAATAGAGATGGGCACGAAATGAATTTTTAATTTGTTTTGTTATCCATTATTCATTTCATTAGCTAATGAAACGAATAAGGAACCAACCCATCAAAGGAAAATGAAATGAAACGAAATGGAAATTTTCATTTTGTTTCATTTTGTTTTTCATTCCCCCTGTCTCCTACCTTGTCCAGTCGCCACCAGCCTCCTCACCTGAAACTCCAGCAGCAGGCCAGTAGGGATAAAAAGCCCCACATTGGGGAATTTAAAAAAAAAAAGCCCCTCTGACCTGCGGACCAGCCGGTTTGGCCCATGAGCCAGCCAGTTCTGCCCACAAGCCAGCAGGCAAGGAGGAAAAAAATAAAAAAAACCCAGGGTGTGTGGCTGTTGGCACCTCTCAGCTGTGTGTGTGTGGGGGGGAAGCCCCTGACATTCAGGACTTTTAAAAATAAAAGTTGGCACTGAATGTGTTTGTATGCAACATGCTGTCAAACCATTTATGGGGGTCCTCATTATGAGTGACCTCTAGAAGGTCCTATCATTCACAACTTTGCTCAGGTCTTACAAAATGAAAGTGATAGCTTCCTTTATTAGGCTGATCCAGCTCATGTTTAGTCTTTCTGTTTTCCTGTGCCAGGACCCTGCCTGCCACAGAACCTGACTCTGAGGGGTTAAATGGTAAAGAGCTGCTGGAGGAGCCTTGCAGCTCAAATCAGCAAGCAGCTGGGTCTGATGATTCAGGTGAAAACATACCAGAAGGGCCATGAGCAGTATTCTGAAACCACATGCTACCAGAAGAGCTAGGGAAAGAGTCTTTGATGCTAAGCGGAGAATCAGGTCAGGAAGCCCTGAGTACTAGCAGAAGCCTTTCCAGAAGTAAGGGTGTATTCCCTGTTTTGGGATAAAGCTGGCAAGCTCACCTGTGGGAGCAACACGTCACTTGAACTTGCAAGCACGTTCCTTTCTGTTTCTGACCTTGGCTCTGTTTCCTGACTTCGGACTGGTTTCCTGGACAATGGCTTGATCTGTTCCCTTGGGTTTGGCATCTGGTTTCTGGGAGATATTCTGGTTTTGACTTGGACTGGTAATTGCTGGGAGTTGGATTCTGTTATTTATCTGGTACTTGATTGTTAGCAAAGGACTTGAACTTGCTTGGCTTTCCACTAAAGATCTTGGCAAAGACCTGAACCCTGTTTGTGTGTGTGCTCTGTGTGCGGGGCTTGACATCTTGCTGCCTTCAACTTTCCCTTATGTTGTTGTCATTTAGAGCAGTGCTCCCCAACCTTTTTATCCCAGCGGACCGGGAAATGTTTGATAATTTTTCTGTGGCCCGCTTGTTTTGATTTAATAATTTTGATTTAACCTCCATTTCCCCCCTCCTTCGTCTCCAAAACCGCCTTCGCCTTCCGAGTCCCAACCACCCACCTCACCCCCTCCTCCTCTTGTGGGCCTGCCTCTATGGGCCCAACTGGCCCCCGCCCGCCACCAGCCTCACCCTGTAGCCTCCCCACCGGCAGAGGATGAATCCTTCCCCCCCACCAATCCCCGCTGGGAGAAGCCGTTTCCCCGCTTCTCCTCCTCTTCCGAGCCTCCGCATCCACCGGGCTCCGCCTCTTGAGGGCTGGGACTGAGGTGGGGGGTCTCGCTGCCCCTCCACCGGGAGAAAGCGGGGCTGGCTTGCGCTGCCCTCCCTCCCTACCTACCTACCTGCTGCTGCTGCTGGGCGGCAGGATCCCAGCAGGGCAGTGCCTCCTCCTCCTCCATTGCGTGCACGGCCAGCAAGAGAGGCAGGCAGGCAGGAGGGTGGGCGTGGTGGTCCGGAGGGCGGGGCGCTGCGATCCAAAGCCGTTCCGGTGAGCCCGAAGGAGGGAGGGAAGGAAGGAGGGAGGGAGGGAGGGCTCACCCTCCGTCCGTCTGTCGACGGGGGTTGGGGGGCAGCAGACGGAAGCGGAGAAGGGAAGAGGAGGAGCTGCGCACCTGCAGCACGCAAGCCGGCCGCGGAGTGGGTTGGGTGGGGGTAGGTGGTGGGGGGAGAGCTACTGGGGCTTCTTCTTCACTCCCCAAACCTGAAGGAATGAACTCCAGGGCAACCTTAGATTTTCAAGGGGCCACAAGCGCGTGGTGTTTTACTGCCACAGGGGCCAGGTTGGAGCGACTTCTCCATCAGTGCTGAGCCTGGCGTCCCTGCGGTTAAAAACCGATCCTATGTATCTGTCGGGGTGATCCATCCCTCAGAAGCTCAGGCCCACCCTTTGGTCTCTTCTTGAATGTCACGCCTACCTCCGCTCGCCTCCCACTGAGTCCCAAAGGCAACGATCCCCTGCGCCTGCTGGCCCTTCACCGCTAACGCACTGGGGCACTTACCCAGCAGCTCCAGGGTCCCGTGGAGAAATCTCCAGCCCACCACTTGCGGGGCGGCCCCCAGAGCCCCCCGGACGCCATGCCTGCCCAGCAGGTGGACGGGGCTATGGCACCACCGGCGGAGCCACAAGGAGGCCGCCATCTTCCTCTCGCTCTCTTTCTCTCTCCCCCTCTCCCCCTCTGGGCCCCACCTGTGCTTGCTGGGGCTGCCCCTCGGAGTGTCTGAAAGGAAATCGCCGCCGCTGCACACAGGTGCCTCCGTAGTCGCCCCGACCAAAAAAAAAAAAAGATAAACACCGACCACTCCTCGTGGAGCGAAAGGAAAGAAAGCGCTGAAAGGAAGGAGCGCCATAGAATCCCTGAGCTTGAAACGCTGCAGTGCCAGCGTGTGAAAGGCGGGCAATCCCCCAGAGGAAGCTGCCTAACAAACACGTCTCCACGTTACAGGAGGCTGTACACGCGTCGGATTTCCACCTGCCTGCGGCCCGGTGCCGATTGATCCACGGACCGGCACTGGTCCGCGGACCGGGGGTTGGGGAACACTGATTTAGAGAGAGACTTCTCTTCCTGTGAGATGTCCAAGTACAATATAGCCTCAGTTTAATTATTTGCATTTCTGGTGAGATTACAGGATTGATTCAATCTAGCGCTTGTTTGTCTTTCTGGGTACCTATGATCTTTGTAAAGATCTCCCCCAACACTACATTTTCATTTACTGTATATACTCAAGTATAAGTCGACCCAAGTATAAGTCGGGGCCCCTAATTTAAACCCAAAAAACTGGGAAATTTTATTAACTCAAGTATAAGCCTAGGGCGGGAAATGCAGCAGGGCCTGGCTACTCCTCCTTTGTGAGCTGGGTGTGTGTGTGATGTTTAAAATGACTTTTTGCCACCGAGGCAAGTGCTTGAGTTGGTGGCTAAAAGTCATTTTAAACATGGGGGGTCAGGAGAAGTGGCGCACAATGTTTAAAATGACTTTTAGCCACCGACCCAAACTTGTCTCAGTGGCTAAAAGTATTGACCGGAATATAAGCCAAGGACCCTTTTTTTAGCCCAAAATTAGGGCTGAAAAACTAGGCTTATATTTGAGTATATACAGTAATCTTTTCCTCCTGTTCTGACAAGGAAGAGTATCTTTCTTCACTGCTGTGCTTTCTCCATCCATATACCATAATCAGGAACATCACAATACAGATTACCTTAGTTTTGATCTCCCTTTATAACTTTTTTAAACTGATAGTGAACTGCTCTACTACTGTAAAGAAGAGGGCCTGAACAGTTTCATTCTCCTAGTCACTTGCTTGGATTCTGATATGATAGCTACATTTTCATTAACATCAAGCCCCTAACTGTGTAGAGAAATCCACTAGGGTGCAAAAAGATGACTAAAAAAACCTTAGATATAGGATTCGTAAGAAAAGCTGGCTGATGCCTTTATTGGGCCACCAAAATATAATTTGAAAGGCAAACTTCTGTCCCTTAGGATTCTTCATTGGTGTGGATGTTTAAAAAATTGGGATATGAGGATTTCTGAGAATTTTCTACTGCTACTCCCTATCCCAGGTTTTGTTATACTCTAATTCCAAGTTCTAAAAGAGTCAGCCTCTTTCATTTTGAATGAAACTTTAGTGGTGCAGTAAACATTTTATCCAACAGTGTAACAATTTATGTCAGGCTGACATCAATGTACAGAAAGAAATCAGTGCAGGTATTAAATGAAAAGCAATGACACTCTTGTTTATTTCACAGACCTCTCAGCAAATTGAGAGTTGTCCCTCCTCCCACCCACCCCACTCACCATACAACTGAACATTATTTGACAAATCAGCTTAAGACCATGTCTGAGTTATTACTGAGTTGCTCCGACAATAATTTGTCTCCATGTGTTTAATACAATGCATTCCTCTCTGAACTTTTCATAGGAGTTTAAAAAACATTTTGCATCTGGGAACAATCAGCTGATTGGAGATTAGTTTATTAGTTGCTTTAATTGAGTAATGTACTCAGTTCTGTTGATCCATTATCATTTGTAGGAAATCACATTGAATCATTCTTATGTCTAGAATCCTATTCCAAAGGGGGGGGAGCAGGGGTAGTAGCCACACTAGTCTGACTAAGCATAGTTGTTCAAAATTTGGCACACACACACACACACACACCTTTTTGGCACAAAATGTCCTCCACTGCCGTCCACTGTTCTCCACTATTTCTACTCTAAGCGAATATGGCATGAAACACATATCCGCGTGTTGTACGCCCCAACACCCAACATTGTGATGCAGCTTATATGTGCTGTGATTAAAGATGTGAAAATCAATCCTCCTCATTCTAACTGCACTTCTTAGAATGCCTCCAGAATTTTGTCCCAGCTTCGTATCTAGAGGCAAGGTTCAACTTAGAGCTGGTCTTCTCCCGCCACTGTCAGTGGACACAACACTACTTGTGGTTTCTACTACCAGTGGAGAGATGTGGCTGCAGCCATAGGTGATGATGCAAATGTGCCACTCCCACCACATCCTACCCATGCCTCCATTCCATTTTGAATTTCTGTAGGAAAATCTGTAAATATAAAAGTCCTAGAGATAAGTGTATGCATGTTTTGAAGAATGGGTAGGGATTTAAAAGAAAGCCTTATTAGGGAAAATGTTTGAAATTTTTATGCTTTCATTTGTTTCTCAATTTCCATATTAGTTGTGTCTTAATCTATCTTTTCCAATAAACACAAGTTAGACTAATACGGATAGATGTGACTTCTCCTCCTCCTCCTCCTCCTCCTTCACCACTACTACCACCACCTCCTCCTCCTTGCCTGTTTTCTGAACCTGGCAAGAGTGCATACCTCTTAGATGTAATTACAATCAGCACGACTGTTAATAACACAATTGCATAACCAGACTGGCTTCTGCTTTTGACAGTAGGGAGGAAACCTGTAATAAGTGAGCCCATGAAAACATGTCTCTGGATTTTGCAAAGGACACCATCTGTTTTGTTAGCAGTCGGACCAATAAATGATGGGATGGGTACAAGTGTCATTCACACAGCAGATTTTTTTAACCTGACTGCAACATGCAGGAACACCCAGAGAGAAATGGATAAAGATTCACCTGTTATTTGAAGAAGCAAAAGCGTTCTATGAAATTCACCCTTTCTTGTTGCTTCCTCACGAAGAAGATCTGAATGAAAACATCTACACAATGGGAAAAAAACATATTTAATATTTTTGTTTTAAAAAGAGAAGGAAACAAATTGAAATGGGATTTTAACCTGTACAACTATGGGATCTTGCTCTGCTTCTGCATCTTCCAGGCAATGCAGAGATAAACAGAATTCAACTCTCGCTTGTAGTATTCACAGGGAACAGCCTGGCCTCCACCTAACCCTGAAGATAATTATGCTAAAATAATAGCACTGAGCCTTCTACTAACTAGCACTAACAGGGAAAGATTGCTGCTGCCATCCATCAAAAGGGCCATTTGGATAATGAGGAGAGATGGCTTCTGACTGACATATTTCAGCAGGGGTGGCCTTCTCGCTGGGAGCATCCTTCAAAATGCCCAATTCTATCCCTTTTAAAATGCAAACATCACGCTCTCGATGCCCTTGTTCGGTAGTCATGAAGGAAGACTAACAAAATGAAATGCTACCACCACACAAGTTGTATTCATGGGATGGAAGAGGCTTATGGGAAAGTAGGGTATGTGCCGGGAAGCTGTTCTAGCTCATTTACTATCATAATGGCCCAAATCAGCCGGAAGACCTAATCCTTCTAATGAACTGTATTACTGCTGTCACTCGGGAAGCCCTAATCTGTTGCTCCCTAGAGGACACAACTAATCTGATTATTGATTTACACTTCTTATAATTAGTTAAAGAACATGCATCCCATGTAGAGATGGGCACAACTCAGAAAAAAAATTTTGTTTTCGTTTTCGGCTAGGGTCCGTTTCGTTTCGTTTCCGTTTTTGTGAGCTAATTTCAAAATTTTTCGTTTTCGTTTCGTTACGTAACGAAAACAAAAAAAAATTCGTTTCTCCCCATTTAGCTCCATTATGTGTTTTTCCAGTAACGAAAAATGAAAATTGGCTCAAAATTAGTCGTTTCGTTTCCGTTTTCGGTCCATTTTTGAACCGTTTTTCATTTTCGTTTCGTTGCATAACGAAAACGAAAACACGAAAACGAAAACGAAAACGAAAATACCGCTAAGTCGTGCCCATCTCTAATCCCATGGAATCTAAACATGTTGAGGGTACTGTGTTTTTTAATCTACATAGTATGTGATGGCATAAAAGGACCTTCAATTTAAAAAGCAGCGACTCTTCCAGATGAACCCCAAAATTGTGTCCCCTTGATTTCTGGGAATCCTTAGAGTGCAAAGAAGAAAAGTTTCCCTCAGTTCCCACGACTCTAATATTGCACAGAGCAAATGTTTCCCCTGGAGCTGGTATAATAGCCTTCATAACAGCAATCACCTTCCAAGCATGAGTGGACTACTGTAGGACTGAAAAGATACACAACTCCCACAATTGGTGTTCTAATTACCATTAGGAGATTTGTTTCAGTGAAACTAGTAATGTAGACTCTAACTCATAATATATAACAGTTCTGCTAGGGGCTGGAAGGTCAAAACATAGGGAGAGAAAAGGATTTTGTATTGATCTCTATGTTGTTTATTTTGAAGTTTAGTACAGATTAGGAATAGGATGGAGTTTGAGGTGTGATCACAAAATCACAACTTGTCTCACAATTTGGTCTATGTTTGGGACAAACTAGCTTGCTTCTTTTCCAGGTGATCACATAATGTATATGTCATTGTGAACCAGCCTGTCTTAGACTGGTACCTACCCACATCTTCTTGGCTCCTTACCTGGAACTACTGGGGTTTTGTTTGTTTGTTTGCTTGCTTTGGGGGGGTCCAGTGTGGATAGGATTGTCCTGTTTGGGTTCCATTACAGCAGGGCTGTCCAACTTTGAACAGGCCAAGGTCCATTCACCGCGCAGCTGGGGCAGGCTGTGCCAGCAGCAGGGCAATCACATCACCATGGCAGCACAAGGAGGAAGGAATAGTTCAGAACGTGAGCAGGAGGAGCAGAGGTAGCATCAGGTCATGGATTCTGTGATGCAGCCCTGGGGGTGGGAGGAGGAGGAGGAGGAGGAGGAGGGAAGGGAAGGGTAGGAGGAAAGAATTCTCCAGGGGGAGAAGAGGGGAGACGACACTGTGCAAAGGAAGTGGGTACGCCTGCAACCCCACCTCTCACTGTCCCCTCCCCTCCCTTCCTCTCCCTTCTCCTCCACCCTCCACTCTGCACCAGCGACTCAGCTGGTCACAAGACAGTGATGTGCTGATCATCTGGCCAGTGGGGGGAGGAAGCAGAGGACTGTGCCATGGCCCTTGAACTGTCCCATTCAGCTGAGACAGTGGGCTGGCAGACTCAGAGCTTTGCTGGGGCAGTGGTGGTCCTTGGGATGGAGGAGGGAGGGGTAGAGAACTTATCCCCTCACTTTTTAATTGATGGCCGGTGGGCTACTTTTGAAGCCTTCATGGGCTACCGGTAGCCTGCGGTCTACCCATTGTGCAGGCCTGTATTACAGCACCTCGAATCACTGGGATCAAAACAAAATGGTTGGCTTAAGATGTCCCTTTATTTCAGTGACTTGACAATCTTGAGAACTAGGAAGTCTCCTTACCAGTCTTCTGCAGATGGGAAGGGAAAGTGTTCCATTTCGATTTAATTGTTGCTAACACATCAGTCATGACTAAGGACACACTTGGCTATGAGAATTCACTGGGGAAGTTGGACTGGTAAAACCACTCCTAAAATACCATAATTACCTTTAAGTTCCTAGTAAAGTCCCTATCAGCCAATTCCAACTCAATGGCACATACCACATATTTGGGGACCACACATTTTTTTAGGATGTCTCTTCCCATATATAAGGTCTATAAATATGTTACTTTTGATTATTAAAGCTCAGTTTTGTGTGAAATCCAGTTACACATTTGACTTGGTTTCTGTACCTTTTTGTGTCTGGCGATGCTGTTTTTGCTTTTGCTTTTGTTTGTTTGTTTTTTCAGACACTCTTTGCAAAAGCCCTGAGCTCTTGGATATTTTGAATGCCAAACAATATAAGAATTAGCCTTCTCTTACTATGGCACCAAAGTGCCACAAAAGGCAGGTGACTTTACCCACAAACATATCAGTACTAGCAGTGGAGGGTAAGGGCCTCGTCTTTTGAAACAGAGGCACCACAATCAAAAGGTAAGGGTTGACATTTCAGAAAGTGTCTCAGAACTGCCAAGTATGAGTGGCCACATTAAATAGGATACCAAAAAACCAGAAGTGATTGCAGCAGCTTCACTTGCCTAAAGGAAGAACATGCTCTTTTATATAGCAGAGGTCCTGCTTTGTTCATTAAGAGATATTCGATGTTGAGAAATTGTAAGTGCCCATAAGTAATTATCAGTAATTTCAGCTTCTCTGGCTCCAAATGCTCCCTAATCCCTTCCTGAACTGCTTTTTGAGTCATAGCTCTGCTTGTTTACTGACAATATTTATCTTGGGAAAACTCCTTGGACACACAACAGGGAGTTACATTAGTAGGAAATTGGGCGTAACTCCCAAAAGGTTATTAAAGAGCAAACCAGTGATATGCACCTTATTGACATGCAATGGATTAAATATACTGACGCACGCACACACACACACTAGCCTCCTCAGAACTTGACCGTATCAGGACAAAGATAAGCAAATAAAACAGACTTGGCTGCTATACATGGAAGACAGACAACACCAGGAGGTCTTCATCCAATTTGTGCCTTGAACAAGATGTCAGAACTCAACTGTATCCTGTGATGGTGTGATCTTAATCTGATCCTCTAGCACAGAGGTTCCCAACCATGGGTCACCATATGTTCTTAGACTACATGTCCTGGAATGGTGAATGCTTCTGGAAGTTTTAGTCCAAGAACATCAGGCGAACCAAAGTTGAGAAACATTACTCTCATCAATAGAGACTATGGGTCAAATGACAATAGATCAACGATGCTATTTATCCAATGAATCAGAACAGAAATGAAGCCTGTGTTTATCTCCTGAAAGCCAAACAGAAGCTAATTTGCAAATGATGAGAATCAGAAAAGATTATGAAATTATGATCAGATGACTTTTTACATTGAAGGAACTTCAACAAGTTACCTGATACATCTAATTTAATTCTGAGACCAGGCCTCTATGGATGCGAACATCTGTGAAACTTGGGCTTACCAAAGTCCCCACAATTACCACCTCAAAACTCATTCAGCCTTGTTTTGTAGCAGATTGTGAGTTGTGTGTCCCCCTCCCCCAAATCATAGCACTTTTCCTGAAAAGTGCAGGGTCCAAGGCCATGTGAAACTTTCAAGGTGGAAAATGGTCTTACAGAAGAACAAAATATGTGGCTTTATCAACCTCTCTAGATGAAAGCAGTGCATCCAATATTTAATATCCCCCTACACGAGTGCCACAGAAAGAAGAGAGCATGTTCCTACCTCCTCATACATGTAGAGATAAGTATCAAGTATCAACATTGTTTCACCATCTCTGTTTCCCATTTAGATCAGTTAAACTGGCATGTGTATGAGACAGAACCTTTCTAGTGCTGACCTTAGGGCTTAGGCTAAAACAGGCCCTGCTGTTAAAGGTGGTGAGGCAGTAGCATCAGCTGGCAGATGGAAGAGAAGGAAACAAGGTATGGGAGGGCAGAGCACTGTGTATCTTCTTCAGCACACCATGAATCCCCCTAAGCTAGGCTACCTTTTCAGATGTGGTAAAAGAGACTCTCCCATCACCATTGTTGATAGGTGCAGTTACAAGGCTAGCCAGTTTTCCTACATGGAGTGGAAATAGGAGTTTTCTTGCCTTAAGCAGGAAAATGTTTTCAACTGGTTTTGCTCTAGCCCATGAAAGCATTACTGTACCGAGAAGTGTCATTGGTCCTATCAACACCAGCCTTCAAGAAATCCTTAAAAATATAGTCCTTCCCCTTGGCTTTCAGCTCACATAATTCTTAGATTGCTACTGTTCTAGAGTAGTAGTTTATTGGCCTTTGTATGATGTGGTTGTTTAATGCCAGGCAATATCTTTTTTTAATGTGAAGTTTAATGTGAACCTTTGATTTTTAAAGCCAGAACTCCAGTTTTAATTTTGCAAGCCGGCTTTAAAGGACATCATGCTAGAATGAGACCCCAATGTCTTTTAAATGAAGAAAAAGATAAGAAAATGTGTAGCTGGTGTTTCATCTGGTTGCATCAGGGTGGGGCAAAGGGGGATGAGAAAGCCTTCAACCAAACACCAGAGATTGCTATAATCTCTCTGTGGCATTAACATTGACTGCAACAGACTCCCTGCCAAAGATGCATGTGGATCTTCTAACATGGTGGCCTTCAGATACAAAGAGCTTGGGAGTCGGTGCCGCAGATGGCCAAGGGAGCAGATTGCCCCCGTCTCTTGTCGTTTTTGGCAAATTCTGAACTGTCTCCCTTCCCTTGGAAGCTTGTGTGGGGCCCACAGCATGCTGACAGTGGAGAGTGAAGGCAGCCTGCAGCAGTGATTTGCAGAAAGCATTCTGTTTATTCAATCTGAAGTCAATTAAGAGAATCCTTTGAAGTCATTGGCAAGTGTTCATGGGGGTAAATAGCAAAGGGTTCTTATCACTCTCCCTAGAAAAATGCAGGCATCCCAGGAGAGCGCAGAGGCTGATTTAAACAGTTACTTGCTATCTGTGTCAGGAGTCATGGCTTATTTTGCCTCAGCTTTTGAACGCCAGATCAAACTCTCTGGCTCCATCCATTATTCAGGCATATGAAGCTTGTTGAGGATTTGCCAGCTTTCCCATTACAGTTTAGAGGTCTTCTGACACTTGACAGTCCCCAGTCTACAGGGATATGTTTTTCTGTTTTAATCATGGACATGAGTAGAAACAGTAGGTGTTCATAGTCATGTTAAACTACAAATGATATCCAGGGTGGTAGAGGGGAAAATATAGAGAGCAAATGAGTAACAGAGGAAATTGTTTCTTTGTTTCTCCTCACATTTCCCCTAAATTTTCCCAATTTAGCTGGTTGGATAGCTCAGCAAGTTAGATTTCTGACCCCAAAGGCAGAGTTTGGGAGTTCAATCCCCCACTGTGCCTACTGAAAGTGCAGCCAGCCTGTGTGGCCTTGGGCAAATCACATAATCCCAGGAAATGTAAACCACCTCTGACTGCTCTCTAGCTAGAAAACCCTGAGATGTGTTGCCATATGTCAGAATTGCCTTGAGGCTAAGCAATTATGGTTGCTGCTTTGTTGCTATTATTGTTCTATTTGTTTGCACACCTGAAAATTAGTAATTATTTATCAAAGCTGAATGTCCAGTACTTGCTCCAGATGTCAAGAAAAAGGGAGTTGCCAAATGAAGGGAGAATAATTTTGTTGGTGGTTGCTACATTACTATGGTTGAGGGAAGGTCATCCTTTGCCACAGAGGCCACATTCTCTCCACCATTTGGAACCAGAGGAATGAAATCAGCCAATCTCTTACCTTGCTCTGGGGGCATGCAGGACTAAATTCTAATGAGGAAGAAACCTGCAATGTCATCGTTCCTTCTCCATGGCGCTGGCCAATCAGACAGGGAGGTGGGGTGATGCATTTCCCTGCACAGCTCCTGATTAGCCAGCACTAGGGAGAAGGAACAATGACATTGGAGGCTTCTTCTTCATTGGAGTTTAGCCCTGCATGCCCCCAGAGCAAGGTAAGAGACTGGCTGATTTCATTCCTCTGATTCCAAACGCCAGCTGGGCTCCCACGTTTCATTTAGGAAGCAGACCAGTTCCGAAACGAAAAGCCCACCTCTAATTCCCATACACTCGTATTTCCCTCCCATTTGTGGGATTTTTATTTTTATCTCAGATTCTGAAATGCAGAAATAAAGTCAAGGGTCTGGAGATGGAGCAGGTTGGGATTCCCCATAAAGCTATAGAGTAGGTTGATCTAAATTTGGGGCACCTTTTTCTGGATATAGAGCAGATCAGGCAGCTTCTGCAGGTCCTGAAACTTTACCTGTTACTTTTGAGCTCTTAAAAAACAGTCACTTTGTTTCAGGTCATTTGTTGATAATTTTAACTCAAATTTGCAAAGGCCTTCATACCCAGGATAGAAAGTACTTGAAAAGGAAGAGAATCAAATGTAGGAGAAAGTGAAATTGATAGATCTTCTCATCGT
This sequence comes from Phrynocephalus versicolor, assembly GCA_023846285.1. Taxonomy (NCBI): domain Eukaryota; kingdom Metazoa; phylum Chordata; class Lepidosauria; order Squamata; family Agamidae; genus Phrynocephalus; species Phrynocephalus versicolor. The sequence goes on from JAHTLZ010003526.1 coordinate 59,893,504, forward strand.
TTCTTCTCTGCAAGAACTCGAGAGGGTTTTCATGATCTAATGGCATGCATTGAATGGATTGTAGAGCAGGGCTCCCTTTCTTTCTCAAAAAAATCAAGCTAAACCTCTTTCCTGACCTCGTTTGCCTGCTTTCATCTAGATTCCTGTCAAATCATTTGAAAAACATCTCTTCTGTCACCGAGTCCAAGGAACTGCTTGTTCTTCACTTCTGTGGATCTGGCTGGAGCTGAGCCATGGCAGTCCTCTATCTCGTCAAGTTATATCACTGCAATGTGCTGACGTATGGAATTGAGATCCTAGGCAGCTAGCAGCATCCAAACGACACTAGGAATTAGCACACTGGCTCTTCCTGGCGGCGGGGGGGGGGGGGAAGGGCTCATTTCCACCAAATCACTCATTGCCGACTCAATCTTAGTGCCTGCTCCCTTTGACTTTTCTTTTCTATGCAAATGGCCAAAAGCTGTCAAGGGCAATGAGTGCAAAAAGAAAGATGACATGTTAAATAAATTGCTTGAAGAGCTGAAATATGGCTCCTTATCATTAGGAAAAAGCAGAACCATCAGCAGCCCTACTCATTGTTCATAAATCCTATTAAGCTCCCAAGAGCAGACCTCAGATACCCTGCTAAATATATTTCCTTTGTCCTGAGCTTAGTTCAACATATTTGTACATACCCCTCTGCCCTGCTGCCACATTGCTATGGCCACATAAGAGGCAGCATGGAGCAAGGTTCTTGCAGATGCCAAAGGCCTCAGACACTGGTATACAGCTGGCTATCTTGTACACCGTCGAGTGACACGTTAACACAGCCAACTAGCAAACAAAAGGTCTGTTCATAGGATTTATTAAAGATAATGTTTGCCTAGCAGGTCAATGCACTGTAGTAGTATTTTCTGAGCTGTGACGTGCACACATGAATGAAAGAAGTTCCTGTAAAGATTACTGCAAAAGAAATTCATTCACATATGTATGTGTTTGTTATTAATGGTCAGATTATTTTTCTGTTTCTTTTGGCTTGCATGGTTTATTTCAGGATCTTGGGTACAGGCTTACATTTGTTTATTTACTTACTGTGGTTACTATAGTCCTTTTCTCCCTTTCTCCCGGTGTTCCTTTGTAAAAGCACCATCAAGATAAGAATGAGGGTGCTAAGATTCTTTGAGTATATTTCTTCTCTTTCCAACAGACTTTGAGATCCCCACAAAATATTCTTCAGATATTTTACCTCAGATTGAATATATCAGGCCTGTCCAACAGGTAGACCGTGGGCTACTGGTAGCCCGTGAAGGGTTCAAAAGTAGCCCACCCACCATCAATAAAAAATGTGAGGGGATAAGTTCTCCACCCCTCCCTCCCCCATCCCAAGGACCACCACTGCCCCAGCAAAGTTCTGGGTCTGCCAGCCCACTGTCTGAGCCGAGCTGGGCAGTTCAAGGGCCATGGCACATTGAAATCTGTTCCCTCCAGAACGGATTACTGTAATTGGTTTTCAATGCATTCCTATGGGAATCCGCTGCTCTACTTACAAAAGTGTTAGTTATGAGCATGTGCTCGGAACAGATAAAATTCGTAAGTAGAGGTTTTAGTGTAGTAGCCCTCAGGCACTTTGGGCCAGAAAAAGTAGACCTTGGCCTGTTCAAAGTTGAACAGCCCTGGAATATATGGTAGCTGCATTACTCTACCTAAGAATATTTATGAATATATAGAACTAGGGATAGGGCACCATATGAAAAATGACATGCCGTTTTGTTGTTTTGTTGGCTAAAGAAATAAAATGAAATGAAATAAAACATGGAAGCAGCATTTTGTTAACAAATGAAATGAAACACCATTTTCCTCTAGAATGAAATGAAATGTTCTAGAGGAAATGACAGCTCTTCCCTGAAAGCCCCTGAAATTTGAAAAGATTTGGGGGTCAGGGAGCTGAGCTATGAAGATTCAAAGGGGGTGCCCTTAGGGAAAAAAACCTTCTAATTGGAATCAGAAGCTGATTTAGCAAGCGATAGTGCTGCTGCCACTTCCCATATGATTCCAATTAGAAGGTTTTCCCCCCCTAGGTGCACCCATTTTGGAGTTTCATAACTGAGCCCCCTTATCCCCAAACATTTCCAAATTTAATGGGTTCTCTAAAATCACTTTCTGAAGGTACCCGTGCTACTTTATGCCCCCAAACTAAGTAATTTTTGTGTACATTTTTTTAAAAACACTATCTACTCAAAAATTATTTTTAAAATATGCAATCAAAATTTACTTACCTTTGGGCTCCAAAGTTGCAGGGGTACCTTCCCAAAACAACTTTAGGGAATGGAACCCCCAGAATTCTGAAAAGATTTGCAGATACCTAAGAATATAAGAACATAAGAAGAGCCATGCTGGATCAGGCCAAGGGCCCATCTAGTCCAGCTTCCTGTATCTCAAAGTGGCCCCACCAGATGCATCTGGGAGCAGACGAAACTAGATATCTGTCTCCTGGTACCACTTCCCTGCATCTGGTCCTTGAGGTACCCCGGTTTTAAGCCTGGAAATGATACATCTCCCTCATGGTTTGTAACCTGTGATGGACTTTTCCTCCAGGAATCTGTCCAATCCCCTTTTGAAGGCATCCAGGCCAGATGCCATCACCACATCCTGTGGCAGGGAGTTCCACAGACTAACAATGTGCTGGGAGAAAAATTTTTCTTTTGTCTGTTCTTACTCTCCTAGCCCTCAATTTGAAGGGATGTCCCCTAGTTCTGGTATTTTGAGAGAGGGAGAAGAGCGTCCCTCTGTCCACGTTACTCATGCCCTGCATTATTTTGTATGTTTCAATCATATCCCCCCTCAGGCGCCTTTTTTCCAGACTAAAGAGCCCCAAATGTTTTAGCCTTTCCTCATTAGGGAGGTGCCCCAGCCCAGTAATCATTTTAGTCACTCTCCTCTGCATCTTTTCTAGTTCCACTATGTCTTTTTTGGGTTGTGGTTACCAGAATTGTACACAATACTCCAGGTGCGGCCTTACTATCATTTTGCACAATGGCATTATAATGTTGGCTGTTTTATTTTCAATCCCCTTTTTAATAGTCCCTAGCATGGAATTGGCCTTCTTCACCGCTGCCACACATTGGGTAGACACCTTCATGGAGCTGTCCACCAACACACCAAGATCTCTTTCCTGATCCATCACGGATAGCTCAGAGCCCATGTGTTGATAGATAGAGTTTGGATTTTTTGCCCCAATATGCATTACTTTACATTTGACTAGATTGTAACACATTTGCCATATGGCAGCGCATTCCCCGAGTTTAGAGAAATCCTTCTGGTAAGGGGACTTAGTTATGAAGGTCTAAAGGGGCTCCAGGTAGTTAATTGGCAAAGTGTGCTGGGAGTGTGGAGGCAATCAGGGAGCTTACTCTATGGCATGCATGTCCAAACTTCGGCCCTCCAGATGTTTTGGACCACAACTCCCACAGTTCTTTGCCATTGGAAATACAGGCTTGGAATTCTGGGAGTTGTGGTCCAAAACATCAGGAGGGCCGACGTTTGGACATGCCTGCTCTATGGTATTAACTCCTTAATTGCCTCCATACTCCCAGCAGAAGAGCAGAGAGGGGAAAATGCTTCTTTCTGTGTTTCTCCCCTCCTCTGCCTTCCAACTTTTTTTTTTTGACAGGTTGGGGTTTGGAGAGGGGGCACCACGCCCCCCACCCCACATACCCCGACCTGTCAAGAAGCCCCAGCTGTTAGGCAAGAAGAGGGGTGAAAGGCAGAAAGCAGTAGGGTTTTTACCCTCACTGCTCCTTTCTGGGTTTCGCCATTCCCCCTGCTTACCAGCTGGGGCTTTTTGACATGTCTGAGATGGGGGGAGTGGAGCCCTTTCTCCAAACCCTGACCTGTCAAAAAGCCCCAGCTGGGAGGCGTGGGAGGGGAGAAAGGTGTCAACAGACTATATACTGAATGGGTAGCAAATATAATATATAATTAAATATGTTTGCCACTGAGCAGTGCAGCAGAAACGTAGATAAAATGTCAGTATTGATATAAAGGGTTGCAGAGTTAGGCTAACAGATAAACAATGACAATGAATAGAGTAAAAAATCATATATTCATATATACAGCAAAATATACACAGCATAACAACCAAGCATTATATACAATATAGCAAACAGAGTGGGGTGAACTGTTCTCACCATAACAGTCCCCAAATACAAATGGCAAGCTAGTGCTATTTATACAAATCAGCACTCATAAGATCTGATGCAATCTCTAATTAACAATCTGATGCAATCTGATCTAACCATTACAAATCATGATGTTACAATCAGTTCCACCTGCACTTCATCACTTAACATGCCTGTGATTACTTATCTCTAACACTTGTGGATTAACATCATGACACAGCAGAATCTAACTGCCTCCATTTTACAATTCTCTTTACACATTCTGTTAAATATACATAACATATGTTTTATCAACTTTTACATATCTTGACAAAAGGCAGAACGGAGCAGGGATGGAAAAAACCCTGCTCTGTACAGACTTTCACCCCTCCTACTGCCTCCCAGCTGGGACTTTTTGGCAGTTTGGGATGTGGGGTCAGGGGTACCTCCCTCTAAAAACCCATACCTGTCAAAAAGCCCAAGTTGGGAGGCAAGGGAGGGGGGAAAGGCAGAATGGAGCATGGAGGGGGAAAACCCCTACCCTGTTCAGCCTTTCACCCCTACCCTGCCTCCCAGCTGGGACTTTTTGACAGGCTGGGGTTTGTGGGGAGAAGGAGTGCCCCACCCTACAAACCCCAAGCTGTAAAAAAGCCCCAGCAAGGAGGTGGGGAGGGGCAGAAGAAAGAATAGAGCATGGTGGTCTGGGTCTGAGGGTGAGGGGTGCCCCCTTCCAAATCCTGACCTGTCAAAAAGCCCCAGCTGGCTGGTGGGGATTACAAGGAAGAAGGAAGGAAACAGCAGTAAATTGAAGCTCTGTTTGAATTTACCTCTGCCTCCTTCCTTCTCCCATGCTCTCCCCTTTTCCCAGGGTAGTTTTCTGGACAGGGAGAGCTGTAGGCAATGGGGGATGGCCCCACTGTCCACACACACTCCCTGTCCAAAACACCCCCCTGGGAGGAGGTGGTGGCATGGAAAAAAGAGCAGTCAGGCAGGGAATTTACTTCTGCCTGGATGCTCCTTTCCTCCTATTTCCCCCTGTTTCCCAACTGGAATCAAGCTGTCAAAATCAGCTGAGAGGCTGTGGAAAAGATGCCTTTGAATCCCCAAAGCACCAGCTTTGTTTTGTTTTGTTTTGTAAGCAATGAATTTTTTAAAAAAATCATTACTTTTGATATGAAATTAAATGTGGTGTGTGTGGGGGGGGGTTGAAATGGAATGAAACAAAACATAGTTTTTCTGTTTCATGCTCATCCCTACATAGAACCCTGCTGGACAATTTTGTCGGCGATATTATGTTCCTTCAGCTTCACTCAAGATTCCTCAGATTTCTTGCCAGAAGATAGCCATCCAAATTTCAACCTGAAGTTCATTTTAAATGATTTCTCTATTCTATATTGTCAAGACCCAATTCCACTCTGAATACTTGTCCAGCAGAGCCCAGGAAACGAACTGCAGGCACATGCATCATGCAGCAGCCATGTTAAAGCACAGCTTGTCCCATCAACATCTGCATGGAAAACTATCTGAGAGTGTTGTGTGTGATTATGTTTTGAATTTCATCCTTGAGAGAGATGGAATTATTTTTAAGTACACACAGAAGAAAATAGTCTTGAGAGCAACCATTAAAATGTCAAGCATTCAGAGGTGTAATGGTACCATTACAATGATGAGCAAGCTCTTCATAGTCTATAATTAAATGTGAATTAAATAGATGAGATGGGGATCAACACAGGACATAGTTCAGCTAGAATTAGTTAAATGTGCTATACAGTCTAAGAAAATGTATTGGGTAAAACAGGCTTGCGAACATGAGCGATTCTCAGAAAGAAGTTAAGAAATGATACAAGAAACAAGGGGTGAGTATACCATTGTGTTTCTAATTTCTGCTCCTCTCATAAATGCTCCCCAAACTATGTTTCACTGTAAATCTGCATTGATCTGTAAGTAATTTTTTTTAGCCACCTGGACATTGGCATTGAAATTCTCATTAAAATACAAATTACAAAATATTTCCTTTTAAATTGTACATTTGAAATGCCACTAATATCCACGAGGCAATGACAATTACTCACTAAATTCTTCTTTCTTATTTATTTAAGTGATCTGAACAAGATGAGACATCTCAGTAAGGAATTTCCAAGCTTGCACGATTTGATTGTCGTTACATAATAATGATTTCCATCCATAGCAAAGATGCACAACTTCCCCTTGGAGATGCAAAGCAGCTTAGTGAAGCAAAGAATGCCTGGTGGCTTGTTTCAGCTCCTCCAGGGAGTTAGGAGGTGTGATCTCCCAGGGATGCATGTGTTGCATTGTCTGCGTTTGTAAAATCAAGAAGCAAAGAGAACTTGCTCTTCCCTCTGAAATCACATTATTTTTCAACTTCTGAAATTGAGAAAAAAGGTTATGGTATAATCACACATCCTTTTTGATTAAATCAACTCTGCTTCTAATTGCAGAAAAATATATAATAATCCATAAATTGCTCTTAAAATGTGGCTTTGTGTCAGAATTCAAAAGGACCTAATTGCTTCAACATTCTTAATGGGCAAATATATTGTGCTTATTCTGGCCCGTGCCAGTTCCACTTGTGTTCATTCATTAGGCAGCTCCATCCTGTTTCCACATCTGTCTGAAAATATTATACTTTTAAAAGTACATTACAATTATTTTCAATATTTAGTTACATCATGTATTTTTTTATGTTTTATTTTGAGCTATATCTTTTGCCTTATGGCATGTGCCATCTTGTTTTAAATCAGGCCCTTTTGTGTAACTCATATCCCCTGATACACATTTTGTATGCAATTTTGCACACTGTTAAACCCAAGCACTGCATCCAAATATTTAGGAAAATGCATAATCCAAAAAATAATTGTCTTCTGATTATTGTAATTGCCCAGAAAATGTGAATCATTGGAAAACATGGGCCAAACAAAATCAAATAAAGTCACTTGAGAGACAAAGGAAGGTTGGAACAGGTACCAGATCAGAGTTTGGGGGGGGGGGGGTACATCTTGAACTATAGGTCTGAAACCCCTCCACCAGTTATACTGGCTTGAAATTCTTGGACTGAGTGCTAAAAAATCATTTTTTTCCAAATGCACATAAAATAATAACAATAATTCTTCTTTTTCTTAGCATTTTCCCACTTGGTGGTGGGGTCTGGTAACACATATAATAATTCAAATTTTCAAAAAAGTTTCCAGTTTAGGATTGTGGGGTATTGTGTTTCTGTATCCAATATTCAAACACTAGGAAATGGCCCCGTACTGCTGCACAATATCAAGCCAATGTTGCCAGCAGGAAAAAGGATGCTAAGTAGGGATGGGCACAAAATGAAAAATGAAATGCTGTTTCGTCATGTTGTTACATAATGAATGAAATGAAACGAAATGACCCGAGGAAACAGCATTTTGTTACAGATGAAACAAAATGTTTTTGTTGTTGTTGAAACAAACAATTTCCATCTGTAAGCCGCTTGGGGGAGGGATTTTTTAAAAAAAAAAGTTTCAGGCTTTAAAATATTTTTTCCCTCCCCCCCCCAAGCCCCACCTGCCAGCTGATTGGTGCTAGGGTGGGGAAAATTTCCCCACCCTAGCACAAACCATTCTGTTTGTGGTTCATCTTGTATGAGTGTTTTTGCAAAAAATTGTGTGAAATGAAACCAAAAATGTGGGGGACAAAAGGAAACAAAATGAAACCTCCCCCCCCCCTAATTTTTGTGTTCATCCTAAGCTTTGTGTACAAATTGGCAGCCTGAATATTGACAAAACAAATGTCTGAGACCGAGATGGTCCATAGGATACCTTCTTCTGCTCACTACCAAGTAATACCACATGAGAAAATCCTAGAAGCTTTTTTATTAATCACCTCTCACCCAAACACAAAGCAATTGCCAGGGCTGCTTTGCAACAAGTGTGAATAGCAGAAGAGGGTATCTTATAAACTATCTTAACTGCTTGACCTAGGAACATATATTTTGTTGCACAATATTTATTGCTGCACTCTCTGAAGCAATAATACATATGACCAGGGTAGGCAAATCAGAAATTGGAATTATGAAACAAAACTAGGCGGAAATTTGCTGTTCACATCTACCAAATGTTAAAAGTGATCAAGAACAATGGGATTATAAAGAATGTTGATTAAGTTACATGCAAATAAAATATGGCAACATGAAGTGATGTAGGTCAGTAGCAAGAAGTGTAAATTATAAGAGCAATATGTATCACATCAAACCATATAGGAAATGAGCCCGGCCAGATGTTTTCAATATCCACATATATAGTTTATATAGCTGCAATAGAACACCTTATGTGCAAACACCATAACTCTTACAATAGATCACATAGCCAGTTAGTTATGCGATACAAGATTCACACCTTTACATATAATGAAACAGGTGTAATTGGCTTTAATATCAGGAAATAAAGTCACTACAAAGAAAAGAATACAACATACAAAAGGAAAAGGAAAGGTTGTATTTAATTAGAACATTTTGGCTGAGGCAGGCAAAGGAGCTGAGCAAGAGTTCTCCTTGGACACTCTTCTCTGCCCGAACATTTTGGCTGGGGTGTAAACAGTGAGATGAGAAGGCCCAAGTACCTTGGAACCCTGGGTAAGCTTTGAGAAGGTGCTCAGAACCTCCAACTAGGGATGGGCGTGAAACAGAAAAATTGAGATTTCCTTTGTTCCGTTTTGTCGTCGACCCCCCGTGTTTCATTTTGCATCATAAGTAACATTTTTTTTCAAAATAATGTCATTACTTAATGAAATGAAATGAAATGAGGTAAGGGAATCCCCCAGCAGGGGGCTGAGAGGGCAGTGCTGATATCAGCACTCCCCTCGCCACCCCTTGCTGTGAGATTCAGGGAAGAAAAGAGTGTCCTAGGAGGATGCACTGCTGCTGCGCCTACCCCCACTGCTGTGGAGCCTTGCCGAGTCCTCCTCCGACACGCTTCCCTACTGCTGCCATTTTAAACAGGCTCCAGCCCTTCCCAGCTGGGAGGCGGTGGGGAATCGCCCAGCTGAGGGCTGAAATGGAAGTGCCGAGCTGACGTCAGCACTCTTTGGTTGGCAGCAGAAGCAGCAGAGCCTCCCACTGGGCCCAGTCACCCTCTCCGGCTGGGCTGGCGTGGCAGCGGCGGTGGCTCTTCAGCAGCAGGCCTCTTTGGCATCAGTGGTGGAGGTGACATGGCCTCCTTCAGGGCCTGCTCGCCTTCTCCAGCCAGGCTGGCTTTCAAGCCCAGCAGGTAAGGGAGCCATTTTAAAGAGGAATGAAATTGTTCATTTTAAATGAAAAGACCACAGTTTAATTTTGTTTATAACAAAATGCTGCTGCTTCTTCTTTTTTTTTTTTTACATAATGGACCAACCAATCAGCATTTCATTTTTCATTTGGTGACCAAGCAAGGGTGCCCAGAACCACCATATGCAATCTCACAGAAATACAATCTATTTAATACAGATTCATAACCTCTGCTGTCTATGAAGGGCCTGTTGCGTGTTTCTCCATTAACAATGGATGCCAGTGAGAAGCATGACCCTGTGGTTTTTTTTGTTTTTTTTTTTTTTAGGTCTTAGCTACTACTTGCTACTGACAATTGCATGCTGTCAAGTTAATTCTGACTTATGACACCCCTCTTCAGGATTTTCCAGGCAAAGAGTACTCAGAACTAGTATATCATCTCCTTCTTCTGGAACCTTCATGAGACTGTGTAGCTTGGCCAAGGCCACATAGACTGGCTCTTCTCCCTGGCAGCATTCTAGGGGAATCAAACTCCCAATCTCTAGATACTTAAACCACTTAAGCTACCTAAGCTACCCAGCCAGCTGCTGTTAACTTAACTATACAGATTTTTCCTAGCCTCTGAGGTTCTGAGTTCACCCCTTTATTCCAGGTGTTCCTATGTTAGTCACATTTGCTCTCTCCTTTATCTTTCCCCCCATGTTCTGCCCTCCAAAGATGGTGATATGTAGACATGCATTATATACAGAAAATGACAAAACAATGTATTGCAAATGAAAACTTTATTTCCCTTGAGCAAGAAACATCTAGACTGATCATTTTTCAAATCCAGAGAGTGAGGTGATCTTTCCAGTTGACCAATCGATATAATTGGGGAAATACCTGGTTGGTTTTGTAATATTTCCTGGGCGAAGAGTGAACTGTGTAGCCTTAAGCAAACAATATCCTAGAGTACCTTAGCCGATAAACCACTTCTGAGAATTTTACATCTAGGGAATCATGGCAAACATTGGCACAATTTGGCATTAATGTAATGGCACATAATTAGTTTTCCATTAGTTTTTTGAAATAAAAAATGGAGAGCCAGGCTAATCTGAATTGGGATAAAATTCCACATACTGAGTGCCACAACAAAGTTCTTTCCTTGGAGCACACCCCAAGAAAACCTACCAAGCTGTGGTACCTTCAGGAGAACACCCCTTCTCAGAATGCTAAAAGTCTGGGACAGCCTGTATAAGAGAAGGCAGTCTCTCAAACAGTCTGACTCTACACTGCACAAGAGTTTGTAAGCCAAATGCAGCACCATGGATGCAAGTTGGTATCCTTCAAGCAGGACAGCTATGATGCATGATGATGGAAGGTCTCTCCCCAATGTATGACAGCAGTGAAGAAGGCCAATTCCATGCTAGGGATTATAAAAAAGGGGATTGAAAATAAAACAGCCAACATTATAATGCCATTGTGCAAAATGATAGTAAGGCCACACCTGGAGTATTGTGTACAATTCTGGTAACCACGACTCAAAAAAGACATAGTGGAACTGGAAAAGGTGCAGAGGAGAGCGACTAAAATGATTACTGGGCTGGGGCACCTCCCTAATGAGGAAAGGCTAAAACATTTGGGGCTCTTTAGTCTGGAAAAAAGGCACCTGAGGGGGGATATGATTGAGATGTACAAAATAATGCATGGAATGAGTCAGGTGGATAAAGGGACATTCTTCTCCCTCTCACAAAATATCAGAACTAGGGGTCATCCACTAAAACTGTGGGCTGGGAGAGTGAGAATAGACAAAAGAATTTTTTTTAACCCAGCATGTTGTTAGCCTGTAGCACTCCCTGAGGTGGTGATGGCATCTAGCCTGGATGCCTTCAAAAGATGATTGGACAGATTCCTAGAGGAGAAGTCCATCACAGGTTACAAACCATGATGGAGATGTGTAATCTCCAGCTTAAAACCAGGGTACTTCAAGGGCAAGATGCAGGGGAGTGGTATCAGGACGGAGACAGATATCTAGTCTCATGCACTCCCATAGGCATCTGGTGGGGCCACTGTGAGATAGAGGAAGCTGGACTAGATGGGCCTTTGGCCTGATCCAGCATGGCTCTACTTATGTTCTTATGTTCTCCTCGCAATTTATGTCGTGAAGATCACACTGAGAGGCAAATAACTGGCTCCTGGTCACAGTCTGAGTTTCATGGCTTAGTGGGGACCTGAGTTTGAACCACTCAGTCCACTACTGTACGGTAGGAAGAATCAAGCAGTATGCACATCACACACACACACACACACACACACACTTTTGTGAATGACAGTGAATGGGACAGTTTGTTATTTTAAGCCACCCCCTTTCTTGTTTCGAAACAGCATTTCATAAAGGAAATCTAAAACTTGACTTTTCTGCTGCTGCTGTCACACATTTAAACAAAAATCAAAAACACCATGAAGTAAAATAAGGGAGGGGAAAGGGAGAGATTATTTACATGACTGAAGGAAGAGCTGTACTTTTCAAACACAACAGATGTCGCTTCCACTGTTTAAAGTACACTTCTCATTGCCAAGCCTGCCTAAGTTTAAGAATGGCCAGGTTCCAAAATACTAATCAACAAAGACGTAAAATTTACTTAAATTAGGTGTAAGTGGTTTGGGTGCACAGGATGCTACCATGCTATTTATATCTGCTTATTCTTGGACTGGTCTGACAGTCAGGAACAAAACCTAAACAGATGTGAACTTCAAAAGGTTTTTCAGATTTCACTTGAACCCGAACTTTGTTGACATTTCCATGTTTGCATTCAGAAGCTATCAATTTGATGACATTTCAAAGCTTTTGCAAAAGCTGATGTCCATAAATAGGAAATGTGTGGGGAGAAAATACAATGGTGAGAAGTCAAAAATGGAACTCCAGGCGTTCATTGAGCAAAACATATATATGAGGCAAAGAAAGTAGTCTGGGTCTAACTTTATCCTGAGAGTAGAAAAAGGCATGAAATAAAAAACCACCAAGATCCCAGCAAAGTTAGTTTTTAAGACTACACCTCCCAAAAGGCCCCAGCCAACATGGCCCCAGGGCTAGCTGGAAATACATATATGTAACTCGGTTCGCATGCTGCACTGAGCATAAGAAAAAGTGGTCCCTAAATATTATAATACCAAGTTTGCTGTGCATGTAGGTTGTGCTGGGTGGTTTGTATATTGTTTGTGTGTGCTTTTCTTCGCTAGGTATTTGAAACACGTAATGATGGTTTATTTCCATAACTGTTTGTGAATAGGCTACTACAGATAGAACACCAGAGAAACAAAATTCAGACTTACATCACATACTCAGAAAGATATTTCAAGGGATCCATATGGAAGTAATGGTGTGTGGCCACAATAATAGACATAGGCTGATACTTCACATCCTTCTCGCTGCAGTTCGCGGCCCCTCTGGAGACCAGTTCGAAGGAACGGAACCTCACGTCCTTGTGGGGTCAATCCGAGTTCACCCCAACCACGCCCCCTGAACTGCGCTCCAAGCGGGGTGAGAGATCCCCGTCCTGAAGCTCGAGAATCTTTTCAATCCGCTTCTTGATCTGCCCCCCAGGGGACGTGCAGTTCCTCTTAACCCGCATTGAGAAAATACTTAGTGTGATTACTTTTTGGGGGGGGTTTAGAAGGGGGGAGGAACATCGGTATTTCGATGTATCGAACAACAGGAATTATAACTCCTTTTTGTGAATCCATTTCCCCTGCTTATCGACCAAGATTCTTCCTCGAACAGTTCACCCTGGTTTGTGTTTGTTCCTTACCACCAGGTAAGGATCGAGGACGTGCGGTTCAAGTACTGCCGGTTTCAATCAGCATGCCCGTGAGTACAGAGAAACAGGGGCAGAACCTGCATTAGGTCACATGACTAAAGCCGATTTCAACACGGAGGCAAGTTCACCTCGGCTCAAGGAAGGACGTGAAGTAACCGCCATAGATAGACTGGCAGAACTTGCTGCTGGAATGTTGGTTGAGTTGGAGGAGGGTAATGCCTGAGTGAGAGCTCTCTGGTGCCTACTGGCACAGCCACCAAAGAGGTCACCCTCAGTCTGCTAGAGGGTGTTCCCAATAAAGATGGACATCTTATGAAAAAATGACACACTGTTTTGTCATTTTGTAAGCTTTTGAAATTTTACAAAATTAAACAAAATGGGAAATAGCATTTCATTATAAAATGAAATGAACTGCTTCTTTTTCCCTTTGAAAGTAAAATGTTTTGTTACTCTGGAAAACAGCTCCCTTGTAAAAAGCTACCCACCAAATTTGGTGCCTCTAGGACCCAGGGGAGCCATTTTATAGTTATTTTGTTACAATTTGTTTTACAAAAATTTGTTTAAAAAGGAAATGAAACAAACCGCTAGTAGAAACAAAACTCCATTTTTCCATTTTGTTTCCATCCCTAGTTGCCAAGTAGTCCAACTCCTTCTTCCATCATGTGGTCAAGATGTGCCTCTGTCTGAAGCTGAAGGAAGTACCTCATCTAGACAGAGTTTCCCATCTCTGTTTTTGGCCCTCTCCTGTCAATAGAAGACACGGGCTAACCCCCAGCCTTGCCTTCTCTCTACCAAGCTTCCAGAAAGGCCAGCCGTTAACTCTGCTCATAGCATCAGCGGCTGCCATACTTCTGTCCCTCCAGAGAGTGAAAAGATGCCTAGAGCTCAGGTTGTCCAGCAGACGTTGTGGCTGGCATGTCATGCTCACTGACCTGCCTTGGGCACCAATTGTGGCTTTCAAGCCTTGACAAAAGGGCCTTTCCTTGGCGGCTTTCTGATGCCAACTGTTTGGCGACCACGACTGCAGCCATTATTTGCAGGTAATTCAGGAGGTGCGGAAGCTGGTCCCTTGGCAATCTCTCCATTGAGAAGGGGGAGAAAAATCTTCCAAATCTTTCACTCTCATCTGTGAGGGGGAGAAAAAGAAGACTTGTATCCCAAGCTTAAGCAAGAGTGGGGAAACATATGACTGCCCGTACCTGGTCCATCATTTCCATCATTTCTAGCCAGTAGAGCAAATGGGGAGAAATGATGGCATAGCACCACCTAGATAGCTATGAATTCCCAACTCTGGCCTATAGGAAGAGCAATGGTTAAATGTAAATATTGTATATTTAAATATAATGAGCCAGGAAATCCATCTGGGAGACAAAAGCATTCTTCTTCATAACCTCAAAGGCACCTTCCTTTAACTACCCCTTTACATATTAATGCCAAATAAAGTCTGGATAAATTGGTGACTGAAGTCTGTGAAATGTGTCAAGCAGCCCACATTACGGGATGCTGGATGCCCCCTAAAGCACAGAACAGGGATGTCAAATTTGCATTGGTAATTGTGGGAAGGAAACCCAAGGGATGGCATTTCTTCTGAATAAATTAATTTCAAATTAAAGAGAGATCTTGAGAATGCTGTGCTTCCCAACTCTGGGAGTCACTCATCAGATGATGACACCCATAATCTTTTGTTTCCCTGATTCCTTCTTTCTCCCCAAGGCATATATGTATACATCTCATACATAATAGTCATTTCACCTAAGCAAACGCTTGTTAAAATGTGTGTCTCAGCAACTGTTCTGGAGCCACTCAGTATTGGCACTTCAGGCCAATAACGTTTATTTCAGTCAGAATGCTGACACGGCTGTCTGCGCACAAGGCGCTAAGAACAGAGACAGCTGGAATGCCATTAAAGAGTATTGACTTGCTTGTTTATTATTATTTTTTAATCTTTCATCCTGGAGGGAGAACTGGAAGGCATTGAAGAATTTCTCTCACCTGCCAAAACATGAAAGGAAAATGGCAAAACCTTTTTTTTTTCAAACAGCTTGACTTTGATTTGCATCCCTGGCAGCCCAATATAGAGTTATATCACCGACAAATACCTCTATCAATATCATATCTGTATCTATATCTGTATAATTTATCTGTCTGCATCTGTCTGTCTGTCTCCTGTCTGCCTACCTGCCCATCTCTCTATCTATCTATAACCAAGGTGGGAAGAATGGCAGAATATTGCCAGTCTAATCAGGCATACCTTGGAAAGTCATGCATGCACATACATGCAGGCACCAACAAATCTAAATGTTGGTGGTACATAGAAAAGCAATTTATTAATAATGTAGAGCCTTTTGGTGACTAATTTGCTGGCTGCAGGATTAATTCCCATCCCTCGGTGTACCCCAGAAGACGTGAAAAATGGAAGGTGCCATCTGAAAGGGAAAGCATTTAGAGGCATTAAAGGACGCTGATTGATTCTGTCCTAGGGTTAAGAAGAATTGATAATCTGTGGAATACATTTAAGACTGGTGATTCATCCACAGTTCCAGCCAGCAAGACGCCAGCAGGCTCCTTCTACACCTGATTCTTCCACCAAAAAGAGAGAGAAAGAGAGAGAAATACTTAAACATAAACTTACGTACAGAGCATTATGACTTAGGGTGGAACAACATGCTTCTTTGTCAAATGTGTATCAGCAAGATGATACAAGCACAGGAATTCAGGAAAGGGTGTTCACATCTGGGGACAGGGGAGTGGAATGTAATACCCTTTTCCTGCCTACCGATTGTCTGCTATCATTTCTTCCATGCAACTGAGCTTATTTCAAAGTTTATCTATTTAGTAATTAAGAAATCAGACTTAATGATGGAGTTCACTGTCAGTTTGATTCAAACATGATTTTTTTTTTCATAACGAGGACCATATTATTGCTTGGCAACAATGCTAACATAGAAGCTCTTATTTGGAAGTTTTAAAGCCATGGGCCTGCATGCTAAGTTGCACAGCTATGGAGTTTTGGACTACAACTCCCAGAATTCTATGCTATGCTGCCTGGAGAATTCAGGAAGTTTGTGGTCCAAAACCATACAGCTGAACACTTCTGCTCTCAAACAGAGCAAAGCCACAGCATCAGTGGTTAAATGCCTGTACTGCAGGTAAAACTGTGCTCACGACCTGGGTTCAATCCCCGGTAGCCGGCTCACGGTTCACTCAGCCTTCCATCCTTCCGAGGTCGGTAAAATGAGTACCCAGCTTGCTGGGGGGGCAATGTGTAGCCTGCACACTGTAATTAAAAAAATTGTAAACCGCCCAGAGACCACTTGTAGTGGTATGGGGCGGTATATAAGCAGAACACTTTGCTTTTGGACAAGTGTTGGGTCACTATTCAGCCATTAATTCAACATAGCTGAAGGATTTCAACAGCAGCTTCTCATAAGCTGGAGTTTTGTGAATGAGTTAAGTTAGATCCTCAAGGGATCAGTTTTATTTATAATAAAAAGTACTTTGTCCCTAATTGATAAAATCATTTAAGGATGTAAGTCTCACGTGAGAGTAAACCTTGCTTATTTGCTGCATCCTGTTGTTTTCTTTCAGTTTCTCGACAGCTAAAGAAGTTGGCTTGCATGAGATGCATGCAATTCTGCTTATGCTCATCTAAACAGACACCTGCCAAGATGAGGATCTCATATTGATGACCTTGTATCAGGGGCAAGGACTGAAGTTACCAGAGCATCTTCAGTAGGAAGAATGGTCTGACTTGAAGTAATTGCTATTGGGGGGAGGGGAGATATTATTATGGAGGGGATACAAGGAATACTTGTTTTTTCAGCCCCTTTGTCATAGAACTACAGTCCAGGAACAACCAGAGAACCAATTGCAATAGCTTTAGAGAAGACACAAGAGGTATGGCCGCTACTGCACTCCAAACAGCAACTGCTTTTTGTTGTGAATTGCCTTCTGCCCTCCCCCGGTCATGTGGTCGCTGAAGCGATTCAGCATTCCGCACTTGATGTTTTCTTATGAACTGGTTTCCCTGTCCGCACTTTGCTAAACTGCTTTTTCTTCTGATTTTGTCTGTCATTTCGGATTATTTTTTTTTTAGGGTAACGTCATGCCATTGTTCTTCCATTCTAAGTAATGTAGCTAATTTTCCGCTTTTCCGATGGCAGGATAAGGCATACAGAGAGGAAAACCCAGAAAAAACTGGTGTGTGGTGTCTGCAGTTTCAGCCAAATCGCTTCAAAAAGCGGTCTAGAAATTGGTTTTAAAAAACACCACCCCGGTGGCCGTCGCAAGAAAAACCGACACAGCAGCTGAAAAGGGGCGTGGCCAAGGGGGCTCCGCAGAAAAACCAATTGGAAATGTGGCAGGTGATTTTTAAGGCGATATGACTTTAAGCAAAAGGTGATTCAAAACCTAAGTGCGGCAGGGCTCATAATAGCTATGAGACGTGACTAATGTGCTTTAAGAACACTAGATAAATTCACAAGAAAATTTGACTAATACCTGAAAGATGGGTTTTTCTGGAGATATTGGAAATGGACAGTGGTATCTTTAAGAAGAATCAAAGAGTATCTAATTCCACCACTCTCCCCACCCCACCCCCAATCTTTTTGACTTATTTTTTCAGACTCTTTACGGGCAGCGGATACTGTGGTGTCTCGGAGAATTGGATTCAAACTGTTGCTTAGCCACAGAAACCCACTGGGAAGTGGCAATAGGAATGTATGCCTTGAATATGTTAAGTAGCTTGAAAATCCTATGAGATTTGCCACTGATAGGAAGAGATTTGATGGCACACAACAACAATTGTTTTAGAAGGCTACAAGAGGCATGGTTTGACTAAAATCAGAATGATTTGTTTTGGGTAATGTTTGGTAAATATGATACAGTAAAAGTAATATACTAAGTTGGAACAAAGACACTTTATGAGCTTTAATTAATAACATTCTCTAATTACTTTCTAGTTACATTTACCTCACTAATCCTGGACTGTCTAGGCCTCCTCCTACTGATTTCAGTAGTGAGCACTTTGCAGCCTTTTTTCGATCAAAAATTGAGGCCATCCGCACCTGTTTTGAATCCTGTTGCTCTAGCCCACCCTCGGCACCCCCGACGGCTGCGCCCCCTCGGTCTCCTCGCATGGTTGAGTTTGGGCCTGTTACCTCACTTGAGGCCTCCAGGGCCATCACCCACTGCCGGCCCGCGTCCACCCCCTTCGACCCTTGCCCATCATGGCTCTTGAAAGCCGTTGGAGGGAGCATATCAGAATGGGCATCTACCATCGCCACAGCCTCCTTCAGGGAAGGGATTTTTCCCGCTCGCCTGAAGGAGACTGTGGTAAAGCCCATTCTGAAGAAACCCAACTTAGCATCGGGCGATTTATCCAACTATCGCCCGATTGCCAATGTTCCTTTCATGGGCAAGGTGATCGAGAGGGTGGCCGCGATCCGGCTTCAATCACATCTGGAGGGTGAGGATATCCTGGGTCCATTCCAGTCTGGGTTCAGGCCCGGTCGGGGGACCGAGACAGTCTTGGTCGCTCTGCAAGATGACCTCCTCCGGGGGGCTGACAGGGGGTGCTCCTCCTTGTTGGTCCTTCTGGACTTGTCAGCGGCCTTTGATACTGTCGACCACGGTATCCTGCTGGATCGGCTCTCCGAGGCTGGGATCGGAGGCACTGTTCACAGTTGGTTCCGATCCTTCCTCGGGGACCGTCCCCAGCAGGTTCAGCATGGGGGCGAGGTGTCGGCCCCTTGGATACTCCCTTGTGGGGTTCCACAGGGGTCGTCTCTCTCTCCCATGCTGTTCAACATTTACATCAGGCCGCTGGCAGAGATCATTAGGGGACATGGAGTCTGCTGTCATCAGTACGCTGATGACACGCAGCTCTATGTCTCCTTTTCCACCGCTGCAGATGAGGCTGTCCAGACCCTCGATCGGTGCTTGGGTGCAGTTATGGAATGGACCAGGATTAACAGGCTCAAACTCAACCCCGATAAGACCGAGGTTATGTTCTTCGGGGCTACCCCATCCAGCTACGGTGGCCCGTTTCCCACCTTGGAGGGTGTTTCCCTCAGGCCATCGGACTCAGTCCGGAATCTGGGAGTAGTCCTGGACCCGGCGCTCACCATGGAGGCCCAGGTGTCCGCCGTGTCCAGGGCTGCCTTTTTCCACCTGCGTAGAATCGCCCAGATTCGTCCGTACTTGGATGGGGACTCCCTTAGAACAGTGGTCCAGGCGTTGGTGATCTCGAGACTGGACTATTGCAATGCGCTCTACATGGGGTTGCCCTTGACTCTGATTCGGCGTCTGCAGCGGGTCCAAAACGCGGCGGCCAGACTGGTGGCGGGTGTGCATCGATATGAGCACATCACCCCAGTTCTGGCCCGCCTGCACTGGTTACCCATTGCAGCCCGAATCAGATTCAAGGTCCTGGTTTTGGTCTACAAAACCCTCCATGGCCTAGGACCTGGCTACCTGACAGAGCGGATCGACCAGCGGTCAACTTCGGCCCATCCAACTAGGTTGTCGCGGGCGCACATGCTGCGCGTGGCCACGCCCAGGGAGGCTCGGAGAACCTCCACCCATTCCCGAGCCTTCTCTGTGGCTGGCCCGACGCTGTGGAACCATCTACCAGCAGAAGTGCGCCTAGCAGAGTCCCTGCCCGCCTTCCGGAAGGCTCTTAAAACCTTACTCTTTCGGGAGGCGTTTGGATGATTTCCCCCCCCCTTCCTTCTTCCCGCCATCACCATCTCCTGCACCTGTTGTTTTATCTGTTTAGTTTTTATTATACTGTGGAATTTGTTGGTTTTTAAATGCTGTAAACCGCTCGGAGTTCCCCACCGGGAAGACGGGCGGTATATAAGTCCTACAATAAATAAATAAATAAATTTAAAAGGTATTTTAATCCATCTTATAGACAATTAGTAGGAAATAATGCACAACTGTTGTTATTCTAATGCCAATCCTATGTGGTAAGTGAAAGCAAAGCAAAGTGTTCTGCTTATGTACCTCCCCATACTACTTCATGTAGTCTCTGGGCGGTTTACAGGCTACACACACACACACACACACACGACCAGCAAGCTCTAAATATCTGCAAGGTCCAGTATCATAGAGGGGAAAAGAAAGTATTTCTATGCATTTGCCTACCCTGACAGTAATGATAATATAAGGTATAAATAACACATAAAACAACTAACTACTTGCATGATTGCCCCGGCGTTAGTTGTAAGACAAGCTGACTTCTGAGAAGGAATAAATAATTCATTGAGTTTTAGAAAACAAAATTCTAAACTCTGGTTTGAAGGAGGAGCTTGCAGATTTCTTTGCCCCTATAATTTGCCAACTGCCTTGCAGTTGAGCCAGGCAGTGCTGGCTAGCTTTCATGTTTTACCTGTAAGCTTGCCATAAGCATTTGGGTGCCCATAACTGGAAACAAGATCCTGGATTGAATGCTTGCTCATGACTGAAACAGAGTTTTTCTTAGAGATGAAATATGAAGAGTTGAGAAGAGGGACATGTTCAGCAAAGCACAATCCCCATAAAAAAACCAAACAAAATCTGCTGTAGCCAACCTATCTCAACAAATGTGGCTGCAAATAAAAGTGAGAATTGCTGGGTGATTGCCCCTTCATCTTCAACAACTGAAGTCTTTTCAAAGTGGAAAACACTAGGTTTCATCTTATAATTTTATATTTCTGTCTGGTCCTGGGCAGGAAGGTATGCTAGTGCTGACTAGGAAAGTAGGACCTAAATTATTAAGTTATTACTATAGGCCTATACTAAAGGAGCAAGGCCAGAAACCCTTGTCACATTTGCCATTTATAACAGAGACAGGTGCTTTATATTCATATCCACTCTGATGGGGAGTGGTCTGCTGCAGCGAGAGGTGGAAAAGAGCTGAGTGAGCTACTTCTGTGATTGGGGTGTGATGTTGAGTTTGAAATGTGCACACATCACAGAAGATCCGGTGAGTGGACCAGGCTGGTTCTGGGTAGGTAGGAATGGGATATTTATGCTTGTCCACTTCACATTTGTATCCCCTGGCTATGAATATGAAGCAGCCATTTCTAATATATACCATGATACATTACATGTACAGTTGTCTTCTTCCTGTCATTTGTAAAACAGAGCAGTTCACGACACCCCAATGCATCCATAAGCCCTATTACTCTCAAGGGGCTTGCACAGCTGCAACCTGGGGAATCAGGTAGAATGTTATGCTTGTGCAACCATTGTATTCTATGTGTCCAGACAGGGATTCTGTCCCAACTAGACATGGGCACGACTCGGCCCGCGCTGCCGCCCGCCCGCCCGCTCGCCCGCCCGTGCCCCCCTGCCACTGTCACCACCCACCCATGGCCCCCCACCACCGCCGCCCGCATCTCCCCCCGCCGCCCACCCCCTGCCCCGCCCGCCGCCTAGGGCGCAAAAACACCTAGTGCCGACCCTGATTGCGGGACACCCCTATACTCTGGGAAGTCAAATCACGCTAAATCGCGGTGGAAACGACAAATGACAAACGAAACGACATAATGACAAATTTTTGAAAAATTTCACGACAAACAGAAATGACCCGAAATGGACCCGTTCCGACAAATGAAAACTCGAAACGTCGTTTTTTCTGGTCGTGCCCATGTCTAGTCCCAACAGTTGATATACAGCCCTACAAAACAGGCAGCATAATAGAATCTCTTAGCTCACTGAACAACCTGTAGAATGCGTGAGTACTGTATGATTTCTCTCACCTTAGCTTCAGTGTTTTCATGCAAGCTATATTACTAAATAATACAAAATATTATGATAATATTATCAATAAAGACAACAATGCATAGCTTGATTCTTAAATGTCAGGCCTTGGCTGGGGCTTATTATAGTACGTTTACCTAGGACAAAGGGTGTAACAAGGTCATGGAAATTTGGCAATCCCTTTGAAATGTTATGACTGTTTAGGATTTACCACTGACCTTTCCAGCATGGGACATAACAAGTAGGATTATGCTGCTCGTCTTATATGAAATAGTTGTGGTAGATACAAATAACTGATTTTAACTGCTAGAACTGGAATTAGGAACTTTGGACAATGGGAACATAGCAGTATCTGGCCACTTAATAGCTCCATGTTAAATAATGAGTTTTCCAATGGTCACAGACATTTGTGTCATTGATTTGAATGTGAAACATAGGTAAACTTAAGACTTATATAAGACACAAAGGGGACCTTGTGAGTGACAAAGACCCCCTCTCCTGATGTGCCACATGCATAGACAAGAGGACTAGTATGCCACTTCTCCATGAAAAATCTCTAGGACAAAATTATATATGGGGATAATTTGGCACAAATGTTTTAAACTATTTAAAAAGAAACATAAGAAACCAGCCACCTATGCCCGTAAGTTCAGAGTCCATCCATGAAAATTGCACTAGTGAATTACTGGTAGTTGTGAAATCAGAGCAGGTATTTGGTACAACACACAAGATTTGGCATGCAGCAACAATTGCCTTTGCAGACGTGGTCAGATTATCACTGGGTAGAATCTTGTTGTTTAGACTAGTAAATTGAACTAGAAGAAGCAAATTGAATGAACAGAGATTTGGTAAGTCAGTTCCTCTGTACATTCCCTTGATTCAAATGGGACTACTCTAACTGCAACTTACTTTAGCATAATAAATCACAGTGAGTGTAGGGCCATTTGAACCAGCAGAACCTATGGAGCAGCTGACACCCCCCCCCCCAAATGAGCCCACTCTACTTAAATTTACTAAGGTAGCAAAAGGATTTCATCCACTGAAAATTAAGCTGATGGACATTGTGACAACACCTCCCTTTTCAAACATGTGATTGTGATGAAAATGTGCAGTGCAGGGAACCAATTTATTAATCTTCACAGGATCCACTTGGTAATGCTGCCACCTTTTAAATTGTCACCTTATGAACTGGGACAGACTCAGATATATAATATAAATATAAACAATGTTTATTGAGAAAATAAATAAATACAACAATGACTGAACTAACTGTTCATTAGTCAATATCATGGAATGCCTAATTTGTAAATATTCCACAACATACTTTGGCTATCCTAGGCTAAAATAACCAGTCCTAATAGAAGAGGACTAAAATCACACCATCAACATTCTTGTTTATCATTTTCCCCCATAAAGTTTCCTCGATGTCAAGCCATCTTGGAACCTTAACAAAAAGAAAGACATGTAGTAGATCTCTTAAGTACACCCACCCACAGAAACACCCAAAATGTAACAGAACTGCTAAACGTGGAAGAGAGCATTTTCAAAGCTGCAACTTTTCATGCAAGCTGCATCTCCTGAAATTCTTCCATCCAAGCATTAAAGGTCAGGAACTCCGCTCTTTTTCATATCTATCCTAATGCATAAATACAAGTGCACAAAACAAGGCAGACTTCAGTTGGTTTATACTGTAATTCTGGAGGTGGAGGGTTAAGAATCTCAAAGAACAGGAAGGATTATACAGTCACAAAATGACAGCTACCAAGATTCCTTTTTATCTACTGGAATGTTCGACTGCTATCTCCTAAAACAAGGCAAGGCAGGAGACTTGTATAAGTTAAAATTAATGTTGTTACTCCCTTTGTTTGGTAGGAATAAATCCAGTTCTTGAAATCAATCAAAACTTCAGCCACTTTTCCCCTTTCTTTAAGATCTTGCTATGTCGCTGGCAAGACTCTTAGTGTAAAATAAACTGTTATAATTCACTGCACAATTCTATGCCTATCAGTATAGAAACAACCCTTAATAATTTAAGAGAGCCTTATTCCAAAGAAAGCCAACTAATTTAAACAACTAATAATTCCAAAATCTATTTAGCCTATTGATTTTACTGTCATTATCTTGGTCTGTAGAACATTAGCATTCAAATGGAGCATTGCCATTTTGAAAGACTCCATACATTTCATAATTTATGCAATAGAAATGCATGACTCCCCCACCCCCAACTCCTTATATAACCTAATTGTTGGTTACAATAGCCCAGCTGCCAGATAGTTCTGGCAGCAAATAACTTTATTTTTAAGTCCTATTTGCTTTTCCACACTTTATCATCAGTGGAAAAATGATGTGTGGTTTAGCTCCCATAAGAAAGGCCATCGGTAGCTCACTAATGAGGTGGAATCCAAACTGCTTTCTGCAATCCGTTTAACAGAAGGAAACCTTTATCCCTGCACTTATTCCATTAGATTTAGTGGTCTAGGATTTGTGTAAATATGACACTATGTTATATTAAAGATCCACTCCATCTTCTGGAAGGACATTGACATCATCATTATTATCATGAGCCCCTTGAGCAGCTAATTGTCAAAAAGAGAAACATCCAATTAACAGTATAGATGGCATTGTTTTGGTGGCTCCGTTTTACATGACTAAAACACTTTGACGTCATCAGAGAAGGGTTCAAAGCTTTCTTTTCTGATTTGAGAAACAAGATAATAGCATTCTGTTTCCTTTGTCAAACACTGTGTCCCTCTGGTTGACAGATCTCTGGGTACCAAGAGCTGCACTTTGTCCAACACTAACAGGTGAACTTGAAGCAACTTCAGACAAGAAGTGGAAAATCAAACAGTGGCAAAGATCTAAAGAAACCTGAAAGGCAGCAGGTGACATAGCTCTCACCCTGTCTATGGAGAATGGAAAAACCTCAGCAGTCGACATTTCTGATGTATTTGTCTAATGCTGCTGTTATCAGACTTCGTTGAAGTAGTGCCGGCATGAGTTTGAAAGCAAAAAAAAAACAAAAAAAAAAACAAGGTAAAGGATCCGACTGAATCTGTGTGCCCACAGATGTTGCACATGGTGGTGGTTTGTTGTGCCTCTGCTGGCTAGGAGTGTAAGGAATCCTCACTAAAGTTCTTTTGTCCTTGTTGAGGCAATTGCTTCCTAAACAATTTTCAAGCATGAGGCCATTTTGCTCACCATTCTGTAATTTAAGCAAAAATGTTTCTCAACCAAATTAATGTCCCTTCCCTTTAAGAAGCAACAAAGCACCCAGAGCAAACACAGAATGACACTCTGGTTGTTACCACAGAGGCAGGCAACCCACACAATGCTTCTGATCCTAGGATGTCCAGGCTACAAAGCAACAGCCATTGTTCCTTAGCACAATTTGCAGAATTACATTATTGCATCACTTTGCTTAGTATGTCCTCCTCCAATGTTCTGTGTTAGAGTTTCTAAGCAGAAGCAGGGTTCAGTTGAAGGTATTTCTAAATACTGAACATACAATACAACCCTCCTTCAGATCTTTAAGAGGAAAGACAAGAAGTAGGCAGAGCAGCCAGGACATACACCCCTCCAACAGAGTTTGGGAAAGTTACTTTTCTGAACCCCAGGTCCTAGGGCACTTCCTCCAATATGCCCACAATGCAAATAACATCTTCAGGCTTGACACTTATCCCCCAACATAGTTCTCAAGGCTACATATTTAGGTGAGTGACTGAAAAAGGGCTTAAGTAGTAAGGGAAACAATTATGCCATCCTAAATTTAGGTTCTTCATTATTTACTTTTCATATTGCATCTCCCATCTAATGGCTATGTTGGTTGTTGCAGAACTTTGGGAGATGGAGTCCAAAACAGTAACTTATCCAAGACCCAGTCTTCTTTTTATAACTACTTTTATCTACCAAGGCTGGCTGAAAAGCTCAGTCGAGTAGGTACCTGGCTGTGGAGCCCGTAGCTGAGAGTTCAATCCCCCATTGAGCCTCTTGAGAGAAGAACCAGCTTGCATAGGCTTGAGCAAGCCCAGACATGCCCATTAGAAGGGAATGGTCAACCATTTATGAGTACTGTCCATCTAGTAAATCTTGGGAAGGGTTGCTGTAAGTCAGAATTGTCTTGACAGCAAAGAATTACTGATTATTATGATGATTATTTATCAGTGAGATTGGGGGCTGGGTTGTGGTGCTTTGTGTAAGCTCAACATTGATGGTAGGGAAACATAGAACAACAGTTCCCCCCCCCCCGAGCAATGCAATTTTTCAAAGATGCAAGCCCATCAAGGTGGCCATGGCAAGCTTCCACTAGGCTTCGTGTCCAAAGGAGACCTTGCTTGGGTGACCTACCTAGTGGGTGGGTGGGTGATACATTTCAATGTATCTCCCATTGAAATGTGGCTCATGTCTATCAGAGTGTTATTTAATGTTCAGCGGTAGTGGAGGGATGGGAGGATATGGCTTATTTGTGAAGCACCATTTGCTGTTTGTATATCAAGGATCCTTATTTCAAGTCTGTTTCCACCTTTGTTTGCAGCATGGAACATTGGGAGAGATCCGGTTTTGAAAGGGACAGGGTGGGGAACCGAACCATCACTTTTCTCATAATCCCAAAGGCGAATTGCTTGCTGCACTAGATCCTTACCAGGATTTCGCCACCTGGATGCAAATAATGTTGTGGCCATTAATTTCACAAGTACTGGGTGTTGAGGCATGAGTTCTTCTAACCAGTGCTGGGGCCATTAATTTCAAAACTATTGAGGACTGAGGTGCCAGTTCTTCTTCCAGCCAGTGCTAAAAAGCAAAACTTGGTAGTGCTAAGAGCAAAACTAAACTCCAACACTGAAAGAGATGCCATCTGGAGATGCAGCTGAGAAGCCTTGCCAACCTACCTATGCTTATTTTAAAGAAGTGCAGAATATATTCCCCGATGTATCTTTTTGAACTCTTTATGTCTTATTATTTTAATGTTTACCATGAGAAGTGAGACAATAAGTCTTATCTTCCTCTTACCTTGGCTTCAGAAAATTAAATTAGGGAACAACTTGATACGACTGCAGTCAAATTCCTCCTTAGACTCCACAGATCTTAATTATCTTCAAGAGGAACAAAGCAAAAATACCTGTAACAAACATGTTGGAACATAATGAAATATTTTAGGACAGACTAATGTCTCGTAATATGTCGAACAAAGGGTTCCATTAAATAATTTCACTTGGACAGCTTCTACATTTTACTTAATTAATTCTCCACCTAGTATACTAAAATGAACCAACTAGTGGGGTGGGGGGAATCCATATGTCAGCAGTAAGAGAACCCAATCATCTCAACTAGCTGCATCCCACCAGCCCCAGAAAGTATATTAATTGCTCTTATTTTTAAATAAATAAATAAATAACCCATGCATGGAAAAAGCTAAGTATTGGCAAGAAACGGGTGCAATGATAAGTGGGCATAACAGAATGATGAGTAGTCCTGTGCTATGTGCAGCACGTTCATATACGAACAAATATGCAGAGGTAAGCACACCATAATATCAGTGGCACCACCCCTATTTTCTAGTAGCAGACATGCAGACGCTTTGTAATCATTGCAACTGATTTCAGTGCCTACTTTTGAGAGCCTTGGGTGGAGGTTCATCAGGATACCAAATCCATCTGGCACAGTGTTTAATACTATTTGTTCTGAGACACTGCAATATGCCAACCCATTCCCTTGGCACGGTTCAGTCTGTTACCCTATATAGAAATGGCTGAGAGCTTCAGAATCGTAATGAGGAGTGTTGCAGCAATTTCTTGGACAGCTTTTTTGGAACCTGGCCAGCAGTTGTTCAACATATTCAAAAGGATGTGAAGGGAAGCTAGTGTATGGCTAGAAATGCCTGTTTGGCTGTCTAGTTAAGGTAGGGAGGCCATACCTGGATGCTTGGGGCAAGGTATGTAAAAAGGAAGTAGACAATGGGCACAACCCAGAGGAGGTTGTATGCATCCCAGATGGTCCCACCAGGATATGTAAAGCAGTATCAGGTCAGATCAGAGGGATGGGTCGGGATGATTGCTATAGTCCACAGGGATTCTACCAATATCAGCAGAAACTCTGCACTCCAAGTCCAGGCCTAAAGTGTTTATACATTACTGTAGGGCATAGAGATAGGCTTGACATAGTGCTAGTGTACTGCTGTCCATGTGACCCAGCACTTTTCCTACTGGGGTTGGCAAGAGTTCAGTTCTACTACAGTGCTGAGGTTACCTAGATTACTGATAGTCAGGGAATTCAACATTCATGCTGAATCTGAATTTACTAGTCCAACCCTGGAGTTCATGAAAACCATGACCTCCTTGAGTCCATCCCAGCATCATTGGCCCAACCCATAATCTGGGACACACTCTAAACTAGGTTTTCTCAACCCCACAAGTGGAGGGTGACCTGAGGGTGTGTGACATAAACTCCTCCATCTGTCACAGACCTGGGAGAATGAACCTGTTAAAATGGTCTACAGGTTGTTACATTAGTTATTCTCCTACTGATACATTTTCTTCTACTGTCTGACTGTTTTCAAAATACAGTGGTACCTCAGATAATAAAATTAATTCATTCTGAGGATCATTTCACTAAATGAAATTTTCATTATCCAAAACATAGTTTCCCCTTGAAATGAATGGGAAACCAATTAATCCATTCTGGAGATTGGCTTAATTGACAGTCACCTCCTTTCCCTCACTGTGCTACCCAGCGGGGGAAAGGAAATGTTGGATTAGGCACCCCAAAGCTGAGTCCAGCAATGTGGAGAAACTTTGGGGTGCTGGATCCCAGCAGAGAAACAAGGCTACCTCTGCAGGGAGCAAAGTTGGGTTGCAGTGGGGAAGGAGCTACTGTTCCCACTGGCCAGTTTCACTTCAGACAGCTAGCACCACCATCACCAGACTTGGCTCCTCATGGTCATAGTGAGGGGCGGCAGGGCGGTCCTTACCCACACCCAAAAAGAAGGCATGCTTTTTGGGTGCATTTTTTCGGGAGTGGATAAGGACCCATCTGCCGCTGCTCGCTACAAGCTGGGGGGTGGATGAAAGTGAGTGGTGGTGGGTGGGAGCGGTGGCACCTGGGAAGTTCAAACAGCTGGATACAGCCATTCTAACTTCCCAGGTGTTGGACTGAGTAGTGCAGCACTTGATAGGCTGGTCTGCCCAGCCACACAACCCCCAGTGGCTGGCTAGGCAGAACTGTGGATCAGGTCCACCACCTAGGAAGGTTTGAACTTCCCTCTCTGTCTGCTGCTGGGGAAGTTCAAAACTTCCCAAGTTCAAGCTGCCAGGAAAGGTGTGAACTTCCCTGGCAGCCGACAGAAAGGGAAGTTCAAATCTTCCAGGCAGCAGACCTGATCCTTGGCTCCATCCAGGCACAGGAGGTGGTGTGGCTGGGCAGACTGGTAGGTCTGGCGCTGAACTACCCGGTCTGCCGCCCACAAAGGTTTGAACTTTCTGTGCTGTCTGCTCCTGGGGAAGTTCAAACCTTTCCTGGCAGCTTGAACCAGGAACAACTTGAACTTTCCTAGAAGCAAACAGAGTGGGAAGTTCAAACCTTCCTAGGCGGCGGATCCAATCTATGGCTCTCCCCATCCACAAGGGGTGGTGTGGCTGGGCAGACCAGCGGATCAGGTGCTGCACCACCCGGTCTGCTATCTGGGAAGTTTGAACGGCTGTATCCAGCCATTCAAAGTTCCTGGGCATCGCCGCTCCCACCCGTGGCCACTAATTTTCATCCCCCCGTGGGCTTTGTAGCAAGCAGCGGTGGACAGGTCTTATCCACTCCTGAAAAGAAGGCACCCCAAAAGTGGGTGCGTTCTTTTTGGAAGTGGGTAAGGACAAGTGCGAGGGGAGGATGAGAGACAAACCCAAAAGCCAAAGGCACTCGCTCATCAGCCAGTGCCTTCATTCCCGCCAGCCAGTTTCCAATGGGGTGCGCCTGAATGTCATATACTGAGGCACCCTGTTGGAATTTTTCATTAATGGAACCATTCCTATTCTTGGAAATTCCATTTCATTATTGGATTTTTTTTTCATTAACAGAGGCATTTATTATCTGAGGTATTACTGTACATGAACCTGAAAGTCTGAAACAGAACACACCCAATGAATCCATGGGAATTTCATATGCTCAGAAGATTATTCAGTAGATTTGGATTTGGGCCTTGGAGTCTGGGAGTAGCCAAACCATGCTTTGAGTTTGAATTAGAATTAAAATGGTGTTCTGCCTAGCACTTAATATAATGGTAGAAGTATAACGAACAGGCAAAAAAAAAAAAATCCCCTTCTGAAACAAGGTGAGCATAGGCAAAATGATAGCACTTGTACTGAAGTTGTCTTGGTCCAATCTTAATAGAGAACCTTGACTACTTATTAGGAACAGAAACCTTAAGGAGCAGTTGAGTGGGGAGAAGACAAATCATGGAAAACCAGAACACATTTTTTAAAAACTGGTCATTTAAAAGGAAGAAAAATACTTCTGTAACATAATATTGTGTCCAAACCTGTCATTATTTGTTGGATCAAGGACTGCAAAATATTAGTATGTACTGTTCCAGTATTTGAAAAATAAACACTGATCATTTTCCATAATCAAGTTACTTAATTCCAAGGAGGATGAAAAATTGGCTGCATTCCTAGAATCATCTTTATTCCTCAAAAGATATGGTAGTGGATAGCTTTTATTCATTGTACTGCAAGTCCCAAAGAGCTCCTGTAATTCTCTATTGAAAAAAGAAAGAGAATGTGCCATTAAAAAGAACATCAGCACATTGCAGCCTGTGACACCATGAAGAAAATGTATGCCAAAATTGATCTATTATGAGTCACATCACTGGTCCATGTAAGGTAACTTTACTGGAGACTCTTGGTCTGAGGGATGTATTAGGAACAGGAAAAGGAGCACCAGTTTTCATGATAAATTGGCCTATGATGAGTGACACCACTGGTCCATGTATGGTCACATCACTGGAGGCTTTTGGTCTGAAGGATACATTAGCGACAGGCAAGAGGGCTCCAGTAAGGGTTAATTTTGGCTTCAAAAGACACTGGCCAGTGCAGCCACTCTTTGGAAATAGTTTCCCCTCCAATGCCTCACCCACACTGAAGATCAAGATGAAGGAGGTTATGCTTAGAAAAGAAACTAGCCTTGCCTCGTCTTTCCTGCTGCAAAGTCACAATTCTTGTAGCCACAGGGCCACTCATTTCAGATCCCAGGAACAGGAAAAAATGGGGGAGGGGTGTAGAGAAAAGAGAAGAGCAGATAAATGTGTGTGCTTGGAAGTCCTGATCCTCTTCACATCCCTCACTCCATTCCTGGCAGCTGCTTGAGGACGCTGATCAGAACTTTCTCCTGGGGGCTAGAAAAAACACAACATAAACAAAAGAGAGTGCCAACTTTGCAGTGTCCGAAGGGCATCATTCCCTTGATGACCCAGCCTGGTCATTTGTGTTTACCTGTTTTCCACAATAGTTTTTGTCTCTTTCGTGGAGAACTGGAAACACATATAACACGAATAGTATCAAGGATGCAGCCAAGGCTTAGATCAGAACATCACCAAGTAGGTGGATCAGCTCTGAATTTGCTTGCCCTAGACTCAGGGCAGGAGGGTGCACACATATCCTTACTTTTCACCATCACCACCTAATGAACAAATTTATAAAGTGACTCAAAGCAAATTGCATATTTGATCAAATTGCTGCTCCTGGAAGAGTTATGTTGGTAAATGTTTACCGTAGCAGCTCCAATGTGCTATGGTAAATGTGTGTGGTGGTGGTGGGGTGGGGGGGGGTGGGGGATACTTCTGGTGATCTTCTGGAGCAGCAAGATTGAGGGGGGGGATGGTCAATGCGTGGATTATGTCAGAGCCTGGGATATATTTTAAAAGCAGTTCAACAGTATTCCTTTCCTCTAGCATTCTAAAAGCAACATGCTGGGTGGGGTGTGTGTGGGGGGGAGAGAGAGAGATGATTGTAGCACTAAAGAATAAGTGACATAACCAGTTATTAACTTATTTTTTAAAAAATAATAATAAGGTACACTACCCTCTGAAAGTGACATCTTATCGGTAATGTTCTGACTTGCACCACATTATTTCCAATATTTCAGTAAACACCCTCTTTGACCAGCTGCATTACTGCTTCCATAACTCACACACAGAGTATCTTTTCTCAAGGTATGCTTGAAGAATTCGATCTCTGATATGAAGTACCCTGTTCCATGGTTCCCAGATGAAGATACAGATTGGAATGTACTTATTCATTAGTGTTTCTGTTTTCTGAATGTCCCAGCAGAATTCAACTGTACGTTTTGAAGAATATGTATAGAACATACATATACAGGAGTGACATTTGAAAATATGTGAATTTCCATGGAACCTTCTTTTTCCTCTTTTCAATTATGGATTAACATTGATTTTGATGGAAATGTAATGCAAAATCAAGTGTACTGAAAATCAACTGACTTGAGTACCCTTAGATTCAGTTCTTCAAAACCATCTGGTCCATGAGTGAGGAATAGTGTGCTTCTGTATCCACAACTCAGAACAGCCGATAATGGTCAATAACGCTGCACATGCACAATATCATGCTTGTGTGACCATCAGGAAAAAAGATGCCAACATTTGCATAGCAAACAGCAAGATGGTCTAAGATACCCTATTGTGTTACTACTTTTCACAAAGTGACACTAAGCAAGGGAAAATGCCAGAAGCTGGTTCCCTTTTCCATCAGTTAATCACTTCTCACTCAAATGCAAAACAATTGCCAGGGCTGTCTTTCAACAAGGGTGAAGGGTACAAAGAGGGATGAGACAAACACAACTTGTTTTCACACACACACATCATGCAGAAAGAATCAACATTTTTTAAAAAAAATCTCTTCAAATAAAATCTGTCTTTTGACAGTTTTTGTAATCTTTCATTGCCCTACAAGCACTTCCCTTTCCAGCCCATGAAGCTGCAACAATACATTGACTTTGCAACATTTATTTTGGTATGCCTCTTCCATGCATGAAAGGCACTGTTTCACCCTTTTGAAGGAGCTTTTTGGAAGATCAGTGTTTTAGCCCTTGCAGCCTGTATTCCTTTCAAATAAAAAAGTGGGTGGGTCGAATCATTTTCTTTCAAGATAAACAAGACTGGTCTTTTCAATTTATTTCATATGTTTTAAATCTGGGGACATCTACAATTGTTTGTTTCTGTACTGGGAAGAAAATAGCTTTATTTTGAAAAATCATAACTTGAAAGCTCTTTACCCAAATTTGAGAGAGAGCAGAAACAAACTGTCTGCTACATCTGTCCCAAATATTGTCATTGTGTTTACAAGACACTTTTTTAAATAATTGGGCTGCCTCAATTTTTAGAATCATCTTGTAAAATGTTGCTTTCCTGTGCTGCACAATAACATCAGTGCACTCTCTTGCAGAGATAATATAGACTGTTTCTATACAATATGTTGAGCTCTAGTGAGTATTCCACAAAAACATTTGAGATGGACATTTGGAAACCAAATTGTGCCATGACTTTTTTTTCCCTACTGGCCCTAAAACTCATATTGGGAATTCCAGAGGTATACATGCTAGGCTGCAAATGATCATTCCAATGGTAGAGCACTGAGCATGTGGGTCTGATGAGCAAAGGTCTTGCCACAATAAATTTGTTAATCTTCAAGGTGTCACTGAAGGACTCTAGATGACATCAGAGCAGCTGTCCTTTCTGTTCTTTTTCAAGGCAACAGACAGTGCATTTCTGAAAGCAGAGTTTACAACACACTCCATGATGCTCTTGGGGAATTAGCAATTTGGTGCAAAGGTCATGACCTTGTCCAGTGTACTCTGAGTAATGATCTTTGAAAAAAAATGTATAGCTGTTGATATCAGCTTCTTGAAATATTTATCTGCCTTCAGGCTTTGCCTGCAGCCAAAGGCCCCAAGTGCTTTACAATCACTAATGATCACTTCCTGCTAATCCTATCTTCATAGCCAAGGCTATGTTTCATCACTGCTTTGATCAGTTTGAACATTTGATTGGCAGGCACTGCTCTCTAGAGTTCAAGGAAATTCCACATCAACTGTTTTCTGCAATAGGAAGCTGGGGGTAAGGACTGTTCTTACAAACAAAAGGGAAGATTTTTTTTTCAAATATGACTAGAATGTTTTCTCCTAATGTGAAATGCCTATGTTTTAAACAGGTAATTATGGGAGTGTGAGTGAACAAGTGGATGGATGGATGGATGGATGGATGGATGGATGGATGGATGGAGAAACAGAGAGAGAGAGAGAGAGAGAGAGAGAGAGAGATTTGAAAAAGAGAATCCATATACTGTTGCATTTGATGACCCTTAAAACAATGCAAAGGAACACCTATGTAAACTACTGAGGGAAAACAGAAATTTCAATGGCATTATTTTGTGCCATGTTGCAACTTCTGACTTTGGCAGTACCCTGAGACTGCTGGGTTTTAGAAAGGTACTGGGAGGAGGTAGGGTGCAAAAAGTGCAGTAGTCTCAGGAAGACACTTTCTAGCAAAGGACTGCACCCAATGAAAGGGGGCTAGCACAGTGGGGAAGGAAAAGAGGGCAGAAAGCAAGAAATGCCAGTGGGTGCACCTAAGGGCAGATGCATAGGTCACTATCAATTTCCCTGTCTGAATTTCATATTTTTTTACATTATAAAATAATGAATTCATACAAATATTCAGCTGATTTCTTAAAGCATTTTCCTAATGTACTGTACCTAATATATTCCCTGTATACCCATATTCATACTCTAGTGTACCCTGTGTCAGCATTTTCATATACAACTTTGCTTAAGGGGTGGGAGCACTTTTCTTTGGTCTGCCCCCCTCCTCCACCAATTCACATATTTTTGCATCTATGTTATGATTGCCTCAACAGACATTAGATTGATGGTTGTTGTTGGTTACAAACTGCAGCACAGCATTCTGAGAAGCGTGAGCGCCCAAGGCCAACCATGTTTCTGGTGTGTAGAGTGGGTCAGGAAGTGTGATGTTCCTACTGAGAAGAGAACCAAGCAAAAGCCTCTCCATTCCAAGGACCAGAACTCAACTCAGAGGTGGCCAGAATCAGAATCTTTGACCAGAAGTTTACAGATCAAAATTCAGCACTGAAAGAACAACAGTCTGAGACAGGACAGTCAAAGCCATACTATGAAAAGGGCGAAAGTCTGCCAGGCTGTCAGCCCATCTCTGAGGTGTTCATGAGCCATGCTGGGTATACCTGGTGAAAGTGCTAAAGAGACCCTTGTTATTTGTTGGTTGGGTGTTCTATTTATTCATTCATTTGTTTGTTTGTTTATTATTATTATTATTATTATTATTATTATTATTATTATTATTATTATT
>JAHTLZ010003526.1:59928823-59940235 GCA_023846285.1 Phrynocephalus versicolor
TTATTATTATTATTATTATTATTATTATTATTATTATTATTATTATTTGTATGATGTGTACTCACTTTATTATTGTTCATTTTCTCTGTATCTGCACTGAAGACAGAATGAGGCCTGTGCCCTTGAAGAATAGAGTATGGGGCTCCACACTCCATAAGAGAGGCAAACACAGAATACACGTAAAGGTACAGGCATTTTGACACATTTATTATAAGCATGCAATTTTCGTGAAGTTTAAATGCAAGCAAACTACAGCTTAGAAGTGTAAATCTTTCCTTGTCATGACCTCACACATGAAGATGAAAACACATACAATTGTCCTCCTTGCCTCTCAAAGTGTTTTTGGCACCCCCAATAAAAGAAGGCAATCAGTACCATTTTTGCACAAAGTAAGGAAAATTTTGGAAATAATACAAACAACACCTTAATGACAATAATAATTGTGCAAAATGCTGATAACCTTTGTTGTGCAGAGTTTTAAGGATTCGAATCATCGTTGTATCTTTTCAAGCAAGGAGCCCCATTCTGACCTTGCTTTGTGTTTGTGTGTCTTGTTTCTTAAAAGGGAAGGATATTGGTTTTGTTAAGAAGCAGTATGTGCAAATTACAGAGACATTGGTAAAATAAAGAGTAGCATTCCCTGATTCACAGATTTCACAGAATCCCATGAAACTTCTCAATGACGTGTCTTGTAGGAATGAGACAGCCTCAGTCACTGAGAGCACAGTTCCCTTTTCATTACATCCACAGAGCTTATTCCAAGGAAATAAGAAAGCAAAGAGGTCAATTCAAGTTGGAAGGGATAAAATACAGCCTAGGAAGCCTGGGAAGGTTCTTCCTGTTCTCTCTACTGATCCGCATGGAAAGGCACTGCTCTTTTTCAGTGTCACTGCCTTGGGTCCTTTGGGGGAGAAAGGTGGAGTAAACAAAAAATTGAAATAAATGATACATAAATAATCTGAGCTTCACCCAGTCACTTCCAACAATTTTCACAAATTTAGCTCTGAAGCACACACACATGTACACATGTATCAAATCCATGCAAAAATTGCGGAATTTAAATGTGTGGAAATTACTGTTATACGGCATCAAAGAGTACATGACGCTAAGTGTTATCATGTTTCATGGATCTTGTTTTAGCACTTTTCTTTTTTAAAAAATTAGATACTTGAAGGATTAGGATTCAGGCAATTTAAGCTACTTTATATGTTCAGTCCATTACCAAGGGCTGAAAGTGTAATTTGAACTATTCACACATTTAGTAAGCATTGGATCAAGGCCTGGGTAGTGATGCTTGTTGGCTCAAATGTCAGGAAAGGAGTGAATCCATTCCAAATTTTAATCTGGATGTTAGAAGAGCTATCTGAGAGTCTGGGCCTATTTTGTAAAGTTCAGGCTCATATCAGAGTGGATTTGTGGCTCCTTTAAAAGTGGAGCCACCAGGCTCTACTGAACTTGGGAGATGCACATTCAGTTGGCCTACAAAATTATGGAGGTGAAAGCTGCAATACGAGAAGTGATAATGGATGCATCAACAGAGTATGCAAGCAAATTATTGTTGTGCACTATCCTTTTTGAATGGGAAGTCATTATATAAAGATGTAACTAGCATATATTCTGGTTTCCATGCAAACATCAGTGGCCATGAGTAGAGATGGGCACGAATAAAAAAAATGGTGTTTCGTTTGTCGTTTGTCATTTAGGGGGTACGTTTCGGTTCATTTCTGGTTTTTGTGAATTTTTGCAAAAAAAATCATTTTTGTTTTTGTTCATTTTGTTACCGTTTAGTTACCATTTATTTCAATTTTTTGTGATTTTTTTTTAGCATTTAAAGCAGTTCAATGTATTGCCGTAATGAAAACAAAACGGACGACAAAATTTCTGGTGTTTCTGTTCATTTGTTTCATTTTAGAGACAAAATTCATTTGTTGTTTTGTTACGTAACGAAACAAAAAAACAAAAATGGAAATGAAAAATTGTTCGTTTCGTGCCCATCTCTAGCCATGAGTATAACAGCATGAAGAAGATATCCACATGCAGTATTGACACAAAATTATGAATCCTATCAGTGTCCATATTGGATCTGCATAAATTACCTGTCAATAATCATGACTAACTGACAGAGTACCATGGCATATCTCAGTTCTGTACCTGGCCATGCCTTGATTGCACAATCAAGATGTGCCCAAGCACATTGTCAATTAGTCCCAATTAACTGTAGCAAGCTATGCAAAGTCCATGTAGACACCATCAGGATTCCAGCCAAAGGAACCTTTGTTTATGTAGTAATGGATGGGCATACAGTAAGGTTAGTCCTTTGAGAACAGTCATAGTTTCAGACATGATGTTTTTTCACCCCTCTTTTGAGTTTCCCCCCCCCCCCAAATGATATCAGGAGGAGGTGGAGGAGATATCTTAATTAAGGAAATTATAGCACTGGATTTCCTCAAATTCTGTCGTTGTGGCGTCCCTAACTGTTTTCTTCGTGGGTTCCAGCTTGCGGAGACAGCGGCGGCGTCCCGCCTCCAGCGTTCTTCCAAAGAGTGGTGTTGCTTCACTCCAACTCCTCTTCATTTGGGAGTGGAAATCTTGTGGGCTTTGAAAAGTGGGTCTGTGTTTCAGGTCCATCAACCATCAAGGTGGACTGAAAATGCCTCTCGAAACCAACCGGCTCCTGGGGGAGACTGACAGAACCGGGTTCCTGATGAATGCCTTTAATGTTCTGGGCCGACATTCCCATCCGTTTCCAGCAGAACTTTGTTTCACCTACAGCAGCAATTGCCAGGTCCTCAGCTCCTGTCACCAGTAGTCATTGAGAATTGATGCAGGTTGTACATGACCTTAACAATCTATTTGAAAATAGTAGATTTGTACAATTTTTAATTTTACTGTTTAACTCATAATTCTTCTGACCGTTCAAAATGTTGGCTTTGTGTGTCTCTGGTTAAATTTGTTCAACATTCTGTTAGTTGCTGGGGACAACTCATGTTCCATCTCTCTAGTTGAAATCAGTTGTTGAGGGTCTGTATTGTTTTAATCAGCTTAAATGCAGATTTCACTCATTTACTGCAGACAATAGTTCATATAACTATACAATTGTGTTGAAAATTTCTGTCATCAGGCACACTGACTGGTCAGGGCTTTCCCCATAACTTCCAGCTAAAGATATCTATTGCCAATGTCCTATAGGGTCCGCAAAACCTTCCCCAACACCTAGGATTGAGAGTTTCTATGAGATTGATAGATGGGTGACTGAATTAGAAACATTACATAATGTACATTCTTGCACCTAAATTTTACCAAAAATGCATAAACTACTGGATGGGATTAGAAAATGACACAATGGCGTGACTATGGGGGAGGGACACTATTTCATTTGTGGTGATAAAGTTTACTGTGGTAATAAAGCGATAGTTCAGGGAATAAAGCACAGTACAAATTATAAAACACAGCACTCTTCAAACTCATTCAGGAGTCAGTGGATCAATACAGATTGGACAATGTCAGTTGTAAGAACATGCTTTGATCAATTTTCTTCGTTAACCACTGACATAGGAGGATGGATAGTTAAAATCTTGCTCGATTGTTATTGTGTTACTTATTGGAATATTGTAGGTATTCATTAAAAATAGTCATTGTAAAGATTTGCAACACACCAACACCTAGACCAACAATAGTGACTCAGCTATGGATGCAAGCTCATGATAGCAGTACGTTAAATTGCCTTCATTTCTTCAAAATAAATACATAACTATTCAGAAACTATTAGTGCCAATAAGAGTGCCTACACAGAAATGAGGAAAATGCCACCCAGGACTATCTAATATGAAAGAGAGTTAGTTATAATAATAAAGCTTAAAGCAACTCATATTGCTAATAGGAAATATGCGACCGTCAAGAAGATCTTAAATCATCTTGGCTGATTAGGCTTAGCTCTCAGGCATATTTAACATTTAACTATTATACTAGGCAATAGGAAAAATGTGGTAGGAAGTGTTTGGCCATTTCAAATGGCCAGAGGGGGGAATCTGTTAGCTGTCAATAAGAAATATAATCAATAGCTATCTTGTAATTGTAAAAAACTAGCTATCTTGTAATTGTGATGCAAAGGTACAGAATGAAAGAAAGTGTTTTATGAAGCAAGAGGCTGTGGTTTCCTGTCGATGCTTGGGCACTGCTCTGGCAGAGACTAGAACGGAAGTGTGTCGTAACAGCGAGCACCAAGGGCTACTGAGCTAAAAAGAGGAAGTAGCAACAACTTATAAAGCCTTGAATGTCCAGGTGGGGCTCAGCAAAAGATGACCAGCCTGTGGGTGGTGCTGAGGTGTGGCCATGCAGAAAAGGGGTCTGAAACTGTATAAAAACCGCTGGAAATGTGTGTTCGAGGTCTTCTCTCAATTGTGAGGGGGACCCCTTTTGCGTCTTTTGCAAAAGGTTCCTGTTCTGCCTTTGCTTCTGCTAAATAAACTCAGTGCTGAGAAATTCTCCTCTCTGTCTGACTTAGTCTCAATTCTTGGGAAATCTCGAACTTGCCTCATCTCTGAATCTTTTTAACGTAGTCTATTTTTAGGCACTGAACCACAATCTTACACTATCTACTCATCTCTTTTCTCACAGCCTTTTGAGCCTGGGACATTTATTTTTGGCTTTTTGTTGTTGTTGTTGTTCAGTCATTCAGTCATGTCCGATTCTTCATGACGCCATGGACCAGAGCACACCAGGGCCTCCTGTTTTCCACTGCCTCCCAGAGTTTAGTCAAATCCATGTTGGTTGCATCGATGACACCATCCAACCATCTCATTTTCTGCTTTCCCCTTT
Organism: Phrynocephalus versicolor; assembly: GCA_023846285.1. Classification (NCBI taxonomy): domain Eukaryota; kingdom Metazoa; phylum Chordata; class Lepidosauria; order Squamata; family Agamidae; genus Phrynocephalus; species Phrynocephalus versicolor. Next base: position 59,933,642 of record JAHTLZ010003526.1, read on the forward strand.
TCCTTTTGCCTTCAATCTTTCCCAACATCAGGGACTTTTCCAAGGAGTCCTCTCTCCTCATGAGGTGGCCAAAGTATTGGAGACTCAGCTTCAAAAGCTGTCCTTCCTGTGAACATCCAGGGTTGATTTCTTTCAGGATGGATAGGTTTTATCTCCTTGCAGTCCAGGGGACTCTCAAGAGTCTCCTCCAGCACCACATAAGTGATGTCTCTGCTCTTTAAGATGCTGCCTAGGTTTACCATGGCTTCCCTCCCAAGAAGCAGGCATCTTTTAATTTCATTGCTGAAGTCACCATCTGCAGTGATCAAGGAGCCCAAGAAAATAAACTCTGTCATTGCCTCTATTTCTTCTCCTTCTATTTGCCAGGAGGTGATGGGACGGGTGGCCATGATCTTAGCTTCTTTTATGTTGAGCTTCAGCCCATTTTTTCCACTCCACTCTTTCACCCTCATTAAGAGGTTCTTTAATTCCTCCTTGCTTTCTACTCTCAGAGTAGTATCATCTGCGTATCTGAGGTTGTTGATATTTCTTCCGGCGATCTTAATTTTTCTAGCAAAGGAAATTGAGGGATATTCTCTAATCAACAGCTGGATGGCACATGCTTCATCCAGGAGGAGCATAAAGGTACATTTGTAAGAAGCTTCTTACAAGATTTGCTCAACTAAAACCCTTATTTAAAGTGCACTTTGCCTGATAACCCACTGGCTTCATCTCCAGTGCCCATTACGCAAGGCAGTGGCCTGCTGTTGTTGACGATGTTGACTTATGCAGAAATGATGGTAAAAAATCACAGTAATGCTGTGCTCAAAGCACTCCCCTGAATTCCTGAACATCTTCTCCCACCAGTCAAAGGGGTTTATGTTGTTGCTTATTTTGTTGTTGGTGGTGATTTTGCTTCATTTGCAGACTGAATCAAGATCTCTGCTGAACTCCTTCCATTTTGCTTGTCAGTCTCCCCTCTTCCCGAGAGATGGCCAAGGGTACGTGTATGAGAGTTCTTTCTATTGCACAGCTCTAGGTTGTTATTTAATTTCTCTAGATACCTGAAATCCCTAGTCTGAAAAGCCCCATGGAAGAAATTAACCTCACACTTTAAATTTAATTTATTCCTTGGACATTAAAGATGGCTACAGCCTTCTGAGGAGATGTCCATGATGCAATGAAAAACAGAATACTTACACACTGTGACCACCGTAATAACTTATGGAAGCACAGAGACCTGGTACCCTTGCCATAAGAATTTCTCTGAAATGCTCTTCACTTTTGAACATGTTTTGAAAACCACAGGGGCATTTGGACATAGAAAATGAAGTTAGACCATTGTTACTTCTTGCTAACAACTGGTAAGTCTGTGTGGCATTACAATTCCTGCGAGATTTATTGTTGGCCCCTGCTTGTGCTCTCTCATGCTCCCTTTGGTCTCCCATCCATGCAGTAATGAATCAGGACTCTGCTTAGCTTTTGGAATCAGACAGGATGAGGAGTGTATGTGTGTGCTGTGCTATGTTGATATTAGACTGGCATTTTCAGTACAGCATTGCAGGACATGATAGATGTGGCCTCTCTCTCTCTTCATCCCATCTATTTTTTTCTCTCTCTGGTCTGATGTTCCATCGGCCCGCAATATTTCAGAAGTGTAGAGAAGGTATGGGAATTTGCTTCTTTTTCTTTTTGGAAGGACATTTTTTCATCTACACATGTTCCCCAACTGTCCCACAGCAGTTGAATTGTCCAAAGTAGAAAAGCATCAGTCTCATGATGCAGTGGTTAAACTGCTGTATTGCAGCTATAACTGTGCTGACAACCTGGGGTTCAATCTCAGGTAGCTGGATCAAGGTGCACTCAACCTTCCATCCATCCAAGGCTGGTAAAATAACTGCCAACCCTGTTGGGGGAGGGAGGAATGTGTAGCCTACATAATTACTTGTAAACCACCCAGATTGTGCTTTAAGAGCTATGGGGCAGTATATAAGCAGCACACATTACTTTGCTTTGGCTTCAACATTTTTGTCTCCAGAAATAATCATGACTTGCTCTAGGACCCACTTGTTGGCCTTTGTGGCAGTCCAGCAAGCTCTCTCCAGCACCATATTTCAAACAAATCAATGTCTTTCCTGTTTATTTTATTTATTTATTTATTTATTTATTTATTTAACTTATATGCTGCCCACTACCCAAAGGTCTCTGGGCGGCTTACATTCCTGTTGTCTTTCTATAGTGTCCCAGTTCACACCCATCCATGGTTCTCTGGAATATAAGAATGTGGATGATCTTGGTCATTGTTTGGTCTCCCGTGAGAATGAATGAACCACTACAGTCAAGAATGAACCACTTTTTAACATATGTTAATAGGCAGCTGCCTGCACTCTGATAGCCATTAATAGAATTATTAATAGAATCAGCAGTCATTAGCCATGTTCAATGCCTGCTTAGTTCATAGCATCACTAAGTCAGAAATGACTTGACGGCATATAACTGTATCACAGCCAGTTTTGACTTAAGCTGTTGTATTTAATAAATTCATTTGTTGCTGCACTGAATGAAAGAGTAAAGCACTCTTTCACAGAGCCAAGTGAGTAAATGAGTCTGATATCAATGGGTTTTACTTTTACCCACAATAAGCCCTTAGGGATAAACTCCACCCAAACCACAGGAAATCATTTGATAGTCTTTGATGAGGTTTGGATCAGGTTCCTGAAGCTACCTGAGATGGCCAATCACTTTACTTATATCACTTCAAAACAAAGCAGAAGTAGCCCTATACATTGAATGAGAGATGAAATAACCTATATAAGGGTGTTACAGTCAAGTTATCCTTGGCAGGACTGCGTTAAATAAGCACACTTCAAGGTGGACTATGGCGTTTGGAATGATCCTTGCATTCACATGACAACACCGGATAGTTTGGGGAGAAGAAAGAACACCACTCATCAAACTGGCCTTATTTAATATGCTTTTCCTACTCTGTCCCCATGCTCCCATGTTCTCTCCTACCTCTCTCCTCTGCAGGCAAGTGGGAGGTGCTTTTTTTAATTAAAAAAATGGTAAGTGGCATAGCACTGAATTGGTCTGTCACCCAACTGATAAAGGACTAGACTCAAAGAAAAAAAAAGATGGATAATAAAAAAACCCTATTCCATGGGGGAGTGGAGGGAAACTGGAATTCTTTTCTTAAAGAAACTTTTTTGGGAGGTGAATTTAATTTAATTAAATTGCTGCCTGTGTGACATGAAACATCACCAGTGCAGCTTTGGTCTGACACCGGCAGTCTCACATGCCAGAAACTGAACTTAATCAGAGTAACCCTATCCACATCAAAAATACTGTAGGCCCTGCCAGTGATCCAGACAACCACAGAAAAGGGTCTGGCCGGTCTGCAGTGGCCTCTGCTTCATGCAGTTACTATAAAATAGACTGAACGTGACCACACCCAAAGCGTGACAAAAAAATGTTTGATCACACTCTTAAATCTGGTTATTTATTTATTTATTTATTTATTTATTTATTTATTTATTTATTTATTTATTTATTTATTAGATTTATATCCTGCCCATCTTCCCAAGGGGAACTCTGGGCGGCTAACAATAGTAAAACCAGGCAGTATTATTGGCTCATTATTGATTCCTCCAACCTGATAAGATGACAATCATTGTTAATGTTTTATAGAAGCCCTTCTGGCAATTCCATTTTGGATTAAAAAAAAGGCAGGGTAAGAAGAATATATACAAAGATAACTCTGTAAACCTATGGGTGTTGAATAGAGATGTGCACGAAATGAAAACAAATTTCGTTCCATTATTCATTATTCATTTGTTATGTAACAAAATGAATAATGAAAATTGTGATGAAATTGGAATGAACCGAACAGAACCACGCAAATTAGGTTCGTTACATTTCGTTTTCGTTAATGGCGACACACAATGAAATGAGCTGTTTTTAAATGTTAAAAAATGTCCTGAATATCCATAAAACCCAGCAATAATTATTTATTCTGCCTGATAATACCTACCAGGGGGGTTGGGGTCCTTAAAACGTGCATTTATGTCTTTTCTCAGATCACTGCATTTTTTTTCCTTTAAGAGGAGTTAGGGGACATCGACCCAAAATGGCTTCCAGATGCCTAATATTGATTTCTTGGGTATTAAAATCCCCTGAACATCCATAAAAACGCAGAGATAATTATTTGAAATTATTACCTACCAGGGGGTTTGGGTCCTTAAAACATTTGCTTTTGCCTTTCTCCCATTGCAATGTATTTTTTTCTTTTCCCTTTAAGGATGACACAAAATGGATTCCAACCACAAGATGGATACAAGCCATGTGATGGGATCATGTAAATTCTTGGACAATTTCAACCAATAGCATGCCCAGGTTGCAGACTGGGTAGGTGTGGCAGCCACAGAGGGCATAAAAAGCTTTGGGAGCCCCCGTCCTCCTTGCAGTCTGCAGTGGGAGTTAGGGTGGGATTGCTGTCTCTGCAACTTTAGGCCAGCCAGGCAGGTGTGTGTCTCTGTGTTCCTGCTGGCTGCAGCCTGGCTCTTAGAGGAGAGAAAGAATAGATTTCTCTTGCAGCCTCCCTGTGTGCATGTCTACCTCTCGGTGAGTACCCTCCCCTGCCCCGCAGTGCAGTCACTCTGCGGCTGCCTTACGCCCTGGGCAACACCCGCCGCTGCCTTTGCAGCCTCCCTGCATACCTAGTCTATACTGTGTCTCTGCAAGCATCATTTTTTTAGTGTTTTCCCTCTGGTCTGGGGCATTGGGGGACATCCGCGCATGGAGATGCTTTAAGTCGCGCAAAAAGCGGGTAAAAACAAAAAATGAAAAATGAAAAAATGGAATGAATTTTTTTCAAAAAATTCACAAAAAATGAAAGTGAACTGAAACGGACCTGCAATGAAAAACAAAAACCTCAAACGTCATTTTTTTCATTTGTGAAATGAAACTGAAAAACGAAAAACTGAAATGTCATTTTTTTGATCTAGTGTTGAACAGTATGTGAAATTAAGGCAGCATAGTTAGCCTTAACTAAAAATCCAGAACTTCTTCTGCAAACCAGATGTTACAGGAAGCAGATGTGGGGTATCACTTGATTTTTAAGTCATGCTGTCTGAATGGTACCCCATATTTATTTATTTATTTTATTTATTTTCGATTTTATATACCACACCTATTTCCCGACGAGAACTCAGGGCGGTTCACACAAAAGAGATTAAAAGGTTAAAAACAGTAGCTGTCAATAGCATCCAAGCGACAATCAGATTTGGCGGGGAGCAACCCCAGATAGAATAGAGAAAGAAGAACTCCTAAAGACATATAAATATCAGGTTATTTGGTTACCTAAGGTAACCTAAGGTAAACCTTTATGTACTGGGAAACAGAAATGCTGAAAAGATTCCTCCCTTTGAAAAAAAGAAATGAAAGCAGTTGAAAACACAGAACTGTCTCCATGTTCAGCTTAGATGGCTGCCGACTGCCAGCATGCTAGTAAGATGAGTATTTGGCTGTGAATTAAAAACAATCACTCGGGATGCTTGCCATGCTAAGATAAAAGGAAAAACTTACATTTACCATTCAGACAAATCAATTCAAGATAAAGCCTAGACCTGATCACAGAAATTCCTAGAACAGGCTTTGCCCTAAACAGGTGGACTGAATATCATCATGGAAGTTAGTCGCTTATCAGTTTGTGATCCTCATCACTACCACAACTGCTTCATTTCAATACAATGTTGTTGCCATTATTTTAACAGATTACACATGTCTGGAGAATGTTTCCATGTCTGTTTCAGAAAATATTTCAAAGAGGATGATCAAATCCTTGGCTCTCTTCTAAAATATCTTCTTTACTTGAACACCACATTATCAATTTGCCAGAAGATTCTTCTGGAATAATGCCAAAGTTCAGTCAAAGTTGGCTGTAGAATGTCTGGGTTGCAACCAGTAACCGGAAAGCACTTGTGTGGTCAAGAACTGAGAATTAACTCCATGCAGTTTCCTTCATTGAAATATGATCTGCTGTAGCTACCTGGGGAAGCCCACTTGACTACTTGATACAAAGGCACTTGCTGGCATTTAAGAGGCAAGGAGAAGCCTAATGCCTGGTTTTTATATATCGACTTGAAAATATATTTTGGCTTGAATAGAGTCAATCTGAAGCGTTTATCTTCCTGCTATTTTATGACTGAATGTGCTTTTTTGAAGGTTCCAAAATTTTCTTTCCCTTTCTTATATATGTGCATCATTTGGAGTACATGATAAAAATGTAACAAAGTATTGCAGAAATGGTTACCAATGTACAATAATCACCAATAGTTGCTAATTTACTTCCTGAAATTCCAAAAATCTGTGATTTTACAAACACCATCTCACCTTCAGGTTTTAGGATTTCACTAAATTTTTAACCTTGTTCCTTTGTTCCACAGCCATATACCAGCAGGGCCACCAGTGATGAGGAGTAAAAAGTGCACAAAAATAATAACAGCAAGAATGTTATAAAATTGTAGAATAATGTATAATCCATTCATCATAATGTTCATATCTCAGTCTGTCTATCTATCTATCTATCTATCTATCTATCTATCTATCTATCTATCT
>JAHTLZ010003526.1:59940245-59952251 GCA_023846285.1 Phrynocephalus versicolor
ATCTATCTATCTATCTATCTATCTATCTATCTATCTATCTATCTATCATAGCACCCCCGTATCTGCTGTCTGGCAAGGGTCATAGAACTGAAATCATTTTAAAAAAAAAAATATTGCTCCGCCCTCCCTCTGTCAGCGCTATTTTATTTTCTCCCACCACCCCCTCCGTACTTCCTTTCCCTTGCTTTCCTCCCACTTTCTCTCTCAAATTCTCCCACACAATCGGCAGGTGCTGATGGGTGATCTCCCAGCCAAGCAATGGGCATGCCAAAAAGAATGCATGCCCTACCACTGGGCCAGAAAGTCTGGCACAACAAGTCTTAAAAGGGAAGAATGGATCATTCTAAGGAGAAGCATTTGAGGACAGGGTCAATTTCTTTTTTTAAAAAAAAAATCCAAACTGTGCGTTCAGTTGTCCATATACAGTAGTATCCTATGTCTATATACCAGTGTGAACAGACAGACCAGTCGGAACAGGCACTTTACCAGAAGGCAGATTCATCCTCTTGATCAAAGCTTGCTTTAGAAACTCAATACTGTTAGTGCCCTGCCCTTTAATTACTTGCTCTGTTACGGCTAACTTTCCTGTTATATTTGTGTTCTTTCCTCTCAAAACAAAGCAAAAAGCAGATAAGTAAAAATTGTGGGAGGGGCGAGGGGCGAGGATGTTCTCAAAATGTTAATCCAAAACACTCTGGGTGCCAAGAGGAAGCAACTTGAACTCCTATCTGTTTCTACCTAGCACAAGACATAGAAAATACTAGTGATTTGGTCTGGTTGACATGTGGAAGTATTCTTTTTATTTATAATAGTGATTTAATGTTTAATACTCCAGTGGGTTTTTTTTTTTGGGGGGGGGACTATGAAGTAACTGGAGAAAAGCCCTATATCTGAGAAACTGGGTGGTTTGTGTCCTTCTATAGCAAGGTTAATAGTTCTTCCTCTAGACTTTTTGAAAATATCTGATGGTGGGAGAGGGTCAAACTCTATAGCATTGTCCTGGCCGATGATGGGTAGAACCTGTGATAGGGCTCCTTTTTCCAGAGGCATGCATGACTGTCTAAAGCACTGACCCCATTAAAAGTATTGCTTTGACCAACTATAAGTTTTTTTTTGTTTGTGGAAGAAGCAGACCTATATTTATTATGGTGGTTCTGTTGTTTGTAGAACTGTGGTTGTAATTTCTAGGTGTGTAATTTCTCTGAGGGTGATTTATTCTTCTTAAAAGAATATGGACATGATCCTACATTATTAAAAACATTGTTTTCAAGGCTACTAATGACATATGGAGAAAGTGGATGTTATGAATTCCATTATAGTTCCACCCTCTTTTGCTGCCTAACTCTCTACATCCGAGTATGTTGCCTTGCCCAAATAAGTCACATGGAATGTGAATGGCCAGACAAACACATAAATATAAATACATATAACCAGACTCCCTACATAGTGATGTGAGATACCATTCTCCCTTCTTGCAATCTCATTAGGAAGAGTAACCTTTTATCCAGATCTGACTTTCCATCCAAACATTGTGTCTCAGCTTCACACTGGTCATTCACAACTCTGGATACTCCCTATTCTTTTCCCACCAGTGATAGAAAAGATATGGATGCTAGGTGCATTTTAGTGTTCAACATGGCCAGCTACACTTTCAGAAATGCTGTATGATGTGTCACTATACTTTGAAAGACCAGGTGCAGAGGGCGGGGGGGGGGTGCCATGTTGTCTGTAATGAAGCCAGACAGGGTTAATTGATGAATTTGCAAACATAACCATTCTATTCCACACATACATATAAGAAGACATCATGGATGGCTTTCTCCTAGAGATGGGCATGAAACGACCATTTTTTCGTTACCGTTCTCCATTATTCATTCCGTTACGTAACGGTACGAATAACGACCGTTACAATGGGACAGGCTCTAACAGAACAGAACCAAGAAAATTTTATTCAGTTCTGTTTGGTTCCGTTACTGGCGTTGTGCCGCTCGCGCAATGAAAAATGGAGCAGCCGAGGGTGGTGAGAGGGGGGCTGGGATCCCGCCTCCATGCACGGAGGCGGTATCCCAGCCCCCTGTCCAGCCATCTCTGATTGGTGAATGACAGCCCACCGGGCTGTCATTCAACAAGTGGAGGGCGGCAAGAGGGGCCTGGGCCTGGTGGAGCCTCTTTGCCCCCTCCCCGCTGGAGCCGACACAAGACTTTGCCAGTCTCACGAGAAGAGGTGGGATCCGATCCCTTATGAGGGCTGGGCTCTGGGATCTCGGCTTCTTCGTCAGCACTCAGCAGGCTTTGGAGGGGAGGATGGAGGAGCTCAGCTGCACCTGGTGACATCTTGGCCACATGGCGAAGTGGCGACGGTGCAGCCGGCTCAGAAGCAGTAGCAGAGAGCATCCTTGGAGCACGGGGGGAGTGCAGTGGCAAACCCCCACAAGTTTTCCGGGTCTAGGCTCGGGTGTGTGTGTGGAGCGGCGGTCTGCTGGGGCAGCGGCACCCGGGGTGGAGTGGTTCCAGGGGAGAACGGCCCCAGTTAGGGTGGTGCTGCATGGGGCTCTGGGGTAGCGACCCAATGGGGGTGGCGGATGGAGCGGCGGATCAGTCCTCGGGGAGGGGGCCCAAGGGAGGGCAGTGCTCGGCGGTGCTCCAGGGGTGGCGGCCTGTTGCGGTTGGTGACCGGAGCAGCGCCCGGCTCCGGGAGGGCTCCCCATGGCTGCAGGAATGCTCTCCCAGCCCGCATGCCTCCAGCTTCAGTGGCGCCTGGCCCTGTGAGGGCTCCCTGCTGCCGCAGCTTGCCACACCCGAAAAATGAAGAAACGGAACGAAGCGGGGCCCAGGGCCTGAATAAAAAACACGAAACACCATTTTGGCATTTCATGTCCATCTCTACTTTCTCCATTCTTGGGGAGTTTGCTTTAGGGAAGGGTCTTCCATACAGTGAGATTCAATGTGCTTAATTCCAGGTGATATACACAACTGTTGTTGCACATCAGAAGAGCTGTCTACAGTAGTAATGTGAAGACATCTGAAGCTATTAGAAGTAGATTGGTAAATCATGGTTGATGTGGCCACCATGGTTGGATTAATATGACGCCGCCCCCTTTTTTTTTGTTCTGCCTGATTTGGTGGAAAAGTGGAAAGAGGTACATCAGAAATCCTGACCACTTAAGAGTAAAAACTTCTATGAAGTGGCAGCCCTAAGTTGCCCATCCGCAGTATCTCAGGTATTTGTGGTGTTTCATCAGGAGGGAAAGAGTTCTAATTGTGGGTTTTCTTCACATTCAGGTATATGCCTCTGTATTTTGAGAACTCAGAAAGTCTGCTACCTGACTGTCTTCTCCTGTTACCTGAATAACTATAGGACAAATCAGCCCACTTATAAACAATTCCCACAGTGCCAATGTTAGTAGAAGCAGCGATATGGAATGAGTGCTTCCCTGCTAAAGACAGCCAATAGTTCAAAGTGATTTCTGTTATATACTGTATGAACCACAAGAACGATATAAAATATTTCTCGTTGCATGGGAAAAATAAGTACTAATAATTGGATGTGTGTGTGTGAGAGAGAGAGTGTGTGTGAGAGAGAGCGTGTGCACAGAGAGGAAATAACAGCAATGCCAAATACTCCATTATTTGCACAAGGACCATATTTAGGCCTTCATTGCTCACTGGTACTTACAGAAGTAATCCTGCTGCTTGTAAATCATTTCTTTCAAACTCTGATCTTGGTGTTCATGCCAAAGACGCCCAAGTCACCATCTACTGAAATCCAAAGGTTGTAAGAGCCTAAAGAAAGAGGTTTAAATAGATGGGTTTTTCTCCCTTCTGGATTGAATGTCAAGCAGATGTCTGCTAATGGGAAAGCATAGCAGCCAGAACAAAACATAGGCTCACAACATAAGATAAATGCCATACATCCTGGCATTTATCTTTTGATATCACAATGCCAATACCAGAACATGGTAGACCTCAGATTCATCCTTTCTTTGTCCTTGAAGAGGGATCATTGTTCAGTATTCTGCAGATGTCCACCCGCTACACCCATTGCAAGGCTTTGAACAGGTGGCTTTTTGGAAACGTGATCCGTCAACACACCATATTCCAAGTATGTGTACTTGTTAAGCCACGCTGCCATGGCTGTCATAATTAGCAGCAATCCTGTCTGGTTTGAGAGCTGTATGCCTGTGCTAAGCATGAAAATTATTTTTGATTTGACTGCCCGGGGCAAGAAGGAGGCAGGATATGAAAGTCCCTTGGAGTCCACACAATTGTTGGGGCAGTGCCAAGCACAGGTAGGGCTCTGGCCCCAGGGAAGCTTGAAGCATGAAAGATATTACAGTGACATGAAATGAGGACACCATCGACGTGCCCTTAAAAGAGAACATTATTATTCCAGGGAACTAGAAGAAAAGATGCAAAAGTCAAAGAGACAAAAAAATTAAATGCACATCCCAAGAAGCCAGAGTGCTCCCTTCCCTCTTGTCCTCCTATCATCAGGTGAGAACCTTTTCCCCTCTGCCAAGCAGGTGTTGTGTCTAGGAAATTTTCTAATTAGTAAAATGTAGATATTTTAAAATGTTTTCTAAAACCCTGTTTTCAGTCCTGACTGATGCTTAATATTTTTTAACATATAGTTTTGTGTGACATTTTGATCATGTTATTATTTTATGATCTTAATTGTTGTGAGCGGCCTGTGGGGAGAAAGGTGTCATAATAAAATAATAATAATAATAAAGCACGATGCACCAAACTCCAGGCAAAACCAGGCAACTTTATTTTTTCCTGATTAGGCCCATGGATGTGTCTGGATCTGCACCTTCTGCTATTTCTCATGAAAATATATTGGGTGTTCTTCTTACCCAATCTGGAGCACTGCGTGTCTTTTAATTCCTTTTGTTACAGACATAACTAACCATGGGTTCATTAACTCCTACTGAAGTCAATGAATCATCTCTGCTTTGGTTTGGTGCTATCTTGTCTGAAGTGTGAAGTAACGCAGTTTGTGTCATATGTTGCAGAAGCCTCTCCCTATTTAACAAAAGGTATCAGTTTTGTAAGATCCACAGAAAGAGCTGGTAATTTACTGGTTGCCCTTGTGCTTCTTGATGAATGCAACAGAGTTCAAGATTAGTTACTTTCTCCCTGAAATCAGCTATCTACATCTTCCTTGCAACAGTACACAGGCTGCATTGCCACAATCACCCACTTCATGACTGCAGAAAAAAAATGACAAATACTAGAAACATGCTTGCAACTAGGGATGGGCACAAAACGGAAAAATAGCATTTTGTTTCATTTCTAGAGTAGTTTTGTTACAAAATGAATTTTAAAGTAGTTTCATTACAAAACAAAACTAAATGAAATGAAATGTGATTTTAGGTAACCCACTGAAATTTGCAAACATTTGGGGGGGGCACAGAGCTGAGTTATGAAGCTCCAAAAGGGGGTGCCCAGGTAGACTGAGACAACTGAACAGGCTAAATTTATAAGCACTCCAGTCCCAAAACCCACCTCAGTTATGCCAGATGCACCTTTGTCACTGTGTCTCATGACATAACCTCCTTCCAGTGGTGTGGCAAATCCATCCTGGTCACAACAGCCTCCCTGGCTTAGCAGAGGGCTGGAATTAAGCTTGCAGCTAAATTGATGAGGTACCGAGGTGTGTCTCAGTTGTGCAGTTGGGTGCATGGTCAGGCATGCAAGTGAGACACAACCCAGCGCCTTGTCTATTAGCTGCAATGGCAAGTTATGCAAATCTTAAGCAAACATCAGGGTTTTGACCACAGTCATTGGACCATATTTAAGAAGTCAGGCAGATGGTGACATCTTCTACTTGGCAATACACACGATCACATTTTAAAAATTTCTGAGATGCAACACTGACTTGATTTCTATGAGTTAAGCATTTTTCAAAGCAAAACATGCAGTTTGACAGAATCACGCCTATATGCACAACATGACATGCCACAATCCTGGAATGCATCTTACGTCCTTTTGGTCTGGAGAATGAGATTGCTCAAAGAAGTGTTTATTATTCTGTCTCCATACTGGTTGCCTTGTGCATCTTTCAAATAAAACAGCCTTCTTGCCAGCTTGCTTAACCGAGTGCTTTGTCCACATTCCTGCACGGCTTGTACTCATTGTTGTACGGGAAGCCTGCGGTTGATCAAGGCAAGCTTGCTACTGTCATCTATCACTGTCACTTTTATAACCAATTTAAATAAACGTATGTGGGCCTTGGTTGGGGATGCATTGTGTTCATGGGGGTGGGGGTTGCGGGACAATTGAACTTGGTCTCTCTGTGGGGTGAGGGGTGGGTGGAAAAGTCTCTTATTTGATTAATTGACAGGAGCATATGGTGGAGTCTGCATGAGCTTTTGGAAAGAAAAGCAGTAGAAGACAGAGTGATATAAGAGATATTACTGGGAAAAGAATCTGCGTCCTTTTTATTTTATTTTATTATTACTTTAGAATGTGATAAGGATAATAGGCTACTTTCCTAAAAATGCATCTGCCCCCTCTTATGTTTCCCATCTGTTGCCTCTGACCCCATCTTAGAAGCAGATGACAAAACACACTGAATTCACTCAAGTACAAAACAGTATTTGTCTACATTATGGAAACATATAATTTAGCTGTTGGGTTTTGCTGAGATTCCTGTTAGTTGTGGGCATTTGCTGTCACACATCAGTCATGTGCGGTGAATGCCTATGCTGACTCGTTAACTTGTGTCAAGTCACTGCTTAATTTTTTACCAGTGGACCTAGATAGTATAATTTTAAGATGGATTCTTGTTATTATCATTACAGTTATACCTTTCTTTCAGTGAGCTCAAGGTGGTATACAGGGCTCATCTTGGGGTCAGGTTTTTATCCTGTGTAATATAGGTCAGGCAGTGAGGAAGAAAACCGGTCCAAGATCATCTTGTGAGTTTTGTCGTTCAGTCTGGACTTGGATTTGGCTTTACTATGCCCCAGTTCAATGTTCTAACCATTATAACTGTTGCAGAATTTTGAATTTATTTTAAAATTATCTCTGCTATGCAGTAGAAGTACAGAGAGTCACAGAGGAGAATAGCTTCAAGTACCACAGATTGTCCATCTCTTCCTTATTAACTGGCATTTAAGTTCCATGGACATGGGGTCACGAAGAGTCGGTCATGACTGTAATGGCAAAACATAAACACAATTTCTAAATAACTTACTCTGAGACATTTGTCAGAGAAGGAATAAAAATATTTTATTATGTGTGTTTCTGAACAGATAAACAGCAAATCAACAGTCTGCTTCTAACAGACTACAGAGAGGGGAAGAACACTGAGCTGAGAGAGGCGGGGCTGTCTTTGAATTCAGAGTTGAGGAGGAATGATTGGTCAGTGCTGGATAGATTGACAGTCTTCCCAGCCCAGTAAGGTCCTTCCCAGCCACACCTACTTTAGTCTGCATGTGTGGTTGTAAAAACACCAACAATAGTCACTCTTGAATTCTAGTATGAATCATTTAATTGGGAATGATCCTTGTGGATTGTTCTCCACAGGGTGAAGAAGCTTTTTGGGAAATGAGCTTTGGTTCAAACAGAGGTTTGCCTGGCTGTGGCAATGTAGTAGTACACCAGTGTTTGGGTTTAGGTTTTCATTTTTTTAACTGGTGTTGAAAATGGATATGTTAGTAAAGCTGTAGGCTCTTGTGACAGGATATAACTGTGAAGCTGCCATAAATAGCACAGTGGAGTTGCCAGCTGAACTTCCCCATTCCTTCCAGCTGCTAATAGCCCTTGATATGCCGTTCATGGGAGCAATAACAACTCAGCTTCTTATAGCCATTGAGGAGATGGATTGCAGCATTCATGAAAGCACAGTTGGAGCCTCTACTTCTGAGCAAAGACATAAAGCACAAAATTCAGGAGGAAAGGAGGAGGAGCGCATCATTTTCCCAAGAAGGATTACCGTTGTGTCCAACTTTTTAAAGAAAAATGAAGCCTTTTAAATCAGACGGCACAACAGAGCCTCTATCATTAAGATTTATTTCCCATTTAGAAAGTCCCAGGGCAAAGAGGGAAACAAAGCAATAGCCAGCAGTGAAAGCCAGCATTTTGGAAGGGCTTGAAACAATTACAAGTACACGTTAGTTAACTGTCAAGCCTAATCTAACTTGAAAGCTTGCCTCCCTTATTAACTCCTTAGCCCAGTAAGAATTTGGAGTCTAGGCAGGCTTTCTTCTTGACAGAAATGGGGGGGGGGTCCTTGTTTGATTTATTTATACTAAGAGTTGTAGGCCTTACAGCTCAGATTTTAACCCAAAGCAATAGTTGGTCACAACTGTAATGACACAACAACCACTGAACAGTCTCAAGAGAGCTGTTGAGAGTTTTTCAGGCTATTTGACCATGTTCTGGAAGTTTTTATTCCTCACATTTCGCCAGACTCTGTGGCCAGCATCTTTCAGAGAGCCTCTTCTGAGGGCAAGGAGCTCAGGGAACTAGCACAGTGAGAAATCCTAGTTCCCCGAGCTCCTTGCCCTCTGGAGATGCCAGCCACAGAGTCTGGTGAAACATCAGGAAGATAAACTTCCAGAACACAGCCAGAGGGCATGAGAACCTCACAACAGATATCAGATCCTGGCCGTGAAAGCCTTCAAGAATACAATCTCAAGATAATTGCTGAAGCTAAGGATCAAGAAAACCCAAGCCAAAGAAGAGCCAAAGGATGTGAATCTTGTATCCTCTCACTCTTAGAGCAGAACTGAGGGGGGAAAGTCACTCCATTTGCCTTGCAGCATTTTTCTTCTTCTACAGGCTTATTCCCCATCCCCCACCCCACAAAGAGGTCTTCCCACAAATGTTGTGGGATTTCCAAAACAACTTTATTGTCATTAAAAACAAACAAACACCAAGTTGAACAGAACTTGGATTGGATAATTCCTTCACAGGATAACTTCCCAGGACAGTTGTCACCAGATGGCCCATTAAGGTGTGCAGAATCTGGCCACATCTGGCACAGAGCCTTAGATGGAAAAATAAAACAACTGCACAAATAAAAGGATAAATGAAACTAGGATTGTGTTTTTATAGGAAGCTGGGAATGCTCATTGAGGTAAGATGAAGTATCACTAGGGACTCTGGGCATGGTGAGACTTTAAAAATGCTGAGGACAAGAAACTTTGTGAGTGTTTGTTATATACCTTTAGAAGACAATACTAGACTAGTTGGCTGTCTCAGGCTTAGTAGAAAATTAAACAAATTCTTCTCACATCTAAAATATACTTGGAGATTGAACATTTACTATGCTCGTCTATAGTAATTTCGAGCCTAGATTTACTAATGCCAAAAGACTGTGGGCGTTGCGGTCGAAAACATCCAGCATACCGAAGGTTCACCACCACTGCTTCCCTCCTCATTATCTTTTAAGTTATGATGTCGCATTATATGTCCATCCATGTTAACCATAACCAATGCTGGATTCCTGTATCATCAGAGTTTGCAAACCAAACTCAAAAACTGTTTTTTCCAAACACTGATAAATTTAGGGAACTGAATCAATATTTACTGTGTCCAGGCAGGGAAGACATAATGCAAGTGGTAGACTGAATTTAATCATTAGTCTTCTATCTCTTTGTTTTCTTCAAATAGTATTGCCTTCACTGAGCAGCCTCAGAATCTCTTTATAATTAATGTACTATTATTATTTTTGTTAAGTGAACCTGAGTTATGTGATTTTGAATAAGTACTTTAAAAGCTTCTTACTGAATCAGCCTTATATGCTGCTAGTTGAATAGACTTTCAAAAATGAGCAAACAAACAAAAGCCTCAGAATCTTTAAGCCAATGGTTTCCAACCCTGGGTCTCCAGATGTTCTTGGACTAAAACTTCCAGAAGCCTTCCCCACTAGCTGTGCTGTCTAGAATTTCCAAGAACATATGGGGATCCAAGGTTAGGGACCATTGTCTTAAGCATTAAATCTAGAATGGAGAACTTCTGGCTGTCCAGCTACTTTGAACTACAGTAACCCCTTATTGTTGATGTTAGCTAGGTCTTTTAGGAGCTAGAGTCCAAACCATCTGGAGAACAAGTCCTCCCTCTGTATTTGCTGCTCCACCCACAAGTGATCAGTGGTACATCAGTGGATCATAGTGTACCTTTCAGGCACCCATCACCCCTAGCATGGTTAGATGATGGAGAACATTTCTCTCTCTCTCTACTGAGTCCATCAGATCACACATGAGTAAAAAGGCATAACCTGACTTGTTAACTCTTACTGACTTTAACATGGATTTGTAAGCACTAACAATGAGTCTAATGTTTTCAGCATGGCAAAATGCAAGATGACACATTAAGATGAGGAAGCACTCCAAGTACAGAACACTTGCACTCGTTGGCCCGAGACATTCATGTTAATTATGTCTGTGTCATTGAACTTCTTCAAGAATGCTTGCACAGTCTCTCTGCTCCTGATTCGTGAAGTCCGTCTTGAGAAGTTGTGCCAGCCAAAGAGAAGAAGCAGCAAAGAGGGAAGGGACACAGTAAAGCATGAATTGCCTAAGAACCGGCTGTTTACTGTTATAGCTTTTTGGAAGGCAGTGTCTATTTCACAGCACAGCACCAAAACCAAAGGGAGTGGGATTTTAAAAAGTATTTAAACATGATAGTTGAATGGTAGATGCCCAGTAGATAGAATGATACAGAAAGCAAATGCTGCATGCAACACATTTAAATGGATGGGGCAATTAAAAATCTTTGGGAGGTGAGCACATGAGCCTCAACTCTGCGAACACTAAGGTATACTGGGATGATCAAAGACTTGCCTTTGTGTAGAGAACAAGTTATCTTTTGATTCATACCTGCATCACTTGAGATCTGAAAATATGAGATCCTCACAACAGAGGCTCCCTTCTGAGTTTTATTTCCCTTTCCAAACACCTATGCCAATTCCTCCAGGTCCATCACTCCATCAGATCTGGCTGCCCTGCTAGGTACTACCAGTATTACTACCATTGCAAACCCACCGCAAATGTGACCTCATTAGTCCTCACTGGAGATATGGATGGAAAAAAAAATCATGATATTGGATATTCATTAAATATTCATCCATTCATATTTATCAGATCCAGAGACACCAACAAATACAAAGGGATAAATATTTTCCCTCCCTCCCTCCCTCCCCCCCCTCTCTCTCTTGTTTCATCTTAGATAGTCCATAACTGTCTTTTAAAAAGCCCCCTCCCCCGAAGCCCACCCAAACACCCTCTGACACTTCCTTACCTTAATGGGAAGGTAAAAAAAACATATATTGGGATGGATAAATATTTCTGGTCACCTGGGAACAGTATTCCACAACATGATAGCATCATTTTTCCATTTCCGCAGGATTGCCCAGATCCACCAGTACCTCGATTAGTCCTCCCTGGGGACAGTTGTGCAGGCCCTTGTGATCTCGAGGATCTACTACTACAATGCCCTGTATGTGGGGTTGCCCTTGACCCTTGTCCGGAGGCTCCAGCGGATGCAGAATGTGGGTCAGCCAGAATGGTGGTGGGTGCTCGTAGATTTGATCACATCACCCCAGTTCTGGCTCGCCTGCATTGGCTGCCCATTGCCCTCTGGATAAGGTTCAAGGTCCTAGTTTTGATTTTCAAAACCCTCCATGGCTTGGGATCAGAATACCTGTCAGAGCACATCTCCTAGAGGTCAACTGGGGGCAGGCCCACTAGAATGGCACAGGTGCACTCACTTAGGGTGGCCACACCCAGGGAGGCACGGAAATCGCGCCTTCTCTGTGGTGGGCCCCACGTTGTGGAATCATCTTCCTAGTGAGCTGTGCCTAGCACGGTCCCTGCCTGCCTTCAAAAAGGCTCTGAAAACCTTCCTTTTTAAGGAGGCATTTGGCAACCTTTTCACTTAATTTTTTTTTGCCGAATTTATACAAACAGGTGTCTACCCTCCTTTGATGAGAGTTCTTTCTTTCTTTCTTTCTTTCTTTCTTTCTTTCTTTCTTTCTTTCTTTCTTTCTTTCTT
>JAHTLZ010003526.1:59952261-59963360 GCA_023846285.1 Phrynocephalus versicolor
CTTTCTTTCTTTCTTTCTTTCTTTCTTTCTTTCTTTCTTTCTTTCTTCACAAGGTACAAAAGGATATCTGATTAATTCACAAGACGAAGAGCACAAGGGGATCAAAGACATGTAACACCCACATAGGTCCTTTAAAGATGTGTTTGCAACAGGAACAAAACAAACCTGAAGTAACCTCATGCTTAGAAAATGGCAACCATTTCAGCTAACTTGCTTAGGTTTCTTACACCTTAGGATTTTAACATCCTCAAAAGAAAAAAGAAAAACCAAATCCTGTCTGTGAATCTGGTCAAAGCAGCTACAGCCTCTCGTCTCCATTCTTCCTCTACTCTGCCAAGAATCTTTGGGTGAACAAGCTATTGTGCAAGCTTCTTGCACTTGACTGAATGTTGTGTCTAAGTAAAAAAAAGACCTTTGATCATGGTAATATCAGGCAACATGCAGGGCATACTTTTTATATTGTCTAAGAGCACCAGTCACTGCAAAACTATATTTGATGCTATCAAATATGAAACAGCTTTTTTAAAAAAATAAGTCCAGGACTTTCAAGTCTCTTTATGAAAATATTTGTTCCTGTGTGTGTGTGTGTCTGACAATGCGAATGCCTTTTTTAATTAAAAAAGAATTGCATTAGGTTTAGAAGGAAGATTAAAAGGGTGGCACTCGGAGCTCTTTCTGTGGGTACCCGACATCGCCCCTTCATAGCCACCTCTATTCAGGTTAAATTGCTGTATTGGCACTTTGCAAAAAGAAAAGTGGGTTGCAGTTTGGGCACTCGTTCTCTAAGAGAGTCACCATCACTGATCTAGACCATGTCAAAGCCTGTTATATGGAGCCGTAAAACCTTTAAAAAGCACTTTACCTGGCAAGCACACTCACTCTTGGGGATTAAAAAAGTTTGTCACCTATTTTGAATTTCAAGCACCATCTGTTTACCGATAGGAGCTTCAGATGGAACATTGTACGGCTGTATCGTCCATACAAGAACTCTGATAGTTACTTCTTCAGAACTCAGAAGCAGGCAGTGAAGACTGCAAAAATACCAACTTTCCTTACTCCTCACAAACAGATGACAAGCTGCTGCCACATAAATGCACAAGCATTGCTACTTCAAATCAAACCACATCCAGATGCTCTGAGGAAGAAATGGAAGCAGGCTGCAAAATATTAAACATGAAAGTTCAGCTATCAACACCTTAGCAATCTCATTAAGTTTTATATATCTGAAAGGCACTAGATGCTCATGCATATGCATATGGGCATGCACATGTCCACATATTTATTAGTTCAGCACATACTTAGTTTATCAATCACATGACAGTAGCAGAATAGTATTCATGCGCAGAGTTAGTTTTATAAATATAGATGAAAGTTCCTGCCAGAGAGCTTTAAAACATTAGGGGAAAATAGCATGCAGTCTGCCAGAGATACTAACAAGTTTCTGACTTAGATAACAGGGTAGTTACACCTCAAAATTGCTTCCCAAGAGTTCTGTTTATTTGTCTCAGATGATCTCTGAAATAGGTAGAGTTAAGAATATGAAATAAGGTGCCACTGATTAACTTAAATGGCTAGATTACATGTCTATTCGTTATGATTGCAGCAACAACACAACATATGATGCTCTGTACAATTACAAAATACTAGATAGGGGATTTAAAGGGGGAAAGGGGCAAGTTCAGATTAATTCTTTTCCTCATTCATGGCATTTATCAGTCATGGAATATGTCAGACTCATGTTAATGAGTGAACATGGTATTTTCTGACTTAATATGCCTATGTTTCAGCTCTCTGAATCTTGCCACTTATCAAAATAGATTTAGGATTTAAGTAAATTACAGTTCACTAGAGATGGGCACGAACTGAAAAAAATGGCATTTCATTTTGTTTCATTTCGTTAAGGAGTTTGTTTTGTTTCGTTTCATTTTTTGTGAATTTTCATGAAAAGTTCATTTCGTTGTTTCGTTTTGTTTTTGTTTTGTATCCTACTGGACCGGCTCTCTGAGGTGGGAATCGGAGGCTCTGCTCACAGTTGGCTCCGTTCCTTCCTGGAGAGCCGGCCCCAGTACGTTCAGCATGGGGGGGGGAGTTATCGGCCCCTTGGATTCTCCCTTGTGGGGTGCCACAGGGGTCGTCTCTGTCCCCCATGCTGTTCAACATCTACGTAAGGCCGTTGGTGGGGGTCATCAGGAGTTTTGGAGTCTGCTGTCATCAGTACGCTGATGACACGAAGCTCTATCTCTCCTTTTCCACCTCTGCAGTGGAAGCTGTGGGGATCCTCGATGGGTGCCTGGAGGCCGTACTGACTTGGACCGGGGCAAACAGGCTTAGGCTCAACCCCGAGAAGACGGAGGTTATGTTCTTTGGGAGCTCGCCGTCGGGGTACAGTGGCCCTCTCCCCTGCCTGGGGGGAGTCTCCCTCCAGCTCGCGGATAGGGTGCGGAATCTGGACCCGGCGCTTACCATGGAGTCCCAGGTGGCGTCGGTAACCAGGTCCGCCTATTACCATCTCCGTCGGATCACCCAGATCCGCCCGTACCTGGACGCAAACTCTCTGAGAACAGTGGTCCAAGCACTGGTGATCTCGAGGCTGGACTACTGTAACGCCCTCTACATGGGGTTGCCCTTGACTCTTCTCCGGCGTCTGCAGCGGGTACAGAATGTGGCGGCTAGGATGGTGGCTGGTGTGCGTCGTCATGAACACATCACACCAGTCCTGGCCCGCCTGCATTGGTTGCCCGTTGCAGCCCGGATTAGATCCAAGGTCCTGGTTTTAGTTTATAAAACCCTCCATAGCTTGGGACCGGACTACATGGCAGAGCGTATCGCTCAGCGATCCACCTCGGCCCGTCCCATTCGGCAGGCGCGAGCGCACTTGCTGCGGGTCGCCACCGTCCGAGAAGCCCGGAAGACAAGTACTCGGACCCGGGCATTCTCGGTGGCGGCCCCTAGCCTTTGGAATTCCATCCCTACCGAAGTGCGCTCTGCAGAGTCCCTGCTAGCCTTCCGGAAGGCTTTAAAAACCTACCTTTTCCAAGAGGCCTTTGGCGATTCTTATTCTTAGTTTTTTTTTTTTCCTTTTCTCTTCTCCGCCATCATACGCTTTAGTTGATGAGGTGCCACTAGGTTTTACTGTTCTTAAATTTATTGTTGTAATTTTATTTGTTTATCCTTGTACTTGTATGGCTAACATAGCCCTTGTAAGCCGCTTAGAGTTCGTTTGAAGATAAGCGGGATATAAATGCAAAAATAAATAAATAAAATAAATAATTCATTATTCATTTTTACCCGCTTTTTTCCCAGTGCCCACTGTGTGGCCCCTGGGAGCTGGGAGGTGCCTATGAACGGGTGTGGGAGGAATAAAGAGGGGGAGTTGTGTCAGAGCTGCACTGCTCTGGTCGCCTAACCGCAGCCTCCTTATCTCCCCTCCCGATCGGCCCCACGATAATGGGCCACAGGAGGTAGGTGCAAGGGGGCAGCAGCTTTGAATCCGCACTGCTCTGGCCAACTAAGCATGCCCTCATTATCCCCCCTCCCGATCAGCCCCATGATAACGGGCCGCGGGAGGGAAGTGCAAGGGGGCGGCTTCGAAGCCACACTGCTCTGGCTGCCTAAACGTGGCCTGCTTATCTCTCCTCCCGAGGCTGGGCTGAGGCTCAAGCCCACCGCGTCCCTCGATGGCACCAATGAGGTGCGTGCTCCCTCCATGCAGCTCAGCGCAAAAGGACCTCCAGACCAGGGAGGAGACATCTCTGCCCCCCATTAACGAAACAAACCGAACTGAACCAATTTTTCTTGGTTTGTTTCATTTCGTGTTAAATTTGCCCCTAGGGGCGTTATTTGTTTTGTTACATAATGAAATGAATAACAAATAATGAAACAGAAAAAAAATTGTTTCGTGCCCATCTCTACAGTTCACTTATAGAGCTAGAGTGCTTGAACTATGTGAGTATTTAGGCAGGATATTCAACATGGGAATGATCCAACCCAATGGTTGTCTCCTAACCAAAATCAAGTTTAAGTGAAAAGGCATTTATCTTGCCTAATGGTGTAATAATATTTGCAAATTTGTCATCTCAGCGAAAGGGGGGCAGTGTCTTGAAACATTGATAGTCATATTTTAAAAAACAGGCAATCACTGAGATTTTTTTTTCCTCCTGGAAAGGAAAGGGAACATATCAACACTATTATTTTTGGGCAGTCAGCTAGACCACTTACAGAAAAGCATGCCGTTTTCTGCAACTCTGTATGCTTTTATTCTGTGGTAAAGATTTGGAACACAATACAGGGTTATTTGTTCAATCATGTTACTTGTGCAAAAAACACTTCTACACAAGGGCACCAAAAGCCAAAAAATGCACAAACCATTTAATGTACAAAATGTTTTGCTAGCCAGAGGGAAAATCACTTGAAGTTCTTCACCTACAAGAACAAAATATGTGATGAATTGTATCTGCATATCCTTATTGGTTCTCTGGAGTGATGGATGATGGGCATACAAGTTGCCCATGAAAAAGCACTAGGAAGCCCGGGTTTTCAAAGTTTTAGAAATCATGTGGTTGCTGACCTTTATTCTGATAAAAATGCTGATACACGAAGGCTAGATGTTCATAGTTCATGTCCCACCTCAAGGTTTAACTACAGGCCATGAGACTCACAGGGATGTGGTGTATATCTGTTTTTTGGAACATCTAAATAATAGAATCATATAGTTGGAAGGGTCTATTGGAGCATTGTTTGGCTAAGTCCTTTTAGTAAGGATGCGTGGGGGGCATTTTCCTGGGGGCCCCTTTTGGGGCATATAACATGGACATCCAGAACCTCAAATTTCCAGGGAGGGTTGAAGAGACTCTGGGGGAGCTTTCCTGCAATCTTCGTGTCTCTAGATGCTTGTGGTGGCATTTTATGAGGTTTTTAATACAAAAATGAATCATTAAATCAGTTCATCAGTTTGTAAGGAAAAAAAATTTAAATTCATGATGCATGATTTGCCAGCCTTGATGAATCATGAATTGAAACGAATCACCATTTTTCTGATTCATGGCCATCTCTAGCATACACAAAACTCCCTCATTCTTTCCTCTAATATGGTGCAATGTATGATAATATATCACAGGACGTTGCAGCGCCCTGCATTGCAAACTGTTATCAAGGGCTATGCAGTGCAAATATGGCAGTGTCACAGCACACATTTGGAAGGCCAATAGGAGAGGAGCTAGATTGACTCAATGGGTGCTATGAGAGCTGTATCATTAGGACCCAGTGCCTCCAATAGCTTCCTGGTCCTAACAATGAGATTCAGCAAGCCTGCAAAGCACTGCCCGTGTGAACTTTCCTCATCTCTTCCTCCACTTACACAGGGAAAGCAGGCGAAAGAGCTGGCCCCATGATCTCCGCAGAGGAGCCCTCCAGTGAAAAGAAGCCTATCACTGAACTGTAGACGCCAAAACCTGATGGGAAGGGAGCACCTACTTGACCCTGGAGATCCTGGACTCTCAGGGAATCAGGGACCTCAGCCTGCCGATCCCAGACCTCAGGAAACTGACCCTCCCTGACCACTTTTCCCATTGTGCAGCGTGGCCATGATATTGCTGGATTGCCTAACATACCCATGAAGTGACAGGAGGCTGAGAAAGGTACTATATATTTGAAAGTAAAATACAGTCATGCAACAGTAGGTCTCTGAGATCATGTCTGCCTTTATGTTTTAAGTACTTCTTGCTCAACAAGATTGGTGATGAAGCGAGGGAGCTGTACCAGGTTAAACAGGTTCCATATGACATGGCACAGCTGTATGCCAAAGCCACACCTGAGGATGGAGAAGCCATGTCAGATACAAAGGGCACAGCCCTTCAGGGCTGAAGCTACAAACCACACAGGTTGGATCTCTCTTGATAAGGGCTCGCTAGAACAGCCTTCTCCAACCTGATGCCTTCCATATGTGTCAAACAACAGCACACCTGGAAGGATTTAATAAGGACTTAATAAGAGAATAACATAACATGTGAAAAATCCCAGAAATGTGTTTTCTAGAAGTAATGAAAAAAGTAATGAGAAAATATTACAATTTCATTAAAAAAAACCAATGCCCTTAGAATCTATTAGATTATTATTATTTTTTAAACAGATGTCGGGGGGGGGGATCAGCAAAAAACCATTCTCCAATCAACCTTTTCCCTCATCTCCTGTACTCAGAAGAAATAGCGAAGAAAAAGCACAGTACAGAAATCAAGTGTATGCTTCTGCTTAGGCTTCAAATTCTAAAAGCATCCAAATTCTGAAAGCAACCTTTTGTACATAGTAATAGTGGTGGTGGTGGTAATCCACATCACTCCATTTCAAGCAAATTCTCCTCTTCTAGCTCCAGGTTCCTGGAAGGAAAATTACCATTACAATTACACTGTTACACTTATATCACAAAGGGGTAGAGGTAACATTAAGTCACCAGAAACTTGGTTGTTGAAAGAAACTCATTACAAGTAACTCATTATTTTAGTTGTTTCCAAGCTTTGAGTGGACATCACAACTGTCTTGTTTTAGTCTACATTGGTACAATACTAGTTATTGTGCAGTGCAATGCAGTGAAACAAACAACTACTTCTATACCTCCAACCTCAAAATCTGAAACTAACTATACACAGATTTAAAAAGTGCATGGGGAAAAGAAGCAATAGTAGGGAAAATTCAGGGACAAATGCTCTGGACTACCCATGTGATGGTAGGTTTCTATGTCTTTTTATCTATCTGGTTCAATGACTGATTTCCAATGACAAAAATTATGCCATTTCCCTCCTACAGTGTGAAATCTGTAAGAACATCATACTACCATAGGCCTACCTCATCTGGTTCCAAATACTTAGAGGAAACATGTCTGGTTACAACTTGGCGGAAAAACCCTGGAATTCCTTCAGATCTTTAGGATGGGGCTAGGGAAGAATCTTCCATGAAAATCTAGGCAAAGGCTGCCAGTCAGTGTTGGAAATACTGGTTTTAAGGAACAAAAGCTCTAACTCACTATAAAACAAACTATTTAGACAGACTATGTTCTAGCAACATGTTCAGTCCATTAATGCTTTTACCATTTGAAGGGCAAAGGTAATCACAAGATGAGCATGTCCAGTGAGCTCTGTATGTATCTACTTCTTATAATAAAATTAGTTAGAGTATTTAGATTATTATTTATTTAGAGTATTTATAGTATTATAAATTGCCCAAATGATCCTTTTGGAGGAGGCACACATGTTATACACAAAATATGGTAGATCAAATAGTCACATAAGATGCACCTCAGTGCATGTACCATTGGCTGTTAAACAGCTCACAAATTGCTCTTGCAGCTTCTCAGCCCTCTTTCCCCTGGTGATGTCCTGGGGCTAGGTCGCTTTACCCTGATGTGACCTCCACACCCACCATTGCTGCTAAGAACACTGCAGGAGCTCATCGTCCACTGTCTGCCAGCAATTACCATTAGCTTTGCTTCAGTATAGGTCAGCCTGATCCATACTCAATGGGGATGTGGCTGTCACAATACCACAGAAAAATGATATTTTCTTTTTAGAGTGTAAATCAATCGCCGCTGGTCTACCTTTCCAACAACCCACACAAATGTTGTATCTCTGTGCATTTCACAGAGCACAAAGCACTGGAACGGGAACAGATTGGGCCACTAGCGCTTGCTGCCAGTCTAATTGATCTAATCTTGCCTTCAAAAAAGTGGGTGAAGATTCACAGTTTCTTTGTTTTTCAGAGATGGGGGGACTTTACAGGTTATAATAATGGTATGTTTTATTACAATGGAAGCCAAAGGTTTGGAACACGAATATTTTGTGTGTGTGTGTGTGTGTGTGTGTGTGTGCGTGTGTGTGCGTGTGCGTGTGCGTGTGTGCGCGCGCACACGCACACACACACACACACACACACACACACACAGAGGCGAGAGAGAGAGAGAGAGAGAGAGAGAGAGAGAGAAAGTTTTAATATAAAGAATAAATCTTGTAAAGGCAACCCATAATTTCAACTACAGGATTATTATTTAATGACAAGGTGAAATAAAAGGACTTGGTTTTTATTTGGATGAAATACTGACTATAAAAGGTTGCTCCAGGCAGCAATTCAGGCTTATCCTGTGTGGGTGTGCCAGGTTAAGAATGGAGCCAAGGCAGACAGTCCCTCCTTCTCAGCTACCTGTATGAGGCAGAACGACGCCACTGTTGCTCAGGTAAAACTGCTGTTGGTTACCACATGTACCATGGAGCCAAAAGCCTGTCATTTCAATATCTTCATGAATATGCATGGAAACTTCCTTTACCAATGGCATCTTCAGGCCTTCAAAGAAGACAGTCTCAGAGAAACAAGAGATTGAGATCTGAGCTTCCTGAGAGGTCAAACTCTACTGCTTCAGTTGACAACGCTTCTTCTTCTTCTTCTTCTTCTTCTTCTTCTTCTTCTTCTTCTTCTTCTTCTTCTCCTCCTCCTCCTCCTCCCCCTTCCTCTTTAATTCCCCACTCCACACGACAGTGCTCTTCCAGGTTATGTACACAGTACTCATGCAATATATTCTGACAACAGACAGACCTACATTACATTATATAATGGAGGTTTGATATTGACAACAGCCCCTTTAATACAACCTGTATATACACAGGAGGAGCAAGATTGTTCTCATTGTCCCCTAAATTCCATGCACTGTATGTTCCTGTTATCACTGGAAAGAAGTTGTCTTCACATAGAGTTCTTTCCATAAGATCAGGAAGCCAAACAAGAAGGGGTTTCAATATGAGATTGATGATCGTCAGGATGATTGGGGGAAGGGAGAATCATGGATCAGCTCTCAGCAGACCTTGGGAGAGATTTCATAGACCTGAAGAAAATTCGTATTTCTAATCTGCACTTTCAACAAAAGTAGAAACAGAAACAAAGCAATTGGCAGATTTTGTCATACTAAGCTGTGTTGTGATAATGTTATTCTATTAAATACTCAGATGTGCCGTCTGTGAGATTTTGTGAGATTTTCAAAAACCACTTGATAATGTCTCTCTGTAGTGAACACTTCGTATGCACTTCAAATTTCTGTTCTATGGATGGAAGTGTTCTACTCACATAAAGAGCTTCCAGTCAACTTCCAATCAGTCTAGTTTTGTGGACCTAAACCTGAATTGCTCAAGACGCTGATAATTAGAGCTGACTACTTAACCTTTGAACACAGGACATGAAGCAACAAATGGTAAGAAATTGTGGGACTCACTAGGAGTGGCCCTCCCAAGGGTTCCCTACACCAGGTGACAGATTGGGGGAAGTCAGCCCCAAATACTTCCTACTTTGGGTATGCAAGACCCAAGCTAGCAAATAGAGTTACCAGGTCAGTAGCATTCCATTCCCTGAAATTTCGGCCCCAAATCTGAGATTTCTGGATCAATTCTCAGGGTACAATATAGGGCTAGGGCATGCAAGAGTTGGGCTGTCTTCTGATCCAACTGATTATGAAAACAAGTATAAAGGGAATCCAGCTGAACAGGGACAACATTTTAATAAAGTCTGGCTCTCCAAGTGACACTGCATCCCTGTAAAACCTGATTAATTGGGCAATATGCTGATGCTGGAGCTTATGAAATGCTTATCACCTCCCTTTGGTAATGTCTGGACTTGTGCAATAGGTTGGCTCATGTGAGTTGTATTAACGGTACTCCACTCTTTGTCTAATTTCAGCACAATGGATACAAGTACTTGCATCTACCAGCTCTCATTCAAGTCCCCTCCCATTTATGGCTGGCTTTTTGAGGCACCACAATTGTGTAGGTGATCAAAATGAGACAGACAGCACAGTCAGCGAGCCTTGATAGCTAACTGGGAATAGGTGGAAATTGGTGCTTTGGCTTTACAGCCACCTCACATTAAACTCTCAAAGGTTTTCCTCCTCCTGTCTTGTTTGGTCACCCGGAGAGGCATGGTAATTCTTGAAGACCACAGTCAGGGCGGGACACTCCTATCAACAAACTGCTGAAACATAGCACCACAAACTAGTGCACTAGAGAACTGGTTCTCCACCTGGGGTCTCCAAAGATTCTTGGACTAAAACTCCCAGAAGCCTTCCCCATTAGCCATGCAGGCCAGAATTTCTGGGAGTTGCAATCCACAAACATCTGGGGACCCAAGGATGAGAGCCACTGCTCTACAGGAAATGCCACAGCGAGAAAGAAATGGCCCTGTGACACAACCATTAAACTACAGCACTGCACTCAAGCCTTTGCTTATGACCTGAGTTTGATCCTGACAGATTCAAGGCTGACTCAGCCTTCCAGCCTCCCAAGGTTGCAGAATCACATTGCAAATTGCCCAAAGAGTGCTCTAAGGGTGTTATATAAGTTACCACCAGCTATTTCCTATATAATGCCTTACCCTGAGGATCTCCTCCTAGTTAGAATGTTGGGTGAATAGAAGAGAAGACACCCAGCACAGCTTTGCAAAAAAAAAAAAATAAAAAAAAAATGGCCAAGTCAAAATGCCTAATTTTGAGTGAATCCTTTTTATTATTATTGTGGCCCTCCTGGTACCTGTTGAAACTTTTCCCAGTCATCCCACTAAAATGACTCATACGCACGTTTCCTTTCATCTTTTGCCGTCATGATTGCTACACTATTTGTTCTGAGTTTTGCCTACATTCTTTTGAAGGCGTTCACCAATAAAAAATAAAGAGGAACATATGAAAGAGAAATACTCAAGCTGACTTTGATTATACCAGCAGCATCCTAGTGATAGCAGGAACAATGAAACCCTGAGACTCTGCAGAAGTTCAATCTCAGAGATTAAAAATAGAAAGAAAGCTTAACACAGAAGCAATAACAAAACCTACCCATGTTCAATGATACTTATTATCATTCCCATGTGTGCTCGCAGAGCATTTTTATCCAGATGTGAAATGGAGTGCAACTTCATGGAGCTATTAACCAGTATGAATATATCTGTATATCCTTTAAGGTACATTTACAAATCAGAAATAAAAACACCACCCCCTCAAAAAATAAAACAAACAAACAAACAAACAAACAAGAAGGACTTTCTTTCTTTCTTTCTTTCTTTCTTTCTTTCTTTCTTTCTTTCTT
>JAHTLZ010003526.1:59963370-59998901 GCA_023846285.1 Phrynocephalus versicolor
TTTCTTTCTTTCTTTCTTTCTTTCTTTCTTTCTTTCTTTCTTTCTTTTTCTTTCTTTCTTTCTTTCTTTCTTTCTTTCTTTCTACAACTTATATGCCGCCCACTACCCAAAGGTCTCAGGCTTCATTTTGCCAATATGATTTCAAGATTTCCTGGCGGCAGATATAGACTATACGACTGAACTCCAGTTTCTTAGCATAGTAAGTCACGGCTAGAGTAAACCCATTAAATCAATGGCACTTAGAGAGAAGTTCTAATTCCCTACTAACTTAATGAGTCTACTGTAGTTGCAATTTACTGTGCCAAGGAACAAGATTCCATCTTGTCTGTGAAGACTCTCAGTCATCCAGGTGAGTTTATCTGGAAGTTGAGTCATGGCAACTGGACTTCTTTTTCTTGAGAGATAGAAACGTTTCGCTGCTCATCCAAACAGCTTTGTCAGTCTGAATCCAGGCTAGTGCGAGTCCTCCATCTTATAGTCAGCTTTGACCTCTTGTCACCCTGATCTGAAATAGGCTCCTAAAATGAACAATGGCCTGAATAGGATTAAGATTCCATCTTTCATGCATGTGTTATGTGCTGTAACTGCGGACCGTATCCACCATTAAGACCAACCCCTCTCCAAGATCCAGTGGAGAACTGAATTCCAGTCCTAACCTCTGGCTCCATAGCCAGAGACATAAGCCACTGAGCCTACCCAGCAGTTCTGTTATGATGTAGAAGGAATTTTTATAAATATAAATTGAAAGGGATGGGCGACCAATGCAATGGCAACCAGCTCCTATTGGTAAGATAAACCATGTGGTCCAAATCACAATGGGTGGTATTTGAACAGCCCTGGCTATTCTGAAATGGTCGCTTCCAAGCTCCAACTTGAACTGAGTCCTAATAATATCTTGAATCATTCCTACACCTTATAATATATTGGGATTGAAATGTACGAAAACATGGCACAGCAGAACAGAAGCATGCAAGGATTCGGCTAAGTTGTCCACATTCAACAGCAAATGAAATTGCTTTGGGGATGGGCTGGGATGCATCACCCAATACAAAAAGCATTGTGGGTTGTGCTTCAGATTCAGTATTGATGATTTGGAAAGCAAAATGAAGCAGGGGCTATTTTTCCATTCCTGAACAAAGCCAAGCCTGTCACCCAGACATTGGAATCTGGGGGCAGTCCAAAGACTATCAAGTATTAATGATGAGTGACTCAAGATTCCATTTGATGAAAACAAAACTGCAGCTTTATTGAAAAGATATCAAAAACAAAGAGACATCAGAAAGACATCAAAAGGACATCAAAAAGACATGTTTATGATAACATGGGTCTATCCATTAATAATAAATGGAGGAAGACAATTAATTATAATTCTGATTCCTACCTTTCGCAAGCCAGGAAGCTGGCCTGGGACCAGGTTATAAAAAGCCTTGGCAGGTTAAAAATCCAGAACCAGACCCCTTTTATTCAAAGGATCCAGTAATGATTGACAGCTGGACAAGAGTGCCTAGCTAAGGCAGGATGGATTCATAGAAGGGCAGGAACTGGGCAAGGAATTAATTGGAAGGAAGGAAGGAAGGAAGGAAGGAAGGGAGGGAGGGAGGGAGGGTGGGAGGGAGGGAGGGAGGAAGGAACTGTCCAAGTCAGAACTTCCAGGGCATACCACATCTGCCTCTGCCCCTTCCCCTGCCACCAGCACAAACCTGTGGCCGCTTCATGTCACCGCTCTTCACGGCATGACCATCCAGCCCATGTGTTTCACAAGTGATGGTAATAACCCACATTATGTACCACTGAGAAGGAAAGTAGTGAAAGGTTTGCTAGCACATTGGAGGTCAGGCAATAGTGGACGACACTGAAGTTTGCCTTTTATCCCAGGTCAGAGCCCTTTATTTTTCCCATGCTCATGTTTGTTTGTTTTTTGCTATTTGGACAAACAGATATATATATATATACAAATACGTTCAAGCACTCCAGTATGAACGGAATTCGGCAGGGGCAAAGCATGTCTGAGTGGTCTCCAAGAAAAATGATGTGTAGAGATGGGCACGAAATGAATTTTTTGTTCCGTTATTCATTATTCATTTCGTTATGTAACAAAACAAATAACCTGGCAATGAAATTGGAACGAACCGAACCGAACCAAGAAAATTAGGTTTGTTATGTTTTGTTTTCGTTAATGGTGACACACGATGAAAAAAGCTGTTTTAAATGTTAAAAAACATCCTGAATATCCGTAAAAACCCAGCGATAATTATTTATTCTGCCTGATAATAGCCTTCACAATGTAATTAAAATTGTAAACCACCCAGAGACTACTTGTAGTGGTATGGGGCGGTACATAAGCAGAACACTTTGCTTTGCTTCTTTTACCAGGGTGGCTTGGGGGCCTTAAAACGTGCCTTTATGTCTTTTCTCAGATGGCTGTATTTTTTTCCCTTAAAGCTTAGGGGACATCGACCAAAAATGGCTGCCAGATGCCTAATATTGATTTCTTGGGTATTAAAATGCCCTGGGCATCCGTAAAAATGCAGCAATAATTATTTATTCTGCCCAATAATACCTACCAGGGGTGTTGGGGTCCTTAAAACGTTTGTTTTTGTCTTTCTCCCATCGTGATGTATTTTTCTTTTCCCTTTAAGGACAACACAAAATGGATGCCAGCCACAAAATGGATGCAAGCCATGTGATAGGATCATGTAAATTCTTCGACAACTTCAACCAATAGCATGCCCAGGTTGTAGACTGGGCAGGTCTGACAGCCACAGAGGGCATAAAAAGCTCTGGCAACCCCCGTCCTCCTTGCAGTCTGCGGTGGAAGTTAGGTTGGGGTGGGATTGCTGTCTCTGCAACTCATTATTTTCACTTTAGGCCAGCCAGGCAGGCATGTGTCTCTGTGTTCCTGCTGGCTGCAGCCTGGCTCTTAGAGGAGAGAAAGAAGAGATTTCTCTCAAGCTTCAGTCTTGCAGCCTCCCTGCATGCGCACTGCGTAGTGCGTACCTCTCGGTGAGTACCCTCCCCTGCCCCACAGTGCAGTTACTCTGCAGCTGCCTTGCTCCCTGGGCAACGCCCACCACTGCCTTGCAGCCACCCTGTGTACCTAGTCTATACTGTGTCTCTGCCAGCATCATTTTTTTAGTGTTTTTCCTCTGGTCTGGGGCGTTGGGGACGCCCGCATGCGGAAATGCTTTAAAAATCGTGCAAAGCGGGTAAAACCGAATAACGAATTATCGAGCCAACAAAATGATTTTTGTGAAAATTCACAAAAAACTAAAACAAACCGAACCGAGCCCCTCAACGAAAAGAAACAAAACAAAACATCATTTTTTTCAATTTGTGCCCATCTCTAATAATGTGGACTGACCAGAAGCAGAAGGGTATCCCTAATCAAAATTTTCATTAGAAAATTTCCCCCACGGCTTAAATGGTGGATGCAGAAGATGGCTCACCTTCTGAGTTTGCAGAAGGAAATGTATTATTAATTTGGAAGGGATCCTGCCCAAATGCAGAACATCCCGAGAGGCTTAAAAAGAAAAAATGCATGACATTTAACGCGCTTAACGGCAGCCAAGGGTGTCACATTTTTAAACTTTTCATCTAGCAGCATCTTTTATCTTTTGCGAGTGAGTCAGTTTGCTAGTCATCCTTTTTTGGTAGCAGAGTCCTGGGTTTATTTTAGGGTTTTATATATATTACAGTCTGTGAATGCTCCGAATCTGTACACTTATGTAAAAAGCTGAAAATGAGTATTGATGAGTTGTCGTGATTTGCTCCGAGCAGCTTCAAAGGAGTGATTTTTAAAAAGACAGAAAGAAAAAGCACAGGTCTTCACTTCAAAGGAAAAAGGAAATTCAGAATTACTCCTGTTTCAACCATACTAATGCTCTGTTTCCCTCTACAACACATGTGCAGATGCACGCATGCATACACCAACATTATTTTAAATGAACAGCACTGTTTTCTCTTTGGTCCAAGGCCAAAGGACGTGGGTTGCAAATCACTGCCACCAGCGAGAGCTGAACAGAAAGTTGGTGTTGTGCATTTCTGCTGACAGTAGTGCTCAGTAATGCACTAGACACTGGGCTCTTAGGGTGATCGATAGGGATGATAACAGTATCTTTCATGCCATCTAGGTTTTCTCTTCCCTCTAAAGGCATTGATACACAACCCCTAAACTCCGCCGCAAATGGCTACAAGCTCCGGAGCTTAAAAATGTTTCCCCACCAGCTCCGGAGTTTGCAGACAATTAAGTGCGACCTCGCCCACCTAAGCGCGTCCCAGTGCACCTTTCAGGGTACCTGCTCTTGGAGGGTGAAAGATCTTGATCCGGATCTGCCGGGCTCTCCTTGCTTCTTTTTGTTGTTGTTTTTTGCCTCCCGCCCCTTTAAGAGTAGGAATTTAGGGGTCGTGTAAAAAAGCCCTGCAGGAATCATGACGCGACGGGGCTGGAAGCAGCTTCCACCGGCACGGAGATAAGGCTGCGTTCTTTTGTTCCTTTTTTTCTCTCCGGAGGGGGTGGGGACGCAGCAACAGCAACAACCCCCAAGATCTCTGGTCCGAATTTAAGGGACCAGTGGATCTTAGGGGTCGTGTAAAAAGGCCCTAAGTATAGCTGAAATCTGCCTCATAGCAGGGGCAGGGCACAAGCAGTAAGGGTTTCCTTAGCAACAGTACTATGCTGTGAGTAGCCTTCCTTGTTTGGAGCAACTTGGCCTTGGGCAGTTAAGATTCATTAATCCTAGCAAAGAACTGCTTCTGTTAGAATCAATTTCAGTCAAGATATTGCTCTGCATTTTGGGGACTCTGCCTGGTAACCTAGCCCTCAGAAATGTCGTGATGAGTGCCAGCACTTCAGGAATCTACCAATAAACCTCCAGTAGTAACTGAAGTGCTTGGTAGTGAGGTCTATAGCCTTCGGAGAAGTCATTACATATACTGTGATCTGGATTAAAGGGAATGGCATGGCTCTCTCTTTCCAAATCACATTCAACAAGAATCTCTTCACCATCTCTCTTCAGAGGCCTCCGAAATGAAGCTTCATGGGCAAAGACAACACAGCAGCTGCGGTTGCTTTTCTTCAAATGCAGAGGCATGCTTTGCTTCTGGAGGGGCAAGTGATGAGGTACATGAGATATGGTATATCGTGTTTATGAGGATTTCACTGGATCAGGGGTTTCTCATCTATAAATAGGCCTGTAAGACTGTGCCATGGTGAGCTGCAGCTGAAATTAAGATCTGTTTACTACTAATATTTTAATGAGGAAAAGATGTGTAATCATATAACTCCCTTGTCAGTCCCCGCAGGGGCATGTTGTTGAAAATCCCTGACAAAAACTAAACAAACCACAGGATCTGAGAGGAAACGAACATGAATGTTCACTTGAGGTAGCCCAGGGATGTCCAAACTTTTTGTAAGGAGGGCCAAATTTGGCGAGGTGAAAATGTGAGGGGGCCGACCATTCAGCCACATTTGGCCCCCAGGCTGGAGTTTGGACAAGACTCTATAACACGCAAGGAGGCTGGGAGGAGGCTGCAGCAACAGAGCCGGGTTTGGGTAAGCTGGGCAGGTGGCTGGGGGGATGGACAGAGGCAGGGAGGGCAGGTAAACTGTAAAATTGCAAGCTGATGCCTCCATCCGATATGGGGAGGGGCCTGCTGGGGGGATGTGTGGCAGGCTGAGCCTGAGGGGAGAAGAGGCTGTGGGGCGCTCAGAATTTGAAAACGGGCTGCCCCCGGGCCTGACTTTGGACATGCCTGAGGTAACCTAAGAGTGACCACCAGGAAATAATAGGTGAGTTCTGATTTCAGCACATGCAATACCTCTGGTAATTATCCACCCGAAGATATACATGCAGGAAGGTCAATTTAAGATGGGTGAGGTGAATTGCTTTTCTGTCTTTGCTTTAGGAAAGAAGGAAAGAGTGATATTTGGGCTAGCTAGGCCACCATGCCCTTCACAAAACCATTTCTACAGGGCACAGAAAAAACATCCTAGAAGAATATATAGAGAATACCAGGGCATGCATAGAACTTGAGTCAAAGTGGGGTTCTATGTGAAAGCTGCCCTTCCAAATCACCCTTCCTAACAATGGGAAACACATGGCTGTGATGCATGATTAATTCATATTTAATCTGCATAACAGATATAAAGGCAACATAATGATACAATCAGATAATTTGTTCCAACAACCTTGAAAAGAAAGGTCTTGGATTCATCACCTCATTTAATGCAAACAGCAGGAGACCATTATTTCCACGAAAACCTTCCAGCCTTTTCCAAGATTAGTTAATAAAACGTTCAGTCTTTCCGCCTCTTTTCCCTTGACAAAATATGCAGCAGGTTTTCTTTTATAAGCACAATCTCCTGGCACAATAAATAGGCATTTGAATTACTATGTTCAATGGAATTGTAAATCTTTGCTTTTTGACTCATACCTGCCATTTACTTCAAATGTTATGCTTACTCTGCAGTGTGCTATGGAAGTATAGGGCACTAGTTTAATAATGATATATTGTGCATATTAATTTCCATGTGATTTATGTTACAGCCAGTTGCACAAGGACTCAGACTCCCCCCACAAAAATACACAAATTTCCTTAGAGCTTGGTTAAATGTTCAAAAACCCTGTATTTGAACTGGTTTTAGCTTTTTAAAAACTGATTAAAATAAAGGTGACTTCAAGAGACACATGGATACATGGATGTCTATATATATTGGAAGTAGGGTACTTTAGTGGGCTGACAGAGGGTCATTTATGTTAATGCAGATATAAAACTGATTTATTTTACAGTTTTGGCATATGTGAATGCCTCTGTCAGTGTAAATTTTATCTGCTACCTTGCACTGGTTGCCTCCAACAACCATTTCCCACTGCTGCTGTTGGCTTTTTCTTTTCTTTTCTCCTTTTAAAGTTTCTTTCCAAGTGGGATAGCAATAGTCTGACATGACAGGTAGAGAAAAACAGAGGGAGATGCAAGCTTTCATTGGAACCCAACAAAGTTGCATGGACCCAATCTGGGTTTTTTTAAAATCTGTCATATCAGAGTATTTCTAACCCAGTTGGAAAGGGTTTTTTTTAGAAAAAGAGAGAGAAAACCAACCCAAAGGTAGCAGAATGTGGCTGTGGGAGGCAGCCACCTTGAGGGCAGGTGAGTGCAGAACAAAATCATAAGTGCAGCTATTTAAAAAGCTCACGTCGCCCCCTCAACCGATATATAACACATTTTAAAAATGGATTAAAAGTTTTCCCAGGAGGACATACACATTGACTTAATAACCACATGGACATTATGTGACTTTAAAACCAATTTTATTAAAAGCCTGATCCATCTCCCAATTTATTTTCGCAGTGTAACCATTTTACTTTGGCAAAGCATTCCATACTTGTGTTACAATAGCAACTGTTTTCAATCGAAACCATCTATCTAGCCCTAATGTGACGGGTTTAAGTGTTGCTCATTAAAACTGCCCTGATAAGTTAGCTGGATGCAAGATCCCTGACTAGTTAGGGTTTTTTTTCTTCCTTCCTAAGATGTGAAGAGCTTGTTGATAATCAGACTTCACTGCAGCGCTGATGGATTCCACACATTCAAAAGCCCCAGAGATGCTTGCCAAAAAGCTCATTATTTATTAAGGCAAAAATGTAAACAAAGAGCAGGGTGACACAGGGCTGTTCCATTTATGCAACTGAAATGTCAACTTTGCAGAGAGATAGTAGCAGTCCTTTAAAAGGCGGGCTGGTGAAACCTAATGCCTCTCCACAGAGCGCTGATTCGAATCAAAACTCCCAGCATTCCCATCTATTGGCTATTCTGGCCACAGATGATGCAGGATGAAATTCAAGGACATTTTGAAGGCCATTAAGTTCCCTATGGGGGTTTTTAAGGCAAAAGCAAATAGATGAGTTGGACCCCAGGCTTAGTCATGTTTAAAGTGACCCTACCTACAGGAATAATGGGGCAAGGCAATCTTTTCATTGAGTCTGCTGCTCCAACAATGGACTTGACCAACCAAAACAATATTTTAAAAATCATATTTTTCATTAAGGTTTCAGCTCGTCTTCTTTGGAACCATCTCATTTGGGAAATTGACACTATAGAAACAGCTTGTACACAGCTTCTGATGTTCCTGTACAGATAAGGAGACCAGCTCCTAGTCTGCAGCCTGAGGGGGTTGTGATATGTCTCCAAGCAGAAGGGAGAAGCTCAAGAGGAGAAGAAAGACTGACTTTTGTATGTGATTAACCTCTGTGCACTTATCCATACCCAGTGCAGCAAAGACCCAGAGGTGAGGTGTTGAGCCTGAGGAAGAAGCTGGTGGGGACTGGTAACTTGGGGCCACTCCATCATTGGAAGCAAGGCAGGGAGTGGAGCGCCTTCATGATTACCTATGAACTTTCTTGTTGCTCAAGTCCAGACGGCAACAGTACAGAGCCTTTCTTACCTCCTCCTGCCTTATCAGTGTCATTGCACGAATTTGCTCATTTGGCATCACCCTATCTGAAGCCCAGGTTTCAGCTTTTGCTCTGAAATCTCAGGAAATAGGATGCTACTGGTGACCTACATTTTTTTAATTTCTTCCTTTGTTTGGTTGGTTGTTCTGTTTTGTTTTGGGATCCCAGCCGAAGAATTATCAAATATTTCCCTTGAAAGAATGATGGGAGTTTCATCCGACAAACCCATACCTACAGACACCTACATTTTGTTCTCCTGGAGAAGCGCCCTACTGCAAGGCTCCATGGCTTTCTTTGACTTTGTTTCCTATATTAAAAGGCGATTGTTCTGGTGCATCCTGGGAGTCTTGAAGGAACCTCCGATAGAACTACCACTTTTAGGATGAATTGACATATAAGTATCTTTACGAATGGGTCTGGGAGTTGGAAATGTCAGAATTCTGTCTGAGAATCCTTGGAGAATTATAATAGGTGAAGTCCAAACAACATGAATGGCACATCCCTATTCATGATTGGTCCTCCATAGCAGAAGTTAGACAAAGAACTAACTACATATTTGAAGAAGGAAGGAATGGACTTACAAGGAAGTAGCCAATGACAAGGATGAAAAGGAAAAAGACACTTGGGGCATCTGGCTCTTATCAGTCTATTTTTCCTTCTTTCCTACCACCACCTCCACTGGTCTCTTTAAATACCATATTGCAGCCCTTACTTGAACAAGCAGCAGTTAGAAACTTCTTACGATGCTCTTATATTAGACATCCTGAATCCTAAGGGCTAATTTGCGTGATACTTTTTCATGTGGCCAGCTCACAAATTCCCTTCTTCTTTGAATGATGCTGCGCCAAACGGAATCTTTTGATGCCATGAGATTACACATTATAGAAGTTTACATGCCATCTCTGCAGCATCTCTCAACCCCCCTTTTCAAAGACATGAGAAACAACTGTGAAAAATCCACTCTGAATGTTTCCATGCTGGTATTGTAAATCCACTGAAGAAATAAAGCCAGTCCACGCACCACCCATTTTTCACAGTGCTGTGCCCAAACAGAAATGATAAAACTGGAACATAACTTGATTGCTTTTGCCTTTTGTATTCCATCTATCGTTCAAGACACTTGAGATGCTATGTTGTGAGGTAGGGCAAGTTGGGGAGAAACTTGGTGGAAGGCCAGACAACGGGATTAATGACTGAGCATGATAGGAACCAGTATCTGCCCAACAGTAGTCCAGCACTCTTAACTACTGATCAGTTCTAACCTTCTGGTTGGCATGTTGGAAATAAGAGCAGACAGTCTGGAACTCTAAAATCCAGGTAGTAATAATACAGGTAGCAAAAATCCAGAAGTGTCTGATCCATGCTTTTATAATGTGCCTGTGATCAGTTCCTGACTGTGATAAAAAGATGGGACCATGGGAGGTTGCATGATTTTGAGTCACCCTATTGGTCTGGCCTATGGCTCTTCTACAATATATAACAGTATGTCAACTGTGTTCCTCAGTGGAGTGTTTTAGGCACTTTAGATTGAATCTCTGGGGTTCACAGGTCCTTGAGGAAAATGAACTTAGTGCTGATGGTTACATTTCTCCACAATTTTCCTCTTGAATTAAAAAAGAAGATGAAAACCACTCATTAATGAAACTTCATTTTTAAAAAAACCTTGTTCATTCCACCCTAAGTTCCATTGAGACAACAAAGCTCTATCTTCTTTTTCAGATAAAGGGCATAGTTAATTAAATTGTATATGTTTAAAGATTTTCCATCTCCCAATACTCTTGAATATGTACCCAACTGCATATTAGTTATAAAAGTGGGGAAATTGTTTTGGCAATAGCATGGCTTATTTGGAACACAAAATGAAAGCAACCAATTCAATGCAAATATCTGGGACCATACAGTTTAGAGACACCACCACCACCACCACCACCACCACAATATCTAGTCACATTGGATTGAGGGGCAATGTGAATCCAGGCTCCTCATGTAGTCACCTGAACGAAACACAACCATAAAAGAGACTGAGAATCAAGTCACAGCAACGCTGAGTCACTCTGATTCACTTTGCTTGTGTAATCATAACCTGAGAGTGAAAGCAAGTGAGTATTACATTTTCTGCTCTCTTTTTTTGCAATTTTTTTAAATTTTATATGCAAAGATACCTTGGTATAAGAATTTAATGCATTCTCTGGAACATTTTGTATTGCAAAAAATTCTTAAACTGAAATGCAGATTTTTTTGTAAATATACACAATTTAAAACTGCAGTAACTATTGTATTGCCTTGTCCTATGTAATGCAGCTGCAACCAATAGGGTTGTGATCATATTTTAGAACACTCAACTATGATGTCCTATACTTTTCTTATTTTGTACAGTCAAAATAGCTTACAGACAACTGAATGTTGCTGATCTGGATCAAAGGATTCAACTGTGACACTCAGATGTTCAGCTCCACCCAGCTTCCTGTTGAGAAATAAAGCTTCCATGTCACACCTGGTCTGGAACAGGAAGCTTAGGCAGAGCTAGAACTAACTTGGCATCAAGGCCTTCAAGTTCTTCCCAGTGGTCCACATCATGGTGTCTATGAAGTGTTTATATGTCATGTGGAACTCCCACAAAGGCCAATTATTCCACCTCCCTTCACATACATGCCACCGGGCAACAGCAAGGATATTAAATTTTACCTTAGTTCACCCTCACACAGTAAATGAGATGAAGTAAGAATTTCTCATGACAATTTGACAGGATCATTGTTCTCACTGTCAGAGAGATTGTTTTTTGCACATATGTATAAATGCACAAAATCTATATTTGCAGTTAACTGTTCTATAAAAAACGGGACTATAAAAAGTATTACTTTGAAATGAGTTATTTGCCTCTTTGTAATCAATCAGTCTGCCTGTTTGTGGCTGCTGTCCATCTGTAAAGGGAGTAGACAATATTTTGACATGGTAACATTTCTGGACAAACTGCAGGAAACATGTTGAGAAAAAAACCTTGATGTCTCAGTCTTGTGGTGAAGGCAAGAACTCTCAAAAGGCTTGGAAGATCCTGAACAGCCTGTCTCACTGCATTGAGACAGCTCATCTCAACCCAAATCTCACCAAAACAGCTCCACAACTGACTGGCTGTTTTCCCAGAAGCTTTAACACATTCATAACCCAGTTGGTGAGGTGTCTTGAAGTATAGAATGACTTGTCTGACAGTTTTACCTTTTAATCAGTTGAAAATTATTTAAGCACAGGTCCATCAAGAAGAAGGAGCTGTCTCATCAAGGAATGTTTTACTCAACACTTGTGTTAAGCGGTTTAGTAATAACAATCTAATTTAGGGGGAGCAGAACCCCGCTCCCCATACACACATAAAATGGCACTAATGTCTGTACAAGATGA
This sequence comes from Phrynocephalus versicolor, assembly GCA_023846285.1. Taxonomy (NCBI): domain Eukaryota; kingdom Metazoa; phylum Chordata; class Lepidosauria; order Squamata; family Agamidae; genus Phrynocephalus; species Phrynocephalus versicolor. Next base: position 59,975,214 of record JAHTLZ010003526.1, read on the forward strand.
AATAGAACTATTTGCAACATATGGGCTTGGACTAGAGATGAACACAAAACTGAATTCATGCAAAAAAAATCTTAATTCATTGATTTGTATTTATACAAATTGATAGCCCCAACAAATATGAACTGATAGTCTTTAGCAATTTTTTATTTGTTGATTCATGGGGATATAAAATGGGCCCCGTGGCATCTAGAGACATCAGAAGCTTCCTCCGATTGTCCTCTACAATCCCTCCAAATCTGGTGAAGTTTGGGTTTCTTCAAGACAGTTGCTAAAGGGCACTTTTTGGGGTTGGGAGCGCTTTGTGGGTATATAACTCAAATGTCTGAAACCAAGTCTTCTCCAAACTTAGAGAATGAGATTGTAGAGGAACATCATGGGAGACATCCCTGAAAATGTGGTTTCTCCTGGTACCATGCGGGCACTTTCCGGGAATGGGGTGGGGGGGTGGGGATGGTATAACACAGTCATCCAGAACCCAAACTTACAGGGCTTGTAGAGGAGAGTCAAAGAAAGCTCATCTGCAAATTTGGTGTCTGTAGAAGTCTTGGAGGCAATTTTAAAACAAAAAATATTATGTTCCACTATCCAACATGTATTAGTAATGCTAGTTCTGTTGCCTTGGCCTTTTATGAATGAAGCTTGAACACCAGATACTTCTCTCTTCACATATGGGAAAAGTTGTTATAAAATCTTGAAAGCTCTTTGCTTAAACTGTTAGGATTGGTCTCATTGACTTAAGGCTTGAATGGGTAAGACACTTCAAAAGGCAATCTTCAAGGCTTGTAGGATGCCTCACCTACAGGTGAGAACAAATCAAAGGGTTTCCTCCTCCTCCTTTGTTAAGGTTGCCAAGATTTGTTCTGTGTTAAATACATGTACTATCTCTTTAATCAGCAAAGCCAGTAGCCTCTGAAGGCCCACCCAGGAGGCACAGTCTGTACTGATGAATCCTGTTAAATTCACCATTGTTTGAGTTAATAATGGGGAGGGAGAGAAAGGCACTCTGTGTGAGGAAACAGAAAATGAAACTGATTCACAATTTCAGAAAATGCTGAGCTGACACTAGACAAGAAGAATCAAGACGAATATATTTTCTGATCATTCTGACCTTTAAAGTGCTAGGAGGAACATCTCTAAGTGAGGTCAGTAGAGACAGTACACTGGTAGTTACTTTCTCCCTGTACTCTCTCTTTTTTAAAGCTGTTAAATGTTGGGGACTTCCATTAGTGTAGCATATTGCTCAGGCTTAGCCTCCTTTACTTCCTTTTAAAAAATTAGTTGCACTGGAAGGACTTGCTCTCTCTCTCTCTCTCTCTCTCTCTCTCTCTGTGGGTGTGGGTGTGGACTTCTGGTTCTGCACATAAGGTCTAAGGTGTGCGTGTTCCTCTCGCACTGGGGAGAAAAGAGGTTCTCCACCCACACTATGCTATGGGGCTTTGGTAAAGCTTGAAGGAGCCTAAATGCCTGTACTGCAGATAAAACTGCTCATGACCTGGGGTTCAATCCCAGATAGCAGGCTCATGGTTGAATCAGCTTTCCATCCTCCCAAGGTCGGTAAAATGAGTAAAACAAGTACCCAGCTAGCTGGTGGGGGGCAATATGTAGCCTGCATACTGTAATTAAAACTAGAAACCACCCAGAGTCTACTTGAAGTGGTATGGGGCGGTATAGAAGCAGAACACTTTGCTTTATTGTATGATCCTACATCACCTGGCCTGGATCAGTTAAGCAAAAACTTAACATCCGGCAGAATGCTCTTAATAGGAGAACATCTCGTTTGAGCTGTCTATCCAGTTTCCTACCTCTCTGTACTTTTATATCAGACAAGCCCAGAGAAAACATCCCAAGGATTTAGTCCTGAGTCACAAGAGACCTTTCTTGTCTCCAACCACCAGTACACACACACACACACACACACACACACACACACACAAGGGGAGGGGAGCAGATGATTTGTCACCTGGTATTTGCAAAGTACCAGACAGTGAGTTTGGTCCGACCAATTCCCTTCTGTGATTATTCGCAATCTGACATGCGCAACTCTGCCTAGATCCCCTGGGCCATCTGTTTAAAAGACAGAGAGAACAAGACAAGAAAGAAAAATGAGCTCCATCTGTCTAGGAGTGCTGTGGGGTGTCCATGCTAGAACATTTGGCACAGGATATGTTTAGAATAAAGTGCTCCGAGTTTATATTTCTGAAATCTGTTTGCAGCCCTGTTTCACTCCATACCGTGTGCTTGTTAGGCACAGAATGGAAACTTTATGTAAGGCTCTTTAGTCACACAAAGCATGAGCTAGCCACTCTCTTTAAACATCCAGAGCATAGAGAGCTCCTTTTTGTACTGAATGTGAACTACAGATTTCTCTGGGCAGGAGTATCTATTCCCAGAACTGGCCGGAATGTCTTGGCAAATGGCGATTTCCCACCAAGCTAAATGCAGCACATCAGCTATGTGGTTGGTGACTTACCAGGTTAGAGGGTACTCCTTTCTTCAGGTTTGAAGAAGGCTTTTTCATTTTCTCTTTGTGAAGAATTTGCCAAATTTTTCAACTTTCTTCATATTTCGGGCACAAAGAGCTTGTTATGCTTTCTCTGTAGTGCTGATCTGCTCCATCCCTACAAAATCCCTCCAATTTACCAGAAATTCTGTATGGTGTTGTTCCTTCAGAAGTGCTCCTGAAAGTGTTGATTTTAGATCCATGACCTGGAAACTGAACTGGAGACATTATGTTTTGATATTTATAATGCTTTGGCTGGACGGCTAGCCAATATATGCTTCAATAATTCAATAATTCAATATATACTGCCCAGAGACCATTTGGGAGTGTGGCGACTATTTTTTTAAATAAATAAATAAATAAATACATAAAATAAAATAAAATAAAGGAAACCCTGGAAGCAGTGGTGGCAAACTGCAGATCACCAGTGAGCTGCTGGTTACAATCGTGGGTGCAGGGATCTGGGAGGTTAAGCCAATCAGGGTGGTTACAGGTGCCAGCGCTTGGCTAAGTTACTTAAAAAAAAAAAAACATACCCCCATACCCCCTCCCCGGTACTGCTGTCTGACGATTCTAGGAACACTACTATAAAAAGTTACTTTTCAAAGCTCTTTTCAAAGAGAATGTTCTGTGAGGCAATTTTTCTCTTGTTTTGGTCTTTAAATAAACTATGCTATTCTGTAAAATTTATTGTGAAGCTAAAGAAATGTAACATTCAGATTTCACTGCTTTTAATCTTGAAAGTGCTATACAAATATGAGGTAATGAATCTTAATAAACTCCTTGCTGAGGAGCTGAATATTAATAAACTGCATTTAACAAATGAGAGATCCTTCCAAAAGTAACAATCAGGTAAATTCCTGTTATGAAATCTATGGCAATACTGTACTACTGTAGCCCACTTAAAATAGCATTTTTTTCTAAAGCTGTTCCCTCTGGGTTCAATTGATCTTTTAAATGCCTTGCTCAAGACCAGTGGGGTAGAACCTGTAAAAGAGATGTCAAGTCCCTGGTTTCTGTTTCTATGTTTCAAGAGGTTTTATATTTTAGAGCAGGACATGTTAAAGGGGATTAAAGACTTTTAAGGGGAAACAAACAAACAAATAAATAAATACATGCCTACATCTACCTTCCATCCAAATGAGTTTGATGTTTGTTTAATTTTTTTTATTTTTTTCTATTGTTCCTTCAGTTGTTCAGTAGAACAAAAGCCTATCCTTTGGTTAGGAAACAATAGATTTCTGTATTAATCTGTGTGGCAATTTGTTCTATGATTAAGTAAGGCTCATTAGGAGATCATTTGCAAAGAGGGGAAGAAATGAAATAACTGTGCTGGAATGCCTCCTGTCCCATAAACATTATGGATTATTAAAAGATCCCTTAATTAAGCATTATTAATGTGATGCTGACAACTGGAACAGGCTAACATAGAGCACCTCACTCAATGAAGATGTGACCACACCTGCTGTATGCGTTAAGATGTGAGAGAGATTGAGTTTCATGTCAGGAGTGCCAAATTGTACACACATACACACATTACACACACATACACAGAGAGAGCGAGAGAGAGCGAGAGAGAGCGAGAGAGAGATCCACAGATAAACTGAACTTTGCATTGTTGCAACTAACATGAAAGATTTGAGAAATGCAAACTTCATCAGTTTTCAGGAACTGAAGTTATCACAGCCTGTTGGAAAGAAAGAGATAACTGAGTTATCTCTTTTCACTTGTGCCAACAACCTCAGGAAAACCCTTCTTCTGATGGTGGATGTTTGCACTGAAATGGAACTCCCGTAGTGAGAAAATCTCACAATATGAATGGAAACCTCTTTCTCACATCAATACTTCAGCTGAAGTTCAGCCACATAGCAGTGGGGAGATTATTAAAACTAGACTGCTTCCTATGCCGGGGTCCATTCTTAATCTTTCCCTTCCCCCCCCAGTGCTGATATCTGAATTAAGGGGGGAAAGGACAAATGAAGGCTCATGCTGGATACAAGGTGTGGGGTATACTGTACATATTTGCTTGGGTGGAGTGGATACAAGTGTTCTTTTTTGGGGTGGTGGTGGTGGATATATGCCCATGGAGGTGGGGTGGGGGAGGTGCAAAAGAAGTAAGTTTCCAATGGGAGGGGGATCTTAGCCAAGTGCTTTGGGCTGACTGGATAGCTCAGCAAGCTAAGCTGGGGGGTCTGATTCCCCACTGTGCCTCCTGCAAGTACAGCTAGCCTGTGTGGCCTTGGACAAGCTCCCCATTCCCATGGCGTCTCCAGGAGAAAGAAGACAATCAGTCTCCTATACAGTACCTTGTATAAAGGAATTAATTCATTCCAAATGAAAGTATGTTAAGCAAATTTTCCTTTATACAAATTCCCATAGGAATGCATTGAAAATGGAGTAATCCCATTTTTATGTTGTACGGATTTTCCCCATAGGCGATTATGTTAAGCAAATTTCCCCTATCTCCTGATTTTTTTATGTTGTACAAATTTTATGTTATACAAGCTGTTTGTTATACAAGGGTCCACTGTACCTGGAAAACCCTGACAAGGGTCGCCATAAGTCAGAATTGATTTGATGACATATTGCTATTATTTACACCACCTGGAGTTATTCTTTAAATCAAGCTTGGCAGTATATACAGTGGTACCTCTTCAAATGCATGCACATAAGTCGAACAATTCGTAAGTAGAGTATGTGTATCTAAAAAACAAAATAAATAAATAAATAAATACATTAAAAAATAAAAAAATGTAAGCAGAGTGGATCGCATATAAAATTTGTAAGGCAGCAGTTAAAACGGTGACAGTTTTCCGCTCTTAAGTCAAATTGCTCATAAGTAGAGCCACTCGTAAGTAGATGCCACTGTAAATGGAGGAAAAGTGAGATACACCCATAGGAAAAATGTCCTGAAGTGAGAACAACAATAAAATGCCCTTTATTCATAAAGGAAGGGGTGGGTAGTGATACATTTTGTGGAATGAGCAATCCTTGTCAAAAAGGACCAGTTTACATAGGCTTGATGTGACCAGGGGCGTCACAGCAGTGACCCATTTAACTCACTGCCAGCATTCTAGCTGCACTGAGAGTAGCTCGGATCAAACATTCCAGTATCAACAGTATCCATTCCAGTAATCAAGGCCACCAGAGATATCCCAAGAGATATCCTTCACTTTGGTGTCAGAACCACACCCTGAACAACAGTGGTGGATACAGTGTACTCTTCTAGATGCTGTTAGACTGCAATTCCTGTGGGACGGTAGTTAATTAACTTCCCCAGGTAGTGCCGTTTGCACCAAGGGGGTGGTAAATAAATAAATAAATAAATAAATTCCCATCTAGGAATTGCCATGGCTGAGGCAGTAGGGAGCTGGAATCTGACATCATCTGGAGGGTTCTATTTCCAGCTCATACCTCAGAACAAGATGGAAAGCTGTGTGGATAATTTTCTGTGGGTAAAAGGAGCATGGGGCTGCCATGACTGGAAACTGTTTCAAAATCACTTTCAGCGTGGATCTTTTTGGCAGAAATGAAAACATTAAAACCTCCCTCCTCTTCCTCCAAGATCTGAAGAATCAAGATGAATGCCTTGCATGTATATACCAGCAGGGCCGGCGCATCCATTAAGGCGAACTAGGCAGTTGCCTAGGGTGCCAAAATGGAGAGAGGGCACTGGCCAGCCTGCTGCCACCCCGCCGCCCCCCGCCGCTGGCCACTGCCGTCCATTCCCCGCCGTCCATCTCCGTCCCGCCATCCCCCCACCCCCGTGCCCGGCGCCGTCCGCCCCCATGCCCGGCGCCGTTCCCCTTCATCTGCCACCCCTGCTGCCCCGACCCCTGCCACTGCCCCACCCCTCTGCCACCGCCCCCACCCGCTCCCAGCCTGCCGTCCCACCCCCACCCCCACCCCCGCCCCTCACCTAGGGCTCAAAAAAACCTAGCGCCGGCCCTGTATACCAGTACCTATTGCCTTCTTTGTTAAGGACCAGATGGGAAGAATCCCCAGAAAACACCTCCTGGATGATACCTAAGGTCTCCCTATTCCAGCATTCAGTTTTTCATCAGTGCCCAACTGGGTGCCTTTTGGAAACCTACAAGCAAGAAGCAAGTACAAAGTCCTGGCCTTCATCAACAGTTTATATTCAGATGGGGGCGTGCATGGCCTTTTTTAAACAGTAGCAACTGACAGCTCCCTCCTTCAGGCATCCATCTCATCTAGTTTAAAATACAACCCATCACCACCACTTCTTATGGTCACAAGTTCTGGAAGCTCATTTATTTATTTATTTACATTTGGAAACTGCTTTCTTGTGCCTGGACAGATTCTCTCCTTTGGGTCCTCTTGGGTATGCAAAGTAAAAGGGAATATGTGCCTCTCTGCTTATGGCAGTTTAAAGCAACATTGGCTTTAGAAAGCATTTACGTTTCCAAGGAAAGAGGAGTTTTCATCAGCGCAAAAGCTGTGGAAAGGACAGAGATGGAAAACAGGACTTTCTGTGAACTATGACTCCCAGAAATCCCTAACTCATTGGAGACTTTCTGGTTTTGGGAGGCCAAGAGTTTTGGTTCAAAAATCACATTTCTCATTTTGGGTAAAGAGCACATATGGTAGTAGTAGTAAAGGTTGTTGTTGTTTTCTATATCAGATGTGCATGGGTTCTCCCCATAAGTCATTTTAATCATGATATGATCTCCACATGCACACGCACACACACACACACACACACACACACACACCAGAGTTCCTTCTGCCTGGAAGGTAGTGCAGCTGAAGTGCTCTGAACACATTTGCCAGCTCAATTGTGTAGTAAGGACAAGCTCTTGAGAACCTATCTTTGATTTACTATAAGGCGTCCTCTCTCCTTCCCTTCTCTGTGAGCTCTTTCATGCTCTTAGGAGAGACATTTCAAGAAAAGAGTGGGTGGAAAGATCCTTTGCACCTGCAGGGGCCCCAGATCTCTAACTGGGGATTCCGCCTCCACCCTCCGACTAGACTACCTGTTCTGTTATCACTCACTGGGTTGCCATAGCAATGCATGCTCTATCTTATGTGAACATCCTTGCCACCAATTACTATAGCTGATGAACACAGCAATTATAATTGCTTCCTGAGGTGCACTTAAAATAGCATAACAACAAGACAAGGCATTCTTAGAATGTGTAACCTGTGCTCTTTATAGACTGCCCTAGAAAAAAAAATCTCTCTCTCTAGTTGCCTATATGTTTCTCGAATGAAATCAAGGGGCTGATATTGACTTTAAAAGTCTTAGAAAACCTGGACTAAGGCATAAAAACAAATATTATCACCCAAGGTCTTAGATTGGTGAGGGGGACCCATTTTGTCCCATCATCAGGAAATACATTGGGTGTTGATAGTACACAGGGCCTTTTTCATGGAGACATTGAACTCTGGATGGCTGTTTCCCAAGATGTATGCCTAGTGCCCAACCCATTGGTATTTTGCAGCAGGCTATAAAATTCATTTTCCAGGGAATACCCTGTGCAGTGAATGTGTCCTTTGAGTGAGATCACTGACACTCTCCATCCATGGCTGAGCAGGGGTTCTAACCCCCCCCCCTCTGGGAAAGTTCAGCTTCTCCAGTTATGGATAAAATGGCTTTGATGGCTCGGGATAAAAGTTTGGCTGGACTTCTGGCTCTGAGGTTTCTCCTGCTTCTAGTCCCCATGACCAGGATATATTTGAATAACCATGATGGAAAAGGTTTGTTGGATCCAAGAGGTATACAAAAAAAGCTCAGCTTCAGGAACTTCACTCCACCCACACATTTTCTCATGACTACTTTCCTCTCCAAAATGATAGAAGTTTACCATATTTGACAATGATACAGGTTGGAGATTTCTTTGCAGGAGGTTGCTTGTTGTCATCCCTTCCAGCTTTCTAGGAATGTAGAGACCAGCACCCTATACCAAGTCATGGAAACACTATGGGGTTGCCCACAGAAGAGATGAAGTGTGAATTGTGGGTTATGCCAGGTACTCATTGCACTGCCCATCCTGTTCCTGGTGAGATGCCCCTCAGTGCAGACTTGCCCGAGCCCTTGCTGTCTCTGAGGCAACTGTTGTGGTCAGGAAGAGGTTCTCCGCTGTAGTATCCCACAAGCACAGCTTCCTTCTGTAGGATCTGATGCGGAGAGCATTAGCATGGGTAGCTGTGCTTCCGTGTCATTACCCAACATTAGTGAGAGCAGGCATGTCATCTGAGGAGAGCTTTGAAGGAAGGATGTTTGAGAAAGGGAATTCAGAGGAGTTTGGTTGGATGCTCCCAAACCAGCAGGCCAGGCAAGCAGGAGCCCAAATGAAGCTTCAGAGAGGCAGGAGGGGGGTCAGGGGAACAGGGTGGATATAGTCCAGCACTCTCCTCATGTCATTGCCCCAGCATGTGGCTTCCCTTTGGACTCAGGTGGAACGTTGGACACTGGAAGGATCCAGGACATGGCTAAATGAAATGGCTTTATCCCAAGAGAGAAGAGACTGTAAGGGTGACCCAGCTCCTTCCACTTCCGCAGGATGTGCTGCATTCAGCTGGCAATAGCTCTCGACTCTACAGCCTCAGTGTCTGAGGAGCCGTGGCAGAGGTGAAGAGGTAGCCAGTTGGCAGCCATTAGTGTGGGGTTCTGAAGAGACTGATACTGAGTTAGTGCTTTCTTTGTCATGGAACATTGCACCTTGCTTGCCTTGAAGACTCTCTTTGAAGGCATGAAAGTTTAAGATATCTTCATGTTTTTTGTTGCTTTTTTAGTGTTGTGCTGAACATTTCTCCCATGAGACTTTCAATGATTCCTTTTCAAACTGAGAGAATGTTTGTCCTACCATGAGGTTTCTCTGTCTCAGGAAGTTGCAAAGTACCTTGATTGTGTCTGGCCATCAGGAGATACACACAGGCGTCATATGTAAGTTGATTGTGTGGCCATCAGAGCTTTGAACAACTGTGCCTTCCTTCAGAGGGAAAGTATTTTACCACTTTCCAGTTGGAAAGTTAACAACTTGCCTAGTTAAGCCTACCTCATTTGTAAACATTTCTTCCAGCTTGGGTTGGGAATGGCTTCACTTCCAGATGAAACTTAATTCTCTCACTTAAGTATTTTGCGGGCAGCAGCCAGGGAAGCGGCTGATACCAATGTCTTCAGTCTACAACCCAAACATCAAGATATTCCACTGTGTAGTTTTGTTTTGTTTTTATGAATCACAGATGAATATACATTTGGCCAGCTATTATTTGCAACAGCAATAGCACCTGAGTCACATCTGCTCCTCTGAAGCACTTTTTAATGGAATCAAACGATAAGAATGGTACGCACCGAAATACCGTCCTGTTGAATCACACTAATAATTAAATCCTAATGAGCTATTGGGCTAAATCAGCTTTTTTATCCTACCTAGCACAGACACATTAAAATAAACAGGGTTTCTACCACCACTACAAACCACAAAAAGGCCTGGAAATATTTTGTTCCTTCCTTCCTTTCTAAGAAAACAAATCAGTACCAGATAGGAACATCTAGTTCTGATTTTCTAGGCCCGCCAATTTCCTTCCCCATTTAACACAAAAACTGCAGGAGAGCACAATTTTTTGTTGTTGTTGTTCAAAAGAATAGCTTTTTGTATCAAGGGAGGACTACTGGTATAGCACAGGAGCCTAGGAGTGCAAAAGTAGCTTTGGGACAATGAAAGTGTTTGCATTATATGTAGGATATGCGTTTGGTATTCTTTCATGGTTCTGGTTATGGCAGATTGAGAGGTTTTGGCCTTCTTGGCATGGCTATGAGCAGTGGAGCCAGAGCCCCTTATATGGATTCAGTGAGAAAGGGAGCCATGTAGCCAATCTGATGGCTTGATGCATGAGTAGGCACTAAATCTAATTGTGGTGTGACAGTTTGACCTTTGTAATGGGCTCAGAGAGAACGTGTGATTGCTGTCTACACTTCAGAGCCACTGGCCTATGCTAATGTGAAACCAACGAACTCCTCCTCTGCCACTGCCAGCTTTCCTAGCAAGTGCACAATTTAGAGTCACAGTTTTAACATATGAACTGCTCATTCTCATGCCTGTTCATGAAGAGAATCTATGCGAGCTAGATGCCCAATGCAAGTTTTTAACTCATATTATTCTGTTACTCGCTCTTTAAAACCTTGCTCTCTTCCTTGATAGGGTGGCACTGCTTGCGGGGGTGAACATTTTTATCAGCAGCCTCAGGCACAGAGCTGGTTACTCAGAATGATGTTGGTAAAACTATTAGACTTGGTCCTGTCAAACCCAATTTGCTATAATCTGTGATTCACTCCAGTGTCAGTCTTAAAGTAACAATGTTAGAACTAATGACTTCAATTAGATTACCCATATCCTTTTCAAATGTAGCTGCGCTTTCTTTCAAATTTTGACCTGGCAATGCAGTCTCTTCCTTTTGATTCTTATCAACAGTTCATTCAAGGATCTAAGTGCATTTGATGAAATAATTCAGGAAGAGAACTTTGTGAATGGAAGAACCCATCTGGTAGCATTGGCCCACCTGAGTGTTTGTAATTGTGAATATACCGTGAAAGTGAATGCTATACAATTAAAAAGGATAAGTCTTCTCCACAATGAGTTATGGGTTTTAAAGCCAATTAGCTGAATGACAACATTTTGGAATGTTATTAGAATAAGGCCTAAAACACATGACCATTATTGACACAGAGATCACTGCAAAATGACTTGTCCATGTAGATTTCTTTTTTTAATGAAGCAGTTATTTGAACTCCTCCAGAATCACTGTTGCCCCACTGATGTTTAATTCATTATGGAAAATGTTGTGCTTAGAAATTTTCAAGATAAATTACATATTTAAACATTAAATGCACACGCACGCTCGCGCGCGCGCGCACACACACACACACAAAGAGACAACCTCTGGTTCTTCAAAACAAAAGTCAAAATGTATTGTGTAAAGGGCCAAGCCCTTTGAAACAATGCAATTTCAAATGTAGTTCTTATGGTCAGATACTCGTACAATAGTATTTTTGTGGGATTCTTTTTCTACTGTTGGATAATTTTTATATGGTAATAGAATAAAAAGAGCTCCAGGGAACAGAAGGAGCACATTGCAAATCATTCCATTCCATTCTGTTCATTCATTTTTGTGTTCCTATGTTGAATGAAGAATGCAGCTCCACCTAACAATTTCTGAAATGGACAAGAGGACGGGAGACATTTTTTTCTATTTTTCATGTACTGGGTATATACATCAAAGAACTTTCTTCTTTGGTTTTTGTCTTCTGCAAAAAAAAAAATGTAGAATTTGGCAAGGATTTCAGGTCTCCACTCCCTCCTCTTGGACTAAAGCAGTTCCCATGATTCCCTGAAAAGAAAGACTGTGGAACACCACTGTAGCAGCTACCATGCAGATCCCCCTGTTGTTTCACGGACCATTGACCAGCACTCGCCACCATCCAGGGTATCCCCTGGGATAATATAAGTATTATAATACAGCGGTTCCCCACCCTTTCGCTGTTCATATACTGCAGTCCTGCTATATTGCGGGACCGCAGTACATGCTGGGACTCCAACTAATTAGTGGTGGAGTGGGGGAGAAAAACTTTATTTCCCCACCCCAGTGCCAATCAGCTCGAACCTGGGGCATGGGGAAGGGGAAAAGGGTTTGATAAGCCCAGCCTGCTAGAGGACGGGCTGCTCAAAGAAGTCTTCCAGCAGCCCGTGCAAGCGGTGGTGGCGGGTCAGATCCACCACCATTGCTTGAACGGGCTGCTTGACTGTTTAAAATGCCTTTAAGCAACGGAGTGCTTCGCTCCATTGCTTTAAGGCATTTTAAGCTTTGTGTGCTGCCCCCCAGGACCCACCCGACCTGTATAAGTATACAGTGGATTTTCAATCATTGCGGTTTGGGTGGGTCCCTAACCCCTGTGATAGACAGGGGTTTACTGTATGTTAGTTTTTGCATGCTTAATGCAGTTTGATCAGGAGAGGAACCTGGTTCATTGCCTACCCTGAATCAAACTTTTGTAAGGGGAAGGAGTTGTGGCAGTCTCCCTTTCCCTGACTCGTACCTAACCAGGAGGGGGGATAAAGGGTTAACAACAAGTATCATATAAGATGTGTGGAGGTGGAGCCGAAGTGCATAAAAGGCTCAAACTGAGGAGTTTTAGTTGGACAGGGAACATACATCCAGCGAGATAGGGCTGAGTTAGTTTGTGAGAGGTTTGAAGTAAAAGACAGAGCTTGAGTCTTACTGCTTTGAGAATTTTAAGTATTTGTACACAAGTGAACTTGAATCTGAAACCTCTTCATATTCAACGAACTTTATTTTATTTGGTTCCACGGTACAGTTCGATTGCAACTCAGTTATTTTAAACTGGGATACCCTATATGGTGGCAGCAAAGCTAAATATGTAGTGAGTGCAGGTCAATGGTCCGTGAAATGACTGGAGGCTCTGTACAATAGTCGCTACAACCACTTACAAAATACAGGGTGATAGGTTTATTCTAGATAGATTGACAGTCACCCCAGTCCAGAAAAGTCCCTTCCACCTAGTCAAACTTCAAATAGCATGCAAGGTTGTAGAAACCTCAACAGTTTTGTTTATCTTTAAACCAGGCTGGGCCTGGGTAGACTTTTAAATAGAGGAGTGTCCTCTGTAAAATGGGACAGGTGACCAGCTATCCATGATGGTAACTTGACTGACACCAAGTCTGTCTCTAGTCAGTATATAGATGTGAGACTGTAAGGACTCAACCCTATGTTGGATGAGTTGAGCTCTGTCATGGGGAAAATGTTGAATATATATTAAATAAATAATGAAAAATGATATGCAGTTGCTAAAGTTTCCTGCTTTTAAAAAAATACTCAGTATTCAAGTTACACTGGAACAATGATGTTAGAAAACTTTCTCACAAAATCTGTAAACTTATCTGACCACTTCTCTGTGAAAGAACATTCTGTTTTGTCTGTTAGTGTCACTTTTCACACATCACACGCAATATTATCTGGGAAGTATCCACTACCTCTGTTTCCTGAAAATATCAGCCAGTCTTTTCAAAGCTCTCTTTAAAACCTAGGCCAATGAATGATTCTAGTTGCATTGATGGTTTGTTGGCAATTGTCCATTTAAAACAGTTAAGTGATGGGCTTCTCACTGAATGGGGGGGGGGGGGGAGGAAGTAGTAGGGTTCCACATTTCATCATGAAAATTAGCCTTGAAGATTATCCCTTTCTTCATTGGTGCACGGTTCTAATGAAGAAGGGAAAATTCCCACACAAGCAAACACATACCTCTCCCAAAGAGCAACACTTCTTGAATAGAAATGAACCTGTAATATAATTTGGGCACAATATATAAATCATGGCTGTCCAACTTTGAACAGGCCGAGGTCTACTTTTTCCCGCCCAAAATGCCTGAGGGCTACTACATGAAGGAGCCACGAGGGGGGAGGGAAGCAAAGAATCAGGACCTGGCCCAACCAAGCAGCACTAGTCACCACCACCACCACCACCACACATATGCCACAAAGTAGGAGAAAAGAATGAGAGCTGGACCAGCTAAGCAGTGCTTTCCCCCTCCCCACACACGTTCCACAAGGGGGGAGTAAAATAAAAAATCTGGAGTTGGATCAATCGGGCCTCACCCCCCCCAACCAAAAACACACATGCCTTGCAGTCCTCCAGGCAGAAAATTAATTACTTTTTTTTAAACAGCCACCAATGGGAGCCATTGGGCACTCGGCTACCCACAAGATGCACACAACACCCAAGGGCCACCCAGGCTGATTTTTTTTTTAAAAAAAGCAGCCACTGACAGGAGTGGGCCAATCACGAAGTTCCACAGGCCTGATTATGGAAATCCCCTGGCGGGTTACTTTTTAACCCTTTGTGGGCTACCAGTAGCCCATGGTCTACCTGTTGTACAGGCCTGATATAAAGCAACCTCCTGCTTCTGAGACACATGCTCATTGCCAGATATATTTAGTACTTATGGTTTTATGTGCATTTCATCCATCAAAATAAATAAATAGATGAACAGATAAATATTTTTAAACATCTGTTTACATGCAATTCTATTCTTCTGAAGCCAAAGGAACCACACTCAACTGCTCTAGCAAGATCTAATATACAGGTATACAGGAAAATTCTGGCAATGTACCCTCAAAATTACCTGCCACAGGGGAAGGGTGGGGAAAATATTCCAAATTCTTTGTTTGTTAGACATGTATCTGAAATGACAGCAGGAGCCAAGTATTCATCACTATAATTTCACATCAAAACTAGCAGGTTTGGGATCTTTCCCCAAACAACTGGGTGCATATGTTGCTGTAGTACTCAGCACTAGTGATGGGCACAAAGCACAACAATGGCATTTCATTTTGTTTTTGTTTCATTTCTCTTCATTTTCTTTCATTTCGTTTGAAATGCATTTTTTAAAAAAAATTCCATTTTGTTTTTCATCTTGTTTTATTTTTGATTTTTATGGTTTTTATGTGTTTTATGTGTTTTATGTGTGTGTATGTGTGTTTATGTGTTTTGTATGTTTTTTACCTTTGTTCTATGTGTTTTGGGAGTGGGGGGAAGCGCAGGCTTTTTAAACTTTTTATTAGTACCCAAAACAAAGACTGATCAGCAGGTGCATGCGGCTTGCTTTGGGGACTAAAAAAAAGTTTTAAAAGCCCTTGCTTTCCCCCACCTAATCAGGCACATTGTGGGGAAAAGTGGGGGCTTTTAAAACTTTTTTTAGCCCCCTAAGTAAGCCCTGTACGCCAGCTGATCAGCACTTGCTTCGGGGACTAAAAAATGTTTCTAAAAGCCTGAATTCCCCAACCTCACCCAATTGGGTGCATTGGAAGGGGAGGTGTGGGCTTTTAAGCCTTTTTTTAGTCTCCAGCTGATCGGTGTTCGTTTCAGGGAACAAATAAAATGTTTTAAAAGCCCCTCTTTCCCCTACCCGATTGGACAAGTGTGTGTGTGTGTGGGGGGGGTAAAGCGGGGGCTTTTAAAACTTTTTAGTCCCCTAAGCAAGCCCCACATGCCAGCTGATTGGTGCTTGTTTCAGAGACTAAAAAAAAGTTTTAAAAGCCTGTGCTTTCCCCCACCTGATTGGGCACGTTGGGAGGTAAAGGGGGGGGGTTAAAACTTTTTTTTGCCACAGAAACAAGTGCCAATCCGCTGGCGCATGGGGCTTTGGTGGCAAAAAAGTTTTAAAAACCTGCACCATTCGTCTACCTGATTGGGCACGTTGGGGGGGGGGCTGGCGGGGGGGGGGGGGTTAAAGCGGCTTCCCATAGAAATGCATTGCTTCAATGCATTCCTATGGGAAAACGAAAAACAAAATGGAGCAAATCGAAAATTTTCATTTAATCTCGTTTCATTTTTTCTTTGAAGGGGCAGTTCATTTTTCATTTCAATAGGGAATGAAACAAAGAACAAAAAAAAAACAAAATAAAACATTCATTTTGTGCCCATCTCTGTTCAGTACTCTTATTGCTGCTCTGCCTGCATCATTATTGTCTTTCTGCATCATTATTGTCCTTGGTAGATGGTTCCTCCTCTTTTCAAGGTCAGCCAAGTTCATAATGCTGAAGCCAATCTTATATCCAACATGCTACTTGTGTTTTGTCAGGGATCACACAGTGAATGGGATGCTACTGTATCATAAAATTATGTTGGTGTAACACACCTACTGCTCAAGCAGAAATTTAGGTATGCTACCTTTTAAGAGTAGATGGGTAGTCATAATCACAAATAGTACTGAGGCTTATGTTTGTTGAAGTCATTCAAGTTATAGTGGTACCTCTAATTATGAAATCAATTTGTTCCAAGTAGGAACCGCCCCCCCCCCCGCAAAGCAAAAGGCACAGGAAACAGGAAAGCAAACAACAGAAGATGAACCACCTACCTCATAATCCCTTGGGAAATCCACCAAAGAAGTCCCCAAAAGTCCCCAAAACAGTGCCAAATATTTCCAAAATGGGCAGTTTGAAATGGTCATTGAAAAAAAGAAGCCCCGGTTCTAAGCTTTCCTTTTCAAAATGGCTCCTTCTCCTTCCTAATTGAAGCGCTGGAGTCGGGTAGCCACAAGATAGCAGTATTGCTATTGCAAACAAGCAGGAGCCATTTTGAAAAGGAATCTTTACTTTCCTTTTCTCTTTCATAACTCAAAAAAGGCTTTTTTCATAACTCAAATTTTTCCTATACCCATGGATTCCTATTCATAACTCGTTTTTTTGTAACTTGCGGTGTTCGTAACTCAAGGTACCACTGTAATACGTCTTGTTACCATAAAGATTCATGAAGAATGGCAGAGTTTAAGTATGATTTCATTGAAGAGGTCTTTCTTTTTCTCTTTCTCAGATCTCCCACTCATTACTTAGTTTCTAGGATTATTAGAGAAGAAATATTTGCACTATTAAGTATCCACCCACTGTGCACAATCTGATACATATCTACTGCACCACTCTTTGCTTTTTCTTGAACCAAAATGTTTCAAACTCTGTAATCTTTCCTTACAAGGGAGAACTGTTCAAGTCCTATAATAATTTTGATTGCCTTTTATTGTCCCCTTTCCATTTCTATAATACCCCCTTTCAGTTGCCACGGCCATAGTTATACATAGTAATTCCATTGTGGTGGCATCATAGAGCTATCCAAATGTCATCATTACAATATTGACAGTTGTATTTTCAGTTTCTTTACTAATGTTCTCAGGCACGGAATATCTTTTTTTCACAGCAGCAGAGCCAACCTTTTCATTGAACTATTCACCCAGATCCCCCAGGACTTTTCCATGGTAACTCACAAGTAGCTTAGACAGGTAGCCAGGATGTTTTGTCTTCATTAGTTAATTCTTTAATGTCTCCTCCTTCTGTTTAGATATATCACTTGGAAGCTGTTCAGTGTCTCTTTTTTATTTTAATCATTGTAAATCCTCTGGTATTATCCATGACCTTGGCTGTCTCACTGTTTGTCCCCCCCCCCTTCCAGATCATATATAGCAGCTATATTAAAAGCACTGATCCCAACCAGTGATGCAACTACCATACTGGGTGCATGTCTTTCACTGTTCTATTGGGTAAGCTTTGACCCTATGAGACCAACATGTACTGGGAGAGGATGACCACACCTACTTTCTGTTCTTCTTCTCAGAGAGGGCCTACTGGAGGCAGTTTTTGAATTCATGGCCTTCTGACACCAAATACCAAGATGCAATTTCTCCTGCTTTTGTGCCTTCTCAATTCTGATGATGTCGATAAACATCCTAGATTCCCGACTGTAGTTATAGAACTTTGGTAACCCACTGTTTATATATAGTTAAGGTGTCTCTAGTAATTGCAAATCAAGTATGGAATAAGGATTTTTTTACAGGTGTTTCATGAGGAGTGGAATCCTGACTCCTCAACTGCCCTCTAGTGAAGCCAATTGAAGTCATGCTGAATCCAAACCCCTTCCCAACCTAGGAATGCTGGATATTAGGACTGCCATAATCTTCTTGGCCTATTTGGGCAACCACAATGACTCTTTCGGCCAGCATCTGAGGATTTTGGCTCACACAAGAGGATTCTGCCTATTCCAAACTTCCTTCAGCCAGCACATCTTGGAGTTATGATTGCACTTCAAAATGTGGTTTATAGGTCAGGACGTTTAAAAGCAAACAAATATGATAGAAAGTTGCCACCCCTGAGAAGACTCCACCACCTGATTACTGCATATGCTGCATCCTTTCAAACATATACCTTCATCTCAAATTTAGATGTGGGAAAATTATGTTTCTAGTTTAATTGCAAACCTTAAGTTAAAAAAAAGAGCAAACCAGGAAGAGATTCTAATGGCTTCAAAGTTACTTTTAATTTGTTGGAGATGCTTATTTCCTCCCATTTTAAATGTTAAGCTACTAGTTGTGTGTCCTCGTATGACTTTTGGCTCAGACAAAATTAACTCCAGAAGTGAAGGGATATGCCTGCTGAGATCACTTCCTGCTCAAGTCTGTTTCTTGGCTGAGAAACTAACTTCTCTTGTTCCTACTGGAAAACATTTACAATGGAGAGGTTGTAGTGTACTGGCAATGTTACTCCAGGACATGTACACAAATATAAATAGCCATTTGAATAATGTTAGAGTTGTGGAATCAGATGTGCAATCGTATGGCCAAAGAAGAGGCCAAGGAAACTCAAATCACTTCATAATTTGTATACAGTTCTCCACTCCCTGCTCTCAGGTCCATGTTATGACACATACAGTGTAACTAGCAATAACTGGAAGCTGTTCACATACCAAGAAATGAATACCACTATCTGAATGTTTTCTGTGAACCTTAGAAAAATGCTCGCTGTGTTTTCTAAATGCAATCCTCATATTTGTGAAGAATGTAGGGACATCGTTATGGAACACAGCTGACCCTGAAGGAAACAGTTGTGTCCATGTTCTCCCCACACCACCTCCCACCCTACATATCATTTAGATTCAGGTATTCCCTGGATTGTGTATTTGGTAGCTGTCTCACTGGTAGAGTCACACAAAATCAACCACACAACTGCATTGGCTATTGAAAAACTAGCTCTCAGCTTCTTTGAACTCAGTTAAAAATATCCATATCCTGTTGGTAGGAAAGCTGACAGCTTTAATTATATTTTATGATGCACATGCACTCCCTGACTTGACATGGCTTTTCTGACTGCTGTGGTAAAGTGCCTGTGTGTCATTCCCTGCACAACAAGGAGCTTCTGGGATGGTGTCTTGTTTAAGCACAGGACTCCATGTGTGTGAGTATCACCTAGCCTGGATATGCTGGTGCCCTTATTGTTTATGTCACCTTTAAAGATGAAAATCCTTGCAAAAATTATCTTGTTTGCAAAAGTCATTCAGAATGACAGTTCCAAGATGGTGGCAGAAATGAACTTCTCATAGTGCCATAATGATTCTGAATGGATGAAATGTCTCTTCTTTGCATGTTATGTTGTGTGTCATGACTGTCATGTCAGAACTGAGTTACAGTGACCCTTATAGGGTTTTCAATGTAAATCATTTGGGGAATGGTTCTAGCAGTGCCTCGTCCTCCACACCCCCACCACAGGGGTATCCAAGATATTATTTGCATTATTTTCTTGGCTGTATATACACAACCAAGGAGTGAAAAAGTCTTTTTTGAACACTTGTTACTTTTGCATTGTTTTACTCATACTTGCATTCTGGAATTTGAATTATTTTATTCATAGTTCCATTCTATTCCATTATCCCATTTATCTTTCTTTTTCAAAATATGCATCTTAAGTAAATGTGTATCAATTAGTATCTTGTTTCAAAATCAGAACTTGTGGTTGTTGTTGTTTTTTAAGGGAGGGAGATTGTCCATTTTTGAATACAGCTCCCAGAATCCCCAGCCAATATGGCCACAACTTTCTTTCGGCTATGCTCAAACCATATCATTGAGTTTAGTTTTTAGCACATTTCAGCTGCTGTGTCAAGTTGTTTATACAAGGATTCGCAAAGGAAACTGAATTAGTGTATTTCACTCGGGAGGGAAAAGCCAGATTTGATGGGCGATTTCTTGGACTGCCATCCACAGTCTTCAGCCGTAGAGGCACTGCTGCCCAAACAAATTGAGCTACATGCAATTGGAAGGTCATACTTACCTCCGGCAAAATGGCTGGGACATGTCAGCATCCAGAAGAACCCTGATTTGACCCGAGAAGCAGTGTGCAAGTCAACGTCAGGAGCTACATCACTCAAAAAGGAGAAACAAAGATTGTAGCTCCGGGGCATATTGGGTCCCTAACTCAGCTTGTCACATCCTATGGAGCTCTTGCTTTTAGTATGATGTTGGGTCACTTGACATTGCTTTCAAGTTAAAGGGCAAGGAACACTTTTCCACTTCTTTTTAAGGCATGTATTAGTGCTTAATTTTTTAAAAAAAACATACACACAAATAAGAGTTTACACACTCAGCTTCATGTCAATATTTAGAAGCTAGTTTTGGTGCCGTCTTCTGCTTACCTACTGCATAAAGACAGACATGCCTTTCCAGAAGAAAAAGAAAAGGCACTGATAAATTTTCTGGAAAATCTTACCTATCCTTTTTTTTGGTTTTGCCCATCCAGTAGTGTGGAGGAACTTGAATCAGGAGCCAATGATCCAAAAACATCCTCTCCTCAGCCTGGTTATCCACCCTAAAAACTGGATGACCTTCCAAAGAGCACCTCTCACTCAAGCCTTGGGACCTTAGAGAGAAGATAGGTGGATCTGTTCTCTCCCACCACCACCACCACCACCACCACCACTGCATGTATCTCATATGCTTGTGCGGTGGTAGATACTAATCTTATTGCTTGGCAGGAGAAACATGCCTATCCTTTTTTAACGGGGATATAGGCATATTTTGGGTGTTATATGGAACAGAGCAAAGACCGCACATATGTTTACCCCCTATTTTGCATTTGGCTTGGACAACCAGTGAACTGAAGAACATTGCCTAAAATGTTGGGGATTAGTGAAAAGAAGGAGACTTGCGGCACCAGGATGATTGATAATTTTTATTTTTAAATTGGCATAAGATTTCATGACCCATAGACCATGAAACAGGTAGTACAGTATTTCTGTAGAAGTGGGGTACAGTCTACAAAAGCTTCTGCATAATCAACTTCATTAGAGGGAGTGGGAATCTTTGTTGTTCTTGCTGGAACAAACTAACACAGCAGTTTCCATGTACTGTATATTTAAAGATCCTCCAGGTGGAAAAAGGCATGGAGGGAACAGGGAGAAGTATTGCTCCACAGCACCATAAACAGTGATTCATACACATCTTAAGTTGCCATTCTAAAATGTGCTGTGCCGGAACCAGCTGTGCCGAATCCGAAGATTATTTTTGGTGAGACAAACTGTGCAATTGCAACCCAAATATCTGCTGGCTGTGTGTGTGCTCTGTGTTGCCAAGTTGGAATTGACCTACAGTGACCCTAATAGGGCTTCAAGGTAAGTGAGATGTTTAAAGCGTGATTTCAACCATTCCATTTCCCCCAGTGAGTTTCCGTGGCAGAATGGGGTTTTTGAACCAAGTTCAGCCCAGTCTGGTAGAGTAGACACATTGGTGTTGGAGAATGCACTGAAGAGGTTTTAAAGTCATCTTGGCAAGGAGTGGGTAAGATATGATCAACAGCATATCATGGGTCAGCTTGTCTCTGACAAATGTTGTTTTAAGATGGGAAAGTTCTACTTCTAACCGCAAGTGTGCATACTTCCAGACAACCAAACAATCACATGAATTATGTTCCCTGAAAACTGGGAAAGCTATCACCAGAACACTCAGACTCAAAAAAGTGTGTCTTTCCCATTGATACAAATTTACTGTCTCAGCTTAGGTCAATCTTACCTGAGTTTACACCCCCCCCACACACACACCCGATTCCACTCCACACACACTGCTCTCACTGAATGCATCAGTTCAATATTCTTTTTGCCATGACTGTGACTTAACTAGGGTTCATGTCAGGTTAGCCACAGAGCAAGGTGGTCAGAACGACACTGGCTCCAGGCTGACTGGGAACCAACCCAAGCTTTCAGCACACGGCCAGCTGGTGTAGGGAGGACACTTTCATAGAAACAAACCCTAAGAAGTCAATACATTAAACTTCAACCTGGGTCAACTTGACACGGATCATGAAAGCAAATTGGGAGGGGACCCTGAAGCTGTATTTGCTTCAAGCATATGAATCAAAAAAAAATTATCAGGAACTTAGGGTTTACTATAATCACCTATTGTTTCTTTGCATCGGCCTTTCTGCAGCCTTCAAAGAAAATGTGTACCCACCCTGGCAGCTGTGTGTGTGCACATGCACGTGTGTGTGTGTGTGTGCGCACCTTCCTGAACATTTTGCTCGCAAGAACACTTGCTAGCACAATATCAACCTTTGATCCTCTTTAACTCTGGAACAATGTGCTAAATAATTTTAAACCACATCTCCCCAAGTAATATATACTGTACTGTGCTAGAAAAAAAAAACTAAATCCTTTGGCTGGTATAAACTGTAAAAACTGAGCATACCTTTGTAACTGAGCACCATAATCTTTTGCTTACTTTTATACTTGGAGGAGTCCTAGGCACAAAGTGGGTGACAATAAATTTGATAAAGCTATGCAAAGCTCCAAAGTCCCTCCTCTACTTCTAGGTCAGTGGTGGCAAACCTTTGGCTCCCCAGATGTTTCAGATCACAACTCCCAGAACTCAGAGCCTAGATTGCCAATGACAAAGGTCTGTGGGAGTTATGTTCCAAAACATCTGGAGTGCCAAAGCTTTGCTACAACTGCTCTAGACTATAGAATATTATAGATTCACCCAATTGGTTTCTGATATTTCTATTGGAAAATGGCATGCTTTTATTTTAATAGTGTACTGCATCTCTATGGAGAGCATACTCTATCACTCACACTAAAACTCTATTTTCCCCCCATACCTCAAGAGTTTTTGAGACCACCACTCTCAGTTGTTGCTTTCTTTGGTAACATCTTTCTTCTTTCTTCCCTTTTCTGCTCTTCAAAGATAGTGTGTAGCTACACACTATAAATATGAAATAACAAAGGCATGAATATTTGTCATAATATGTTAGAATTGACAAAATGTATGTAATGCATATTTAACAGATTGAACAGAGAATTTGTAAAATGGAGTCAGTCAAAATGCAGTGTCATGATGCTAGCCACAAGTGCAAGGGATTAGAAATCACTAGGAGGTTAAAGTGATTGAGCACAGGTGGAATTGTTTAATGACATCATGGTATGTCAGGATGTGATTGGTTAAAATCATGTCTGATGAGTTCCAAATGCGTATAAAGAAACTGGCTTGGTGTAATGTAAATTGGGACTATTTATGGTGAGAAAACAGTACCCCTCACTCTGTTGTATATTTTGCTCTGTATATATGTTATGTTTGGTGTTATGCTGTTGTTTTTTCTTATCTACTGTATATATTCAATGTAAGAGTTTTATTCTAAGTCATGTTCTTTGTCTCTATGTCTCTTAGTTCCAATAACACTTATAACACTTATTGCAAGTACCTACACTTTATCTACATGCTGCTGCTAAGCTAATTTTCTCTGCTATAGACATAAACAAGTACATTTGTATATTTCTTTCATAATTCTCCCCAGAATTTTTTTATTATTATTATTATTATTATTATTATTATTATTATTATTATTATT
>JAHTLZ010003526.1:59998911-60015801 GCA_023846285.1 Phrynocephalus versicolor
TATTATTATTATTATTATTATTATTATTATTATTATTATTATTATTACTGCCAATCCGCATCAATTAAAATTATAAAAAGCATTGAGTAGCATTACAAATTTTAAACAAATATCTATTAAAACTTGATGTAGTGTATACGCTGTTCCTCATATTACCTTTTTTTTCTTTTTTTCTTTTCTTTTCTTTCTTTCTTTTTCTTTTTTTTCTTTTTTTCTTTTTTTTCTTTTGTTTTTTTTTGCAGCTCTATTGGTTGTTATTTCTGGGATCTGCAACTGCTTAGTGTACTATGTGAAATTTCTTGATATTGTTCACAAAGTCCTGATAACAATGGGGACCTCTGTTGTATGTCTCATCCATAAGTAAAATGTTTTGCTAATTTTGTTAATTTTTCCAACTTTTTAGCTTCAACTCTGTGATCCTCTGGAATTGCAATGTCAATGATCCTGACATTTCTTCATTCTATTACTACTATGCCTGGTGTGTTATCTCAGAGGTGTCTAACAGTTTGGATCTGGAGATCCCACAAGAACTTCATTTAGTTATTTTTGACACCTTTTCTACCTGTTGTTCCCATAGGTTTTTGGAGGGTGGCTAGTTACATTTTGTAACATAATGGCCAGTGCACTAATTTTAACACTCTATCATGTCCAATTTTGTAATCTATTTCATCATTATTACTTTGCTTCCATTTGTCAAGAAACGTACAGACTAATATTTGAATAAATTTCTTCACATTTTTTCTGCTTGAAAAAGGGAAAATCCAAATTTCAAATTTCTCCACCAATTTCAAGAGGCAGTGTGCACAAACTGCACAGGACTTGATACTTGCTTTCATGGTGGAAAGAGGTGGTGTGAAAGTATAACATCTTCAGATATTTATTTTTGGACACAGCATAAGCTTCAGTGCCTTACTTGTACGCCTGCAAGTTGCAGCCAAAACTGGTGTTGAAAGCCTGAAATATTTTTTCCCTCCTTTTATAACAGAGAGACAAACTTTTTTTTTGCAGAAGATGTCATATTTACGTTAAAGAGTAACTGAGGGAGGAAGTAGGAGTAGGTCCCAATCTAGATTAAAAAATAATAATCCAGTTCGTGGGTTTAGCCATCTGCTTTTTCTTCAGAAAAAAATGTGCCAGTTTCAATGTATAAAATAATGGCTGTAATTCCATTTTACAGATCTGCATCAGCAGGCGGAGGAGGAGGACGACCAGGAAATCACCACAAATTAAAGGCTTCTTTTGGGGATTTTAGCATGCATACAACCTTACTACATTATATACAAACTGGTTTTGTCCCCAAATCACCTTCATTCAGCAGTAATTTGATGTTGATGACATTTCCCCCGCTGCACATGTGGAGCTATGCAACAAGATTTCAGCCAAAGCTTTTTCAGCCCTTAGGTGATCACTCCCCCCCCCCATTTTCTCCACTTCTTTCCTTCATTTTATAAGTAATTGGACAGTATTTTAGTATTAAATATCCCACATAAGTTATGGCACTTTGTTGTCCTTGGACCTCCCCAGTGTCGAGTGGATGTGTCTCCTGTTCTGATCACAAGCCACCAGCACACATTTGTCAAAGTGTAGTTCTAGTAAACTCTCTAGTAACCTCTACATCTGACAGAATTTTTTTTGCAGCATACTGAGTTATCTGGAACTGAAGATGTAAAGAATACTTGCTAATTTCCTCACGTCAGCCTTACATTGTTTTCTTTTTGAATACATTCGGGAATTTCTAGCAGAAACTATAAGGAACAAACGGATTCCAGTTATGTTTCTTTGGTAGGGCTTTGAAAAATGAAGTCATTTTTTATAGATTGCTGTCACATTTTTTTAAATTCTTTGTAAGCTACTAGGTATATTTTCAAACTTAAGCAAAATGAGACATATGAATTTTATAAACAGCACTCCTGCATATCTTGAAAATTTCTCTGCTTTGTTTATTTTAACAGCATCAACAAAAAAAGGGTGGTGGAGTCCTTTATGAGCTCAGACCCCAGTGACATCAATTCCTGATGGAAATCTGATCTTTGAGACCTCTGGTGTTAAATGACCTGATCTGTACCTCATGGGCTGATGCGTGGTCCAGAATTTAGTCATTTAGTGTCTCTTACACTTCCCAAAAGCATTGACACATCCCTGAAAATGTATTCAAGATGCAAGAATTTTGATAGAAAATATATAGAGAAACATGTAAATATGTATCCAAATTGCAATTTTCATGATGATGTACGATGTGGAAACAGAACATAACAAAACCAGCACAGAGAGGAAATGGACCAGTTCACCCATACTTGTTTTTTTAAATATACATTGTAGAAACCTGGAGATAGGTTACTGCAGAAGGCAGATGGTGCAATTAGACAAATAAGCTTTATATATTTTTTAAAAATGCAAGCAATTCTAGCATGAGGGAAAAGACATGTTAAGTGTGATGACTGGCACAAGGACAGTGAGAAACAGAAGAGGAATTAAACAATATGCGACAAGTGCTAGAACTTCTAGAACCAATAGATTGGCTCCAGGTTAGCACTTATTATAGACCTGCTCATGCTAGCGGCAGAAAGAGTAATCATGGTCACTTCACAGTACCTTCCCTTTGTCTTGCCTTAATGCAAGGAACAGCAGCAGCCTTCACAAATGTGACCTTTTGCTGCACAAGGAATTCCCTCGAAAATGGATTTTATAACCTGCTGCAAAATGCCAATGTGTTGGGCACTACATCTTGGGAAACAGCCATCCAGAGCTTAATGTCACCATGAAGAAGGCCTTTGTATTATCAACACCAATGTATTTCTTGATGATGGGACAAAATTGTTTATTTTGATTGTGAGCTGCCCAGAGACCTTTGGGTAGTGGGCGGCATACAAGCTCTATAAATAAAATAAAATAAATAAATAATTCCCCCACCACCAGTCTAAGGCCATGGGTGATAATGTTTGTTTCTGAACCTTAGTCCAGGTTTTCTAGGACTTTTAAAGTCAATATCAGCCCCTGGATTACAATCCAGAAACATATAGACAACTAGCAGTACTCTTCTAGCATTTGTGTTGTGAGATCTCTAACACCTGTCCATGGCACCATCTTAGCTAAGTCAGCAGTATCGCTTTCCCTGGGACTTCAGTGAACCTAGGGGGCACATCCTGCTGAAAAGCACTCCTGATGTCACAGGTGAGGATTCTTGCAATATTGCAGAGACAGGGAGAGCAAAAGGTGGGCAGGAAGCAAACCCAATACACATGCAGACATCTTTGTGAGAGATGTGTCATCTCTCATCAGGCCCTAGTCCCACTTGGCAGCCCAGGCTTTAAAGATATTTTTGCACAAAAAACAAATGTACTTCTCTAGCATGGCTGTCCTATGATTTATCCCTTCACCAAGGACCTGAAGGAACATAACATTCCCCTAAGGGCGCTTTTACACGACCCCTAAGATCCGCTGGCAGTTTAAATTCAGACCAGAGATCTTGGGGGTTTGCTCCTCTTGCTGTATTCCCACCCCTCCGCACTCCCTTGCTCCTGTCTGTGTGAGGGGAGGGAGAAAAAAAGGGAGAAAAGAATGCAGGCTCACCTCTGCTCTGCTGTTGGGAGCTGCCGCGGGCTCGTAAAGGGGTGGGGGGCAAAAAACAAACAAACAGAAGGCAGGACAGCCCGGCACTCACTGCTTTGCAATCCATATCAGAAATTTTTCACCTTCGTAGACCAGGTACTTGGAAAATTCGCTGGGATGCGTTTAGGTGTCCATGGTCGTACTTAATTTTTTTTAAAGTCTGGAGCTGGAGGGAAAACAATTTTAAGCTCTGCATTTGGGAGCCCTTTGCCTCGGATTTTAGGGGTCATGTAAAAGCACCCTAAGTTGGTGCCCTGGCACCAGAAATGGGGGTGGGGGTGGCCCCCGGGGTTTAGTTTTGTCCCTATGTTATTTAACATCTGCATGAAAAATGCTAAGAGAGGCTTTCTGTGGGTTTTTTTGGGCTCAGTGTAACTGAACATCAATGACACCCAACTCTCTTTGTTCATCAAAGTCCAAGGAAGCTGTTTCAGTTCTAAATCAGCGTTTGGTATCAGTAATGATTGAGGATGAATTAATTAAAGCTTCATCCAGACAAGATAGAGTTGTTCTAGGTTAGTTGAAATACAGATCAGACAATAGGGGTTCAGCTGGACAAGATTATATGCTCTGAAAAAAGAGGTACACAACTTGGTTGAGCTCCTGAATGTATCCTGGAATGTGCACCAGCTCATGTGCTCTTTCCATCATGTCTCCCTGAGCAGACTGATACACATGGATATGAGCTCTGAGGCCTTGTGTAATCAAGTTTAAATATTTTCTTGCTTAACAAAATTATCATTTCCCCCTTTTTGCCTAATACTTTTTTTCCAGAAGGACAACTCTTAATCAAGTGTCACAAGCTCAGCATTAAGACACCACCCTCTGCTTGTATAAATACAGTTGGACCCCAGTATCCGCTGGGGATTGGTTCCAGGCCTTTCTGTGGATAACAAAAACTATGGATAAGAGATAATGCCAACCCCAACCCCAGAAAAACTGCTGTTTTGTGACAGTAGCTTGCTTCACGGCTCATGTTTGTGACAGTAGCTTGCTTTGCAGAGACTGAATTATTTAATTTTTTTTCCTCTGCCAACCATGGATAATGGAATCAGTGGTTAATGAATCAGTGGATACTGGGGTCCTACTGTACCAAGTAGACATGGGCACGACTTGGCGAAATTCTCATTTCCGTTTCCATTCCTCGTTTCCGTTACGCAACGGAATGAAGAATGACAATTACTCCGCCAGAACTCGAACTCGAACCGATAAAAGAAAAATTGGGTCTGATTTGTCATTGTCGTTCCTGGCATCACAGCGATTGCGCGATGCCAAGCGGCACAGAAAAAAAGTTTTAAAAATTAAAAAAAAAAAAACCCGATTCCCGGCCAAAAAAGCAGGCGAAAATATGCCTGCCTGAGTGAGTGCACCTACCAGAGGAGTGGTTTCTGGGGGGGGGGGGTCCCCGGCCTCCCCCCTCTCCTCTCCTGAGCTACTCTGGTGGGGGGCATCCTCGTCGTCTCGCCAACTCGCCAAGCGGCGGCACAGAAAAAAAGTTTTAAAAATAAAAATACCCCGATTCCCGGCCAAAAAAGCAGGCAAAAATATGCCTGCCTGAGTGAGGGCACCTACCAGAGGGGTGGTTTCTGGGGGGGGGTCCTCGGCCTCCCCCCCTCTCCTGTCCTGGGTTACTCTGGTGGGGGGCATCCTCGTTGTCTTGCCAACTCACCATGCCATGCGGTGCGGGCGGGGGATCCAAAATGGGGCGACCACAATATTTATTTTGAAATTGTGGTCCAAAAACACACCAAAGCACCACAGAAACATGCGAAAATAGCTATTTTAAAACTGCCTGAATTTTTACAGTAGTAGCAGGGGGGTTTTCTTGCAACAAAACGTCTCCATTGATTTTATTTTATTTTATTTTTATTTTTATTTTTTTACACCTGCACAATGATGGGCTGGCCATGGGAGTGGACCATGCGAATTTTTGGAGCCATTCCACCAATTGCATGGCCACTTGGCCAGGTTTTGACCGAGACTTCTGGGATGTGCCAGTCAGGCATAAAAAGCCCACTAACCCTAGCCTGAACCCTAACCCTAACCCTAAGCCTAACCCATACGCCAGTACACTGTCCTTGTTAGTGGGTCAGAGAGGCACCCAGAGGTGCACCCCACTAACTCTCCCTAACCTTACCCGTAACCCTAAGCCTAGCCCTTGCCCTAACCCCAACCCTAAGCCAGATCTGTGTACTCGCATTGCACTACACGCAAGTACACTTCCCTTCTTGGTGAGCCATAGAGCGCCCAGAGGGCTTCGCTCCCCAGCACAACAAGTGCACCATATGCCAGTATGCCAGTATGCTGTCCTTCTTAGTGAGTCAGAGTAGAGGCACCCAAAAGAGGTGCCTCTGCCTGCCACTGCAACTTGGTATGCATATCCAATTGGCTATGTGTACCCTTTTGTAGTGGGCCAGAGGAGGCACCCACCCCAGAGAGGTGCCTCCAGGAGCCCGCTTTCCCTTTGTAGCGGGCCAGAGGAGGCACCCACCCCAGAGAGGTGCCTCCAGGAGCCTGCACTCCCCCAACCAGTACTAACGACAGACAAAAAAACGACAAACGAAATGACAAATTTTTGAGAAATTTCGCGAAGAACGGAAACGAGCCGAAACGGGCCGGCTCCAACACATGACAACTCAAAACGTCATTTTTCCTGGTCATGCCCATCTTTAGTATCAAGTAATTCTAACAGATGCAGCCTATGAGAAGATAAATGGGCGGAGTATGTCTGAGTTAAATCATGCGAAAAAGTGGGGTCCTGCAGGATATCATAGCATAAATAACACCAGGGCAGGGGGAGTTTCAAGCATGCCAGTTCACTGAATCAATCCTTTAGGAAAGAATATAAATAAAGAAATAATTACATTTTCATTATGTTCCCACTTCCCAGTTTGTACATGCAGTCTTGACAAGATACCATGGCCATGGTATCCATGCCTGTTGAGAGTTCTGGGAGAATTAAAAGTGACACACTCTCCCATGTGCTTAGGCAGGATTACTCAAGGCCATTGTGGTGCCCAGGACCAGTTCAGCTTCAAATCCAGGCAGGAGGCAGATCGAAATGGGCGCAGAAGAGGCATGCATATGTTGGCAATGTACACTCCATCCACATTTGGCTCTAAAGTCAGGAAGGATGCAAATGCATAAGTCTTGTTAGGCTGTTTGCGATTGCCTTAGAACTACAGATGTCAATGCTTATAGAATCTGAAAAAAACATCTAAAGATGTTTAAGTGCTGGAGTTGTTTATTTATTTATTTATTTATTTATTTTTAAATTGAGGAATGGCTACAAATCATTTTAGTGACCTTCCTTTTTTAAAAAGAGAGATTGAGAGCGAAAATAATATTGGGAAAGAATGACTACGCCTGTCCTCTTCTTTCATTGTTCCATCACTGAGACCACTAGACTGATGAAAACTACTAAGCAATCACAGGTGTACTGCTACAGTACATTTTTCTCCCAATGGCTTTTTTTCCAAGTTATCTTTATTTTTTTTTTAAAAAAAGGCTTTGAAGTTTGAAAATGCAGAATTGTTACACATAGTAGATACATATCCACATTACAGTTATGGATAGCAATGCAGGCTCAATTTAAAGCATCCCAGATGACTGTTTGAAGAAACTTAGAGGAAGGACAATTGCATGCTGTCTGAAGGCACACACAAAAGGAGAAGGTCAGTCCAGCAGGCCTGAATTCTTTCCCTTTCCCCCTTTTTCTTTTTTAACTACATCTGGGCTCCACTCTTGCACATGCTTTCATGCAGTGAATTAAAACATCTGTCTGGTATTTCTGAAGGTCTGGAAAGCAAATGGAAATAAGATACAGTATTCCAGACTTTTGATCTTTGCTTTTATTAATTGCACATCAGAAAGCAAAGTAAAAATCCAGGTGGATGGCCTTGCGGTGGTTTTTCCAGCACAAAGTTTGAGCCGCAATATAGATATGCTATGAGGGGAAGCTTAGGGGGACGGAGGGTGGAATCTGATATGAGAAACACATCTGTGCAGAAATGAGTGTGCAAGCCATATGTAGACTGTTGTGTCTGACAGGCGTTCCCAACTTGGTGTCCTTCAGAGGGGTTGGATTAGTACAACAAACAACATGCCCCCTCCAGCACACACACAAACACACACACACACACACAAACACAAACACACACACACACACACACACACACACACACACACCAGCCATTTGGAGAAGGAGATGATATGTTAGAATGCTCAATGCCTATGTTGTGAAGCTGTGCTCATGTGTACTGGGTAAGTACAGCAGTAGTTTTATGATTTACCATGGCTTTATGGTTGCTTTTTTATCATCTTGTTTTGCTATGCGCTGACTGGATTTCTCTCATCAGACATACGATTTGGCCATAGAGAAATAGTGAATGAATGTGCGCATATAAGGCATGAGGTAATGCAGCATGCTGTGGTGTGGTAAATTGTCTTTAGGAGGAGTTCTAACTGAAATCACTCCTATATTCTTCTGTAGGTTGGTTGATCTATTTGCTGTTGCCCAGACATTTATAAATAGACAGCTTGCTCTAGAAAGCTTCTGAAGAAGCTCTCTGTTCATGAAGAGCTTTTTAAAAGTTGGTGCTCTCACTGGTTATGTTCAGAGCTTGGGGAAGCTGCTTCTTTGAACTGTAGCTCTCAGAATCCCCTAGTCACTCATGGGCTGTGTTATTTAAGGGATTTTCAAGTGGCAGTATAATTTTAAGAAGCACACATTCAATTTGACACCTGTGGGAGATTCCCAAGAGCCTTAGGGAAAACTAAGAATGGTTGTGGACATCTAAGAGGTTGCTAGGGAACCTTTCCTCTGATAGGATGGGCTTGGTCAAAATGGCTGCATCATGCCACTTTTCTTTGCTAGTAGTGCCCAGTGGTTTAAGCCAATTAATGTGTTATGCTATATGCCCAGAGCCAATATGAAATTGCACCTGAGATGCTACCCTCCCCACCTCAATTTGCTCTGCATTCCTTAAACCTTTAAGCAACAGCTAAGAACACAGCATCCTTGAAAACAGG
This sequence comes from Phrynocephalus versicolor, assembly GCA_023846285.1. Lineage (NCBI taxonomy): Eukaryota > Metazoa > Chordata > Lepidosauria > Squamata > Agamidae > Phrynocephalus > Phrynocephalus versicolor. The sequence goes on from JAHTLZ010003526.1 coordinate 60,007,552, forward strand.
AATTTTGAGGGGTGGTGGTGGGGAAATCTATATATTACCAGCTCTTTTATGCCCCTGCTCATCTCACCTTGACTGGGAAAGGAGCTCTTTCATAACATGCAAGCAGTTCTGGCCTCCCCTTTCCTGTGTTAACTCATCTCCTTCAGCATTACTACCATTCTGCATGTGCAGAAATATTTTGGATTTTAATAATGCTCTTAGTGACCACACCTATATTTTCCCAAGGACTTTTAAATGACTAAAGAATTCATTGCCCTTGCCATTTACCTGATGGCAGCCATTTTAATGTCCCACATGGTCTCAACTGAAGTTACACTGAACAGAATTCTGGAAATTCTTCTTGTTCGCCTACCACCATCAGCTAGGTTTTGAACAGGAGGCCCACTGATGTAGCAGGACATCTGTGTCACAACACTTTTCCTAAGGTCCCTTTAAGCCAGCCCTGCCTACCCCATTACTCTTTAAGTCATAAGTCTGTGTTGAGTGCAATGCAGATAAAATGGGAAATCAGTGTACAGTGGTTCTCCAACTTAAGAGCAGCTCAACTTAAGAGCAATTCGACTTAAGAGTGGAAAAGGGTTGGCATTTTAACTGCTGCCTTACAGATTTTAGATATGGTCTGCTCGACTTACTTTTTTTCATTTTTTTGATTTTTTTAAACTTATTTTTTCATATTTTTTTAAGATAGGTACCCTGACTTGAGAATAGTTCGACTTAAGAGCATACATTCGGAACGGATTAAATTCGTAAGTTGAGGTACTACTCTAGATTGAACAGTACACATCCCCCATGATGTGAAAGGGTCAAATTGACAGAAAGAATTCATACAGATTCTCAGACTCATCACACGATACTCTCTGTCACCTTTACTGTTGTTGCTTGATCCAAGACAATACCACTGTGGTCCAAAAAGCCATCTGTGTTTAATACTAGCTGTGGTTTCCTTAAGGTTTAATTTTCTTGAAAATGGGAGCACATGGTTCAGGGCCCATGGCCTACTGTAAGTCCACAGAGACATCACAGCAGGTGAGCTGAGAAGCTCAGGAGAATTGGTACATCAGAAAGGATATAAAGCAAGGAGGCAATTGTAAGAATGAAGATGTCAGAAAACAAGCAAAGGGGTTCTGTGGGAGAATGAAAATGCAGCTCATTGTACAGATGGGCACTTGTCTGTTCCTTCATAAAGCCCTTATTCATCTGGATTAAGGGAAGTTTTCACTGAAGGTTCCTCTGAATTTCTGCCAAGACTCTGTGCAGTTGTATAAGGAGATCATTATCAGAGAATACTCCACAAACTGGGTCACACCATACCAGAGCTGAAGCTAGGATCTTAGGGGTCACATCAGGGCAATCTATTCATGTCAGGAATTGATATGATTACCCTAAAAACAGGAGGCAGGATTTCTGCCATGAAGCAACCTTCGATTGCCAAACCATGGGCAAAATGGATTTGCCAAGCTGCTTTCCACACTTCCAGATATCACAGATAAACTTCCTTTGTTGTAAGACCTAGTTGCAGTACAGCACTGTGAACATTTGCGAACATCAGAAGCAATGCTAATCACTCGTGTCAACTTTTTGTTGTGCAGATCACACGCCAACCTTATTTCGACACCTACAATTGATCTTTGATGAGACGTGTATCTACCCTATTTGCCTGCAAATAGTGAGGCATTGATTTCATAAATCAGATATTGCAAAGACCATAATTAGTGACTTCAGGAGTAAGATTTCATTATCAAAGAGATTATGCCAAAAGGATGAAAAAGAAAAAGAACCCAATCCAGGGTGAAACCGAGGCTTTGCACAGCTCTCAACAGAGTAACTAGCTCCTGTTAGCACTGAGATCTGAATAAGTGGCAGAAATATCCAGCTTCACAAAGATTAGAAGGAAATGTCTTAATTACCCTCGTGTTCCAGTCCCTCTTGATTTCTCCTTTTTTGGTTTTTCCATCTCTCCTCACCACATCTCATGCTATCACCACATCTTCCTCTCTCTCGACTCTGGTATTCATTCAGGTCTTTTAGCCTCTCTCCTCCATGGTCTCCACTGTCATGAAACAAGGCCTTTCCTCTCATCTCTCTTAATTGCTGGGAAACATGACTGGGTGGAGGAAACCCCTGTTTCCTCCATCCTTGCAGGAATGTGAAAGGAGTGTGAAAGTTCACCTATACCTTTGCTTTTCCAAAACAATGTGAGGGGCATGCAGGTAGCATTGGTGGAATTCTCAAACATCTTCTCATTCTTGGCACTAAGCTCCAAACAGCCAATGCTGGTTCATGTCTTAAGGGTTTGTGGGTATGGAAATTTCAAGCTCAATGGTCCCTGGTCTTTCAGAACCAGTGTCTTTAGTTCCATAGCAATGCTTCTTCCCATTGCCTTCTCTGTTGCCAGTAGTGGTCCCTTAGCTTCTGCATCTTGCATTGAAGACTCAGAAACTGAGTTCTGGCATTGATAAGACCCTTGTATCATGACATAGTCAATGAAAATGTTACTATAGGCAACATATATATTTTAATTAATCCTCACACATAAAAATTAAACATGCAAACAAACATTCTGTGATTCCTGGTGAATTTTCTGATCCTATTGGAGTTCCAGTGTAATGATAGTTTGTTAGGGTTCAAGTTTTTGGCTAAAATGACATTGTCTATATTTCTGACACCCATTGCAGACTCCAGTACCCCTAGCCTCCACCATCCTCAGTTGTTCAAAGCAAATCCAGTGATGATGATGATGATGATGATGATGATGATGATGATGATGATGATGATGATGATGATGATGATGATGATGATGATGATGTATTAATCAGATTTGGTCTGATGTCCAATGTCTACACAATATGACATTCTCTTGAGTTAGTAGTAGTGGTTGATCTGGATGGGATTGGTAACATTTCAAGAATATGGTTCCATTATCAACAAAAGTCTGCACAAAAGAGAAAGAACTGAGCAGAGTCAAGAGGAACTAACTTTCATCTTCAAACAGATTGATCAGAGTTTTCTTTATTTGGTGTCCCCCCTCCCCCATTTTTACATACATGTATTGCTTAAGTTGTCTGTAAAGCGCTCAGAGCAGTGAATCTATGCTAGTGCAATTTTATACAACTTTAATAAATAAACAAATAAGTAATCTAGATGAACGGCTACTGGTAGAAGGTATTTCACTGTAGCGGGGCTCATTTTGTGGAATCTCTTGCCAAGGAAAAACTAATTCACTGACTTAGCAACATAAAAAGCCACCTTTATTTGGTCAGACTATGTGTCCGTATAAACCAGGATCGTCTACTCTGGCTGCAGCTCTCTGTAGTTTCTGAGAGGTCTCTTTTCCCAAAACAAAAGAAACTAGAAACATCTGAGGAAGTCCAATGTAAACAAGAGACTTCAAAGCCTTGAGATATTTTCAAAGAACCAAGGGGGGAGAGGATGGGATGGTTGGCTGAAGGAGTCCAAGTTCTTTGGGCCAATTATTTTGCAGCCCTCTTTAGGAGCAGTAAACCATGCCTATAGACGTCTTTGGTAATCTTTTCTTAGATTTCACTAAATGACATTTAATAGTCAGGGTAGAAGAATCTTTTTAGGTAAGTGATAATCAAATGTCCTGAAGCATGGGTGTTTTCAGGTGGAAGAATGATTATCTTAAGGTGCCAACCAGTAACTGGGAGGAAATCAAGTCTGAAGTCTTACTAAAATTTGTCGGGATTCCTAGGACATTCAGAAGTGATTAAAAGAGCATAGCCTCTTGAGATGCAGTACTCAAACAGATGTTTCCACATGAGAAGGGTACAATTTGGGAGCTGAGATTACCATATCAGTCAGACCACGTGCAGGGAGATCTCCATGTTGGCACAATTTATTTATTTATTTATTTTAGAGTATTTTTACCCTGCCTTTCTCCTTCAACGGCAGCTTACATAATGAGAGATAATATACAGTCCAGTACAATTAAGACATGTTCAAGTATTGAGAACAAGGAATTGATGGACATCTTACAACATTAATAGACAACATTACATTAAAGCTATAAGTTTATGATTAGTTATAAACACAAAGACTTTGTGAACCTATAGATTTATATAAAAGACACATAATGGTAGTGCATCATTCAGGGAAAGCTTGCCTAAAGTCAAAGGTCTTTGCCTGTTTCTGGAAGGACAACACAGATGATGCAGTCCTGGCGTCTAGTGGGAGGGAGTTCCAAAGTCTGGGAGAATCAAGAAAGAAGGCCCTTTCATGGGTTCCCACGAGACGTACCTGTGAGGTGGGATGGAGAGAAGGGCCTCTTCTGATGACCTTAACACCCGAGTGAGTTTATTCTGTGAGATTCGATCTTTGAGGTAGCTAGGACCCAGGTCGTACAGTGCTTTGTAGGTCAAGGTCAGCACCTTGAATTGTGCCTGACAGCTAATGGGCAGTCAGTGGAGCTGTTTTAATAGGGGTGTAACATGATCTCTGTACCCCGCTCCTGTCAGCAGTCTAGCTGCTGCATTCTGGACCTGTTGAAGTTTCCTGAGGCTTTTCATCAGTAGTCCCACATACAGCACATTACAGTAGTCTAGCCGGGACGTCACTAGTGCATGTATCACTGTGGCCAGAGCTGGTTTCTGAAGAAAGGGGCATAACTTGCGTACTAGCCTTAATTGTGCAAATGCTCTCCTGGCCACAGCCATGACCTGGGCATCCAAGCTCAAGCTGTGTACCTGATTTTTCAATTGAATGTTTAACCCATAACCTCCATGTACGTTGGACAATTTGATCCAGTCCGGTTTTGATCACATTTTGGGCCACTTTCTTCCAATCGCTGCAAAGTCTCTGCTACGCAAAAATGCTTTTTCAGTGACCTCTGTCATGTGCTCCATGATGTTTTAGAAAAATACTAAGCAAAATAACCATCTTGTTTCATCCCACTGCTTGCTCTGGTTCGGATGGTTTCATAATAATAAAACCTTCTGAAAGATTGCTTTCCCATTGTCCTCTTTTCTTCATGTTGAAACAAAAGACCTGGCAAGAAAGCAACTGGCTCTTTGAAACAAAACAAAACAAAACAAAACAAAAAAGGCTGGGGGGTTAAATAAAAACACAATGGCAACATGCCATAGTCGCTTCCCTGTTTTGCATTTCCAGTACTCTCAGAGAAAAGCTAACACATGCATAGAGAAAATTAATTTGGAATTGGTTCTAGGCAATGGGTGAACTTGCAAATAATTCAATTGCAAATTCACAATGCTACTCATTAATATATTGGCCAGCATCCTGTTCATGCAGCTTTGCACGTGCATGGTTAATGCCATCCTCAGACTCACACTTTAATTAAAAGTTTCCTCTTGCTTTCTCTGCTCAGGTTCTGAGGCTCCCTTTTGACCTTGGCTTCCTCAGATCAAAACAAATCCCCAGAGAGCCTCAAACTTAGGGGTAGAGAGAGCAATCAATAGTCAACTTTTAATAAAAGATCAGAGTCCATGGCTGATGACCTAATCAGCCTTATGCACATTGAGCTGCATGGACAGGATTCCAGCGACAGCAATAATGATATTAAATTATTTCTATTTTATTAATTGCATTATATCATATTGCATCTCTTTGTAGTCTGCTCCTTGTACAGTCCTTGTAGGCCCCTTCCTATTTCATGATTCTGTGGTTATTTATAGATTAAATATGAATTGTGTTAATGAAAGGGAAGGGTAACACACAAGCCCAAAGCTTGTCATGGCATATGTTCATAACCACGTTTGTCTGACTAAGTCTGAACTGGGCCATGATTTCAGAGCCCAACTACTTGCTATACTCACTGTGCAACATGCTGTTACATTTTCATAGAGCCACAAACTTTTTCCATTGCTGGAACAGGCCTCACACATAACTGAGTCTGGCCTCTAGTGAAGCAGGGGACTCATAGGCCAAGCATACCCTATCAGGTAGTCAGTCATATAATCTCTGTTTAAAAACATCCACTGAAGGAAAGTGCATGACCTTTTGAGGCAGTCCATTACACTGTCAAGCAGCTCTTGCTGTCAAGATATTCTTCCCAATGTTTAGGCAAAATCTCCAGTCTCCTACTTTGATTCCATTACCCTAGCCTATGGCACTATAGAGAACAGCTTTCTAACAATCTAATTATGTATATTTTGTTTGTTTGCTTATAAAATTAAATGCATTTTCCTTCCCCAGTCACTGAAAGAATGGAAATTGACACTCCTGCATCAGTGCTATCAATGGCAAACCCCAGCCCACCCTCCCCCCCCAAAAAGTTAGCCATGTTGGAAGACCCATTTGTGTTCTGAGGAGGGCTGAAAAAGAAGGATGGGAACCAAATCTCCACTCCCTGCTGTCAATATTTGCAAGTCTCTGCTTTCACAGCACAAATTTTGTAAGCCGGAATGCTACACGGTAAGCATCCAACAGTTTAGCACCACTACTGTTGTTTAGCATTCAATCACCTCTGCACAGACAAAAAAAGATAGAAATGGATACAAAACTGGGGGGGGGGGAGGAGAGTCAAACTTCATAAGACTACAATATTTCCATGGTATGTATTGATGTTTTCATGTGCATGAAGAACTTCGGAATACTGTCCCTGTTCCCCTGCCACCATGCAGCCCTTTAGAAACAGTAGAGCATAAAGGAGACTTGGGGACCAGAAAGAAAAGGTGTCAGAGGAAAGCAGTAGTGGGTGTGAATTGAACTATGGGTATTTGTACACGACCGCTAAACTCTGCCGCAAATGGCTCCCAGCTCCGGAGCTTAAAATTGTTTCCCCACCAGCTCCGGAGTTTACAGATAATTAAGTGTGACCACGCCCACCTAAGCGCGTCCCAGCGCACTTTTCAGGTACCTGCTCTCTGGAGGTGAAAATTCCTGATGCGGATATAATGTAGTGACTGCCGGGCTCTCCTTGCTTCTGTTTGTTCTTTTTTTGCCCCCCACCCCTTTACGAGATCTGAATGCAGTGCCAGGACAGCAGAACGGAGGTGAGCGACATTCTTTTCTTCCTTTTTTCCTCCCTCCCCTCACGCAGCCAGCAGCCAGGAGTGCGGAGGGGGTGGGAAAGCAGGAACAGCGACAAACCCCTAAGATCTCTGGTCCGAACTTAAGTGGCCAGCGGATCTTAGGGGTCGGGTGAAAAGGCTCTATGTCAGATTGAGGGGTTAGTGTGAACACAGCACTGAAACTACTTGGAGTCTTTGTGTGGTGACCTAAACTGAATGCAGTCACAAAAAAGACAGAATCAGGGTGACACAAAGCTGAATCACTGTGATTCAGCTTGCCAGTGTGGTTGCGCCTTCCTTTGGATCTAACAATATAGTTTCTCCCAAACTGGTTAATAGCATTCTGTTAAAGAAATATTTCAGCTTATTTTCAAAAGGACGCTATTTTTATATAGAACGTCTTTCAAGAGTAAGAACTACTCATCAGAGAAAATAGGTATTTTTGTTCTTGCCTCATGAATGAAAAATATCGCTTTGGAGAGAGCATTTCTTATGAAAGAGATAAAAAAGGAACTAGCCTCTGAGAGAGTGCTTGTACATGAAAAGTATTTCATGTAACAATAGAAAACGGGGCCACTTTTGGAAAACAAACCGTGCGGTTTTCTTCAGCACTGTACAAAATTGACTTCTTAGTCTTTTATAAATAAATGAATAAATAAATAAATGAATAAAGAAATAAATAAATATTTTGAATTTGGAAGCCATTCCTTTTTTTTCTGAGCAGTATTTTGGTCCTGTTATATATGGGGCTTAGTGTATTGGCAACTTACTTTTGCTCATTTGTTGAAGGCTATGTTAGCTGGGAATGATGGGAGATTATACCACCTCGAAAGCAGCTAGCAATGCATACATATTACATAGCTGAGAGATTTCCTTCATCACATCAACTACCATACAATGCTAGTTTAATATTTCTGGCAAGGAAATGCTCTCAGATTATCAACCAACTGTTCCCACAAATGAGAAGGCTCTCTTTTTCCTACACCCTTCCTTCTTTAGTTCAAACATATCCTTGTTTGGTGATCATTTGCAACCTTCCTTTAAAACCTCCAAATAAAATCCAAAATTAATTCAAGAAGTGCCCAAAGAGTAGGGATGGGGTTGTTCCATAACCTATCAAGGAAAGACTGCTGAAAATGCAGGAATTGGTTGCAAGCAATATAATTTTTAATATATTGTGCTGCCCAATTATTTTAACAAGTTTCTTTCTTTCTTTCTTTCTTTCTTTCTTTCTTTCTTTCTTTCTTTCTTTCTTTCTTTC
>JAHTLZ010003526.1:60035280-60066184 GCA_023846285.1 Phrynocephalus versicolor
TAGATAGATAGATAGATAGATAGATAGATAGATAGATAGATAGATAGGAGTAGAAACTTTTCATTCAAATAGCATTTAGAGGAGAAATATTAGTTCCATAGGACCAATGACATTTTATCTCAACAGTTCAATCCATTTCACCGAGAAGCAGCAGAAAAACTCCACAAATTGTAATTTTTAGAAATGAGTTAGTTATATATTCTGTATCACAAGATGAGCCAATTTGAAAGGCCTTACATTTCCCCTTCCTATTAATGGGAGGCTTTATGGCTCTTGATGCACATTAGGCACCGTAGGTGGAGGGAGATGAGTTTGATATAAGTGTACAGAATTATGGAAATGGGAGTTCAGCCAATCCAAATTGAAGTCTGCGTACCTACCAAGCAATTTAGTAAAATACTTTGATATAGCAAACCTCTGTTAAAATGCAGCATCTTTTGCATAAGGGGACCAGGAGAATGAGGCAAGATGCAGCTTTACTTGTCATCAGATTGTAACAGTGGCCCTGTAAAAGGGATGAAACCTGCACTCAGTACCTACAGGTGGTTTAGACCCTGTGACTAGACTGAAGGATTTTGTTTTGTTTCCATGTACATCAGTTAAAGACTTCGGGAAAATGGAGGAAATGAAGAAGGGTACAGTGGAAAATGAACAGACCAGAATACGAGCCAAATGACAAAATAGCTGAGGTGATGCATCTTTCTTTGCATACTAAGAATGGGCACCATATTAAAAAAATAACACACTGTTTTGTCATTTCGTAAGGTTTTGAAATGTTTCAAAACAACAGACAGTGTCTCGTCCTGAAATAAAATGAAATGATGTTTTCGGTTGGTAGGAAACAAACCAGGGAGCCGCTGTTGGATCTAACTTCAGGCAAGGGGCTGCAGTGAGATCTGGTGGCTGTTTCCCTGCTAAGTTCTGGCCACCACCACCCAGCTGGTTTTGACAGCTCAAGCTGTCAAAAACCAGCTGGGTGGTGGTGACCAGGACTGGACAGCAGAGGAGGGAGGGTTTTAAATTTTATGCCACAAAAGCCTCCCTTATCCACTCTCCGGTTCATAGCAGGGGTCTGAGAGGATGGGCGCTGATGTCAGTGCCCACCCTCTCTGACCTCTGCTGCTGCATCAGAATCCCAGGGAATCCCCTTGGATTCCGAAGCAGGAGAAACCCTCATCACCTGGATGAAGGAAGGGTGGTGGGGGCTTTGATCCTGGGCAGCTCTCCAGTTCTTTTGAGCCATGCAAGCATCAGGTGGTCGCCTGACACTCACCTGGCTCAGAAGAACCAAAGAGTGGTGGAGAGCTGGAGGCTTTTGAATTTCCCACTACACCAGCACCCTCACTGATGCAGCGGGAAATTCAAAAGCCTCCAGCCCTCCGCCACTCTCCTTCTGAGCCAGGTGACCATCGGTTGACCACCCAATGCCTGCCTGGTTCAGAAGGAGAGCAGTGGAAGACTGGAGCCTTTTGAATTCCCCACCGCACCAGCACCCTCACTGGTGTAGTGGAAAATTCAAAAGCCTCCAGCCCTCCACCACTCTCCATTCTTCTGAGCCAGGTGAGGGTTGTGTTCCTACTCGATGCTCACCTGGCTCAGAAGAACTGGAAAGCCAGGATTGAAGCCCCTGCAACCCCTCCGGGTGAAGGAAGATAATGGTGGCTTCAGCTTTCCAGTTCTTTTGAGACAGGTAAGGGTTACCCAACCCTCACCTGGCTCAGAAAAACTGGAGACTGGAGAGTTGTGGAGGGGAGGGTTTTGTATTTCAAACCACAGCAGCACCCTCACTAGTGCCACACCCAATTCAAAAGCCTCCACCACTCTCCTGTTCTGAGCCACCACCATCCAGCTGGTTTTGACAGCTGGGGATGTGGAGAGGGGGGTGGCTTTACTCCTAAAGCTGCAGCTCCCTCTCTCCACAGCCAAAGCTGTCAAGCAGCTGGGTGGCGGGCAGTGTTTCATTGCTCATTTCATTTAGCAATTAATGCATTTTTTAAAAAAAATATTTAATTACAAAATGAAAACAAAATGCAATGTGCAACAAAATAAAACAAAACAGTCTTTTTCCGTTTCGTGCCCATCTCTATTGCATACACCCTAGCCATTGACTTATTTGGTCAAAACATTTGTGTCATGTCATGTTGGCATGAATGAGCTTTATACCTGCTTGAGCACTCAGAGTTCACAATGCCGCTAGTGCTTGCTCTTGACCTTGAGCTCCCAATACAAGCCAATCAAAGCTGATTCAAAACTATAAGAAGTGAGTTGAGGCAGCAGCTACTGAGCTCAAATAAAGAGCATAGTAGCTTAGAAGGAGTAGCAGCAGATTGAGATGGGCCTATGAAGAAGACAAACATGGGCATGCTACCTCAGTGATTCTGGGAGTTGTAGTCCAAGAAAGTAGCTTCCCAGATCTTTGAGCACATGAGTGAACTGAACAACAGGTGACATGAGCTATAGAATTTTTATTGATCTCTCAATTAGAATGTCAAATGTACCTCAATGTGGTAAAACAGAATATATCTCCTGAGAAGAGTTAGTGGATATTGCCTTCATGTGATCCAGGCCTTCACAGTCATTATTATTTTGGGTTATCCCAAGGTGCTAAAGGCCTCTCTGTCTATTTTACAATATGCAAACTTTGTTCCTCAGCAAACTGAGTACTCATTTCACTGACTTCAGAAGGATGGAAGGCTGAGTCAACCTTGAGTTAGCAACCTGAATCAGTTGGGATCACATCCGGGTCATGAACTGATGCTTGGCTGCAATACTGCAGTTTAACCACTGCTCCACAGGGCTAATGTGATTGTAATGAATAAAATTCAGGGAAGCAATCACATTTTGTGGTTGTGCTTCAAGAGACTTGGAGTCTGCAGGCAACCTAAAGATTCACAGTGAGGTAGGAAGAGTTATCTTGAGTTATCAATTTATTTATTTGATTTTTATTCTGCTCCTTTAGTGAGTGAACACTAGGTAGTTCACAAATTAAAACTAAGAACCCCACATACCACATAAAACCACACTGTCACTATAGGGGTTGGGTTCACAAATACAGATCTAAAATCAATACAAAAAGGAAAAGAAAGTCCAAGAGAGAGAGAGGAAAAATAAAATAAATGAACATTAAAAGCATCTGGGGATAAATTATTACAGGCAATTTATATAATTCTGATTTCACTAACTTCCCCTGAATATCAGGAGGGATGGATCTTGGCATATTCGACTGAAGCTTATTCCAAAGAATGGGGGACATCCAGAACACAAAATTCCTTGTTGCTGTTTTGCCTTCCCTCGGTTTGACTACTTTTAGCAACAAGGATCAAGAGGAGTGGGTGAAACAGATAGCTGTTTTCTGAGACAGACATTCTGACAAGTATCAAGGTTCTAAACAGATAAGCAGCACCTTGAACCGAGCATGGAAAATGACAGGAAGCCAATGATAGCAACTCAAAACTATGGATATATGATTGAATTAACCAGACCCAGAAATCAGCCTGATCACTACATTTTGGACCTGATGATGTTTCTGCACTGTTTTCAGGGGCAGCCCTATGTAAGGAGCATTACAGCATTCCTTTGCCCTCGTCCAGTCCATTACTGACACTAGGCAGCACTCAAGGACCTGTCCAGCAAAGGAGAGATAGAGCTGCATGTCATCAGCATACTTGTGACAGTGAACCCCGAATCTTTGAATGACTTCTCCCAGTGGCTTCATGTAGAGATTAAAAAGCAATGGGGAGCATTAAGAAAGGACCAGAGTTAGCAAAGAATGGAACCCCCAATGCTGATAGCCATCTCAGAAGGATATTGTGGTTGATGGTATCAAGAAGAAAGATCTAGGTCTAGGAGAACCAAATTGGTTACACTCCCACTGTCTTCTTCCCTCAGGACATTGTCTTTCAGGACAACCAATGCTATTTCAGTAGCATGCCATGGCCTAAACCCTGATCAAGATGGATTCAGACTAGGCATGGGCCTTTCATTTCAGAACAGGTCCAGTTCTGAAATGTAGCAGGGCAGCCCAGGTGCCGTTTGGAACTTGGACCCACCCTCCAAAACGAAATTACCAATTGACTTACCTTGCCTTACCTCGTGTGGGGCTAAACTCCAACCAGGAAGTAGCCTCCGACTTTTAATTGTTCCTTCTCCCTGGTACTGCCCAATCAGGAGCTGGCAAAGACATGCATCATCCCACCTCCTTGTCTGATTGGCCAGCGCCAGGGAGAGGGAATGATGATGTGTCAGAGGCTACTTCCTGGTTGGAGTTTAGCCCTGCATGAGGTAAGGCAATGTAAGTTAATGGGTGATTTCATTTTGGAGCGTGGGTCCAAGTTCCGAAGTGCACCTGCACTTCCCTGCTTTGTTTCGGAACCGGACTCATTCAGAAATGAAAGGCCCATGCCTAATTCAGACTTCATCTCCAAAGCCTGTCAGCTGACAGAATAAACCATTTGGCTGTTGCGAAAGACCACAGACTGAGATCCTGCATAGTTGCTCTACAGGCAACGTTAGAGCAGTTAAGATAATAAGTTTCAAATAAAGCAGATCCAAACATGATAGAAACCGGAAACTATAAAGGTTCTAAAAATAAGTGAATTGTTCTGAAAAGACAGCACTTCCACCCTCCTACACTCAGAACTGGAGTAGCTGTAGAAGAATGTTAAGTCTGGGATTTACATAAAATACACTGCTGTAAAACCAATCAACATTTGCTTCTAGTAGCAGTTAGGTAACAGCATGAAAATAATCATTCTCAAAAGGCAAGCTTTTGAAGGCAGCCAAGGGAAACATGATTTGTGTGTATGTAGATTTTAATCGACCCTTTGGCACCAGCTATATATTCCAAGCTTTATCATTAAATGAACAGGTGAGTAATATTTTCTGGCAACCCCCCCCCTCTCTCTCTCACACACACACACACATTTTCAAATGAATCCATTTATTTTTATATGAATCCATTTATTTGCACTGCAATTAGACAGAGAGAGAAAGAAAGGGATGGATAGAGATAATTATGTCTTCAGCTACAAAACAGCGTAAAAAAAGTTGAGAACTGCTTCATCATTATCAATTTTGCAAGCTTCTCAACTTTTTCAAATCAATCGCTTCTCATAATGCGTGTAAGTCTCTTCTTAATGTCATCTTTGCAGTAGGATTTCTGTTGCTGGACTTCTTCTGAAAAACTGTCATGAGAACAAGGCCTGCTCAAAGACTTTTTTTGCCATCAGCAGAAAATTACAAGATGGTGTCTCCCATCCATTATACATACTGATGCTGACAAAGAGCTAACAAAGAGCTGGGGTCTTTCACCATACCTGAAGGCTAAAGGTATAGGGCAGGCTGTGTCGTACCTGCTTCTCTGACTTCTAAGATATTTAAAAAGCCAGGAATATTAGATGCTCTGGAGGCAGTCATGGCTGCCTCTGGCCTTTGCTACTTGATGTAGCTGTTTCACTCTGCCCAACAGTTGGGCTGACCCTGGAAGTGCTCAAGAAGAACCCTCTTCAGTAAAGTGTTCTACATCTCAACCAATTTTGGAGACCTGAATATCTTAGACATGAGGAGTATATCTGAAAAATGAGATAGGCATTAAAGTTAGCACTATAATAATTATACAAATATTCAAATCCAGACTTTACAGAGTTAAGCATTTCAAAACCTGAGGCTTGGGTGGATGAATGCATCGGTGTAGATCTTTCCCATATTCCATTTTCTTATTTTATTTTTTTAAATATCAGATTCTTTCAACAAAATGTGAAGAAATTTCTGAAAGTTGTCAGATTCTTATAAAAATAAACTGAAACTGAAACAAAAAAAAATTACCCAGCCCTAATTGACAGTTGGACACTGTTTGTGTCAGTATGAAGTAATTTCCTATGTTCCAAAGCTGCTATTAGTCTTGAAGGGGGGAAAAACCCACATTAACTTATGTTCATTTTCCCTCCCCTGAGTAATAACAGCTGAAGAAAACAGTATACTGTCATCGTCCCCTTAGCATTTAACAAAGTATGATTTGCCATGCCACTTCATTGGCTATTATACTTTTTAAAGGCTATTCTTTATGTAACATAAGGTGGTGCAAAAGTTCTTAGTTATACTTGTGATTCCATTGATATGTTGACTGTAAGTATCAAATGATGTGTACTTGTGGCTGGAGAGCTCAGTGAGTTGTGTACCTGGGTGTAGAGCCAGTGGTCAGGATTTTGATTCCCCTCTGTGCCTCTCATGGGCAGAACCAACCTGTTTCCCTTTAGGTAAGTTGCACACACATCTGGAAGAGGAAACTAACTTCTGAGGATGCTACACCTAGAAAACTCTGGAAAAGGTTGCCATACTTCAGAATAGTCTTGAAGGCATGTTGCTGCTGCTGCTGCTGCTGCTGCTGCTGTGATATACTTATATAATACATATAAACTTATGTAAACAATAACCCCCCATCTATCACAGGGGTTAGGGACCGACCCAACCCGCTATCATTGAAAATCCATGATATGCGGATGCAGGTCAGGTCGGCCTGGGGGGGGGGAGCACAATTTTAAACATCGCATGCCGCTTCCCAGCACTGGGGGGGGTGGGGGAGTGGTGTGCGATGTTTAAAAAGTACTGTCCGCCACGGAGCCAAAGCGCTTGGCATGGTTCCATGGCTGAAAGCCTTTTAAATTGTGGTTGTACAAACCAAAAGAAAACTAGAGCTGGTGGGGAGGGGATTTTCTGTACTTTAAAATCATATTTGGAGGGGCATTTACAGGGTGTTTGCTACTATCCACAGATTTCCGTATCCGCAGGGGGACACACACACCTCAGATCAAGTCCTCCCCTGATAGAGGGATCCTACTGCCGATCGCTCCTAAAGGTGGCCATGAGATGGCATAGTTGATGAACCAAACTAGCTAGTCCCCAGAGCTCTCCTACCCATACCTTTCTGGCCCCTATTAGGGGCTTCCAATGATTTGGTTCAAATAGGCTCACTCCCTTATGATCCATTTCCAGCCTATGTGATTGCTGTGAATGAAGCCTTCCTTTTTTATTTAAATCGACAATACCATGAAGTGGCTTAACAAAACCCAATCGGGCTATTTGCTAATTAAACACTTTTTCTTCTCCTCAGCAGAGGGGCAGAGGAAGTGATTTTTTGTGTGCCATGAAATTGTGCTTCATCGGCTATTTTTTTTTTAAAAAAGTTTCTTTCCCTTGACTTAAATATCCAGTTGAGCAACTGTCCACAGCTGAATCTGTTGCTGTGGCAGTTTCTTAAACCAACCCTTTAAAATAAGAGGGGGAAAGTGTGCAGTAGGACTCTATATCCACAGATTCAGTATCCACAGTCTGAGAATATTACACACACAGCATGTTACCTGGCATGTGGCCAGTTCTGGTAATGCATATTAAATTGTTTTTTTCTTTACCCCAACCCCCCATTTACTATACTATATATTTAGCATTTGTTATCAGTGGATCTCAACATCCGGGGTGGGGTGGGTGGCAGAACCAATACCCCACTGATTTGGAGGTCCTACAGTATTTGCGTATTAATTATGTGTATTAGGTTGTGGCAGGATCTGGATCAAACCTATAAGAGAAATGTCTTATGTTTCTCTTAAAGAAGTTTTGTAATACAGACCAAGCATACACATACTTATAAAAAGGATCATTTAAGGTCTGCATGCCATTTGGATGCTAGGATGCACCAAATGCCATACAAGGTTCAAATAGGCTCACTCCCTTATGAGCCTGCTCACATCCAGCTGTATAGAACAGCCCTAAGCCCACTGAATCACTGGGGATTTGGTTAATCAACCTCTCTGTCAGTTCCATTGATTCAATGGGCCTACTATAGTTGCACATTACAAGGCTAAGCAACAGAATTTCAGCCATTATCAATGAGGAGCTAGTGAAGCACTTCTTCACCTCTAATATTGCAATGAAACCAACAATATACTGATGTGAAAAAAAACTATGTTCAAGATTCAGAGGGAACATATTTAACCCATGTTCAGAGAACACAGGGTAAAGTTTTGTTGTCTTTCTCTCACTGAAGGATGGTGGTGCAGAGTTCAGTCTTATAACCAAGCAAAGAACAACTCTCCAAGTATTTTCCTTTTATCTATTCATATTTGAGGAGGAAAGAATAGATTGCCATAACCTGACACATTTATCTTCCCAAGCTTGTGTGTATTTATGACTTTTGGGAGTCATTTGTCACCATCATCACTACTTATGAAAATATTGTGTAGCTTTGCCATAAATCACAAGGCGAAAGGGAATTGGATGACTTCTGTTTAAAGAACAACTTCTCAGCTAGGTTGAGATATGTGACTTGGGAGCTGTAGAAAAAACTCTCTGCCTACTACATTCTGCTAGAGAGAGATGGGCATATTTGCTTTCCCAGAGATCCATTTGATCAAGAGCTTCCAGCAGATCTCAGAGTGCCCTGCGAAGTCTCTTGGAACTTCTGTGCTTTCCTTGGTCTCCAGGCAAGATGGGGTAGGGACCTCCAGTAGAGGAGTATTGGAGAAGAAGTAGGGATGGTGGTTTTATACCCTGGGAACCCATCTCCATCAATTCTCAGCTATGCCCAGGGCTCATTGGCTCAGCATGAAGGTACAGTAGGACCCTGGTATCCGCTGGCAATTGGTTCCAAGACTTCCCGTGGATAAAAAAACTGTGGATAAGAGAGAACACCAAAAATCGCCAAAACTTGTTTTGTGATAGTAGCTTGCTTTACAGATGCTGTTTTATGATAGTAGCTTGCTTTACAGCTGCTGTTTGTGACAGTAGCTTGCTCTGCAGCTGCTGAATTATTTATTTAATTTCCCCCCTGCCAACCATGGATAACTGAATCCAGTTCATTGTACAAACTGATCTGAACAGAGGGGATTTACTATTCATCCCATTTACAGAAAAAACAACAGGACAGACAGGCATATCAAATTCTGCCTAGACAGTGTAATGGTGTCCTCCGCTACTCCTATGGCAGCAGGTGAGGGTGTAGAATGTGTTACGTAGCACAGTTCTGTCATCCAGTAGAAGCGTTTTCAGGAGAAACACACATGGGCTGCCATTCCTGCATCCCAGCATCCACCACCTGACATCGATGCCTCACTCTGCCTAATGCAGTGATTCCCAACCTTGGGTCCCCAGGCATTCTTCGACTAAAACTCCTAAACATCTGGAGACCCAAGATTGGGAACAACTAAGGAGGAGTATCCCAATGGAAGATAGTCCAGTTACTCCCAGGTGTTATGTGGAGCAGATCATTTCTCAGCAAACATGCCCCTGCAGCCCTGCTACACATGCAAGAAGAAGTACCAAAGAAGGAGGTGGTCAGGTTATCCTGTGTGTGCGTCTGCTTATGCCTAATCTGTTTTCTTGTCTTCAAATATCAGTACATAAAGATACAGCAGGGCCTTAAGGCAGCAGGTCTAGACTGTCAGCTCAGCAAGGTTGGGTGGCAGTTGTTTCTTGATAGCTATATAACGCTTCATTTTCTCTGACACATCAGAGCTCAGCTATGACAATTATGCCCAGGTTCCTAATTGCATAGATATAAAGAGGCCTATGACCGAAAGTAACCTGATGACTAAATTCCTGCGCATACATAAACACACACACCACTTGTTTACTAGTGTCTGTTTGTGCTCTTTTCCCCTCACACCTCATTGGGAACTCCTCCCTGAAATGAAGGGAGAGAAATTCTTGGGTGTCTTCTGTTGGCAATTTTCAGCATTGACAAAGGCACACTGATATCCCTGCCGGCAACGAGGCTGCATACAGGCTGCTGTATCCAGTTCAGCTCCCCTGATATAATGTAAACACAGTCCTACAGCTCTGCCAGTCTCCGCAAAGCATACTATGGTCCCCGAGATGCCCTTGCAGGGAAGATGGGGTTGCAGCGCTGATAAAGGCATAGTTCCAAATATTTATTTAGACAAGTGTTTTTTTATCATTTGCTTACCTATATATTTTCTATCAGCATTTCAGACTTTACACTCTATGTCTTCCCAGGATACCTATTTTCCTTTTTCTTTTTTTATGCGGTTGCAGAAAAATATGTCCACTTCATATGTAGGACTACTGTTTCCTTCAAGATAAACATACCCTAAGTGTCTGTTTATTGCCTTGAGCTGTGAGGCTGTTCCCTAAGTTGGGAGCCTCTTGGCAGCAGGAGAACACACATAAAGATTTTATTGACACAAGTTAAGGTTTGCCTCTTTACTTACTGCAGCCCATAATTCTTACTTATATCCATTTTAATATTCATGAGGAGTGTCCTGCTAACTATGTTTTGTATTGCATCAGATATGCCAAAGAGTAACACTCAAAGCAGCCTACATTTCATGAGAGACTTTGGGTGCCAAGAAGAAGGCCTTCCAAATGGGGCTAGCTGAAGGATTTTTAACAAGCCCTTTTTACAGAGAAGGGAATATGAAGGCATGAGGACTGTAAACTGAAGGAACAGCCCAGAACCATTCATTAACCACCACACACAGCATCTATGCCTTGTCTGGATTAATTCATTTTTCCCATCCCCACAAAATTGTCTCCAGAACAGAGCTTGCAAAGGTCACTTTTCTGGATATCTCCCAGAATCTTCATAGCCAACAGAGACATGCTGGCCAGCTGGGAGATTCTGAGAATGGTAGGTGCTCAAAATCAACTAATTCCAGGTCCGTCCCACACAGCTCCCATAGTTTGGAAATCAACTTTGACTCATGAGGGGGTTTCAGGAGTTAAATAGGGACATCGTATGGGAAGTCTGGTTTGACACAAACAAAGGTTTGCCTAAATCATGTCTCTGGAACATTTCATATGATTATGGCTCCAATAACGGATCATCTGTAACACATCACTTGAGACTGGAGACAGCATTCACCACATGGAAGTATTCACCACATAGAAGCATTCCCGGGCAGTCTCCATTTCTAATAAAGCAAGCTCCACTTTCTGAAGTTATATGAGAAGGCTGACATTGTCCACCTGCCTGCCTCCCATAGAGTCCCTTTGACCTTAGGGAAATGCCATGATGCTCCTTTCAAATAGGCATGATACTGTGCTGGTTCCCCATCTCACCCCATGCTTGTTTCTGGTACCCACAGATCTTCTGGGTTTGCCATCTATGAGGCCTCCTATACCTTCACCAATTGCAATCTGTGACTTATAATTATTGGATGACAAGTCCCATCAGAAATAGCCTGGATACAAGATAGTAAGGGATGTTGGTGAGAGCTGAAGTCCATAAAGATAAAAGACTGCATATTCCCCATGCCTCTGTTGGAAAATATTTGGGCCTTCTAGTGTGTATTCTCCAATACCAACCCCTACCCCCATCCCTTTTAAGCAGCCTTTAATTTCCACATTCTCAAAAATCAGTCTCCCATCCATGGTAGCTCAGTCTCTCATCTTTTGAATGCTACCCCCACATGCCAACTGTTATTAAAAGGATATTTGTGAAAGAACCCCATGCCTTATTATTTTCTATGTATTATTTTCTGCCTAGGAAACCACAGAAATCAGTATGCTTCAAATCCAAGGCAACATGATCACTTAACTTAATTGATCTCCATTGCTTTGAACTACCTCTTCACCATCTGTTCTCCTCTATAATTATGAATGTAAAAAAGGAACATCATTCACAAATTTTATTACCCAAATGTACAATATAAAATGACTTTAATGCAATGTGTGGCATTAGTCTGTGATGTTGGCTTCAAGGTTTAGGCATGCTTTGACTGGAGAGAATTATATACCTTATGTTCAGTACTTACCTTATTGTATCACACTTTGCTTGTACAGTTCAGAACTCAATTGCGACAAAAGAAAAGGTATGTTTGAGGTCCATTTCATTTTTAGGCAAAATAAACACACAGGTAGATAAAATGAGAATTGCCACAAGCCTAACCATTTTGGATTATTATAATCTCTTTATGGGGCTAAAAATCACCCACCCCAAAAATATCTAAACATGTTTAACATTTTCCTTAACCATATGTTTCCTGTGGTTTAATGGGCAAGAGTGAAATTTTACTTTGATCTCCTGAGAGTTATCTGAAGAGAGAGACTGTGCTAATCATTTCTACAGCGTAAGTCATATAATATCCTAGATTCATGCAAACACCACATGCTGGGGGAACAGGTAAGGGGATTCATTAGCTCAGTTATTTAAAACTATGTTTACGACCATTTTCCCTGCATGGAAAATGATAATGGAGGGCCCACAGCAAACATAGGCCAACATGTTCCAAATGAGGGTTGGAAATATACCATAAGGCCGTGAACAAAGGCAGTTACTAAAGGCAAGGATATTTGTGGCTTTAGTTACTCAGTTTATCAAAGGAAGGCATAAAAGAGGCCAATGATACCCCAGTATGTGATTTCTGAATGCGAAATGCACACTGTTGTTCTTGAGCCAGACTACAGAATCCCAAAAGGGGACTATCTGGTACCAACCATTG
This sequence comes from Phrynocephalus versicolor, assembly GCA_023846285.1. Taxonomy (NCBI): domain Eukaryota; kingdom Metazoa; phylum Chordata; class Lepidosauria; order Squamata; family Agamidae; genus Phrynocephalus; species Phrynocephalus versicolor. The sequence goes on from JAHTLZ010003526.1 coordinate 60,047,733, forward strand.
AAATGTACATTTTAATGTGAAGAATTTATCCTGAGTCCCCAAAGTCACCGCCCAAAGGAAAATAAACGCAGAAAGCTGGGCCAATCTATCACAACCAACCAATTTTGACAAAACGAAACTTCAAGAGGGAAACAAAAACTAAGGGTGTTGTGATACCTATAAAAGGAAGGCATTTACTTCCGGGTGAGTTTTCATAACCTCTCTTTCCAGAGCTGGCTCCTGCGTCTGCACATGCACTGGCCAATGCACTGGGTGGTACAGCCAGGGCCCTGGAGGGGAAGCTGGACCAGCTGCCTCTGAGAATGGCCACGGGGGCACCAGAGGAGGTTCAAGTAGGGAGAGCATTAACTTGAGACGTGAACTCAACCTTTTGGGTTCAGGATTCAGAATCAAAGACTCTGACTTAGGACTCAGGACTCAGGCTCAAAGACTGGTCAGCGTTTGTGGGAGCAGGCCTTTTGTCAGGCCAAGGAGTTTTCTTTACCCGTTTAGCACCACATTGCCCTAAACGCTTCGCCTTGCAAACAGGGGTTGCTCAAAACAAGGGATTGTTGGTGAGGGGGAATATAGCTCACCCATTTTCCAACAGCTGTTGTGAGGACTGCAGCTGAGCTTAGAAGGGGCCAAGATGAGGGGGGTGGCAAATGAAATCATCCCTGCTGACCAACAAAGCTTACAAGTCCTGTGAGCCCCACAGAATCCTGTGGGCTATATGACACTACTCAAAGAAGATATTGGCTGGTTAAATGTAGAGCCAGAGGAGACTGATATTTATTTATTTATTTATTTATTTATTTATTTATTTATTTAGAATATTTTACCCTACTTTTCTCCTTGGAAAAGGGCCCAAGGCAGCTTACAACAATACCCCTGAACTTCCCTTTATTCTTTGTGTCAATTAAAGACTGCAGAAGGTATTCATGCCTGCTGCAGTCCCCCACAACAGAAAGAAACAGCATGCAATGGTGGCACCTTTATTGCTAACCATAAGAACACCAATGCTTCGTTGATGGTAGGAAGTAGGTAGGGCTTACCGGAGAGTATATATGCCACTCCCCACATCTGAGCAAGCCATACCATCCATAACTATCAGAAAATAATTACTATAAGGGGTCTGTCAGAAAAGGCACGGAGGAACAGGCTCTCTCTGTATGTCCTCCTCCCATTTGCATTGGAACACAGCCCAGCATGGAGTAAACAGTAGTCCAGGAGGCACATCGCTTGATATTCTGGTAACATCACCAACAAAACAGAACAAATCTGGTGTAACTAGCCCTCCCTCCTCAAGCCTGATCTGGGCATTTATATTGATGCATGTATCCCGCCACCAAACTTCTGCAAACCTGTCTTCAACTTTTCATACTGCGGTACAGAGATCCATCATTTGCAGGGACATTCCATATGGGTTTTTGCAAAACTCCTAGACCCATTGAATAATTGAGTTGCAAGGGACCTCTAAGGCCATCAAGTCCACATTCAATGCAGGAATCCAATTCAAGACAGAGGGCCATCTCCTTTTCTCTATAATGCCTCCAACACTGGCACACACATCATCTCTCAAGGTAACTGGTTCCATTGCCATCCTGCTTTAACAGCTGGGAAGTTCTTCCCTGACCATCAATCAAAATCTGACTTCTTGCAGCTAGAGCCCATTATTATGTGTCATGCATTATAGGACGACTGAAAAAAAGATCCTCCCCTTCCTGTGTAAGACAATATTTCTAGTATTTGTAGAGCATAGCCATAACTCCCCACAGTCTTCTTTTCTCAAACATGCCCAATTCTTTCAATCTTCCCTCATAGGGCTTGAATTCCAATCCCCTGGTCATCTTTGTTGACCTCCCCTGAACTTGTTCCAGTTGGTCTTGATCCTTCTTAAAATATAGTGTCCAGAACTGGACACTAGGCATGGGCACGAAACAGAAAAATGGTGTTTTGTTTCGTTCAGCGTTGTCCCCACCCGCATTTCATTTCATTCCGTTTCATACAACTTTTTTAAAAAAAAACACCGTACGAAATGAAACAATAACAAAATGTTTCATTTATCTAGGGGCTTGTACTCACCCCTCCTCCTACTCCTTCTGGGCTCTGGGGGCTTCTGGGCTCTGGCGGGGCTCCAGCGGCATTGCTAGGCAGTCCTGCACCGGATCGTCGTCAGCACCAGGGGCAGGGGGCACCTTGAAGCCTCCCTGCTGCCTCGCAAGGCAGCCCCGCACCGCTGCTTCCATTTAAAAAAAAAAAAAACACCACTTCTCTGGCTACGCCCCCCCCCCCAATGGGGTGAGGAGAAGCAGTGGGTCTTTTATTTTATTTTATTTTATTTTATTTTATTTTATTTTGCTGCAGAAGCAACCACTGCTGGCCACCACCAGCGCTTGCTTCTACAGTAGAAATATGTTTTTAAAAACCACCACTTCTCCTTCCCCATTGAGGAGCATAGGGAGGAGAACTAGGTATTTTAAACTCTGCAGCAGTGGGCGCAGGGCCTCCTGGTGGCCCTGGTGGCCCTCTCCAACCTGCGTCCTCGGTGGCGGCAGCAGTGGGCACAGGGCCTCCTGCTGGCCCTGCTGGCCCTCTCCAGACCGTGGTGGCCACGGCAGCAGTGGTGGGCGCAGAGCCTCTGGTGGCCCTGGTGGCCCTCTCCAGCCTCCGTCCTCAGTGGCAGCAGCGGTGGCAAGTGCAGGTCCTCCTGGCAGCCCTGCTGGCCCTTTCCAGTGCAGTGGCAGCAGCACAGCGGTGGTCTTCAGTAGCGGTGGCGGCGGCAACGAGTCCAGCAGGTAAGGGCCTGTTTTACAGACTGAACAAAACAGTTCGTTTTAACAGAAAAAAATGACAATTTGGTTTCAATTGTAACATAATGCTGCTTCATCGTTTCTTTTTGTTTCATTTCATTACATACCAAAATGACAAAGCATTTTGTTTTTCATTTTGTGCCCATCCCTACTGGACACAGTATTCAACATGAGGTCTAACCCATGCCAAATAGCAGGGAACTAGTATACCATGGGATTTGCCTTTTGTGCAGCAACATCACACCGTTGGCTCATTTTCAGCTTCAGATCAACAATTCCAAGATCATTCTCTATTATTACTGAGCTGTCCAGCAGGCACTCAGTTGGAAATGGTATTCCCCAGGAGACTGATAAATAGAAGTTTGTTATGTATTTACCCATGTTGGACAGATGGAAAGAAACTGGGCAGGACCATAACTAGGGCAGGTTGACCAGGGCTTTACTCTAGAGTAGTGAAGGGGGTACTCCAAAAGGAAGTACTCTTTAGACGAGGTACTTGACCAGACCCTTATTTCTTGTCATGGGTCAAGCTGCATCTATAAGCCCCAAGGCTTCACTTCTTTTTAGGGAACCACGTGGCTGAATATTCTCAGTCTATTTCTCTGGCTCTGCGAGCCCCAAGGTGACAACTCTTGGGGTTTTTCTTCCTCTTCTTTCCCTTCTTCCATCCTGGTTCAGGCAGGGCTCTTCAGGCACATACCTAGACCATCACAGCAGCAATAGGAAGGGTGGGAGTGTTGGCAGTGGAGTAGATAAAAGTGTGCAGCCCTGACACATTGCCAGGAGGAGTCAATGAGGAGGATGCTTACCTGCATGCTCACTGGCCCACTCTGCTTGTCCCCCCCCCCCATGCAGGCAGTTTGTGCTAAAGTGCCCAGGATGCTACCAAGCATGGCGACATTGCCATACACACTGCATCTCTTTCATGTTGCTTGTTTTGAATGCCAACATTGCATGTTGCTTGTTTTGAATAACAACAAGCTCTATTGGATCCTGCAGTGTGGAAATCAATGTGAATTTTTCTGTTGGCAGAATTAGAATGGAAGCAAGCTACTAGTCATTGTATTGGTAGGTCTTCTCACTGCTTGGATCTTGCATTAGGAGACTTAGACAGCAGGGAGGATAAAAAAAATCATACTGACAGACAGGACCAGAATGCTCACATTTCTTTCTTTTCAAAAAAAAAGAGAGAAAGAAACACATCCACATAAGCTCTGGCAGACTAAAGCATCAAAGAGCATCATTTCAATGCTGTTCAGAGAACAGTACAATCTCTGGTAGCAGCTACATTTAGCTTAGAACAAACTGCTACCATTGTGGCATGGCCATATTGTTCTCAGTTTCATTTTCAGCAACATTTTGATTAGAGCTGGTCTGCAATTTATTGCCAGCATTAAAACAACGGGATCAGATAGATGGAAAAGTTCACTCTGGAACACTCTGTTTTTATAGAAATCTCTCATTTCGGTAGTAAAAAGAAAAGAAAGAGACACAACCAACCCCATGGAAAAGAAAGGTGAGAATGGGGAGGAGGTAGATTGGGATCTAAAGTAGATCTCCAGAGGATTTGCAGTTGATTGCTAGGATTTCTGACTCAACAGTCTTAAAAAGAGGAAAAGCTAGCCCACTGCCCAAAATTAGTTTGCTGAAAGAAAATGTATGTGGGTAAGGGGTCACAGTGGACTGTGAAGTGAGAGTATCTAATGCCAGCTCAATTCTAGTACTGCCCATCATAAGGGTTTTCCTTGCAGGACGGAAAGTTCCAAAACACACACTGCCTTCAAAATACCAAAGGCCAGATAAGTTATTTTGGCCAGAAAATACAATTCAGTCCTCTGCCTTACTTTGCTCCCATAGTGGGGACTGAATGCCACTTAAAAATGATATTGAAAACAGAGGCCGCGGTCTTACCAGAGTTTTCTGCATATATAAATTTCCTGTGTATTTTTTTTTTCGGGCAGTCACATGGTTTTTAATGTGCAGTTAGTGACCTCTCTTCTGCATCATATTTTCGTATTCTGGTTCGGTCTCTACCTGTCTACTTCACATTTTGTCCTTCTTTACCGCTCTAGTTTCCAAGCCTCCGTGGTGTTAAAGGGGAACAACTGATTTTACTGCATATTTTCAGGGTCCTGTCGTGGTTACAGAAACAAATAAGTACGCGTTTTTGAGCGAAGTTTCTAAATCCAGCCCCTGGCAGCGATTTAGGAAACTTTGCTGAAACTGCTGTTCGGGGGACGTGGTCGGCCAGGACCAGAATTTACTTCTCTTCCCAGTTAGTATGCAATCTTTTACTGCGCAGTTCGCCACTGGGAAACTACGCAGAAAAAGCTGGTAGGACCGTGGCCAGAGACAGCCAAAAAGACAGTAGCTGAACTCCCAGTAAGCTGCCCTAAAGTACGCCCAGTGGATCAGTGGAGATCTGAATGGACCTACTAAACAACACACTTTCACCTCATAGGCGATACTACTAAAACAAACTAAATATTATAGGCCATTATTCTATTCCAGAGTAGGGCCTACTGTTAAACTAATGAAACTTAAGCTTCTTGGCTCCAAATCTCAGAGGGGCCGAAACGATTGTGTAACATATAGTATCTATATAAGTCCGAACTGATCTGTATATATTTGAAATATAAAAGTGAAAAATTGTACTAACCTTACCAAACCTGCATCCCCCTATGTGCCCTTTACCCCTACCTTCCCTTTTTAACCTTACCCCAACCATATTTCTTTCCTAATTTGTTCCTTATAATGTTCCTTACCTGGAAAATTAATAAATTAAGAAAAAAAAGGTGACTTGAATCTACGTTTTAATAAATTGATGCATATAAACCTGGTTACCCAGATCTTGTGGCTGGTTGCAAAGAGGCCCCATAATGGTTTGAGGTTCAGAGCTCCCAAATTCTAGGTCCACCACAGTCTGATTCCCTAGTCCAACAGCCTCTCCTCATGCAGCCACTCACAAGGAACAGCTGTACAACTGATATCACTATCAGTGTTCAGTAAAGCATGCACAGGGGAGCTTGCTGGGGTGGTTGGAATGATAATGCAGTCATCCTTCTGCAGCTCCACATCTCATCCATCCATTCAGTCGAGACTGACTCGTGTTCGTTTTGTGGATCGATGCTCTCTGTACCTTTCTATCGTTTACCGCTTCTATCTCTTACAGCTGCACAACACGATAGAGTAAGGTCATAATATTAAAAAGCCCCCACAGAGTTAAAACAATCTGGAAAACTTTCAAAAACATATCAGAAAGTGTCCAAAGTGCAGTAGTCTACAGTGAAAAGATGCTCTATCTCTCCTTTTTCTCTGACTCCAAAGTGGTTCCCCCCCTTCCCAGTTCTCACACCTCACATGGAAATGGAACTCAGGCACCATAATTTTATAATTTTATTATTGTATTAGTCAAAGTTTATATTATGTGTGAGATTTTTTTTCTACCTGAGCATGTGAACACATAACCCAACTCTTTAGCATATTGAACGGACCACACAAAATACAAGAGACAGTTGACAGAAATGAGGTAGCCCACAGATCACCTTCTTAATTTGTAGCCAGAAAGAAAATAATTTGTAGTTGCACTTTACACAATACACTTGAGAGTCTACCAAATGCCCGTCATCAGGAGCTCATTATCTGTGGGTCTCATTGGAGACTACTTAGTAATGCCATAGTTCAAGATGGGCATGAATCAAAATACGAACCACAATATTGGAAGAAAATCACTGATTTGTCCAAAGGTTGTCACTTTGTATTCATTCAAAGCAAAGATCCCAACAAATAAGAATCAATGATTTTTTTTAACCTTTCTTTGATTTATTGATTCATCAACCCCTTTTTAGGCCCCCTTGCCATCTGCAGCCTCTCACTTTCCTTGCAGGGGGCTATTTGAGGTAGCATAACTCAAGCATCCTTAACTCAAGCTTTGCCAGACGTAAAGGGATTGTAGAGGAGAGTCAGGAGAAACTTCTCTGTGATTTTGCTGTGTTTAAGTGCCTGAGGAGGCACATTCCTGGGAGGACCCTCTTTGGGGCTGCACAACTTGGACATCCAAAACCCATATTTCACCAAGCTTGCAGGGAATGTGGAGGACAGTCAGGGGAAGTTCCTCTGCAATTTTGGTGTCTCTAGGTGCCATTTTATAGGGGCCTTTAAACGGGAGTAAAACTGATAAATTGATTTGTCAGTTACTCGAAGATAACTGCAAATTTGTAATTTGTGATTTGCTAACATTTGGCGAATTACGAATCACAATGAATTGCCATTTTTCTGATTTGTGCGCATCTCATTCCAGGAACTGAAGTAGGGATATTAAGGTTACCAATGAGCCATTTTCATGTTTCTGCTCCTTGCTGTTCCACGGACCTTTCTATCAAATCCACTTTTGAAAATGGTTTGAAAATGTGTTATGACATCAGCGGGCATCACTTACTGATTGGCTGGCTTAACAATGAAAATTATTAGGGTACCTCTGAGAAAATGAGGAGGGAAAACCTGCTAATATTATTTTGTACACATGCAAAATTAGAAATGGGCATTTCTAATGCACGTATACATGAAAAATTAGAAATTATATAATCGTAATTTAATTGAAACAGGATTGTAGCATGTCTCCCCATAAGTGTGAAAGACTATGAGCCTTCTGAGTTTGCTGTCCAGGGATGGGAAACCTCAAGGTCCCCTGGATTCTATATTTCTGGTTCTTGATCTTTACATCAAAATTAGATGCAGACACCTCCAAAAAGATGACAGCCCTCTAATTATCCTTTTGTAAAAGAGGATGCATGGCCATCCCAATAGTTCTACATGGTCTGGAGAAGTAAAACACCTTATGCATAGAAACTGAGACATCATGAAAGATCTGAAAATGAGCCATTGCTTCCTTCTGTCCCCCTCAAAAGGGGACATGTTTGTTGCACATCCAAAACTAGTTATATCATCTCCGTATTTCCCAGAAGGCTGCCATTGGGTAAAGACAGGCTAGACAACTCCGATGAGTAGAAATGGCTTTTTTAAAAATGGTATTTTTTAAACTCTATCCCTCCATATGCGGAATATAAAATCTGCCCAATAATTTATGGAGGTATGTCAGCACAGAGCAAGCCAAGACACAGATGTAGCAGAACACTGGCCTATAGAAGCTGGATTAATGGCAGCGGGGTAATTTGTGGTGACAGCCAGGGCTAGAAGTATGGGGGGGAGGATGAAAGGAGCCAAATTCATGTGACTCCAATGCAGACTGGAGCTGGGGAAAGTCCAAGCTGTAGGCTGCAAAGTGACTGTGCCTGCAAAAAGCATTCTCAGATCTCCGAAAAGTTACATTATGGAATAAGCTCTCCTCCACCCACGAATCCTCCTAGTCATCAGAGCTAAGATTAGTAATTCCCAAAAATAATATTTCCAAGATCTGTATGTGTTGATTCCGTACCTAGAAGCAGTGCATCCTTAAAAAAAAAGAATGTCAACTTATTGTAACATGACCTCTATCCGTTTTTGCCTCAATTCACATTTGACTAATTACCTTATGTTCATTTTGCAACTGCAAGCAAAATGTGTGTTAGAATAAACAGATGCATCTTTGTAAGGATGCAGCGCTTCTAGATACTGAATCAGAGTCTTCTCCTGTAAGGCTTTCAGCTAAGATACTAAGGGCCAGCCTGAATGTTTCTCCAAGTCCATCAATTTACTAGAAGGTTCATTAAGAGCAAATTCTCTGGACACCTTTGCAATTAGACACTAAAGTTAAATCCTTCATAATTATAGTTTTGAGATCTTTAAAGACCTCTGAAAATCCAAGAGAGATAGCTACATAGATACAAATACTACTGAAAGAGAAAAAATTACTTAAATTGATAAAAGGCTAATGGTCTATACAACATTTTAATAGCTAGGGCTAATTAACTGATTGTTCAGTTATGAGCAGGTGACTGATCTACAGTAAGTTCTTTAATTGAGCAACAATGTTAATAAATGCATATTAGGACTATCATTGACTATTCTGTTTTTGGATGACTTATTAACTATTGTGTCAAATGCATTCCTTAGGGTTGAACAACAGTGAAAGGTACTTGAACCACTTCTCTGGGTATACATGGTGGCATTTAATGCACATAGTAGGACACTGAGGCTGTACATTGTCTAAACCTGATATCCCCAGTATTTCAGCAGTATGCCTCATTGAGATTAATACAATTTAGCAATCAGGGGTGGGAAGGGGAATGTGATAATCAAAAGGGGGACAAACAGGGGCGATCCAAAGCCCTGTCTGGACTTTTCTCACATGAGAAAAATGTCTATCGTGAATGGAAGAATCACTCATGTGAAAGATAGAATATATGTCACTAAAGATATGCCAAAACCAGACCCCTCCAACTTCCCCTGTCTGGATGTGCCTTGCTTAACATACCATGGCAATGTGTGGCATACTGTACCCAACCCCCGTGCCATCAGAAGTCACTTGCCAGGTCCCCACCAGCCTCCTGACATGCCTGGATGATAGGTCCAGATTTCTACTGTTCCCTTACCTTCCGCCACTACCACACCACACACCCTCGCTCGGCTCCTCACCCTCCTAGCAGCCATGCCTGTCAAGCTTCCCGTAATGGATGGGAAGCAAAAATAAAAAAATAAATAAAACACACACACCAACAACCCAGAACCTACTCTGAGATCTCCGTGGCTGCCTTCCGTGGGTAAGGAGGGAGGGAGGGAGAGAGGACTCCCCATCCTGAGGGTGACACCCTGCCCCTGACTTGCCCTTTGCAGACCTCATGTGGGGCCAGCTGGAGGGGCGAGGCGAAGATGCCACTGGAGCCACCGGGAGAAGCAGCCAGCACGTACCCTTTCCTTCCCGCCCAGGTCCGCCCAGAGCAAGGGTGAGGAGTGCGCCTTCTGAGCCAGCAGCACACTTTCCTCTGGCTTCGGGTAAGGAAGGAGGGCCGTCCTCACTGAGACTTTGGTGGTGGGACGGGGCAGAGACCGAGCTCCGAGGAGCTAGGCGAAGGAAGGGATGGGCGGGGCTTTGGCTTCCTGGCGTGCCTCTCAAAGTTGCTTCATGGGCCACTTTGTTTGGCTTTAAAAAGGAGAGCCACTCATAAGGTGCGGCTCGCTGGGTGCCATGATGGCTCCCCTGAGCACCGGTGAAATGCACACATGCACTTCTGAAAGTAGCCCGAGGGGACGGGCAGCACTTTAGGAAGTGGACCGTGGGAACGTGGGTATTTGGTTTAATTTGCCCCGGCTGCCCTAGAAGGCCAGGTTAAAGATGCCCAAAGTGACCCACCATCTCAAAAGATATGATTAGGGTCACTAGAATGTAACAGGCAGTATGATAAGGGCCAACTTTTACAAGAGGACGTTATTTCATTTTTTTGCCTCATTGACATGGGTAGCCATTAATCATCGGAAAGGGGCAGGCTTACTCCACAATTTCATAATGAAGCAAATGTTAACCTGTCCACTCAAAGCATAGATCTCCTATGTTTGTTTAGCACAACCTGTACAAATGCCAAAGACAAGCCAAGGAAAACAGGAAGATAAGAATCTATCATATGAACTCTGGGCAGACCTATGGACAATTCAATTCACAACACAATTATTTGACAATATAAGATTCAGCATTAAAAGTGCACAGTATGGAGTATTCACAGGGATTCCTACTAAAGCAGCATATTTTTAGTCAAGTATCCCTGCCCTGGTGATAACATACAGCATTTCTCACCCCCAAGAATTATCAAGCTTGGGCTTAATAGCTCAGTGGGTTAGGTATCTAGCAGTAGAGCCAGAGACTGGAAGATCAATTCACCACTAGAGATGGGCACGAAACGGAAAAATGGTTTTTCGTTTCCATTCTGTTACGTGCCCATCTCCCTTCATTTATCGTTTTTCGGACATGATTTTTTTAAAAAAAATTGTCCTGTTTTTAGTGTTTCGGGGTTCTTCCCCGTGGATGAGAGCGCCAGGCGTGCTGTCATTCCGCATGGGGAAGATCCCTTTAAAGAGACCCCATTCTGCCTCTGCATGAGGAGGCAGAACGGGAGTCTCTTCTTCCCCGCACCGGTCATGACAGTGGTGGGCTGTCAGGCTCTGTGGTGGAGGGCAGCGAGAGGGGGCTGTGATCTGGCCTCCGCATGCAGAGGTGGGATCACAGCTCCCTTTCCAGCGATCCCAAAGCCGCGGCCTCGGCTCCGCTTGTGGAGATGAAAATGCGGCCCTCTCCCGATCGCCCTCCGCCGTGGGGGATGACAACCGAGCCAGTTGTCATCCCCTCGCTGCAGAGATTGGAGAGATAGTCGTAGCCTTGCCTCTCTGGACTGATCTCCACAGTGGGGAGGTGACAGCCAAGCTGGCTGTCACCTCCCCGCAGCCGAGTTCAGTTTCGAAAGAGCTCCGGTCCCGCCTCCGCGTGCAGAGGCTAGAACGGGGCTCTCACAGTCCTCCCCTGCTGGCGATGACAGCCAGGCTGTCATTGCCAGCAGGGAGGAATGAACTGAACCTAACTGAACTAATTTGTTCTGGTTCTGTTCTGTTCGTTCCTAAATTACTCTGGGCATCATTATTCGTTCCGTTACGTAATGGAACGAATAACAGATAACAGAATGAAAAAAATTGTTTCGTGCCCATCTCTACTCACCGCCATGCATCTCAGGAGAAGAGTGAGAATGTGTGGTCTAGGGCAAGCTGCACAGTCCCCAACTGTCCCCAGAAGAAGGTAATGTTGGGGGGGGGGGGGGAGAGATTCATCTGAGTATATCTAGAAAACATAGCAAGGGTTGCCATAAGTCAAAGTTGCCTTAATGGCCCATGATTATTTATTATTATTACGTACTGTGATGGTGAAGATCACCACCATGCATGGTGATATTTCAAGGTGCTTTACAATGGGATATCTCAACTTGGACAGCATATCTGTATACATTATAGTTGTAGTAGGATGATTCAACATAGGGAAGTCTCATTCTCTAGTGTTATTCCATGAGATAGATAGATAGATAGATAGATAGATAGATAGATAGATAGATAGATAGATAGATAGATAGATAGATAGATAGATAGATAGATAGATAGATTTATATACTGCTCCATCTAGCTACAAGGCTACCCTGGGTGGTTTACAAAACTGAAGAGAGAGAGAGAGAGATTATGAAGAGAGAGTTTGAGAGAGAGAGAGAGAGAGACAGACAGAGAGAGACAGAGAGGGAGAGAGATTAGGTGCTGAACAGCTGTAGGTATTATCCTGATGGTATCAATCTTACATGACACCATCACTTGGAACCACTACCTCAACCATCTCACAGGTTGAATTATCTCAGGTTTGCCCATGCAGTTCTTCTATCCTACTGGTCTACGGATTGTAACCTTTGCACACAATGACATACTTGTAACTGTCCACCAATCCTAAAGGCTGGTTAAGAAAATTGTGTGGACTGCTCTTTTCAGAAAAGTTGTCCTTTTCTATTGACCAACATGGGTTGTTGAAACTATTAAGTAGTTTCATGCCCAAGTCACTGAGGACAAGAATGTGCTAGGGCTTTGATAATTAGTCTCATGGTTCACATTCCACCCAGGTGGAGAAATGTTTCTCATCGTTGCACATGAGAGATAAGCTTACATTAAAATACAATTATTGGTCTTTAAAGTGCCACATGTTTTTAGTCTTTGGTTGTGTTTTATTTTGTGTTGTGTGTTTGGATTTTGCCTGGAATTCTTGCACAAATGAACAGGCTACCTCTTCCATAACTCCAGCTCTTATATGAAACGATTGGCATGAATGAGCATTTGACTCATGCAAGAGCAAAATCATGCTGCGCATGATGCAACGTGATTTGTTATCCCAGTTCATTGTTTGCAAGGAAACCTGATGCACGTCCTTCTCCATTCATAAATCTGATGTCATTAAAGAACAAAGCTCTACAGAGGCGGCACAACCACAACAGACTCTTTGAATCTCTCATCGCTAGGGCTTTGACCATTAGTTGCATTGCTCATACTCCACCCAGTCAGAAAAATGCTTACAGGTCTTCCCAGTATCTCAAATATATATTTATATTTAGGCTTCTCTAATTAAGTAATTACTTTAATATAAGACTAGTCTACAAAGGCCAAATGAAATATGCATGAAGTATTACAACTATGAGCCTAATGTTAGCCTTGTCTTTGTAATTTGTTTGATCTAATAGACCCTCCTCTCCATCTATCATCCTTATAGATCAAGCACATTTGCATTCTGAATCCCAGGGGTGCAGATTTGGGAGTTATGTCTTCTGTAGCAATGGACATAGACAAGGACTGCCCTGGCAGAGATCAGATCGCAATCTGACTTCAAGGGGTTGAGTAACACCCTTAGTTTCAGTATGAAATAGTTTGTAAACCAGTGAAACTACGAGTCAAAACATGCTGGGTTGGCTTGCCTTCAGAAGAGCTGTTTGTGGGAAACTCTTCAGGAAAAGAGCAAAACTGACAATCTCTCCTTTTACCCACAGTAAACAACAGCTCTCCTGGTGGCCCTAATAGAGAAGCATGGCTTGGTACAGTAACACAAACGTGAAAGGCTGTCACAGCACTGAACAATGCTGCTCAAAACCTCCCACAATGTTCAAGGCGCAAAGGCCAAGGTTTTTGCTGCCTGGCTTGAGGTCTTAGGAAAACCACTACATCTCCACCATGAAATCCTTTCACGCCGAGAAATGCAACAATACATATTTTGCATACTTAATTTATTATGATAATTGCACCGAAGCTTTTGGGGAGGATTTCTTTTCTGCATCTTGGCAAGGTACAGTAAGGCTTTTCAGTTCCTTTATAATTCCACTTGAGGCAATATCAACCCTTCTTTATATTCTCAAGTCAGCATAAAAGTATTAAGGGAGGCATTCCCAACCACCGGCGTGATCCTTTTATGGGGAGGGGGAATGGGGGCATTGCATATCACAGGGGATTAATTATTTTACCTCATACCCTTGTAGTGGAAGCTTAAGATGGCTGAAAGCAGCCTTCAAAAGAGATGTGGCATCTAAAAGACAAGTTTATCCAACTCCTTCACTCCATTCTCTTCTTCCCAATATCAGAGGGAAATGGAGGAAAAGTCCATCACAGGTTACAAACCATGATGGAGATGTGTAATCTCCAGGCTTAAAACCGGGGTACTTCAAGGGCCAGATGCAGGGGAGTGGTATCAGGAGACAGATATCTAGTCTCCTGCGCTCCCAGATGCATCTCGTGGGGCCACTGTGAGATACAGGAATCTGGACTAGATGGGCCTTTGGCCTGATCCAGCATGGCTCTTCTTATGTTCTTATGTTCAGAGCAGTACTATTTCAAAAAGAAATCTATTAGAATCAACGTAATATGTTCAGGAAATAAAGCAATACAATATAGTCCCACTGCTGGAATCTCCCCCGCCCACACTTTCTACTTGCCAGCAACTACCACTCACTGGAAAGCCTTATACCAAGATACTCAAGGGATGTGAGTGGCCAATCTTCAGTCCAAGGGTCATATAGGACTTCCGAGCCACGTGCAGCCCTTGACCTGATTTTATCTGGGCCCTCAACCCAAGTTCCCAAACGCCCTGAAAACGACTTGAGTTGCATTCTACAAGACCGTTTGTCTCTCCTACAGCAATCTGGCAGGAAGGGAAAGAAAAGGAGGGAGGGAGAGACATGAGTTGGCACAAGTTCAATTTTTCCAATCCCGCCCACCTTAGTTCGTGTCCTTTGGCAGCTTATTCCCAAGGGAACACATGCCTCAACATAAAAAGGATCTCCCATCACCATCTCCTCCAGGGAACAGTTCCCAGTGTTATGGGAAGAGTCATCTAGGCTTCTTCACAACATATACTGCCCTTCACTTGTTGCACACATGTGTGCCTCGATCCAGAATGCTGTGAACATGCCAGTGTTTACAAGAACACCTGCCTGAGTGAACCTCCCTCTTTACCTCAACAGAAGCGAACGCCCCACGTGCACAATCGCTTGGAGCGTCAAGTCCTTCAGGAGGGAATTGGAAACTGTGTACATATCAGAGGCTCCATGCCTGAAGAGATCACAAATTGGGAACATATTGTTAAGGAGACATTTGTGTTGATCAAAGAGATTGTAACCGGATGCAAGAGATGAAATGTATTTTTCTCCCTGGTGCATTAGTCCAATGCCACTGGCTGCCAAATGGCAGCACGCGAAAAGCACTGAACAGGTGTGACATTACTTCAAACTGGCAAAACCAGTTAATTTTTTCAAAACCCCAGCATGCTCCCACAACTGATTTTTTTAGAGGTCAAATAAGGAGGCATGTTCCATGTCTCTACCACTACCATTACCCCCTGTAAGTGTAATGTGGCTTCTCAACAGTTGCTGCCTTCTTGGTGCAGAGTACCTCAGATGCAACAGATACAACAACAATCTGGTCAAGTATTTAAAAGAAGTAGAAATAAATAGGTGAACAACTCAAAATGCTCATTTATAAGCTCCATCTGTTCAGGTAAGAAGAGTTCATTAAATAAGATTTGCTTACTACAAATCTATTGCTGTGCAAAACATGCTTCTGAACAATTGCATTTCAAATATAACACATTAAAAATAGAATGCAGTGCAAATTAACCTACTTTACAGAAGCTGTGTGCCTCATATCATGCTATTTTTACAGTGAAAAACAAATTAGTGAGTAAATTTCTTTCCTTGGAATTAAGTACCTCCAGTAGTGCTGCTAATGAGAGACTGTTACCTGCCTAAACAGTGTGAAAGAAATCAGAACTATTCTCTCTGACTCAGTGTCTTTACTATACATTGAGGCTGCTCAGCTTTGCCTGTTGAGCTGGAGTTTCACATGGAACAGATACAGTAACATTTCAGAATCATAGAATCATAGAGTTGGAAGCGACCTCAAGTGCCATCCAGTTCAACCCTCTGCCATGCAGGAACCCCCATCACAGTATTTCCGACAGATGGCCATCCAGCCACTGCTTAAAAACCTCCAAAGAAAGAGACTCCACCACCCTCCGTGGCAGCATATTCCACTGCCGAACAGCTCTAACTGTCATGAAGTTCTTCCTAATGTTTAAATTGAATCTCTTTTCCTGTAGTTTGAAACTATTGCCCTGAATCCTAGTCTCTGAAGCCATGGAAAACAAACCTGTTCCCTTTTCAATGTGACATCCTTTCAAATATTTAAACATAGCTATCATATCCCCTCTCAGCCTTCTTTTTGAAAGGCTAAACATTCCCAGTTCCCTTAGCCATTCCTCGTAAGACATTTCTTCCAGAACTTCAGCCATCCTGGTCGCCCTCCTCTGTATCCGCTCGAGGTTGTCAACAATCAACATCCTTTTTAAACTGAGGTAGACAGAACTAGGCACAGTACTCCAGGTGGGGTCTGACCAGAGCAGAATAGAGTGGTACTATCACTTCCCTTGATCTAGACACTATGCTTCTGTTGATGCAACCAAGAATCGCATTGGCTCTCCTGGCTGCCACATCACACTGCGGACTCATGTTCAATTTATGGTCCACCAAGACTCTCAGATCCCTTTCACATGTACTATTTTCCAACCAGGTATCTCCCATCCTATACCTGTGCAATTTATTCTTTAGCACTCTAATGTGTCAAGTTCATGTCGGATTTTCATTTTATATTCTAGGAATTAGCAACCCCTCCCAATTTGGTATCATCTGCAAATTTAATTGGTATACTCTCTATTCCTTCCTCCAAGTTATTAATAAAGATATAGAACAGCACTGGACCCAGAACAGAACACTGGGGCACTCCACTGGTCACGTCTCTCCAAGCTGAAGAGGGGCCATTTATGGTCACCCTTTGGGTGTGATCAGTCAACCAATTACAAATCTACCTAACAGTAGCACTATCTATCCCACTTTCTACTAACTTATTTGCAAGAATACCATGGGGAACCTTATTGAAGGCCTTACTGAAGTCCATATAAGCAAAATCCACAGCATTCCCCTCATCCACCAGGCCTGTAATTCTATGAAAGAAAGAGATTAAATTAGTCTGGCATGACTTGTTTTTAAGAAACCCGTGTTGATTTCTTGTAATGACAGCATTGCTTGTTAAATAATTACAGACTGCCTGTTTAATAATCTGCTCTATGATCTTGCCAGGAATTGAAGTCAAGCTGACTGGGCGGTAATTATTTGGGTCCTCTTTTTCCCCTTTTTGAAGATGGGGACAACATTAGCCCTCCTCCAATCAATGGGGACTTCCTCCGTTCTCCAGGACTTCTCAAAGATTGTTGCCAATGGTTCTGAAAGTACTTCCGCCAGTTCTTTTAATATCCTTGGGTGTAATTCATCTGGCCCAGGAGACTTTAATTCATTTAATGTTTCCAGGTGTTTCTGTACTACCTCTCTAACTATTCTATGTTGCAATTCCTCTCCTACCTCATCTTCTCTTTGTCCCAGCAGATCTTTTTTTTCCTTTTCGGAGAAAACTGAGGAAAAGAAGGTGTTGAGTAGTTCTGTCTTTTCCTTGTCTCCTGTTAGTAACTGGTTATCATCACCATGCAGAGAGCCTATCATTTCCTTATTTTTCCTTTTGCTGCAGACATAACTAAAGAAACCCTTTTTACTATCTTTAATCTCTCTGGCAAGTCTAAGTTCATTTTGCACTTTGCTTTTTTAAACATCTCCCTGCATATATTTGCTGTTTGCTTAAATTCCTCTTTGGTGCATTCCCCATTTTTCCATTTCCTGTACCTCATTTTCTTTATAGTTAGCTGAGTTGAAAGTTCTTTAGTAAACCATTGTGGTTTCTTTAGACATCTCCCATTTTTTTCTTCTTGTTGGAACAGTTTTAGATTGTGCCTTTAATATCTCGCTTTTAGGGGACTCCCATCCATCTTGGACTCCCTTCGCTTTCAGTGTTTCGGTCCAGGGAATCACAGCCAATAATTCCCTACGTTTACAAAAATTGGCTTTTGTAAAGTCCAGGATTCTTGTCTGACTATGCTTAGCTTCACATTCCAAACTACAATGGTAGTTTGCTACCATTTACTGTGTATTTCTGGTGAAGTATTTAATGCATTATATTTAACAGTAGGTTAGTCTTCATGTTTTAAACAACCCATAAGCTATCTGTAAACCAGAGCTCCTTTTTGCCACTCAAAATATTGTGCATGTGCAAAACAGAGCTCTTATGCCATGCAAAACTCCCCTTCTTATTTCACTAACAAATCTTTGGGGCTTCCTTCTTGTCGATCTCCAATTTCTGGCTGGCTCTAAAAGCAGAAGATAATGAGGCCAAATTCACTATTCATTATGCCAAAAAATAAACAAGGATGGGCCCCAACCATGTTAAAAGTGACAGGTAGGACAGTTTCTCCATCATCCTTAATAGCCCCTCCAACATATTAGATAACATACTATTCTGAATGTGTCCTTTTCAAACTTAGGGCACTGTGCACTCAACTTCAAATGAAGAGGGCATTGCTTGCTCCTGTGGCTCAGGCTCATCTTGTGTGTGTGTGTGTGTGTGTGTGTGTGTGTCTGTGTGTGTCTGTGTCTGTGTCTGTGTCTGTGTCTGTGTTGAATCTGGTCTCTGGATGTCTGAATTTCGTTGTATGTGTATACTGTGTATATACACACAACGACAATAAATTATTATTATTATTATTATTATTATTATTATTATTATTATTATTAT
>JAHTLZ010003526.1:60066194-60102109 GCA_023846285.1 Phrynocephalus versicolor
ATTATTATTATTATTATTATTATTATTATTATTATTATTATTATTATTATTATTATTATTATTATTATTATTACTTTAGATTGATTTACAGGACACCAAAAGCGCATGTAACTGAGCAGTGGGATGTAAATTATGCCATAATTTCCTAGTGAAACTGAAAGGCAAGAACGTGTCAGAAAAGACTTGCACTTGTGAGTAAGCACACAAAGGTACAAAACTTAACCCTGGACATACTGATTATACTGACTCGGCTTGCAATACAGATACATGGTTGGATGAAGCAGGCCAGACCTGGGACAGGAGGCAGAGAGGGGGAGTTGCAATAGTCTACTGAGATATAATCACCCTTGCCAGGTGCCCTGTCCCACAAACTGCTGGGCATGAGGGTATGTAACTGAGAATGGGTGCCCGGGAAAGAATAGGAAATTCTGTCCACCCCGCTGCTTGACAGTCTCCCTGCCTGAACTGGCAGATCTAGTCTTGGGTGTGGTGCTGCAGTTGCCTCCTCTTGTTGCATTGGGGGACTTCAACATATCCATGTGGAGACCAGTTTGTCAGGAGTGGCTCAGGACTTTGTGCCTACCATGACAGCCATGGGGCTGTCCCAACTAGCATCTGGCTCCACTCATGTTGCAGGCAGGGTGCGCACTCTTGACCTGGTTTTCTGTACCGGCCAGAATGGTGATGATCTGGGTGTGGAAGAACTCTCGGGAGTTCTATTGTCACAGAGAGATCATTACCTAGTATGGCTTAGGCTTCCTGAAAGTCTGAGCCTCTGCAGGGATTGGGATGCAATTAAAATGGTCCACCCTAATAGACTGATGGGTCCAAATGGTTTCCTGACATATCTTGGGGAGTTTCCAGATGTCTTGGCAGGTGATCCTGTTGAGGCCCTGGCATATCTCTGGAATGCAGAGATGGCCAGGCCTATTGATATAATTGCTCCTAAATTTCCCTTCCCATAGAGTGCAGTCAAACCAACTCCTTGGTTTACGAGGGAGCTGAGGATTATGAAATGAATGAGATGGAGGCTAAAGCACCCATGGCAGAAAATTCAGAGCAGGTCCAGCTCAAAATGGGATACAGCTCATTAGAAAGCCTACTCTGTGGCAGTGGTGGCAGCAAATAAGCAGTTCTTCTCTGCCATCATTGCATCAGCACAGAGCCATCCAGAGGAGCTTTTTCAGATGATCTAGATGGCCACAAGAGAAGGATCATGACCACTCATCAGCTCACTGTAAAGAGTTTGCAGCCACACAGCAAACACTTTATAAGAAAGTTGCTCAGATCCATTCTGACTTAGCTGCTGTAGTTGATGTGGGCCCTGCTGATGTAACTTTGACCCTTGCCTATTATAATGGAAATGTTTAAGTTGGAGCTGTCCAAAGATATGGACAGAATCTTTGGAAATGTGAAACCCACCACATGTGTGCGGGACTCTTGCTTCCTGGCTTATAAAAGCAGCCAGAGGAGGACTGGCTGAGTGGGTTATGGAAGTGGTGACTCCCTCCTTGAAGCAGAGCATGGTACTAGCATGACTAAAGAAAGCAGTAGTAATACATTTGTTTAAAAGGCCTTCCTTGAACCCCACAGCATTTGATATCTATTGGCCAATCTCCAAAATTTCAGTTTTGGAAAAAGGATGTTGACTGTGTGGTGGCATCCCAGCTTTGGAGGTTCCTGGATGATGCACATTATCTCTATCAATTTCAATCTGATTTGAAGCCTGATTGTGAAATAGAGACAGCTTTGATGATCTTGGTGGTTGATCCACGCCAGAAACTGGACACAAGTGTGCCCCTGTTCTGCTGGACATCTCCATGGCTTTTGACACCATCAATCATGGTATCTTAGTGGGGAGCTTTTCTGGGTTGGGTCTTGGAGGTACTGTCTTACAGTGGTTCTAATCCTTCCTGGCTCGCCCGACTCAGGAGGTATGTTCGAGGAATCCTTTCTGACACTCTGGCCATTGGCTTGTGCTGTTCTCTAAGGTTCAGTTGTGTCTCGCATATTATTCAACATCTACATGAAACCACTGGGAGAGGTTGTCTAGGATGTGGGGCTTAGTGAGATCAGTATGCTGATGATACCTAATTCTATCTATTCCCATGTGATTCCATGGAAGCTGTCCTGTGCCTTGACCAGTGTCTGTAGTCAATGATGGATTAGATGAGAGTTAACAAACTGAAAGTGAATCCAGCATGGGATTACACTCCCCCTAAAAATTCAGGTCTGTACCTTGGATGTGCTCCTGGACTCAACACTGAGCTTGGAGATACATATCTCAGCAGTATCCAGGAATGCCATTGGACAGTCAAAGCTGGTGTACCAGATGCACCTGTCCCTTGAGATGTCCAATCAGGCCATGGTAACACTTGCCTTATTTACATCTTGTTTGGATTACTGCACTGAGCTGTATGTGGGGCTGCCTTTGAAGAGTGTTCAGAAACTTCAGATGATTCCAAATGCTCATTGCAAGGAGCATGTAACACCTTTAGCACAACCACTTCACCTGCAGCCAGTCTGTTTCAGGCTCAATTCAAAGTACTGAATATTATCTATAAAGCCCTACACAGCCCAGGACTAAGCTCTTTGAAAAATTGTATCACCCCACGTGTGCCTTCTTGAGTTTTAAGAACTTTTGGAGAGGCCCTTCTCTTACTTTCACCACCTTCCTGAGCTTGTTCAGTGATGACACCGGGGGGGGGGGCTTCTCAGTGGCTGCTCTCAGTTCTTTGGAACCCAACGGATATAAAAACTAGGTTGGCCCCCTCTCTCTTGTACTTCCATCACCAGGCAAATACCTTTTGTTTCAAGGAGGCTTTTGTACAATAAATGAATTTAAAGGAACACCCTAGTTTGAAATCTAGACACAGTATTTTAAAAAAATTAGAAAGGAATGAATGAATGAATGAATGAATGAATGAATGAATGAATGAATGAATGAATGAGGCAAAAGGTATCTCTGCAGACCAGCAAAGATTGTGACCCTCATTTGCATGACTAAATAAACAAAGGTGTGTGTAAGAAACAATGTGTATGGCATAGGATGCTTCTCCTAAAAATCTGACTTGATGAGCTAAGGGCTAAATTGCATAAAAAGAGATAGGTATTAGGTGCCGAAGTCTGATTATAAAAGCATGAGCTTCTCCCACCTCCTGAAGGTTGCAAATTATCTTGTACAGTATTGTTTTGTAACTGGTCATCAGGAAGTAAGCAAGCCCCATTAGCAAGCATGATAGCTCAGTCATGAATGTCTGCAGGAAACATGTCGCCGGAACACCAGCAGGTTTCAGCTCCTAATGACTGGTACAGGTAATTGCAACATACAGTCTGGCCCTTGGTACTGATTTTCTTAAAAGTGGATATTTTTTTTAAAAAGAGTGGATCTCTTTGGGAAAATATGTGGCAAAGTGAAGTGACCTGCCTACCTCCCTGACTCATTGTAAAGCAAAAGAAAAATAGGTGGTTACGAGGATTCCAGAAATGTAACGGTACTCACAGGTTCCCTGCTTGTGCAGATCACACAAAAGGATGCAACGTGGACTCAGAAACTCACGCCAGACTTTGGGGACATGCGTTTTGCACATCTTCGCACACTGCGGCAGTTTCAGAGGAAATCTCACATGTTTCTGCGTTAGTGTTACTTGACAATGTTGCTGTTCCTGTATCAACTTATATACCGTCCCATAACACTAGAGCATAATTGCAACATAATTGTGCAGACCTCGAAAAGTGGGAAGGCAGAGTCAGCTTTGAGGCAGCTACCCATATCCATCAAGACTGAACTCAGATCATGAGCAGAGTCTTGGCTGCAGTACTGCTCTTTAGCCACTATACCACAGTGCTCTATATTTTAATGACAGCGAATATTTTTAAGGGTGAAAAACAAAATGTAATTATGGGAGGGAGGACTAGCAGATGCTCCTGAGTTCTGCATAGTCTGCAAAACAAATGAGTAAAGAAACCTGTACTGTACTACTCTCACACAAGAAACCTCAAAAAGTGTAAGTTTTGCCCAACCCTCCCTATTGGCTGTGAGTCATACACAGAAATCTTTCTCCCTGACCTTGCTGATAAATTCATTGCCACAATCAAGTGTTCTCCCCCCCCCCTTCTGAGGAGTAATATGTTTGTTTCGTGGAAGAGACAGCAGGCTCAAAGGGCAGAGGGCACTGGGCTAAACTAGAAAGAAAAGCAGGATGAATCGACAAAGTCCTTGAAGTATTTTGCAATCAGCATTTAAAAGGTGGATGAAGTAGGCAAACTTATTCACCAGCTTCCTGGCATAGCCTTTCTACAGGTGCCCTTGCCTCCTTAAGTGTGAGAAATAAACACAGGAAAAAACTAGGTGTAGGCTGATGATGAATTGTAGCAAGTATGAAACCTTTTACACTGTGGTGGCATTTTGCTTGCTCTTGATAATGGAAATGTCCAGTTAAAGATGTTGGTTTTTTATTCTCCAACTGGCCCCTAACAGTGGTGATTTTTTTAGCTTACTGTAATACTGCAAACTTTTATAAAGCCTACAAGAAACTTAGCATTTCTATAATATAATTTTTTTGGATAGAATAGAATAAGAATAATAGAATCCGCATATTCAGCGTTGTGAGTAATGTTCTGGCAACCTCAGACACAAGTATTCATTAACGCTTCTTCACAAATGCT
The DNA here is from genome assembly GCA_023846285.1 of Phrynocephalus versicolor. Taxonomy (NCBI): domain Eukaryota; kingdom Metazoa; phylum Chordata; class Lepidosauria; order Squamata; family Agamidae; genus Phrynocephalus; species Phrynocephalus versicolor. The sequence goes on from JAHTLZ010003526.1 coordinate 60,070,863, forward strand.
GTTTATACAAGCATTATGAAAATGACAGAGAACTGATACCAGACTTACTTGTCCTCCGTTGTAAGAAACTATTTTGGAGAAGTTAATGCCCTTGATGAGTAAGGTAAGGGAAAGGGTGAGGCTACACATTATTATTTGAACAATAGTTAAGCCAAAAGCTACAGCAAAGAGATGCCTGGTAGAAAACGCCCTCCTGTTGTCATCCTTATCTGATCCAAGGAACTAAATTCAAGTTTCGCCCATATGTACACATTCTCGCTTTCTCTCCCATACCAAGTGTTTGTATTAATTAGAGAATGAGATAAAAGCCTAAACAGGCTATCTTAGTGAAGCATCTTGAGAAGATCAGGCATGTAAACAAGATCTCTCCACACCCTGGAAAGGGATTTCTGGAATGCAACCCATTTCGCTATAATTCTGCTCCATACTCCATGTGAAACTTCCCTAAATGTTCTGAAAATATACACACCACAGAATCTGAGATCTCACCTCCATAACGGGCAAAGATATATATATATATGGGTTGCATTCCACTTTAACATCCTATGCGAAAGCTAGTTTATAACTACAAGTACAGTTTATACAAATTGACAGATATAAGACCCACCAAGTCCAATGGGTTTTTTTCTCAATAAGTAAGTAGAGGATGCATTCAAGAAAACAATCTCTTAAACCAGGCCTCTAAATAACTATAATAGCTTATGTGTTAATGTCTCCTGTCATCTATAAAAAGCAGAAATATTGCTGGCATGTAAGAAGCTAAGAGGCGAAAAATCACTACCAACCCAAACAAACAAAGTTTGTTGCGACTTGTATTTTAGCCAGCAGAAACTATGGCAAATGAAGCCCCAAGCTTCCGTACTAGCCAAATGTCTCTACTGGGGACCAATTTAGGAAAATGCCTTCCTCCAGCTTGTTCTAAGGTGAATCCCAGTCAAGTAGCCCAATGTGGCTTTAGCAACCTGAGGCAAGGTTTCCAATTGAGACAGCTGGAGTAGTGGGTCATGGTCACATGACCCCTTTTCGTGGTGGTGGTGGTGGTGGTGGTGGTGGTAGAGCTCCCTGAAACACTCTGGATGAAGGAATACTAACCTATTCAACTTGTGAGTGTGAAAAGTTAAGCTGGCTCTTTGGCCTATAAACAATCTTGCCCAGGACCATTATGTTTACCCTTTAGGGGAGCAGGCAGCGATAACCCTGGGTTACACATGGCATTACCAGGCATTGAGAAAGCAAAGGTAGGATGCCTTTGAGGGGGGCATATGTAATGTTCCTACAGTTTCCCAGAATGAAAGGGCCACCAGCCCTCTATTAGGATGCTGGCTCATTATAAATTACTACCTCCTTTGCTCTAAAACGCTGGTCCTTATTGCTCTCACATTGTAGTCTATTGCCTTCCTTCTGGTGAGTTAACCAATATATACATTCCACACCGTCAGTGTGTATCTCGAGCAGCCAATGCTAATGTTTGAGTTGGGAGGTCCTGAAAATGGTCCTTTAAATGTCACTCCATCGACAAGTTGAACTGGTGTGGCACCAAACACATGGCACTCTTAGGAAGTTGCCAAGCCCCAAAGGCAATCACCAGCGAGGTATCCCTAACACTCAGGTCAACTTAACCCCCTGACTGTCCAAATCCTTGGCTATAGGCTTATTTTATAATAGCAGCTGGAAAAAGCTCATCCATTATGTCCAGCTTCTCACAGTGTTCCTGCCAGACCATTGTGTGATATGATGGGAACCAACCTGCACTACCACCACCCAGAGTTCCTACGGGAAGATGGGTGGGGTACATATCTAATAATAAATAAATAAATAAATAAATACCCACTGTTGGCAAATGAGCCAGAGCTTTAAGGGAGAGCACCAGCAGGGGTCACCAGGTTTTACCTGGTGCTGGTGGGAAAAACCAGTAATATTGCAGCCTAAACTACAACTTTACCACTTTTTGTCAATCTTTTCCATTGCTGATGTCTAAAGCACAATGGGTATAGTAACTTTTCATTCACCTGAAGAATCCTGAGAGTTATAGTTTGTTGACGATGCAGATAATTATGTATAGGCGTCTTCCAAGAATTACAGGCTGCAGAGGGCTCCGACACTAGCCGTGCCTATTAAGCCAGTTCAACTGAACAATTATATGCATGTTTACTCAAAAGGAAGTTCTTTCAATACCACTGGGGATTAATTTCAAGCAAGTGTCCAGAGGATTGCAGCCTTAATCTGCGATGTAGCCTATGGTTCAAGGAGCTGACTAATTTTTGCCTAGCAAAAGAGGTGACACGTGTTCCGTGTGCTTCAATGCTCAGTCATTCGTTCGCCCTTTTAGCTAGTAATTGGTACTCTTGAGAAACACACTATAAATAACACAGTTATAACAATGGTTGTGAAACAAATGCAGAAGTTAGGACAGTAAAATGAATAGACATGCCAGAAGCACAAGATAAATCACCATGAGAAGTTACCTTTCACCGTAGGTCAGGCGGTGCTTGGGCACAAAAGGTAACATACCGTAGTTATCTGTGGATAAAACATTAATTTTGGAATAGTCACAGGATCTAACAATAAGGCATAAGGGAGAAATGCAGCCAAGTGATCTTCAACCTGAGATTATCAAGGAAAGACCTGAGTGTTCACATACTTTCCTTGGAGGGGAAAAAACCCCAGTCCACAAACCATGTTTACCAAACAGATCATCCCTTTTGGTTGTGCACAGAACAGGCTGTCTCAAACCTTTTTGAACTCTGGCACTCTTACTCAGTGCGCTTTATCGTCCTCCCCTTGCCACTGTCAGCCTCTATTTGCAGAACAGTGGGGTGCTGTTCAGATTCAGCAGACTCATGTTCAGTGTTTTCTCTCTCATTCTTTTCCTTACTGGCATTCACTGAATAATCTGAGATTTGGGGAAACTTTGCAGGGGGTGAGAGGTCAGAGATCTCTCTTAGGAGTCTATCTCATGTCTTGGTGTACCAGCCATGATTCTGAGACGATCAGAAGGCAGCTAAAATGAAAAAAAAAATCAATCTATTCCATTTTTAGGGAAAGGATAGGTAACAGAAAGAGGATTGGGCCAGTCAGAATAATGTGGAGGTGGAGACTTGTCCACTTCCGCAGGGTGTCTCTCCTCCATACTTTGGTTCATAAAAGCTCAGCAAGAATGATCAAACTCAAGAGGATTTATAGTAAATTGGGTGGGGAAATAATCCAAGGGACTAACAATAACTTCATCCAAGTCCATGATCCTGCTTACATTCACAGTCTGTGTTCCTGGGTTGAGATACTGTACCACGTGAGATACAGTACTTAAATCCCTCCATAAGCCCAGGTCCTGTCACTAGTCTCTGCTGATCGAGTTCCTGTGGCCATCAAGATGGAGCTCTTCCACCATTATGCTGCCTCTAAGAGAGAGGAATGGTATTCCCACAGTGAGGTCAGGTCCGTGTGGATCCTCTCTCCAGGTACAGTGCCTGCCCCAGCTTCCCAGTCTACATTTCTCCTGCTCTTCCTGACACTGATGCTCACAATGATGCTTCGTCCACCAGCATCAGATCTCAGTGTAGGCTCTCTGAATCTCACTTCAGTCCTTCCCTTTATCCGGTAGGATGGTAGGGGAGAGAATTTGGGGTTTCCATGTTTTCCCATTATTTCCCGTAGGGACCTAGATCTCAACCCAAAAAAAAAAAAAATTCAGGGATCTCCTGTATAAATGGAGTATCCTGCAGGTTATGACTTTTCTTCCGGGGAGATCTCTGGCTAGAATGTCTCGGACCATTCCTTCTGGTTGCTTCCTCATATTCCTTCTCCAAGGTCTTCCTCTCCTTACTAGTGGACTCTGGTTCCATTTCCTTGGGTTCCTACACTGTGCCTTTCACTACTTCCCCAAGGGGGTCTGGTTGCTGCTCCCTCCTTTTCTCTGTTTGACAATCTCTCCCTTAATTGGCATCCGCTGGGAATCGGTCAGGTCCCTCTTTTCCTAAATGATTCAACCTCTGATCCCTGGAGCTGACATTACCATGAGGGCCATGGTCTAAGTCTCACTTTTGCAAGACTATTGGTTCTTGGTGCTGCCTTCTTCCTGCCTCCAATGTGACAGTCTTTGGAAGTCATTGTTTATTTACTGTACTTTTTAAAATTTAAAATATTTTCACCCTAACTTTTCTTCTTAAAGAAGATCCAAGGTAGCTTACATCATTAAAATAAATTGCAATATTTAAAAGCTAAACCAGTAAATATAAAAAAGAAAATTAAACAAATACTTTATTATATTTTTAAAAATGAGCACTAAAGGCACATTTAAAAACAACAATGCAGAACAACCATTTTGGAAGCCTCACTCATATAGCTGGACATGAAGCAAAAATCTACCTGAAGAAAAAGGACTTTGACTATTTGCAGGACAACAAAAAAGGGGAGAACCTGGGAGTTGAGACTAAGGCCCTCAGTTGGAGCAAAGCAAAGCTAAGTGTTCTGTTTATATACCACCCCATACCACTTCAAGTAGTCTCTGGGCAGTTTACAGTTTTAATTACAGTATGCAGGTTACACATTGCCCCCCACCAAGCTGGGTATTCATTTTACTGACCTCAGAAGTATGAAAGGCTGAGTCAACCATGTGCCTGCTATTTGGGATTGAACCTCAGGTCGTGAACACAGTTTTAGCTGCAGTACAGGCATTTAACCACTGCACCACAACGATTCACCAAGAGGAACATCTATGATCCTGTCCTCATCATAGGCAACAACCACATTTTTGTATACCTTATTCTATGCTGTGTAAAACTATGAGCGTTTTTGTTCATTTTTTTGCACATGCACTTTCTTTTTAGGATAAATGTGTAGGTGTTTCTAATGCAGAAAACTTGCATTTTCCGAAAATGAGATGTGTTTCATGCCAAGTGTGAAGTTCTCAGTAGAAAAATACATGTTTTTGTACAAAATCTAAAGGGTTTTCGCCGTTGTTTTTGCTCTGTGTTCTGCTAACACTGCTGCCGACAAAAAAAAGTACAGCAGTTTTCTGGGGTTTTTTTTTTTACCCCCAACGCTATGTATGAGTTTGTCAAGATACTCTTTTGTTGCTGCTGAAAATGTCAAAATCTGTGAGCATTTTCTACGTTCTTTCAAAATGTGTGAAAAACTAACGACATGGCGAGGACGCTAAGCCCCACCCGATATCGCAACATGTTCAGAAAATTAGGCCTTCAGGCATTGAAAGCAGATGTCTGAAGAGGGTTTTTGTAACCCTGTTCAGTTAAATGTGTTTACTTCATGCCTTTATGGTGCCTAACGGGGAAAACTGCTATGTGTCTGAGAACTTTTTTGGGGTAAGGGAGGAGCAGATCTTATGCACTTGTTCACATTGCCACCGCAGGCTCAGCGTTCTACATATTCAGGCAAATCTCTGAAAAAGACTTACAGAGAAGAGTTTTCTAGTGGACAGCAGGCTCGTAAACCTTTAGCCACATCCTTTAGCATAGGTGATAATAACTCTTATATAAGACACTTATCAGCAAACATTATAGATACAAACTTGACATCACTGATTATCAGTAATGAAATTAGTATTATGTAATTAAGGCTGAGCTGCCTAGATGCCCTAAGCACATCCAATCTCACCTGATTTCGGAAGCTAAGCAGGGTCGGCCCTGGTCAGTACTTGGATGGGAGACCACCAGGGAATACCAGGTGCTGTAGGTGCCTGGAGTAGGAGCTGGCAAACCACTCCAGTATTCCTGCCCAGAAAACTCCATGGGCATGGGGTCACGAGTGTCAGTCACAACTGTAATGACACAACACACACACAATTAAGGCTGAATACTGTAGTGGCCTTTGCCCCACTGGCAAAGTCCACAGTAGAACAAGTGCCACTTAAAGTTGGTTAATAATTTATGCGCCATAACCAGCCAGAAACAAGTATGCGATCTTTCAGTCACAGCAACCTGGAGTCACAGTTCAAGATGATTTTGTTGCTCTTTTCCTTACTTGGCTCACCATTTAGTGTTGTTTTTTAAAATAAAGAAACATAATTCCACTCGCTCTTCCTTAAGCGGGCACAAGTCAAAGTCTTTCCTCTCTTCGCCCTGTACCCTGGATAAATCCAATGGTGCAGTTAGATAATTGTGAACCTTGGGTCGAAAAAGCTCCGTGCATGAGCTTGCACTTTTCCTCTTCAGATGATAATGTAGGAGGGTTCGCTTAGTTCAACATGGAATGTACCAGTCCTGCAGTCTCCAGGGGCTCTTCTCATGTTGAGCAGAAACCCTGGACATCTAGCCCAAGGCTCTGCTCAGGGGACACACTGAAGAAAGCAAGACTTAGGGCCAATTCAGATGCAAGGCTAGACCTATGTTTTCTAAAAAAGTATTAAGGCAAATAATTTTTGGCACATGCAGGAAAATGATCTCTCTCTCGATCTCTCTCTCTTTCTCTCTCTCTCTCCTTGTACACTACAGTCATAATAAAAATCAACCCTGGGCCTGTGACATTTTTATTTTTTAATTCCAGAGATGTGATTTCTAAGGATACACTGTCATGTCTACCTTGCTCCTTAATCAGGCCAGAATACTAAATATTCTATGAAAATATATGCAGTACTGATGGCCTTTTGTTTCTGTTTATTACCCAAAACCCTCCAAAATAAAATCAACAAATGTACAAAGCCATGAAACCTTTTTACTAGTCTACCTGCCTGTGCAGGGGGAAAGAGTAAGTCACACCTGGTCATTCTGTAATTGGGGTGGGTGGGTCCCTTTTTAAAAAGTCCACTTTACAGAAATGCTCCTCCTTGCATTCTTAGAGGCAATTCAGTAGATGACTATATAAAAGCCTGATTTATGTCAGTCAGGTTCAAGATAGTTCAGCCCATTTACTTCTTATCAAAATTGGCTTCCAAAACACCCATGTCACATGCACATTCCAATGTCTAGCATCTGAAAATATGTTGGCAGTAGACATATCCTTCAGGACAAATGCATGGTTTCGGGGCCAGCAATTCCATTAAGGCGAACTAGGCAGTTGCCTATGGTGCCAAAATGGAGAGAGGGCGCTGGCCAACCTGGCGCCCCCACGCTGCCGCTGCCCCTACCGTCTGTCCCCCACCGCCCGCCAGCCGCCCGTCGCCATCCATCCCCCGCCCCCGCGCCCATCGCCACCCCCGTGCCTGTCGCCAGCCGCCCACCGTGCCCATCACCGTCCCCCGCCATCTGCTGCCCCACTGCCACCCCGCCGCCCCACCGCCCTGCCCACCCACTGCCCCCATGCCCGTTGCCATCTGCCCCCGTGCCCGTCGTCGTCCCCCACCATCCACCGCTCCGCCCTCGCCTAGGGCGCAAAAAATCCTAGCACCAGGCCTGCATGGTTTACTCCCTATCATCTCTTGCATTGCTGTTGTGCCTCATTCTTCACCCAAGAGTTCTAGAGCAGTGTGTGGAACATGTGCTGGGCTCCGTCATAAATGAAAAAAAAAAAGGAGTGACTTATTTGAACCCTTCCATATATATTTATGCATAATATTTTATACCAACTGTAACTGATAACAAGTCACAAGTACTCATTATGATGGAGTGGATAGAGCAGAGGTCTCCATCTCAACAGAACTTGCCTCAACTCATTGCTCAACCACAGACACTCACTGAGTGGGATCCACGTGGAATGGTAAAACCATTCCTTAAACATCTCACTGACCGTGAAGCTCTGTTGGGGTCATTATGAGTTGATTCTAACATGATAACAAATAGCACACATGCACAACAAATATAAGGTGTATTGCAAACAAATAAATAAGTTAAATGCAACAGGCTCAATTTGAATCTATGATGAGTACAAGCCTACCTTTCCTTGCCACAGTTACATTCTAGAGAAACTGATTTTTTCCAGGTTTTTTTTTGTGTGTGATTGTTGAGTCAGACAGTTTCACTCCATACAGGTACTTGGGAACCACCCAGGATGTTTCCAGGCAAATCCCTAGGTTCTCATCTGTCTTGCCCATCTATCCAAGGAATACCTTGAACATAAAAGATAGAGAAGAATCTAAAGAATGCCTGTAATTAACTTTGAATTACCTGTGACATTCCACACCACACAGGAAGATATGCAGACTCACACATGATCCAACTGAAGGGCACAGAAATCTCCATTAGTCTGCATGATCCTCTCTAGTCTCTAAAAGCCCTTCACTCTGATCTCTCAGCCCTCTAAAACCTCTCCTTTCTTTTTATTACCCTAAGGAGCAGCAAAAAGATGAGATTCCCCGCACCCTCACGGGTTCTGCTCAGTCATATAAGGCCAACGTGCTCAGGCATGTGGGGCCATGAGAATATAAGGAAAGCCAAGCTTGATGAGGCCAAAGGCCTATGAAATATTCACAGGGTGGTCCAAGGGATACCCAAGGAAAGTCCACAAGGAAGGCATAGAGGGAATAACACTCTCCTATCGTGTTTCTCCACAAGTGTTTGCAAGCATACTACTGATCCTGCAATCAATATAGGGCTGTCAAGACTAGCAGTTTTGATGTCCTTATCCTGCACTGATTTATCTAAACCAGGTATGTCCAAAGTCAGGCCCGGGGGCCAAATGTGGCCCGTTTTCAAATTCTGAGCGGCCCATGGCTTTTTCTCCCCACTGGCTCAGCCTGTCACACATCCCCACCAGCTGGCCCCTCCCCGTACCGGATGGAGGCGTTAGCTTGCAGTTTTATGGTTTGCCTGCCCTCCCTGCCTCTGCCCATCCCCCCAGCCACCTGCCCAGCCTACCCATCCCCAGTTCCATTGCTGCAGCATCCTCCCTGCCTCCTTGCATGTTATAGAAACTTGTCCAAAGTCCGGCCCGGGGGCCAAATGTGGCTGAATGGTCGGCCCCCACACATTTTCATTTCACCAAATCTGGCCCTGCTTGCAAAAACTTTGGACACCACTGATCTAAACCATCTCTTAAGGCTGTCCATATGGGTGGCTAGCAGGTGACATTTTGTGGAAGCACATTCCACGCTCTAGCTATCCACTGTGGAAGATTCAGTTTGTCTGAGGGCTGCCACTGCTGTGCAGTCCTCAAAAGAACCAGACACAAAAAGACAGGGGCAGGAAGAGGATTACAAGTGAATTGGAGCAGATTAGACCTCCAACCATTGCAAACCATATTAATGCTTTCCCTAGTGGCCAACCGTAGTGCGAAGATCATAAATAGGAAATGAAGGCAACAGTTTTCTTACTCTGTTGCTCCTCGGCATCTGGTACCCAGTGCCATACTTCTCCCCTTCATTCCAGAAATTCCATAAACCATCATGATTAATAGCCACGGAGACACCTGCCATTCAGAACATGTCTCATTACCATTCAAAACAGATCATGGCCATGGCATTTGGAGGCCATTAGCATAGACACCTCACCATCTTACCCCATAAATTAATGATACAATGTGTGAAGAAGCACTTTGTTTGCAGGTCCAAAACCTACTCTTGTTAGAGAATTCTGAGTTCTATCTAATTTTAAAGAGGAGGAGAAGAATTTTTCAGTATCCATTTTCTCTTCATCATGAATGATTTCACACAATATAATCTTCCTGTTTCAAGTGACATACAGATTTTATTTTTTATTTTTTTTACTACATTTTATTCATTTTCTACAAAAAGGGAATATGTGTGATATTTGTTACACATCATGTTACATGGGTTTCAGTCATTATTGTGTTACAACCAGTTTACTCTTATTCTTTGCTTCTTCTTTTTTAGCCATTGATAAAACAAATTCCATACTTGGTAATAGTGTGAATCCTCTTTATCCTTGATTCCCATTCTCAGCTTATCCATCTCTGCACATACCAAAATTTTCTTAACAATCATTTCATCTGTTGGTATTTCTTTATTTTTCCATTGTTGTGCCCAAACTGCCCTTGCCGTTGTCAGAATGTGTACTAGATAAGTGTTTTGTTTGTCTAAATTTTCTAGTAATATGCCTAGTAAAAACAGCTCTGGCCTAAGGTCTACATTTATTTTTATCATTCTTATAAAGCCAAGTATGAATTTTAATCCAATATTTTTTTACTTTATCACATGTCCACCATGAATGATAGTAAGTCCACATTTCTTACGCACAATTCCAACACTTACTAAATAAGTTTGGAAACATTTTAGCTAACTTAGCAGGTGGAAAATGCCATCTATAAAACATTTTATATAGATTTTCTTTATACAGTGTCACCATTGTTCATTTAGAATTTCTATTCCAAAGTTTTTGCTATTTCTCCTGCTCCACGTTGTAACCCATTTTTGTCACTGTTTCTTTCACATGCTCATCTTCCATTTTCCATTCTAACAAAAATTTACATATTTTCTTAATATACTGTATCTATATATACTTTCTCAACATCATCTGAGGATAACAATATTTTATCAAATGCTATCTGTTCATTATAAAAACCATACATTTTCAGATCTCTCTTATACCTAGATTGTATCTGTATTAAAGGCCACCATGAAGTCACAACCCTTTGGCTTATCAATTCTTCCTTGGATTTTAAGTTCCCCTCTACATCAAGTATATCATTGTATGTTACAATTTTTCCCCAAGTTTAAAAGGTTTGGATGTGTAAATGCTTCCATAGGTGAAACCCATCTTGGGATACTCATATATAATTTCATTTTCAGTTTATCCCACATTTTTAGTAGAGCATCCCTAAGATAATGGCTTTGGAAGTATATGTGTATTTTGGCTTTTTCATACCATAAAAAAAGCATGCCAACCCAGCTGTAAGTCATGCCCCTCTAAATGTAGTAATCTTTTGTTTCTTAAAAGTGTCCAGTCTTTCAGCCAGATTAATAAACATGATTGGTAGTACAGAGTATAGTCCAGTAGCCCAAATCCTCCTCTTTCTTTAGAATCTTGCAGCGATTTCATTTTAATTTGTACCTTCTTTTACTGCCAGATGAATTTTGATATCACTTTCACTGGAACTGTTTGGAATAGGAATAGCAGTTTTGCTAGGACATTCATAATATGTCTGTGAAGATTCTCAGTCATCCACGTGAGTTTATCTGGACGCTGAGTCATGGCTAGTGGACTTCTTTTTGAAAGATAGAAACATCCAAACAGCTTCATCGGTCTGAATAAAGCTAGTGCAAGTCCTCCATCTTATAGTCAGCTTTGACCTCTTGTCACCCTGATCTGAATTAGGTTCATAAGATGAACAATGGCCTGAATAGGCTTGTTAGGGAGACAATAGTATCCATAGCCTTAAGGTGAACAATGGCCTAAGGTGCTGAAACCTATCAAGAATGGGTCGTTAACTATGGCCTTGGTGGTGGAGGCTTTTTTATTTGTCTGGGTACTTTGGAAACCAGAGCCTGATAAGTATCCTGAGCCCACCACCTCTGTTGAGGGGGGGATTTTCAATGCTCACATGAATGGCTTCCCTTACTCCTCTCTCAAACCACCTCTCTTCTTTGTCTAATATGTGTCCATCCTCATCTTTGAAAGAGTGCCCTTTGTCCTTCAAATGGAGGTGAACTGCTGATTCTGGTCCTGAGCTGTTACCCCTCCTATGTTGGGCCATCCTTCTGTTTAATGGCTGTTTAGTTTCTCCAATGTAGAGGTCTGAACACTCCTCACTGTATTGGACCGCATATACTATATTGCTCCTTTTATGATTTGGTATCGGATCCTTTGGGTGGACAAGTCTCTGCCTTAGTGTGTTTGTGGGTTTGAAATATACAGGGATGTGGTGTTTGCCAAAAATCCTTTTAGGCTTCTCCGACACTCCAGCCATGTAAGGAATGACCAGGTTCTTCCATCGGGTCTGGGTCTCAGACTGATCCCTTGTTCTTCTGGGATGGCCCACTGCTTTGTTGAAGGCCCACTTTGGATATCCACAGGCCTTAAGTGCTATCTTCAGGTGCCTGTCTTCCTTCTTATTGGCTTCTGTGGAGGTGGGGATGCTCTCTGCTCTCTAGGGTCCTGATGACTCCTGGTTTGTGCTGTAATGGATGGTGGGAGTCAAACAGTAAGTACTGATCTGTGTGGGTGGGTTTCCTGTAAAATTCTACTCCCAGGCCACGTCAGGTCTGATGATGACTGCACAATCACTGGTTCAGGTATGTAGATGATACCTGGGTGAAAATCAAGACTCAGGAAGTACAGGCCTTTACAGACCACGTCAATGCGGTGGACCCTAATAGTCATCATCAGAGACAGGCTGTATCTGACTCGTAGACATCTGTGCTCTAACAGTCCTGAGTTTTGACAGAATGGTTCTCCGAGAAAGTGGGAATTGTTCTCTGGAGACATAAAGTAAGCACCCAGGGCTAGGGTGATATGTAGGAGCAACGAGTCACTGCAGCTTGCGGCCACCCTCTTATCTTGGTTCCTGAACCTCCCAGATCCCTGTTCCTGTTTGGCTTGACCCTGGATTGCGTCTTCTAGCTCTGGACCTCTCTGCCCCACAGATTTGTTGTCAGCTATTGTTTATATTCTAGTTTCTGAACTTTGAACCGTATATCTTGGACTTTGTTCTGTTTTCATCCTTGTTTATGTATCTCTGGACTCTCTTGACTTGTGACCAGCTGTGCTGTGGTTTTCTACTCTGAACCTTCAGTAAAAGCCTGAACTTATATGTGTGTGACATAAACAGGGAAAACTGCAGTTTAAAGTGAAAATCTCTGAAAGGAGAGTGGGGTCCCTCGAAGTGAACCAGACAAATAGACCATCAAAATCCTGAAATCTCCCCCTGTCCATCAAAAGGTAGTGAAGGCAATTCATTATATAAGTCAAATTAAGAGTTCTTTGTTCCTCCCTCTTTCTTGCCTTTCCAAGTTAGAGCTGCTTTCTCTTTCCAACTGAAGAAAGGCATGAATAGTGACTCTTCTGCTGAGAGGAAATTAAGTAGTTGTCCCAAAGGACTGGTATCGTCTGTAAATAAGAAAGAAGCTCAATCTCACCCATGAGTATCACAGTGTGTTGTAAAGCTTAGACATCTCAGCTTTCTGGAAAAGCTGTCAACTAGCAAGATGCAGAGGCATCTTATTTTCCTTCCTGTGGATGGTATGGGTATTGCTGCACCAAACAGAAGGCAGATGCCACCGCCCTCTGCATTCAACATGTGTCACCCCTCTTCTCCACTTCTCCAAAGTGGCTTTAACCCCCTTGAGGATCCCCTAACAGGAGAAATTCAGTCTCGGGGGAGCAGAGCCCTACTCTCCCACAACTGTCCCAACATATTATCACTTCCGGTTGTCCCACATACAGATGTTATTGTCTTTTTTTTCGCTAAAGACTCTATTTGTTTAAATGTTTCTTCTTCCCACACACCCCAAGAACTTTAGTTGCCCTTTTCTGTAATTTTCGGTTGTACTTTGGCAATGTACTTTGGAATGCAAGTCCCCGGTTGTTTGCCTCTGAAGAGCTGACATGAAGGACTGCCTCTTTGCCTCCTATATGCCTGTCTTGCATGTGTATATATGTACATGTTACAAAGCAAAGCGTTCTGCTTATATACCACCCCATAGCACTTCAAGTAATCTCTGGGTGGTTTACAGTTTAATTGTGTGGGCTACACATTGCCCCCCACCCCAGCAAGCTGGGTACTCATTTTACCAACCTCAGAAGGATGGAAGTCTAAGTCAACCATGAGCCTTCTACCTGGGACTGAACCCCAGTCGTGAGCACAGTTTTAGCTGCAGTATAGGCATTTTAACCACTGTGCCACGAGACACATAAAGTCTCCACAACTGTTTCATTTGAAGAAAACTGGACTCAGTCACACTAGAGCTTCTTCTAGAGGGATTTCAAGGAATCTCACTGGCAAGAATGGAAGGGGATATGTAGCATGATTTGGAGCTGGAAAAAAATACTAGTGTTCTGAGCCCCAATTTGTGGTCCTGAATGTATGAATTTTGGAACTCGGCTCAGAAGATATTAGTTAATCAATAAATATACAATGAAGTCTGCCAGGTTTTGTTCACCTGTTTGCCAAATCTAAATCAAAGTGGAGGGATATTTCTGTCACAGAATCATGGAATAGTGAAGTTGGAAGAAGCCTACAAGGCTATCAAGTCCAAACCCTTGATTGAAGCAGGAATACAAATCAAAGGATCTCTGCCAGATGGTTGTCCAAATTTCTCTTGAATGCCACCAGTGTCGGCGTACTCACTTCCTCCTGAGTTAATTGTTTCCATTGCTTCCATCACTGTACCACTCTAGTCAATAAGCACACTGTGCATGCACATGGAATAAACAACCTAGCTTGAAAATGTGTATCATCAAAGTACCAATTAGGTTTTTAAGAAGATGCTGCATTTGGTGTGTTACTCTTTGAGAGTTGCAGCCCATCAGCCCAATGCCTCCAAGATACCCTGTTCCTTCACAAATGCACCCGTTTTCCTTCTTCAACACTTGCTCGACACTTTGTGCTGTGAACATGCTTTGCTTTTTTTTATGCTACTTCGGAGTTCCTCCCCTCCCCTTTAGTTTTTTTTTAAAGAGACTTTGAGTATGTGGGCAGACCCATTTTCGATGGGAAATGGTTTATACACAGGATGGGTTTGCTGTTTTGTGTTAAGCACATATGTTTGAATGGTGCCAATTTGATCCATAAGGCATCCTGTTAGGCCTTGTTTCCAGATTTGCAATTATCCCATATTGTCTAGAGTGATACCTGCTCTATGTTAGATGTGTGCTTGGTGTGGGTCTGTCTCATGTTACATTGTTTCTCCTTCAACAAGTGCATTCTACAAGCAAACTACTACTCATGTCACAGCTATGAGGACAGGGCAGCAAACAGAGTTTAAAGCCAGCCCTATAATTTGCCACTTGCCTTCTCACCTATGGCAATCAACAATTGCTACTGGTAAGCATACAAGTTAAATGACACACTTGTTTTGTTCTGAATAGGAGAAACCACAGTATGCATTATACATAACAAAGTGCTCCCGTGTTTGGATGGATAGCTCTTCCCTGCTTCCTTATGCTATAAAAAAAAGTTAGCCAACAATCAAGAATGTGACGTGATATGGTGACCCCACTTTGCTTCTTTGAAGATCAGAATGGAGATTATTGAATAAAGACAGCCATCAACTCCACAATCAAGGCATGTGAGAAGTCTCTCTAATCCAGGGAAAGGTGCACTATAGCTGTGAGGCTACAGGTATTGTATGCCCAGTCTGCTTTTGTAGCCTACAGACCCATCCAAGTCCTCTGCTCTCCAAATGTTTTCCATGGGAAGAGGGAGAGAAAATTGTCATTCCTGAGATAACACCTCCCTCACCAAAGCTGGATGAATTCCATACATTCAATAGCACCTCCATTCACCTCCTCACCTCTCCTGATACTGAAAGTGAGCTTCTGGGCTTCATTTGCATTTCTGGTGCTCCATATGTCCTCTGCAACATCCTGAAGATAAAAAAAGTCATTTGGATCCAACGAAGTAGCCCACCCATTTTAACCTTGTTCCCAACAAAAAGTGTGAAGAAGAAGAAAACATTAAGTATAAATAGAGGTTTCTCCAATGGTGCAAGTAACAAGACCAAAAATCTAGATGAGAATTGCAAGGGGGGGGATAGTTCTCTTTCCACTTCAGAGGGCTAATTTTAAAACAGAACGTAGAACTTGCAATGGGGTAGAGGTGACATTTGCAAAATCTTGGGAGTAAATGAGCAACTGTCAGCAAATCTTTTAAGCTAGTAGCCAAAGATTTTGGAACAACTGCTGAGGAGGATGACCTGATCTAACTTCCACATGCTTTTGATTTCTTATCTTAATGCAATGTTGTGCTTTATGCACTTTTGAGGTTGCTTGTTGATGGGATTTCATCACCACCACCACCATCTTTTTAGCACGCACAGAATTTAAAGTTTCTAAACATAGCTCATCTTATTTCAGGCAATAGAAGAACCAACAGAACCATTTCCAAAGTCTGGGCCAAAGCAGCACAATTTTCACACAGGTTGAACATCTTTCTCAAGGCATTTTCATATGGATGGACCCTAATAGTGTCAATCCAAAAACCCCGAGCTACAGTACCAATGTTTTCCCCTTAATAGATTTAACATGAGAACAGAAAACATGAAAAAAAAACCCACAGAAAATACAGGAGGGTTACAAATGGAAGATCTCATGGTTTGGATCTTTTGTAAAATTATGAGAATGAAACAGGGGAATTGTTCAATAAAAACACAATCAGGAAATATTCTGGGTCCATGGAAAGGTGAGCACTGAAATGAAAAAGAAGCAAAGGGGTAAAGTGAGGCAAATGGAATAGGCAAAATAAAAAGCCTTTCTAATGTAAAAAGTGCAATGTGCATCTAACATCAGGTGTAGATTGTCCACATCTAACTTTGAAAAACCACATGGCAACTGTTCCATTATTTCATTCATACTCATCATTTTATCCGCTTAGTAAAAATCACTTCATCTGTGACTTTTGTGCAGCAATATGGATCAAATTTCCATTTGATTATGTATCTCCCATTTTGGGCCACTGTGCCCCTCGATTCAGAATGAGTAGCATTTGAAGGGCCACATAATCCCCACCATGGATTAAAATGGACCTCCAGATGATGCTCAACAATGTTGATGGACAGTGGAATGGCAAAAGCATACCTATGATAAGTACAGTATTCAACCCTAGCCCTATTATAGTTTCAAACTGATTTGAACAATTAGAAACAATTTTATACCAACAAAGTGGTGAATATAAAAGTTCCTGAGGGATTTTCAGAAAAGTAACTCCTAGCAAAACCTAGTGTGTGCTGAACTGGTGAATATAAAAATGTGTCATACTCTTCACTGCGCTTAACTGTGCTATGCAGCCAAAATGACCAAAGGGCGGGAACAAATATATGATATTTGATGAGGACAACTTACCATATTTGACAATAAATATTTTTGATTGGATAGTTTCGATTGGATGGAAGACAAGCAAGGTGAGTAGAAGAATGAAGATATCTAACATTATGCAGTAGACAGGGAGGTGGTTTTATACCCCATATTAGAATCCAGGCCCTCCAAATTCAATAATGAAGCTTAAGATAGGTGAAAGAACTGCATTACATCACACAGGAGACAGAGTACTATGAAAATCATTTTTATAAAATAAAATAGTTCTCGCTACTGGCACAGAGAGATTTAAACAGGCACTGGACAAATCCTTGGAAAACAGGGCTATTAAGTTACAGTGGCCATATGTTCTCCTGTAGGGAATACAGTCCTGGCTGGTCAGAAATATTAAAGGCTTTGGTTAGTGAACTGCTGTATCATTGGCTGACATTGATGGTTCAGTTCCCCATAGTGCCTCCTTGAAAGGGGCTGTACTTGATTATCCATAAGGTCTTTTTGACCACTGCAGTTCTAAAATATTATTTATATTACATGCATCTAATTACCCCCCTCTTTTTTTAAAGTAAAACAGTATGAGGGATGACATTCTGTAAAAAAAATTACATAAACCATACACACTAATATAACTGGATGAGCGCTGGAAAGGATATGGCACGGCGTATATCCGTTCAATATAAACTTCAGATACAAAGTCAGCCTCAGGAGTGGGCATTTTGCATGCACGGTTCCAACCATTCTTGTGAAATAACTGATTGTAGCTTTGCTAAATATTTTAACAAAACTACATTGACTAAAAAGACATAGTAGAACTGGGAAAGGTGCAGAAGAGAGCAACTAAAATGATTACTGGGCTGGGTGACCTCCCTTATGAGGAAAGGCTAGAGCACTCAGGGCTCTTTAGTCTGGAAAAATGATGCCTGGTGGGGGATATGATTGAGACGCACAAAATTATGCAGGGCATGAGTAAAGTGGATAGAAGGACACTCTTCTCTCACACACAAAATACCAGAACCAGGGGATATCCTCTCAAATTGAGGGTTGGGAGAGTGAGAACAGACAAAAGAAAATACTTCTTTACCTAGTGTGTTCTTAGTCTATGGAACTTCCTGCCCCAGGATGCGGTGGTGGCATCTGGCCTGGATGTCTTCAGAAGGCGATTGGACAGATTTCTGGAGAAAAAGTCCATCACAGGTTACAAGCCATGATGGGACTGTGTAATCTCCATGCTTTAAAAGAGGGTACTTCAAAGGCCAGATGCAGGGGAGTGGTAGCAGTAGACAGATATCTCGTTTTGTGCGCTCATAGAGGCATTTGGCGGGGCCACTGTATGATACAGGAAACCGGACTAGATGGGCCCTTAGGCATGGCTCTTCTTATGTTCTTATGCTCTGTTTATTCCCCCACACATACACAACTATCAGTAAGCTGTAGAAAATATGTGGCACAGGGCATTTCAGAGATTTGTTAAACAACATGCTTTATTTATTTGATTTATATGTTATCTTTACACCACACCATGCTGTGTCCCAAGGTCACAGTTTAATATAGTGCAAATGTGTATTATGGCTTAAATTATAGTAAGTATCTAAATAGTGACATTTGTATATATTAATTCTTATAATAAGTAGTGATTTTTACATATATTAGTTTAAATTAGCATGGGCAAATTTAAAGCAAAATTGCCCTCCATTTTTGTGAAAAATGTCTTCCTTTTTGAGGTTTCTTCTCCACATCCTCCTTCTTGGCCTTGGAGCAGTGGCTACTGGTGCTTGCTTGTCAGAATGGCTATCTGTATCGGGCCAATTCCAGTCTGTCCTTGAATGACAGTCTGCAGGGGACCACAAAGCCCTGGTCTGCTCATCTCCTGCCTGTGGCCTCCCTGTTGGCATCAGACTGGCTGTGGGTGCATCAGGAATACTGGACCAGATGGTCTAAGAGACTGATTCAACCTGTTCTTCGCATGAGATAAGGCTCAAGATTCAGAGCAGCCTTGCAAAAGAGCCACACCCAGTTCCAGATTTAAGTGCAAGCTAAATAAACTGGATTTTAGTCCAACTGCGGTTTCCAAGTTTTATAACACTCCTAGAATTATACGCATCCTTGGTCATCATCCCACGGGGCCTCTTAAACCTGACATAGGCTTTTCTCCCAGCAACACATTTTAATCCCTGATCTCTCCAGCAACTTATCTTTCCTAACTAGGTCTCGACATCTAAGCTTTCCCTCCTCCTCCTCCTCCTCCTCCTGATCCGCATTGCTTGCACCGATTTGCGAAGCCAAACTCGCAACGCCTTGAGGCAGCCGGCTTGCAAAATTAAAAAAAAAATGTATTATTTGCAGGACCGAGAATCTTTTCCTGCGCGTTTTCAAGGAAAGCCCTAATAATTTAGAATCGGCGTAAAACTGCCTTCCCGACGAGGGCGGCTTGGCAGGTCTGGGAAACGAAGCGGCCATGTGGCTTTCCTTCGGCAGTCGAGAAAAAAAGGCGATGGGAAGGGGGGGGAGATGCTCTTTATTTATATACAAAAATATATAGTAGACTTGTCGCCCCCTGTGGAAAAAGAAGGGAAGGACAGCGGCTGGGCTCCAGACGGCCGGGAGCCCGTCGCCTTTTAAGTACAAGCAAGAATGCAAACGTGAGACCGCGCGGCGCGTGCATGTCTCTGAGCCTCTTTGTGGGTGGGTGGCTGCTGGGTGGATTTTCCACCGCCAGCCAGCGCTTCCAGACAAAATAAGACGGTGCCTGTGTCTGCTTTGTGGAGCAAAGGCGCGCGGGAAGGCGAGGGGGGAAAAAGGAGGGGGGGCGACAACGACGACTTTGCTCTCTTTATAAATCTCTTTCGGGAGACAGGAAATCTTACACTCCTCCCTCTAAAGATATTGCAGATATAATCTGGAAGAATTTAATAGGCTCCTGGTAATAAGAGAACTTCAGCTTGCAGGCATTAAAGGTAGATTTCATATCCACGGACGTTGCGCCGCTTGGGAGCGGCTGTCTCTCCCGTATAAAGCTGCAACCCCTTATTTATTTATTTATTGCGGGGGGGGAGGTGTGCCCTGTTACACCACACGCGATACATGTTACGCATCTTTTGAAGGTGAAACGGGGAAGGTTCCCCTCTATATAATTTTTTTTTAAAACAAAATCTCTCCATCACCAATGCAGTTGTACCACCCACATGGATAGGGGCGAGAAGGTGCGCTCCACTCTGGTGCAAGATGTGTATATATTTTAAATTACTATTTTGCCCCTTCCTCGAAGTCAGTTCGTAGCGTTCGTCCTAGCTGGGTTACCTCATAATGGGGGGGGGTTGTTTCAGGCTTTATAATATCAGTCTACTCGTATTAAGCCTCCTTTGGTGTCGTGTCGACGGCCACAAGATGCCAGGAGCGACCTGAGGATGTTTCTTCTCACCCACATGCCAAAGCGTGTTCAAGGTTTTGTGTTTGTGTCTCTCTCTGTGTGTGTGTGTGTGTGTTTGTGTGTTCCACTAACACCGCAGCGCAAGGCTTGCAGTCTATGGAAAAGCCCTCCTCAATGACGCGCTTTTTTTGAGGTGCGGAGCGTGTGGTGATGACTGCTTTTTATTTTATTTTATTATTTTATTTTCCAAGTAAAAAAGAAAACCCCTCCTCGTGCAGGTATCCCCACTATGGAGATCATGGCGGCGGCTGACGGACTCCCTCTCTGCCTCCCACCCCCGGCTTCCCCCGCTCTTCCCCCTTCAGTGACTCCCCCGAAATTTCCCGCTTCAGAGACGCAGTGTCTCAACTCCGCGAAGAATGACCTTCTCCAACACCGCCAGAGAGAGAGAGAGAGAGAGAGAGAGAGAAAGGCGCGCCGAGGAATTCCCGCCCTGCACTCGTAAGCCCCCCTCCCCTTATGCATATACAAATCCGCTTTGCCTTGACTGGCCGGAGCTAGAGAGTCGTTTGGAAAAGCCGCCCTTCTCATTGGGCAGCGACTCCTGCGCATGCAAATGAGCGAACCTTCCTTCTTTTTTTCCCCCTTCCTCCCCTCCCCTCTGGTCTCCAGGGCGTGCGCGCTCTCGCTCGCCTTCTCCGCTGTGACAGAGGGAGAAATTTTTCAGACAGTAGTAACTTTGCGCGTCTCTTACTATAAGCAAATAGTCCCAGCCAAGCCCTCATCTACCCTTCTCGTTCCACTCCCTTTCTGCGGGCCCCGCCTTGCCCTTTGCATTTTTTTAATACAGTATATATATATATATATATCGCACGGGGCGAGGTTCCGCAGTCCGGCGCGTTGGAGGGTGCGAGCGAAGCGCGCGCGTGCGCCTGGGCCTGCGCGCGCCCTCGGATCCTCTCTGCGGGGAAGGAGCGGAGCGGAGCGCGCGCGCCGGCTAAGCCAGCCAGCCAGCCAGCCAGCAACCAAGAAAGGGGACGTGTCCCCACTGCCACCTCGTTCCCTCGGCGGAGGGATATCGGTGTGTGTGTGTGCGTGCTTGTCTGTGCTGCTGCTGCTGCTGCTGCTGCTGCTCGCTCTCCCCCCCCCTCCTCCTCCTCCAAATATTGAGAGTTAAGAGGCAGCTCCTCCGTGTAATTGAGCCCAGAAGAGAGCAGTGCCGGTCGGAGGCTGGAGTTAGCGCTGCTTCTTGTTTCGGGGAAGGCGACACACCGTTCTCACTGCGGCGCTGGATTGAATTCAGATTCATCACCTCGGGCTGTTTGCAGGAGGTGGAAGAAGGGGGAGAAACAAAATAAAAAGACAAGTGGATTTATATATATATATCAATATAGAGAGGCTTCGTCGACGGGCTCCAGCCTGTGCTTGGATGGGTTCCTGTTAAAACGATCACAACAACAACAACAATAAAGCGAAGAAAATAAAATTGGGACTCGTGTCGGCGGCTGGAACCAAGCAGAGGAGATCGTGGTGTTCCTTATTTCGTTGTATTGTTATTTTTCCCTCCCCGCACACCTTGAGAACGCGTGTGGGGTGGGCTTTTTTTGGTGTTTCCAAAGGACGCAGTTCAGTTTTGATCGGGATTCCTCTGTTTTAGTATTATTGCTGCTACTTTTCGCTGGAAATTCGAATTTCTAATTTTTTCTTCTTCCCGAGAGAGAGAGAGACACACACACACATAAGGATCATTCTCGGAAGACTCATTCTAAACTATTTTTGGGGCGAAAAGACAGATCCACAGACAGCTGCTGATTCCGAGTCCTTTTTTTTTCTCCTTACCAATCTTGGGAAGAATTGCTGCAGCGCCCCTGGACTCTTCTCAACTGCGGGCATCAGCAGATAAATATATTTTTGTGAGGGAGGCGTCTTTTATTATTACTATTTAATCTCTCTCCCCCCCCACCTCCCCAGAATCTCGAATTGAATCCCCAAACCGAGAAAAAGGACTCGGGTGGCGCGCGATTCGTAGCTGGGGGGTTGTGTATCGCTGGGTGCTTTTTTCTCTCTCCTTCCTTCTTCGGTGGTTGCTTCGGAAGATGTTACTCTCCAAGTTTGGTTCACTCGCTCACCTTTGCAACCCAACCAGCATGGATCACTTGCCGGTGAAGATCCTCCAGCCAGGTAAACAAACAATCTCGGGTTCTCCTTCTTTCCCCCAACCATCCATCACTTCCCGGGGCTCGGCTTGATTGGCGGGAAAAAAGAGTTGGCGATCGTGTGTGTGTGTGCGTGTTTGTGTGTGTTTAGGGCATTTATCTGCGTGTAGACATTGGGGGGGGGGGGAGGCGACGACCCGTGAATGTCTCCTGTGCCCACGGGATCGTGTGACACCGAGAAACACCTTTCCCCAAACAAGGATCTCTCGGCCATTTGGGGTGGATTCTCTTTTAATCTCCGATCCTTTAAAAAAAAAAATCCTCCGGCTCGTGTGAATGTTATTATAACGCCGCTTGGTTGGGAGTGGCGTGGGGAAGGGGGGGCGACGACGACGACGATGTGACGTTTCAAATATTTCGGCCAAGGATGGAGGAGGAGGTGGGAAAGCGAAATGGTTAAACAGGTTCCACTTTTCCAGTGGCTTTGGGAGTTGGGGTGTTTTTCCTCCTTATTTCCGCCTGTCCCACGCATCGATCTTTGGGTTTCTGGGTTTGGGTGTGTGTATGTGTGTGGGTGTACACGCGCACACATATCCGATGCGGTCTTGGGTGTGTGTGTCTGTGTGTGTAGGGGGGGTGTTGTTGGAGGCAAAGCCAGCCCCAGCCATACAATTGCCATGTTCTTTCCCGCCCCAGGGTGAGATTGCTCCCTCTGCGACCTCCTAACCCGACGTCAATACAATTTCTCTTTTTTTTTCCTGTTTTCTGATTATTAATTTTTTTTAAAATCACTCTTCCGATCCCCACCTGTACCTGCCCCCCCCTTTAACCTCCTCCTCCCCGGTCTATTAACTCCGGCTCTCTTTGCCCCCTTTTAATATATATTTAATTCCTTTCCGCCTCCAGTGAAAGTGGAGAAGGAGCCGTTCGATAAAATCTATCAAGTGGGCTCCGTGCTGGGCAGCGGGGGATTTGGCACCGTCTATGCCGGGAACAGGATCGCAGATGGCTTGCCGGTAAGAGGAGGCTCCTCGACTCCCGCCCCACCGCCCCTTCCCCCGCCCCCAACCACGAGGCTTTTGTTGTGTGGGGGGTGGCGGGCGGGGCAGGGTAGGGGTTTCCCCACTCTCACCCCCCACCGCCTAGCAGTTCTAGAATCCGAGCCCTGTTGTTTCTTTTTTTTTTTTGTGGGGGGAGGTGAGAATGGAGGGAGGCTGGAAATTCCACCAAGAAAACCTGGAGGGGGTTTTATCGGGTGATCCCGATCTCTCCTCCTTGCCCCCCCCCCAACCTCCCCATAAGCCACAAGCTCAATCTTTGCCACTAAACCGGGACCAACTGGTATCATAACCCCCTTATGTTTCTCCCTTCCAGGTTGCTGTGAAGCATGTGGTGAAGGAGAGAGTGACCGAGTGGGGCACCATTGTAAGTACCCCTTGGGGAAGGAGGGTTTTGCTCCCTATTGGGGGGTGGGTGGGGGGCAACGGTTGTGCCACTACATGTTCCCTAGATTAATGGTGGAGGCTCGTCTTTTGTGTGTGTGCTTCCCCCTTGCCCGCCCTCCAGGCTACTGCCTGGCTCTTCCACTTGTGTTATTGTTTACCTTTGGGGAGAATTTGGCGGGGGTTTCGTGGCTGCCGCCGCCGCCCACCATCCTCCTCTCCCCCCCTTCTCCGCCCTCCCCTTTTGACTGCGGCAACAGAGACACCCAGTGGAGCGGCTGTGGATTTCCCCGTCCCTCTGCCTTGCCAGGCCCCCTCCCACTCCCCGCATTGCTGCTGGAGTTTCCATTCAGGCAGTGTGATTTGTTTTCAAATGGCCCAGAGAGGGGATTTTCCCTTCTCCTCCCCCATCCCTCCGGCCTCCTTTACATGGTCTTCAAAAGCTTAATAACATTGCCTTTTTTTCTTCCTTCCTATCTCAACGCCCTCCTTCCTCCTCCTCCTCCTCCTCCTCCTAGGGTGGAGTAATGGTGCCCTTGGAGATTGTTCTGTTGAAGAAAGTGGGTTCAGGCTTCCGTGGGGTGATCAAGCTGCTGGACTGGTACGAGAGACCTGACGGATACTTGATCATCATGGAACGGCCGGACCTGGTGAAAGACCTCTTTGACTTCATCACCGAGAAGGGAGCCCTGGATGAGGAGACGGCAAGGGGCTTTTTCAGACAAGTGTTGGAGGCGGTGCGCCATTGCTACAACTGCGGGGTGGTGCACAGGGACCTCAAAGACGAGAACCTCTTGGTGGACCTCCGGACAGGAGAGCTCAAGCTGATTGATTTTGGGTCTGGAGCCATCCTCAAGGACACGGTGTACACGGATTTTGATGGTAGGTGCCCCTCCCATCCACAGTACATGGATGTGTCTGTCTGAAAACATCTGCCCATGCCAGTGCTTCTGCTGACACATCCCCTTGATTCTTACCAGCATTCATACCACTCATTAGCAACAAAATATAGTTCTGTTGCAGTAGCTAGCAGTGGTGCTAGAGCCGTAATTAAATGTTTCATTGGAGGTGGTTTTGTGGAGGGAGTTGTATGGGGGGGGGAGAGTGATTTCAGGTAGTGACGCAGCACTTAAAAAAACACATTTTCCTAGGTGGCCATGTGTTTATGGCTGATTCAAGCCATGTCCATCTGTGGTTCTCTGCTTTCTTGCCCCTATGCTACCCCAAGTCCTTTGCCCAGTGTCTCTTTCCTATATGACAGTTTAGAAATCCCGCATTGCAGATTGAGGGTGTCGGGAGAAATGCACCACTCCTTTGCAACTTCCCAAATTTAAACACCTACTGCTTTCTTTGTATTGAAACAAAGATCAATCCTTTTTTTCCCAATCTATTAGCGACAAAGGCTCCCCCCTTTCAAGGTGAATGAGAGAGAGAGAGAAATAAGGCACTCCTCCTTCCTTAGCTGCAGCATTTAACATCTGTTTGTTGTGAAACTAGAGCCTCGTGGCCATGTGACCTTCAGCATCACAAATTCCAGTTTTTATTTGGTATCCAAGTAACAGCTCAGTGCGGAGGGAGGGGAGTTGCTAACCACCTCTTATGCATGAGGCAGATTTCACTGCTCGCTTTTATTATTACTATTACCATTCTGAATGTGCTTGCTTTTTTAAAAAAAAGAAATGGATCTGTTTTAAACATGCTTTTGGAACCAATTAAGCCCAATTAGGCAGTGTATATGTGTATATATATAGCAGCTAAGACCTGAGTTTCACCTTTTTCGGCTATTCCTGCCTCCCTCTCGCGCTCTCCCCCCTCCTTTCGTCCTCTCTCTTTGTCCTTTTGTGTCTATTTTTGGTGTGGTGCTGCAGACGCCACGTGGTCGGGGCAAGGGAGCTTTATGTTAGTAAACAGTCAGCTGATGGGAAGCTGCGTTATCCACGCAGCATGACCACACAGCATGACCAAAGGTCCCAGATTAAAGCATGATATAATACTGGGAATGACTCGAGTTCTAGAATCTTTCAAACGTGTGTGTGTGTGCATATATATATTGCGGATATTTATTTTTAAATGGGCCTTTAATAATCATCCACCCAGCACTCCCCTAATAAAGGAAGGTTCCTTTTGGCTAACATTGGGGGGTGGTCTTGTTTTCTGTTGCAGGAACAAGAGTGTATAGTCCCCCAGAATGGATCCGCTACCACAGATACCACGGAAGATCAGCCACGGTGTGGTCGTTGGGTGTCCTGCTGTACGACATGGTCTGTGGAGACATCCCTTTTGAGCAAGATGAAGAGATCTTGAGGGGACGGCTATACTTCCGAAGGAGAATTTCTCCTGGTAAGCTTAGATTTCCACAGCCCCATACCGGCTCTTTAATTTACTCATTCGCTTCATTTCCAGCCGCCTTTTCCCCCTCACGGTTTCCTAACCTGTTACGTACATGTGTTTCAGAATGCCAACAGCTGATCAAATGGTGCCTTTCGCTGAGGCCTTCTGACAGACCGACCCTTGAGCAAATCTTTGACCACCCGTGGATGCACAAATCAGAAGCCGTGAAGTCAGAAGATTGCGACATAAGGCTACGGACCATTGACACTGACGTCTCCAGCACAAGTTCCAGCAACGAGAGCCTGTGAAATACTAGGGACCTTGCAAGGGGAGGGGAGCTACGAGCAGGATGAAAGGAGAAGCAAAACAAACCAGAAAAAAGGACAAAGAGAGAGAGAGAGAAAAGGCCAGAGTCCTGCTGCTACTGTTGCCGCCGCTGTCGCCGCTGCCACCAATATGTAGGAGGGGCTAGGAAAAACAAATGCATTCATTATTCTGTAGTTTGAATCTTTTTTCAGAGGGAATTGATTTATATTCCCCCCCCCCTTTTTTTTTGCTGGTTTCTGCTTTGGAATGAAAGATTTCCTTTGGAAACGCGGACGGTTAGGAGCTTGCAGGCCAGTGCTTAGGCACGAGACTGACTTTTTTTTATTATTAAGAAAAGCAGTGACCTCTTTCAATAACATGGTTAAACCTTTTTGCTCTCATAGAGCCTGGACTAGATTTTATTTGCTTTTTTGAGTGCCTTTTTGAAAGCTGCTTCAGTGGGACTTTCCTTTTTTTGAGCTGTGTATGTCCAAAGAAGATCCAGTACATTATAGGATTTGGCCCCCTTTCAGTCCATCCAGGTGCTGGTTGGGGAGGTGGGGGGGGAGCAGCAGCTCCTATAATCCGCTGGAAAAGATGTTCAGTGAATGAATGAAGTAGTCCCATCCACTGGCGATGGAATACTTGAACACAGACATTTCACTCCTTCCCAGTCTTTACCCCAGCCCTCCTTCCTCCCCCCGCCCCAACCCTCAGAGACAACCTCTGCTGCTCCACACTGTATTTTCCAATAGGCTGCACAGGTTTTCAGCTGGTTTAATCAGGAACACTCACTCATACTTCATGTCATCATCTCTTATCTACCACTGGGCACAAACAGAAACAAAAAAAAGAGGCCCTTTCTCAACTCCCTCAACCTGCAAGTCTTAAAGTATGTATGGGCATGTTAAATGCACAATCAATGCAATATTCAAGGACTTTGTGTGTGTTTTTTCCATACCTGTATAATGTGTTTATTGTACATCTTGGGTCCCCCCCCCTCCCCGCCACATGTATTATACAGTTTTATTTATTGTCTGGAGTTTAGATGACTTCTCACAGTCTCATCTGTGGCTATTTATTTTAGCTAATTTATTTGTTTAGAATTATTCAACACTGTGCTTCTCTTTCTCTCTCCTGCCGTGGAAGTTCTTACAGTTGGTCCACAATTTGGTTTTTGCATTCCTTTTTCTCTTTTTTTCCCCTTCTTTTTGTGTGCGTGTGCTTTCAAGAGAAGAACTGAAGTCTGACCATACCTGTTTTTTTTTTTTGTTCTGTTTTCATTTTGGGTTGGAAGATGGAAAATTATTGTACAAAGTCTAATTTAAGGGAACTAGAATGACTTTAAAAGTTAGTATGCCTTTTTTGTCTGGTATTATTTGCGTACCAGAACTGTAAAGTAACGCTGTTTGGAAGGGTTTTAAATTATTGACATTGTACAGTCTTTGTGAACTGGCTCTGAAAGGACGCGTGGCAGAGTCATAAACATTAATTTATTTTAATAGCTGTGTGTTTTGTGATCTGGTTGCATTTATGCAGCTTGGATTTGGATTTTCTTTTCTTCTGTTTAACAGTGTGAAATGTATGGAGATCATATTTTTTATACAGGTATTTCAATTAAACTTTTGTAGATAATTCATGTCATGTATTCCTTTGTTTTCAATAATAGTCCACTGGATCATCTGTTTGAACATAGCCTTGTATGGTGTCTCCTCCATGTTAAGTCCCACTGAGCACAACAGGACTTTGTTTCACTTTTTTTTTTACAGTATTTATTTTATGACAATAGAATTGGGCATAAGACAAGTCTACAATGGCCCCAGTAACTGGCATGTTTCTTAGGCTTAATTGGGTTTTTTTGGACCACAACTCCCAGAATTCCAAGCCTAGATTGCCAGTGCCAAAGGATGCTGGAAGCTGTGGTCCAAAACATCTGGAGTGCCAAAGGTTCGCCACCACTGCTCTACAACACGTACCCTGCTAGCTGAATCCATGTCCTTGACTTACACTCGCACATCTATTTCCCAAACTGCTTAACCAGCAAATTGCATTCCTTCAGTATGAAGTATATTTCGGCAGCTGAATAATATGTTAAAAATTGTTAACAATAATAGTGATAATGACCCCACAGCCACCTAAACATGCCAGCTAAAAGGGCGAGGAATGGGTTGACCCAAACCTTTTATGGTTCAGCAAGTTCAATTGATACGTAACCAATCCTCAACGCAAGAGCCTGCCCAAGGAGACACACAGTTGCAGCCTCAAGTCTCCCAGCCTTCTAGTTCCATCAAGCAGAAACCCAACATCCCTTTAGGAGCTTCATGCTTTTCTGAGTCATTGGTGGCCTTCAAGCAGGTGCTGTATGACGGAATCCTTCCAATTTCTGAAGAAACAGAACAAACCACTTCCAATCCCTAGTGGGTTAGGCTAAGAATATTCCTGTGTATGTGTTTCACTGTACATGGTAAATAAATGAATACATTGTGTCAGTTATCACCAAGATCCCCACTTTTGCCTCTGGTCTTAACCTGTAGCCCTTACAACCTTTCCTCTTACCTACTGGGACTTAACTTGGCTTTGACCCAAATGGCAATAGTCTTCCATTTCATACATTTGCAAGATGCAATTTCACCCCCCCCCCACACACACACACACAAACCTCCAAAGACCCTGTCTTCCATGATGGCCCTGCCTCACCATCAGCACCCAAAAGTTACCTTCACTTATCCCACTCCAGGAAGTCTCCAGATGTACCAATTCAAAATATAAGTGGTCTCCTGGCCCTGCTCTATGTAACGCTATATCCTTATTTTTCAAAATCACAAGCGAAGACCTCTGAACCTTTCTGGGTTTTCCCCGCTGTTTTCTCTTTCCATCTCCCAATGCCTTATGGGTCTTTTCCCCCTTCCCTGTCAGCTACTTTATTATTGCAGTTTTAGAATCCCCTAGCTATCATGGTCTATGGGATTCTGGAGTTTGCAGTAGAAAGAAAAACTAATTTTGTTCAAGAAAAATACCTTTCTTCAGCCAGTGGCAGTGGGTCTATTCCAGATGTCCAATGTATACACCCCCTCTTCCTGGAAGTGCGTAGCCGCAACTACCAAGACCCCCAACTTCCAGGTTAGAGAAGATCAGCAGCCAGGAATTGATAGCTAGAAATAGAGGGAATCAGCTTGAAGCTACGGCAGAGACATTAGACAAAATGAATAAAATGTTCCAGCTGGGACCAGATTACAACTGCTGTCATCTGACGGCTGGCTACATTGCTAGCTGGAGCGCATGGGGATATAGTACAACCATGTTTAGAAGGCCACAACTGCCCACCCCCAGACATCAATCAAGACCTTTTAATCTTTAAAAAAATCACGTTTTTAAAAAAGATTGTTCAAAGTACTGATGGCATTTTAAACATAGATTTTAACAAAACGTATACCTGCACCTCATGGTCTCGTTTAACAACTGATGGAATGGCATAACCCTCCAGTCAGTGAATCCATGGTGGAAAAATATTAAACCTGACATCATTGGGTCCCCACATTTAACCATAGATGAATTCCTGGTAACCAGAAACTCCTTCCACCCACAGCTATTCAAATCAATAGGGTCAAGAAGAGATGTGACAATGAAAAATGTCCATTATTTTCTGTCCATACCATGAAAACTCTACCATTGATGGACATGGTTATCTGTTGACCCTCTTTGGATAACTATTGGTTTTAATCAGAAGAATGATTTCCTAGGGTGCTGTGTCACTAAGATCGGTGTGCCCACCTGACAGAAATTTGATGGGGGAAGCTTATTCCAATATGGTGTTCTTGGTCAACTTGCTGACAGTGGATCTATGGAGTGGATCTAGAGCAGTAATAGCCAAACTTCAGCCCTCCAGATGTTTTGGACCACAACTCCCAGAATTCCAAGCCTGGATTGCCAATGACAAAGGACTGTGGGAGTTGTGGTCCAAAACATCTGGAGGGCCAAAGTTTGGCCACCACTGATCTAGAGCCAAAGGACATGTCACTGTCTCTCAGACATAGATTTTCTTTCCCTGTATTTAACCTTTGATACAGTACGTCTTACATAGAACATTGATTAAGACATCCAACTAGAAGATGTTAGGCTGTGGGACAGAGAAAACGAGAATGCCCTAATGCCCTGCAAGGTCCCAGTCCTTCAACCTGTGCTGGTTGAGGGATTTTGGGAACCTATTCCCCCATTCCTTTCCCCATTGCTACAACCTAAGGCACCAGTGGTGAACCTTTGGCACTCCAGATGTTTTGGACCATAAATCCCAGAATCCCGAGCCTAGATTGCCAATGACAAAGGACTGTGGGAGCTGTGGTACAGAACAGCTGGAGTGCTGAAGGTTCACCTCCAGTGGCCTAGGGCATCTGGAAGAGCCTCTTGACCTTCCAAGGAGCATTTCCGGAAAAGAGAAGAGGATACAGGGAAACCCGCCTCTGTCTGAACTGAAAGGAATTCACAGCGGGCCAGCTCTGAACTGGACATTGGTCTATTTGCCAGGATCTTGTGGCAGCATGAGTTACTTCTTAGTTACCCATTACTGGTTGACCATTCAGCCACCCTCACCCACCCACCAGTGCAGTCTGTGACTGTTTGTTCTAACAGCAAGCTTGCTTTTAACATACAAAACACCCATACATTTTAAATTGGGGAGGGGGGAGAGAGAAAAACCTGCCATGCCTGAAGACTTTGGCAGTCATCACTGATTTCTGTTCTTTTAAAAATGCAATTAAATACTGCCATGTCATGAAGATAGTACAATCCTTTCTTTCTTTCTTTCTTTCTTTCTTTCTTTCTTTCTTTCTTTCTT
>JAHTLZ010003526.1:60117557-60152860 GCA_023846285.1 Phrynocephalus versicolor
CCCCCCCCCCCCCCCCCCCCCCCCCCCCCCCCCCCCGGGGGGCGGCAATCACATGGCTTCACCTGAAGTTGACCTTTCAAGAGCTGAGGGATGAACATGCAAGAAGAAATATTCAGACATCTGTAGCACTCACTTCCAAGTAGATATTCTTAATTCTTGACCTGTATTTCAAAACTTTGGTTGTTTTGGTGAGTTAATACATGAATCTTATAGCGAAGCTAAATGGGGGTTTTCTGATTAGGATACAATAAAGAGAAGATGGAAGCAATACAGTGAAGAGCTGAAGAGGTGCAAGAATGTCTGATTCTTCTGAAGAAGAATTCTTTGCAAAAGCTAACACTTATAAAAAAACTGAGTAGAAACTACTGCCAATGCAACTGGAAAAAATAACGGGGGAGGGGGGAATGAGATACCAATAGAGTTATATCAATCAACAGAGACCAAATCTATTGAAATCTTAATAAGAACGTGTCAGACAGTGTTGGACTCAAAACAGTGGACTATCATTGGAAATGTTTAATGGAGATTCCAATGCCAAAGAACTGCAGTAAATGTACTGTAGGACGACTACAGTATACCCATGCAAGCAAAGACATGTTCAAGTTTTTACAACAAATACTATCACCATATATGAAGTGAGCAATGACAGATATTTAAACTAGATTCAGAAAAATAAGGATTCCTTGATGACATCAGAGGCTTCTTCCTCATTGGAGTTTAGCCCCAAATGTTCCCAGAGCAAGGTAAAGGATTGGCTGGTTTCATTCTGGAGGATTGGTCTGGTTCGGAACACCAGCTGGGCTCCTGGGTTTCATTTCGGAACCAGACCACTTCCAAAATGAAACACCCATCTCTAATTTGAAACTACCATATAGCAGAGATATTTTACAATGTGGCTGATAGCATTTTGATCTGTGGCATTGATGCATAAGTCACAAAATAAAGGCACACCTACAATAAAATACAATACAATACAAAGCCCATCAAATTGCCAGTTGGAGTTGAATGAAACCAGCCAACACATGCTTGTTTATTTGAATGAATAGGCTAATCCTCCATTTGACCACTTGTTCCTAATATATAGTTTTGGTGCAAACAAAGTCTAAACAAATGTTCTGGGTAAAAGTCTCAATTGATATAATGGGGACATAAGATTAAGTTAAACCCATCATGATCAACTTCTAACCGTAAACACACCCACACCCATTTTGTTGAACAGAAGACTGTGTTCTAATCTCATTCTGGGGCAGGTAACCCCTTCTTGGTGTGGACAGCCAAGAAAGTTGTAGAACAGACAGACAATGGGGTGGGGTGAAAAGGACTCTCTTTGCAAGGATGTTGGGTCCTAGTCACAGGTCTGAGTCCAAGTCTTCCAAGTCCCTTTAAAATCAAGCTTCTTGCTAATCCTCAGAAAAGGGAAATGATGAGTTGGTTCCGAATGGTGAGTTGAATTCCAAGTCATTGGGGGGAAAAGTGAAGCCTAAGTTGATGCAGGTGAGACTTAAGTCTGGCTTGATAGAGAGTCCTACAGCTTGAGTCTCCATCACTGACTCTTGGCCAGCTTGCAATGTGGCATTAAGGTCAAATATAACAAAAGAAAATGTTAAGAAACCCTGAAATGCCCTGATAATGTGGCAGAAAAATGGGTGCTTCTTTCATGAGGACATTCAACTCGTCTGGACTTGAAGGATAAATTATGGCCTTGAAACGATACAGAATATTGTCCTCCCTTAAACCTGCTTTAGGCCTGAAAGGGCAGAAGTGGCTTGTAAACCTCTGCAACACAGACAAAATATGTCTGTATTTTCCCATGTATAAGACTATATTTTTGTGTAAAATTGTTAGACTAGAAATTGAGGGGCCTCGTATACACAGAAGAAAGCTGAGAAAAGAACTGCATTGTTGTGAAATTGTAATTTGGGATTGGAAAAATGTGGGTCATCTTATACATGGGGGTATCCTATAGATGGAAAAATATGGTATAAATACTTGGAAAGGCTGGGGAAATACATATTTTGGATAAACCTTCTGACATTTTTTTCTTTCAAGTGTAGTTTATACCCGTGAATATTTACACAATTTGGAATCACCTAAACTTGACATTTCTAGAGTTAAGGGAGGAATATATAAGCAGAAATATTCAGGCATCAGTAGCATTTATTTCCAAGTAAGTAGGCTTAATTCTTGACACACATTTCAAAGCTTTGTCATCTGATTCTTCCAATTAACACAGATTTAACCTTACAGTGAGGCTTTATGGCAGCTCTCCGTTTTAGCAGCTTTCTTCACGAGCCATAAGAAAGTGCATCTCAACCAATAAAACTGATTTCAGAGCTGATGGGTACATTTGCATCTCAGCCAAAACATCAATCAATAGTTTTCATTTTGTTTAAAGGCCAGGGGCCAAATTAGAGTTTGAAAAGTCCTTGTAGAATCTTTGGGCAATTTTGAAATTGAAGCTAATGAAAGATTAATGATAACGGGCACCCATTTCCATCCAGTCTGTTTACATGTGACTTTCAGCTTCAGTCCTGCTGAGTTGCCCGACTGACAATGAACGCAAAACCATCTCTGTGTTCAGAAAGCACCACCCAGTTTAAGGACAGCCTTAGCCTATGATGGCCATCTTTACAGCCTGGGTCTCTCTGTGGACGCTGGGAATGAAGCACATTCTATCATGGTTCTATCCTTCCTGGCCTGTTCTTTGACATTAGAGAGCCATCTGTGACTGTCATCCATCACCCTGGACCACAAGCACACTCCATATACTTTCAGCTGAGAAAGATGCAAGGCAGCCAAATATTTTGCTGCTATAGGCGAAAAACAAAATGGCACCAACTCGCTGTCCAGAAGCTAACCAACTGGCAACTGAATCTTAGTTGAGCAGTAATGACAGGAGGTCTACCTCCATTATCTCAACCAAGGAAATAGGCTTTTAAAGGGTGGCAAGACAACCATGTAATGTATATGGATCTGTTCTCCAACACAGGGGAGGCATCTTCCCCCCTCCCCAATATTTTAATTCATGTGTCCAGGTTCTTCAAGAAAGCATATAGAGCATAGCTTAGTTGAGCCTGGTATTCAAAATTAGAGATGGGTTCAAAACAGAAGTGGTGTTTGGCAGATACCACACAGCATTCATGTGTTACCTGAATGTAAAGTTGGGCCACGGTGTCCTATTGGCATGCTAATTTGGCCATGTACCTGACACCGATGTGCTCATCAGAATGAGTGTAGGGTTGGGCACGAACCTCAGAAATTGGTGGTTTGTCAGAGTGGTTTGTGGCTACGACAAACTAAGAACTATCTGGACTTAAAAAAATCAACAACCATGAAAAACAAAAAAAACCCGACTGCCTGCCCCCACCTCCTTTTCACAGGCCCTTTCTCCTCCCTACCTGGTCTTACCTCAGCTATTAGGCAGGCAAATGCACAGAGACAGGCAGCATAGTTCTTAGAAGGGAATCTGGGCTGGTGTATCTCAAGATCATGGAGAAGGATGACAAAGAGGAGGCAACAGGACCAGTTAGGGAGGTGATGGGGCCAGTGGGAGGAAGGAGCAGGCTGTGGGGGGTGGGTAAAAACGAGCCGGGAAGTTTGTTAAATTGGGTTCAGGTTCAGGTTCGACAAACCTGAACTGGCTTGATCCAACATATTAGAGATTTTGTGGTTCAATTTTCACTCTGTGCTCACCTCTAAATGTGAGCTTGGATTAAATTAGGTCCATGCTGCCTGATGGCAGGGGGATTCTGCAGCTTGTCCTCCAAAATGTCTTCAAACTATGTATTTTTGGGGGCTGGGGGCTGGTAAGGGCTTTTATGGATGTCAAGCTGCTCTCGTGTCGAGGTCTTTTCCCATGTGCTCTGTCAAGTGTGTGCACGTGAATGGCCAAGAGCAAATGGGCACACCAATCACAAGACTACTGTCAGGTGGCCCATTCTGGATTAAATGCTCCATTGACACCTGAAAACGGCTATAAAGGCTGAGGTTTCAGCTTGGCACAACTTCGACTTATCCTTTAAGGAGAGACAAAAACAAGTTTCATGCAAGATATCTATGAGTACATAAGCCTCCAGGACCAATTCTAGATCTCTGAGCTTGACTTTGGTTCTGACTGGCTTAGTGCTTCTCTTACAACATACTAGCTCTTTTCTGCTTCCTTGACACCCCCAACCGGACCCACTCCGCAATGCCATTCATCTGTCTCAGCATGATTTACACCAATTGCACTTTAACCGCTATCCGGTATCTCCATTTCTTGCAACTCATCTGTCAACTTTTGTGAATAATTAGAAGGGAACTGTTAGGATGAAAGCGCAACAAAGAGCCAAATTACTTTGTCTTAAAATCAAATTGACAATCATTAAGGATGGGCGCCATATGAAAAACAACATACTGTTTTGTTGTGTCGTAAGGTTTCAAATCATTTCGAAACAGCAGCTAGTGTTTTGTTATGAAACGAAGTGAAACACCATTTCCCCCCTCTAGAACAAAACGATTCATTCTAGAGGAAATGGCAAGGGAGCTTCCTCAAGCTCTTCCCTGCAAGCCCTATAAAATTTGGAAAGGTTTGGGGCGCAGGGAGCTGAGTTATGAAGCTCAAAAGGGGATGCCCCTTGGGAAAAAAACTTTTCTAATTGGAAT
The DNA here is from genome assembly GCA_023846285.1 of Phrynocephalus versicolor. Taxonomy (NCBI): domain Eukaryota; kingdom Metazoa; phylum Chordata; class Lepidosauria; order Squamata; family Agamidae; genus Phrynocephalus; species Phrynocephalus versicolor. The sequence continues at coordinate 60,122,202 of JAHTLZ010003526.1, forward strand.
CAGAAGCTGATCAGGCCTGTGATAGCACTGTCACAGCTTCCCAATAATTTCTCGCAGCTTCCCATTAATTGCTTGCCATTCGCCTGCCTTGGACCAGTAATTTTCCATTGCATATGTGCTATGACATCACGAGGGGCACCCCCTTTGGAGCTTCATAACTCAGCTCCCTGAACCCCAAACCTTTCGAAAACCTGGGTCACCCTAAGGTTGGGATGGAAAGAACTGTTTCTTCCTAATGCATATGAAAATCAGTGGGTGAGCTGGGCATTTAGCAAGTAGGCATAGGTGTGTATTAGCTCAATCTGAATATCTTTTCTTGTCCTCCTTAATGGTGGAAGTGATTTTTGCTATTGAGGCCTCTACCCATGCAGGGACTGGCTTACACACATAATCCTGGAAACATGAAGAAGCAGGTGTACATGTGGCTTTTCATATAGATATATGTGGGCTTTCCTGTTTCCCAGTAGCCTTTTCAACCACTCAGAAATCCTCCTGAGAAGGGTTGCTGGATCAGCAGCTTTCCATTCCCTGAGATTTCAGGATGAAAGAAGTCATGCTTTTTTCTATGGGCTGATTTACATCAGGTCACATGTTTATTTATTTATATTTATTTATACAGTTTACATGCCAAAATTTAAGCCAAATGCACTTTCCCTTCCCTCTTACAGTGTTATTCTTAAGCCATGCAGATATTTCCGTACTATATGCCTGTGGCCCCAGGTAGGCAGACAAATCATGCTGAATAATCAGGACAATTTCCAACTGCAGATTACAAGATATTTGTCTAAGAACAGATAGTCTTTTTCTCTTGAGTGTGTAGCTGCTTCTAGATACAGCAGCAGTGTGTTATCCACTTAAGCCCAGTGACTATACATGATGCTCTGTAAATGCGTGGCGGTCAGGACTGCACCTTCTGTGTACTTGGGAGAATACTCCAAACCAGGACATTTATCTGAATATGATAATATCTTGGTTATGAGTGATGTAGTTCAAATGTCCCAAACAGCTGTAAAAAATAATTTTCTCCTCTTTTTCTCGATTTCTTGTATTTTTGACCAAAATTCTGTATTTATTTTCAATTTTTGTGTTGTGCTTGATCTCAAAGAAAAGTGACAGGGTAAGTAAAATGCTATCCGTGGCTGAACCCTCACAATGCATGCACCGCCAAAACTAACATTTCATTAATATAGGCTTTTGCATGAAATTGACTGTGCATCAGTGGGCATCTACATTTGTTGCTCTTCAAGGTAAATATCGACCTCAAGCATTACCTCAATCAATATTTATATCTTTAGTCAATCAATCCACATGATCACCTAAAAGAATCAGATATCTAATTACCATTTATTTGTGGGTGGGGAAAACTCTGTGTAATAACTACGCAAGTATTGCTCAGGCTAAATAAATGTTCTTTGGTCACAAAGCAGGCTAATAAATGATAAGGAACTTTATAAAGGGTGTCTGAGTCATTATTTTCCATTCATCCGGATGCTGATCCACACAAGCATTGTCAAACAAAGGTGAGATATTATGCTCAAATGTCTGACATTCAAAAAGCCTGGGTTGACTACACATTTGATTGTGTCCAGAAGAGGAAAAGTAACATCTGTTGATATTAGAGTGGATAACTACTACACAGCAAAGGCAGAGTAATGCGTCAAAGGCACTGGATCCAGCAGCAGCTTAGTCAACGTAAAGCCTTCTCTTTGACTCAGCACCTTTGGGGAACTGGGATCTCAATTTCCTCTTGAAAAATTCAGTATGTGTGCAACCATGTCTTGTCATATATATATTTGCCTCTCAGACAACTGCTGTGCCCCTCCCAGACTTAGATGTGTGTGTGTGTGTGTGTGTGTGTGTGTGCGCGCGCGCGCGCGTGTGCACGTGTGTGTGCACGCGTGCATGCATACAGCTGTAAACTTATATGACTGATGGACTGTTTTGGCATCCAAGATAGACAGGAAATATTCTTGGAAATATTATCAAACATTAGCAGGACAGTTGAATTGTGTATCTGATCAGCAAAAGCCTCTGGATCTTGCATATGCATCATGTCTAGGAATCACAGCCAGGAGCCACATAAACTCAGCTGAATGTATTCTTCACTGAAATCAGTGGGGGAAATCAATGTTTTTTGTTCCTATGAATACTATTATATACCATAGCGTAATGGATTTGGGGAGGGGCTTATAAGGCCATTGAGTCCAACCCTCTAATCAATGGAGGAATCCAATTCAAAGTATACCTGACAGGTGGTTTTCCAAGCCAAGGGCCCATCTAGTCCAGCTTCCTGTATCTGACAGTGGCCCCACCAAAAGCGTCTGGGAACACACAAGGCTAGATATCTATCTCCTGATACCACTCCCCTGCATCTGGCCTTTGAAGTACCCTGTTTTTAAGGTTGGAGATTCCATATCTCCATCATGGTTTGTAACCCCTGATAGATGTTTCCTCCAGGAATCTGTCCAATCCCCTCTTGAAGGCATCCAGGCCAGATGCCATCACAAACACCCTGTGGCAGGGAGTTCCACAGACTAACAACACGCTGGGTTAAAAAAAATTCTTTTGTCTGTTCTCACTCTCCAGATGTTCTTCATTAAAACTCTCAGAAGCCTTGACTACCAGTCATGCTGGGGAGGTTTTCTTGGAAATGAAATCTCAGAACATCTGGGAACCTGAGGTTCAGAACCACTGCTCTAACAATGGGGAAGATTTCCTGATATTAACCTGAAATTTGGCTTCTGGTCACTTAAGCCCATTGTTACTTGTCTGGACACCGGGATGAACAAGAACACATCCTGCCTCTACTCTGTATGTCAACCTTTTGGGTATTTAAAGAGTGCTATCCTATATCACCCCAATATTGTTTTTTTCAAGACTTTGAATAACAATTAAATGAAGTTTAGCATATTAATGAAAGGGGAAGTAATGCTACAAATATACTATGGGACAAGTGGAAAGCAGTAGGGAGAGGATTAAGTATAAAATACTCCTATATTATATTATATTATATTATATTATATTATTGTCAGATATTAGTGAAATACATGTATTAGACAGGATGTTCTATATATATCTGATATGTATTTAATTGATTTAAAGATGGAGTCTGTAAAAGTGCAAAGTCACAGTGACTCAATGTATAGTTTTTTCTAATGGAGTACAGATGTTAAGAATGAGCATAATGACTTTTGGCTGATGCAAGAGGTAATGTCATTCATGATTGGGCAGACATGTGTATAAAAATGTCCTGTAAATCATTGTACATTGGGCCCTCTGTGAGTAAGGCACCCAATTTGTTTCTCTGCCATATATTCTGTCATATGTACTGAATGCTGAATGCTGTTATGCTGTTGAACTTTGTACAAGTTCTGTGATGCTGTGATATATTTTTGTTTATATGTAATATAGCTGTTTGGTTTTAAGAAAACTCTGTCTCTTGCTAACTATTTATTCAATAAGTATTTGCTTCCGCTGGCTGATTAAATAGCACAAAACTCTGAGAATTATATTATATTATATTATATTATATTATATTATATTATATTATATTATATTATATTATATTATAGGACCTATAATATGAGAAAGCAAAAATAACAAAATATGACAAAGCTAGAGGAAGAAATTAAGGATTTAGAGAAAATATATGAGGAAGAGTGAGAATAGTTTTGATAGAAATTATGGGGAAATGAGAGTTACACCATGTAAAAATAAAAAAGGTATAAAGGAATCTAAAATATTTGGTAGGAAAATTATATGAAAATAGTAATAGGAGTTCAAAATAATGACTAGAGCCACTCAGTCCAAGTAACTGAAAAATATAATAGAGGTGGTAAGGAATGAGAAAGGGGAATTGGCTAATACAATCAAAATTAAACTAAGAGTTTTCCAAAGGTTTTGTTTGAAAATATATATACTGGGAACAAAATTTCACCAGAATTGTTACATTGTTAACTGTTATCTTAAAATTTAAGAAGAACACAAAGAAGTGATGGAATCACAAATAACAGAAGATGAAACATTAGAAACAATTAAAAATAAAAGTGGTTAGAGCTCCATGATCTGATGGACTGAGTGTAGAAGACTATGAAAATGTCAAAAATATATTGGTCCAAAAATTAATGTTAATATTTAACAAAATCTTAGAAAGAGAAGAAATACTAATGGAGAATGTGGAGGAGGAAAGGAAAAAGAAAGAAAAATACAGTGGCACCTTGTATAAAGGAATTAATTCATTCCGAATGAAATTCTATTAAGCAAATATTCCTTTGTACAAATTTCCCATAGGAATGCATTGAAAACTGATTAATCCCTAATCACGACCATTTCTCTGTTGTACAGATTTGCCCAATAGGCAATTCTGTTAAGCCATTTCCCCCTATCTCCGGAATTTTTTTCCTTTAAGCAGATTATCTGTTAAACAAACCACTTGTTATACGAGGGTCCATTATAGGTATATTATACAGATGTTTGATGGAAGAAGTGGGCCAGCTGGAGTGTTTGAAAGCAATATGGGAGACAAATGTTGGAAGAGTAGAAAAAGGATTAGCAGAACATTTGGAAGAAAGGGGTTTTTAAAACATGTCAATTAGAATAAAAGAAAATAGGTAGGAGATAGTAATTAACTCCTACAAAATTAAATATTATAGATGCCAGTTATTCTAAGAAAGGCTGGAGATGTGACAAAGGAGTGAAATATCACCAAAATAGCATTTCTATTTTTAATAGAAAATGTTGTTAGTAATGCAAGAGAGAGAGAGAGAGATGGCAACGAATATGTTAACAATAGCACAACTGCTCATTGCCAAAAAGAAGGAGGAGGAGGAGGAGGAAGTGAAACTGGGTTTTCCAATTGTATGAAAGGTATAATGAAATTTGGACTATTGCCATTAATGATAAATTGACTTTGCAAATTAAGTTTTAAAAAGGAGAGTTAAAGACCAACATATTTAATGAGATATGGGTGAATCTATAAACGCCACGCTGGGTACAGAGAAAAGGAGAATGCCAAACCAAGACAAGATGTATTTTTCTAAGGGATCTGGGGACAGTTAAGGATGGAAGGAAAATTGAAAAAAAAGTTAGCTGAGATATATCCATCCCCAGAGTGAAGGGGTAAAAAATTATCATGTTTTCTGATAATACTCTTTATGTGATTTGAATGTAATTTTATGCTATTTATTATTTAAGAAAAAATTAAAAGAAGGCTCACCATTCCCTGTTATTTCTGACCTTCCTCGTTGGACTTGATTTCTATTAATGCAGCCTAAAATGGCATTTGCCTTTTTATTATTTTATTTTTTGCAGCGACATCACAATATTGGTTCATATCCAGCTTTTGATATACTGTACAATCATTCCAAGATCTTTCTCACTTGAAATATTACTGAGCTGGGTATCTCTGATCTTATAACAGTGTATGTGTTTTCACCCTAGATATAGAACATCACAGTTATCCCTGTTAAATTATCACAATCTTTCTGAATGTTATTTTTGTTTTTCAGGGTATTAGCTATTCCACCCATTTTTGTGTATTTTGCCAATTTGAAAAGCATTCCCTATAACCCCCACCCCCAATCCAAGTAATTAATAAAAATATTGAAGAGCACTGGGCACAAGGCTCAAGGCTGAGCCTTGGGGTACCCCACTTCTTATCTTCTCCCATTTGAGAAGGAGGGAGGTATTAATCATTACTGTCTGAGTACAATTCTGTAGCCAACTGTATATCTACCTGACAGTTGTTCTATCCAGCCCACAACTAATAAGCTTGTTAATCAGAATATCATGAGGCACCTTGTAAAACAATTGCTGAAGTCAAAATATATCATGTCTATAGCATTCCCACTATCTATCAGGGAGATCAGATTAGTCTGGCTGGACATGCTCTTGACAAATCCTGGTTGGCTTCTAGTTATTACTGCATAGTTTTCAAAGTGGCTGCAAAAAGCCTCGTGGCACAGTGGTTAAATGCCTGTACTGCAGGTAAACTGTGCTCACGACCTGGGGTTCAATCCCAGGTAGCAGGCTCAAGGTTCACTCAGCCTTCCATCCTTTCAAGGTCGGTAAAATGAGTACCCAGCTTGCTGGGGGGGGGGCAATGTGTCGCCTGCACACTGTAATGAAATTTGTAAACCGCCCAGAGTCTACTTAAAGTGGTATGGGGCGGTATATAAGCAGAACACTTTGCTTTTATACTCTTCCCCACAATTTTCTATGGAATTGATGTTCAGCTGACTGGTCGGTAGTTCCCAGGTTCCTCCAGTTTGCTCTTTTTGAACATAGAAACAACGTTAGCCCTCTTCCAATCATCTGGCACACCACCCATTGTCTATGATTTCATGGAAACAATCTCCACTGGTTCTAAGAGTTCTTCTGCCAGTTCCTTCAAAACACTTGGATGAACATCATCAGGTCCTGGAGATCGGAACTCATCCAAAGTAATACAGTATTCAATTATGATTAATTTATCATTCTTAAGTTGCAATCAAGTTGTCTTCATTGGTATTTTACATTTGTCTGAAAGGCTATATACTTTGCGGGGGAGAGGGGGGAGAAGACTGAGCTAAAGCAGGAACTGGGCACTTTTTTCTTTGTCATTTGTTGTCATTTCCCCGTTCTCATGAAGGCTGAACCACTATTTATTTTCTCTGTCTTTTGCTAAATCTGAATATTACCTTTTTAAAAAAAATAATTACTGGTATATCTTACAATCCTCACCTCGCTCCCATTGTTTGCCTTCCTTGTGTCATTACTGCAATTCTTTCCTACTTGTCTACACTCTTCTTTTGTGGCATGGCCTTCTTTCCACTTCCTGTATCTGGTTTTTTTATTTTCAGGTCCTGTCTTTGAGCTTTTTCTGAAGCCACACTGGTAGTTTGTTTGTTTGTTTGTTTGTTTACAGTATTTATTTTTAAAGAAATTCCCACATATCTTGAACTCCCTTTTCTTTTAGGATCTCCTGCCATGGGACCTCATGTATTATTATATTATGAATTTATTAAAATTGTCTTTTCTAAAATCCAGTGTACATAAGAAGCTACACTCTCAATTTGTTCTGATGAAATTACAAACTCAAATATAGCACAGTTGCTTTTCTCCAGAGTTCTCTTTATTGCCACTTCTTCCACCGAGTCATCTTGTGCAGTTAAAACTAGTCAAGGATAACTTCTCCTCTAGTTCCTTCCTGTACTTTTTGGAAGAGAAAATGGTCAGCCTGACTAGCTAGGAAATTCTTGGTAGGCCCATATTTGCTTGAATCTGCCTCTCAAAATATATTAGGATAAGTGAAATTTCTCATTACTTCTATATTGTATCTCTTTGAAATTATTTTGTTTTTCAGAGGTTTCATTTTTATCAACATGAGATATAAAATGGCACAAATCATGGCTCTGTAATGTTTTGTGGCACAGTTGAGATTTTATCTTGAATCATCTAGATCAGTGGTTCTCAACCTGTGGGTCCCCAGATGTTCTTGGACTGCAACTCCCAGAAGCCTCTAACACTCATTGTGCTGGAAGGGGTTTCTGGGAGTTGCAGTCCAGGAACATCTGGGGACCCACAGGTTAAGAACCACCGATCTAGACAGTGTTTCCAGCACTCCTTCTACACAACTGGCTAAGCAAAGCTACACACATTGTTGCTGTATTGATTTCAGGTACCAGAAGTTCTGGATTAAATTCCAGTATAACTTTCCCGTACTCTTCTATTACATAATAATGAGTATTATCCTCAAAGGGGTATTTCTGCATGTGATATTCCCTAGATTTTAATTGCAGATCTATACTCAGCGATTAAATTATGAGTACTCTTAATTGGACATTCAACTATTTTAAAATGTCTAACTAACCATTCTTTTCTTCTCGGTCATTTCATGCAATTGCAAATGAATCCAGGTTATATTAAAGAAGAAATGTGGCACTATTGACTAAAGCACAGCATAAATAACAGATCAGTGTTGATTTGTTCTGTACAACCAAGCTGGGCCTGGTGATGCCTCCCATCTTTCAGGCTAGCTCAAGGGGACTGCCAATATCTTGCCTGCTCTTGCATGAACACCGCGGAATGTTCAGACCTCCATATCCACACAGAGAAAAGGCAAATGCCAGGTGTAACTCTTAGTGAAACACTGTGTTGCTTTGGCATTAACTTTTTGGACGGACCCAAGTTTAGGAATGATCCTCTCTTTTTAGGTAGGTCTTGAGTTCTTAAAATTCTACAAGTAGTCTGGCCCCTCAGAATCATAATCTAAAAGAGGAATTTTTCCAGTATACAGTATTTACAACACTGAAAGGCTGCAAGTCTTTGCTCATTGAAGCTATTATGGCGGCGGTTACTTCCCGTCCTTCCTCAAGCCGAGGTGAACTTGCCTCCGTGTTGAAATTGGATCGAGAAGCGGATTGAAAAGATTCCCGAGCTCCAGGACGGGAATCTCTCACCCCGCTTGGAGCGCAGTTCAGGGGGCGTGATCGGGGTGAACTCAAATTGACCCCACAAGGACATGAAGTTCCATTCCTTTGAACTTGGATTGACCCCACAAGGACGTGAGGTTCCGTTCCTTCGAACCGGTCTCCAGCGGGGCCGCGAACTGCAGCGAGAGGGACGTGAAGTATCAGCCTTAGTTGATTTTGAGTAGAGATTGACACATAGATCTATGAAGTGCTTTGACATGCTTTGTGCTGAATTGACTGTGCAGCACCTGATTCCTCCCCATTCTCTGATGCATAGGAAACCTACTCACCTTCATCAGCATGCCTTTGGAGTCCTCCCTTGCCAGCAGTGCACAGGTCAGGGAAGGTGTCCAGGCTGCCCTTCTCCACCTCCTCAGGCAGCTGGCAGGCTGCCTGAAGAGATGGGAAATGGCAGTCTGAGCCACTTCCCCAACTGCAGTGCCACCAGTAATCAACTTTCCGAACCAGCACACCACTGGCAAGGGAGGACACCATTAGAGTGCTGATGTAGGTGAGTAGATCTCCATCACAGAAGGGAGGGGAGGAGTAAGGCAGCATGCAGTTGATTCAGCACAAAGCACTTCATAGCACTTTGTGCCCATCTCTGATTTTCTTTCCTAGACTACTGCATATGGGTAAGTGTAGGGAACCTAGACTGGGCTTCAGGGGTGTAGCTTGGGGAGGGCAAGGGGGAACGGGGTGCCCCGGGCGCAGCAATTAGGGTGCACCAAATTGCCTACCGACCCCTCCGCCGCTGCCCCCCCACCATCCAGATTATATTTTGCAATGGGGAGGGGGCAAAAACTGACTGTTGCCCCGGGCTCTGGAAGCCCTAGCTATGCCTCTGCTGGACTTAGCTAAAATCCACCTCCCTCTTGCCTAATTTTACATATATATATTTTCTTAGTTCTTTGGTGTATCTAAATCTATATGGCCTTGTTTATTGCTCAGTGGTCAACATCAGCACACAGAGACTGAAATCCTGTTTGTTAACAAAAGCAAGTGCATAACTTTTGGTCTGCTCCTTGACAGTAAGTGAAGAGGCCCCAACCATAATCCTGCAGGGTGAAAGTGTGACACTGATGTGCTCACAAGTCCCAGAATATAGTTATAGGGACTGTTTTGTACTCAACAAAGAACGGACCAAAACATATGGATTTGCTTATGCTATGTAAGAAGATTTTGGACAGACTGTTACAATATTGATTACAAATTATTACATAGCCAATGCATATTCTGTCTGAATCTGACTCTACTTGCTCTTGAGTCTTCCTTTAGTTTTTAAATTAATAATCATTACATGCTGCTCATGATCTGGTCTACGAATCTGACTCATGATGGTCTTTTTCCAGAGTTTTCCAGGTAGAGAGTACTCAAATGTGATTTACCATTCCATTCTTCTGGTTGCATCCTGGGACTGCACAGCTCTCCTAAGGCCACACAAATTAGTTCTTCTCTGAGTTGGCTCAGAGGGGAATCAAACTCCCAGCTGATGACTCTGAAGTCTGGTATCCAGCTCACTGAGCCATCCAGACAGCTTTGCTTTTAATTACCCAAGTTGACTTCAACTCCTTCTATGTTTGATCCACATACCCCATTTGTTCTCATTCCTCTCAGATCAACACTATCGAAATGACGTCCGATAACTGATTTTGCCCTTGAGGTCATAATAATGTGCTATGAGACAGGCTGTTTTATTTTTCACCATTTCTTTACCATTCCTTGGATTTGTCATTTGCAAGCATCAGGAGCTAAGTGTTGCCCTACTGCTGACGCTTACTCTCAAAAGGTAATGTACAGGACTGTCCAGTCAGAGACTGTTCTACACTAAACAGCTATTGCAGTTTGATGCTGCATTAACTGCCACAATTACGTCCTACAAAGTCCTGGGTATTGTTCACCAGCAATCTCCCTTGTTGTAACTCAAAGGAAAGTACTATCACCTCAATCTACCTTGTAATTCTAAGTGCTTAGGGTTTCTCTTTAACTCATAGTGGGAAAGAGAAATAGCTATTTCTTAGCCATCTCTTCTTAGCCTACCTCAACCAATGAACACCAGCCTGTCGGGACTAAAATTTGCTAAAACTGAGGGAAAGTTTTCTGCACATGTCTCAAGCTCTAAATATTAACCCAGAAGAGGCTAGATGAAAACTATGGAGACCAAAATCAACACACCTTGCTTAATGCATCTCATACCAGGACAAGAGTCCAGCTTGAACATCTGGAAAATGTTGAATAAGCTTTACATTGAATAAGAATAACCAAGTAGAATGAGGCTATTTGGACACAGGACAAATTTTCTGTGACTGGACAAATACAATTGTGTCCTTAGATACATGCAATATACACCCCACTAGGTGTACAAAAGTCAATTTAGCAAATGACCCAGATAACTACTGAAGTAGCCCATTCCTGATCAAAAACAGTCTATTCATCTCTTAACATTTTGATTTGTTTCTAATTTTGCCAACATTCCATATACAAAGTGTTCTGCTTATATACCACCCCATAGTGCTTCAAGTACTCTCGGGGTGGTTTTACAATTTAATTATGCACGCTACACATTGCACCCCCAGCAGCCTGGGTACTCATTTTACCCACCCCAGAAGGATGGAAACCAGCCAGCTACCGGGGATTGAACCCCAGGTCATGAACACAGTTTTAGCTGTAGTACAGGCATTTAACCACTGTGCCATGAGGCTCTGGGTATACATCCATAATCTTAATAAAGGACCTAACTCATTGAGGTATCCAGCTAGTAGTTTCATTACTTAATATGCTTTAATTAGCTGGGTTTGTGAGGTATGGTTCCACAGAAATAAACTGGTTTCTCCAAGCACCTGAAAGAAGTCTATTCATTAAAAAGCTATTATATCTTGACCTATGTATGAAATAGCAGATACCCACAAGGGGAGAAAGCGTCTGAAAATTTTATATTTGGGAATACTAGCTTTCTACTTTTCTATCTGAGCATAGGACAGTAAGAAAATTAAACTGGGAATTATTTAATACCAATGAGACATAAAGGAAAATATTGGGCAAACATAAATATATGTCATTTTTACGATGATTTCTATATGTAGCTATCACCCGCTCTGTGAAATATATCACACCTTGCTGGTTTATTAGTTTTTTTATGAACTTAAGCTCTCTAAAGAAATAGCATTTTCTGTCCCATTTTATTATTATTTTATTGCAGTTCATTACACAACACCTGTCAAAAGAAGGTTGTGTAGGCTGTGCAGCATAGGTATTTTAAGTCATGTGTTAGGTTGTATGCTATCAATTTGTGGGATATAATATTGAGTAATATTCCTGTTTCAAGTATTGGCATTTTCAATATATGGAGATTTGGAATAAATCACTGCCTTTAACAAAGGCTAACCACAAGGGTGCAGCTACAAGCATATTATACATTGCTTTGACAAAAGATGTCAGTGCCTCTGGAATGAGTAGTTCACACCTTTATTATACTGCTTTAATTCAATTACAATGAACAAAAAGTATTTGGTTTGGCCAATGCACAGAAATGTAATGTTTTAGAAGCTACAAAGAATTTCTTTGAATTTGAATTATGGCCTAGATTGATTAAAGAGAAAGGTAAATGACAAGGTTAGTGTTAATCATTACTACTCACTGCCCCAGTTAAAATACAATGGTCTTGGTCCAAGAGACTGTGGTTGACTGTACCATGAACAAACGTTGTTCCAGTATGTTTCCCCTTCCCCGTCTTCTTTCTTTGCTTCTTCTATTATCAGAAAATGGCTGCAGTTTGCTAACCAATGTGTCCCTTTACATCTGCTTCTGAAGAGTGAATCTGTGGTTAAACTCTTGGCTGCCAGATGATTAAACGGGGGTTTAATATGTCACTTTGGAATCAGAGTTTAAACCAGGTGTGTCCAAACTTTTTGCAAGGAGGGCCAAATTTGGTGAAGTGAAAATGTGTGGGGGTCGACCATTTGGCCCCCGGGCCAGACTTTGGACAAGCCTCTAGGATATGTAAGAAGGTGGGGCGGATGCTGCAGCAATGGAGCCAGGGCACGTAGGCTGAACAGGTGGCTGGAAGGACAGACAGAGGCAGGGAGGGGAGGCAAACTGGAAAACTGTAAGCTGACATCTCCATCCAGTATGGGGAGAGGCCAGCTGGTGGGGATATATGACAGGCTGAGCTGGCAGAGAGAAGAGGTTGCGGGCCACTCAGAATTTGAAAATGGGCTGCATTTGGCCCCCGGGCCTGAGTTTGGACATGCCTGGTTTAAACCATTGGTTCTTTGCTTAGATGTAATAGGAAATGGGAGTTTAAGAAATCTTGGCAATTTGGCATAGCCGCCCATGATAGAAGAGGAGAAACGTAATGTGCACACCATACAACATGCACTCTTAATATGATAAATCATCTGAACTGAACAACACATCAATCCTCTTATTTGTATGCTGTAGCAAGTGTCTGGAATGAAGATCTAGGGCCGTTACTTCACGTCCCTTTTGTCCCTCTTTGCTGTCCCGCTTGGGACTGGTACAAAAAAGGTTACTTCACGCCCATAGCGTGACAGCAGAATCTCATCCCGACCACGTCCCCTGAACCAGGAACAGAGCATGATGAGCCGTACCTGCCCCTGGGCTGGGGAATTCTGTTGTCATGCTTTGTTCCCGGTTCCTGTTCCAAGACAAGGGATGTGAAGTAACGGTAATGGCTGTTTCCCCCTTTCGCTCTAGGAATACTCTGACAACCGAAAAAGCTGACTGGAACTCCTGTGCCAGGCCAGGCTTGGCTGCCCGCCTGTCCCTGCAGGAGAAGGCAGCTCTTGAAGGGAAAGGTGGAGAGCCACTGTCAGGTGTAGGTCCGTCATCCTCGGGTCCCGGAGGTGGGGCTGAGCTCTCCTTGCCTGCTCGCCTGCCAGCCCGCAGACTGCTGAGTTCAGGGTGAGGGTGTCTTGCCCATTGCCCACATTGCCACTGCTTCTTTCCCACAGCACGTGGTGAGGTCTCACCTGGCTCCTCCTGCCGGGCTTCCCGAGACAGCCCACACGCCCGCAGTTGTCACGAAACAAGGACGTGAAGTAACAGTTGTCACGAGACAAGTAATCATGCCTGTGGGTAAACAAAAACAGGGATTGAACAGGAACAAAAGCACGTGACTGCGAACAACGCTGTCATGGAACAAACATAATCGTGGAACGAAGTAGGACGTGAAGTAACCACCTAGGTTAGCCTGCTTGCTTGTTTGTTCCCTTTTACTAATTAGCAAACTCATGAGGCTGATTTGAAGATCAAGGAAAAACTGCACTAATAAAAGGGGTTTAATTCATTTCTCTTTGCCTGGTTTAAACTTTAAATCATACAAGGAACTACCTGCTGCATTACAGTTATCAAGATCGGTCTGGTAATTACTGGCTTTCTGCTTCCATACTAAAGTGAGCTAACTAGTTCTTTCATTTTTAGAACTGTAAGTAGTAAAATGAAAATGTCCAGACTTGAACAGCCAGGAATCCTGAGTTAGTTCCTTCCTTTTTACCAGTGTTCTCTGTCTTGGTCTACTATGTATCTGCCATGCCTCTCAAAAAAGAGATGCTACTAAATCCTGGTTCATTCGCTGCCCACGGTCACAAATGTTCAAGAAGAATATTTGGCAAGAGTTTGCAGGCTATATTTTGTGTCTCTTGAAGCATAATATTCCACTGATATCTACCAAGAACTCCAAGAATCTAGACAAGAGTGTTTGCCTTGCTTTGGTTATTCTCAATCTTGCATTTTATGGTGTAAGCATCCTTGCTAATTACCAATGGGAGGCAATCATCATGACACACAGAGGACCCCTACAGTGCCTAGTCTTTAACCTGAAGCTGAGAGGTAATAGTGGTATACCTGCTCTTTCATCACAAGATTCATAGAAACAGTGGATTTGTGGTTTTCTTTTTCTTTTTGATTGATCATGGATAAATGTTTTTCTGGGATATCCTCAATGATGATGTGTAGTTTCATTATGAGACCAGGGTTTTTATTGACATTTCCAGGCAGACCAAATGCAGCAGCAAGTTATTAGCCAGCTGTAGGCTCGTATAAAGCATTTTTCATGGTTTCTTGTTTCTAAATCACTGCTGCCTGGGGAGTACAAAACGGACTCAATTTTCCTATTTCCCCCCAACAGATTGTTGTGGAATTGTCACTATTCCCACCTGTGTTGGTCCTGGCAGTACGTCTTTGCAAGATGCAGCCAGCACAGGGGTTAGCTCAGTGGGACCTTTGATTTTTTTGTTAGGCCAGTGTGATAGGATTATGGTGCCCATGCAGGCTTCTATAAAAAGAACAGTCCCTCTCCATTGTTCGCCTTCCGCAAGGACCATTTGAAGGTATACTCTATTGTCCAGTCCATGTCCAGTTGAAAGCAAGAGAAAGGCAAGTAGAGATCTTGAAGCTGGCTATTAGCAACCTCTGCTCAATGTGAGCAGGCACCCAGGTCCCCTGGCCACCGTCAGAACGGCCACAGTGAGATGTGTGGTATTTTTCTTGGTATTTATAGCACTGATAAAAATTACAGAAATCATTTCTGAGCTTGCATTTTTTTTTCTTATAAACCAGTGTATGCAAATACATTCAAAGTTGAGCTATCCCTTCTCAACCTTCTTGTCTATGTGTTTCATCTCTGTTTTGTGATGACCAAGTGGCCACTCCTATTGGAAGCTACAGCAATAATCTTGAAGTAAGCCAGTGTTGCAGACATCTTTAATAGACATTATTGCTTCCTTTACTTTTAAGAACATAAGAACAGCCTTGCTGGAACAGGCCACAGCCCATCCAGTCCAGCATTCTGTTTCACACCGTGGCTCACTGTTTGCTTCAGGGTATTCCCAAGCAGATGTCTTCACTTGTTTAATATTCCCTGCAAATGGCATTGACAGATATCCTGCCTATCTCTCCAACCCAGAGGTTGTCCTTGGGCATCCATAAGGATCGCCATCAATACCCTTGTTCTCCATGAACTTGTCCAATTCTTTCTTAAAGCTGTCAAGGCTGGCAGCTGTCACCACTTCTTCTGCCAGGGAATTCCACAGACCAGTGATTCCTTGGGTTAAAAAGTACTTTCTCTTATTTGTTTGAGACCTAGCACCCAAAAGTTTCATTGAGTGCTCCCTAGATATACTCTTGTTGCGACCCTTGAGTCCCAAGCAAATGACATGAGCAACATGGCATCTCCCTTGAGTCTCAGGCAAATGACATAAGCAACAATGGAGACCTGAGGCTAGAAGTTCCAGGCCTAGAAAGTTAGCAGGCAATGCCATTCTATAGGAAGCCTAGGTGCATGTGTCAAGGCATATGGTATCCTTTGCTATTTCAGCAACTTTGGGCTACGTCTCTTCCTGCAGTTTGCATATTTTATACCCAGTGACCTGCCAAATGTCATGACTGAGGTGGATGGGGAATAGAGAAATCATTCAAAGTGATGGATGAGCTGCAGACTTGATTATTTATTCAAATTATTCCCACCATGGCCAAGCCTTGCTGATTGCAGGCAGCATTTTCTCAGAATCATTAGAAAAGGGCAAAGATGGCAAGAATTTAATGACCAAATTAGAGTTATTGAACAGCTCGTTGTATGACAATATAAATGGGGGAGGGAGGGAGATCTAATGCAGATCAAACTACTTTTGCCAATATATATCAATAGAAAGAGCAGTTCTAGCAAAACTTTAGCCCTCTTTTGGTCTTCTGATGAAGGTCACACATGAGACTGTAAATCTATTCAGATGCAATTCCCTCACCTTTCATCTGTACACATTTACCAATTTCTTTTCCCCGTCAGGAACTATTAAACTCTCATAGGAGGCTACACCCTTGCTCTTGTTTCACTTCCATTTTTCAAAAAGAGAGAGAGAGAGAGAGAGAGAGAGAACTCTATCAAGTCTGTTAGGGGAAACTGATGCATCAGGCTCATACCAAGCAAAGAAGAAGAAACAATTGAAATCAGATGGGGGAAGATTATATAGTATGAATAAGGCTACCACTATAAAATCTAAACTGGGGAAAATGGGGGAAGCAGGGTCACAGGGTTAGATTATGGTTTCAGCATGCAACAATGTGAAGCCACACATTCACGCACACATGCATGTGCATGCACAAAGCAAAAGCACATGGGAGCAAAAGTTCATTGGTCAAGGAATCTAACCGATGTGAAAAGTTAGGGACAACTTTAATTGGGCATTTGAGTGGGATGTGAGGCCTTTACGTTTCCAACACAATTCAAAGTACAGGTTTAAACCTATAAAATCCTAAATGACTCCAGTCCAAGCTACCTCAAAGACTGCATCTCTCTTTATGAGCCTATCAAGGAATTAAGAATTATTAAAGGAGGCCAGTTTCTTGGTCAAATCACATTCACAGGGGTGTTTGGTGGGGGACAAAGGAGAGGGCCTTCTCTGTTGCTGCTCCCAGGCTCTGGAACTTCCTCCCATGTGATGCCAGGCAGGATCCCTTTTTGCTAGGGATGGGCATGAAATGGAAAAATTGAGATTTGTTTCATTTCATTTTGTTCTCCCGTGATCTGTTTCATTTCGTTAGAAATGATTTTTAAAACCAATTTATTACTCTATAAAATGGGTCCCCTGGGTCCTAGAGGCACCATATTTGGTGGTTACCTTTCTTGGATGCTCCCCTTTAAGCCCTCCAAATTTGGAGAGATTTGGGGTTCAGGAGGCCAAATTATTTGAAGTTGAATAAGTCACCCCCTGAACCCCAAATCTCTCCAAATTTGGAGGGCTTAAAGGGGAGCATCTCAGGAAGGTTCACAACAAATCTGGTTCCTCACGGACTCAGGGGAGCTGTTTTACAGAGAAAAAAATCGGTTCATTTTAAACTAAAAAACTGCCAGTTTGTTTCACTACTAACAAAAGGCTGCTTATGTAACAAAACAACGAATCAGCATTTCATTTTTCATTTGGTGCACATCCCTTATTTTTGCTCTCTTTCCACAAGCAGACAAAGATCTTTCTCTCCAGGAAGGCTTCAGGAAGGAAGGAAGGAAAGACGGAAGCTGCTGATAGGGGCTTTGCCTACACACTGAGGGTCCACCACATCCCCAAAATTAATGGTGCTGCATAGTCTCCCTATTCCTGGTCATAGCCCTTTAATGTCCACACGTTTGGGTCCCCAGGCTTCTGATCTAGAAACATACCAATATCTGCAGAAATTTAAATACAAATCTGTTCAGGCACCTTCCAACTCAAATCACTTCTGGTTTCTATGACAAATATTTAGATAAAAATCCAATTGGAAAATATTTGCACACCCTTACAGAGGAGCAAAAAGAAAGAAGAAACTGGGTGAAAAAGGAAGCACGTGAAGCCAGGAAATCATGTGCATTTGTCTTCAGACGTTTTTTAACATAAAAAGTAGCTAACACCATTATGAAGAGCAGCCTTTCCCTATATGTGGTTTTTGCCTCCTGTCATAATTTCTCCTGGATCTTTTCACTGCCTGACTTTTCATGTCATTTATTCATTCATCTCAAGATACTCTGTTCCATATCAATTTGTTGAGATATTTTCTCAATATAAACCATAGAACGGGGAGGAAGACATTTGGACAGTCAGGTATGTGAAGGGGCTTGGGGGGTGCATACCCATATGGCCCATTCCATAAAACTTACTATTTTGCTTTGCCCTGTATTGCACATTGATAGTAGCAAAATAGGGTATGGCTGAAGTGACCCCAACACAATTGAGCTAGTACAGCCATGGAATAAATCTTGGCAGTTGTAACATTGCAACACTGAAATTTACCTCCTTAATTTAGAAAAAAATAGCACTTCAGCTGGCAAAACTTTGAGAAACACTGTATGATAGCTATAGAATGATAATTCCCATGCAAACTCTGAGCAGGGAACAACTCACAGCAAATAATTCTCTGCATCCAATTCCAGAACTCTGTAAAAAAGTCAAAGTCATCTAAGAAAAGGAAATATAGTTGCAATAAAAGCGACAGGTGCTATTTTAAAAACAATGATTACCCATCTTGCCAGCAGGAGTAGTTTTTCCACAAAAGCAACAAATATAGAATAAGGAAACATGCAATGCCAATAAAAATAAAAAAATAAATAAAAAGCAGGGCTGGGGAGGGATTAAAAACCATGTTTTCTAAAATGCAGTAATTGGTTTAACGTATCTAGCTAGATTCTTCCAGAGGGATAAATATGAAAGGATCCTAGATGCTGAATTGGTTCAAAGATGGGAATCAGAATACCATCTGAGTAAAAGGCAAGACAGGTGGCTATGTGATGTTATGACATCACACTATACATTGCATTTATGAGGACATCATATCATTCATACATCCATTAAATAGCAGATCAGTGGGTAAAGACGCGTGAACCAAAATAACTACTTATAACTTTGAATTTGGACTCTCATGAAACCTCTCCATAGAAGAATGAGCTGTTTCTATTTTTTGTGTTGACTACACAACATTTAGCTCACAGCAGTACAGCACGGCACTTGCCCAGTACCTGTTACAACCTGTTACCATCCGAAATTTTCTAAGATTTAGGGATACAAAGAATTTATTGTCCTGCATGTTAATTTTGGACCCTGTTAGCCAAAC
Organism: Phrynocephalus versicolor; assembly: GCA_023846285.1. Classification (NCBI taxonomy): domain Eukaryota; kingdom Metazoa; phylum Chordata; class Lepidosauria; order Squamata; family Agamidae; genus Phrynocephalus; species Phrynocephalus versicolor. The sequence goes on from JAHTLZ010003526.1 coordinate 60,141,245, forward strand.
ACCAATCAAAGCTTCCTTTGTCTAAGAGGGCATACCTTTTCATCTACAACTCAAGCCAACAATGCCATAGAAACAGGGGAAAGAAATCCAAAAGCAATTTAATTGGTAGCGCCAGTGCAAAATCATTTTAAAATGGGGGGGGTGAGGGGCCAGAATGGGTCTTCTTGTTTAACCTCTCTAATGGACAATGATAAGTGAACCTGCATGATTGAGAGGAGAAATCTAGACACACTCCCCTCCCAGTAGATTGTAACCTTGCTGCAGCCTCACAGGCTCCACGACTCTACAAAGTCAATACTCCAATTCAGGCAACACAGAGATTGTAAGCTCCTGGAAAGACAATGAAGCACCAAACCCCATAGCTTCCTTAAGGAAATGGGGCAATCCCTGAAAATACTAGCTGAGGGTCATAAAAGTAGCTGAGACTCAGTATGTCTGATCTCATGTTGAAACAATTTTTTTCCTAGGAACTGTAGGTCAGTGGTTCTCAAACGTTTTTTGCCGCGGTACCCTTGTCAGGCTTAAAAAAAATTGTGGCACAGCTACCCTTAAAGCGGTTTGAACACTTAGGAAAAGAAGAAAAATAAGTGCAGATTTAATGCTCAATTGTCTTTAATGGGATGAATGAAACTGTTTGGATGAATTTTTAATTATTTCCTTTATGTTTATGGAAAGTTTGATTAATTAAATATTATTGCTGTGGCACCCCTGGCATACATTCATGGCACCCAGTTTGAGAACCGCTGCTGCAGGTGATCCGGAAATATCTATCATTCTTTGTTTCTAAAACTTCTGTCTTTATCAAATGCTGCTTTGACTGTTTATTGCCAATATTCTCTCCCCCCCCCCAACCCCAACTGCTTGCAGAGTCTGCAGACTGTTGGTCCAATTAGGTGGTGCTTTACTGGAATAGGGCAGTGGCAAGGTGGGCTCTCTATCTGAGCCATGCCCCTGACTTGAAGACAAAATAAAAGATACGGGACCATTCATTGCTCCTGGGAATTGGCTACTTGTTTTGGATGAGCAAGGATCAGCATTTTTGGTGCCCATCCCTAGTTTTTACATTGCCTTAATATAAATATGTTTCCATAGTCAAATGAGTGATATATTTTGATTTCACTGGCACTGAATTGCTGCAAGGAAATATTAACAAGCATGGAAATGGCAAAATATACACCATATAACCTCCTCCTCTCTTTCTTTGTCCTTATTCAAGTGTCATTCAGATGTTTCAGCATATTTTTCCTAAATTAACTAATTTGTTAAATCGCTTTTTAATATGTAAAGGCACCACAAAGACAGTTCTGAGTGAGGGCAATCACTTCTCATTCAAGTCATTTGACACAGGTGGTAATTTATGTCAGTGAAGCAATTAACACAGTCTAAAAATGAGTGTTGTGAAAGTCTTGTTCATGGTGAACAGTGAACAGCAAGCAGCCCAGGAAATGCAGTTACAGATAGAAAATGGAAGTGTTAATAAACACAGTACAAGCAATTGATTTAACAAGGGAGAATACCTGTCCAATAAAAGTCAGAACAGAGATATCCCAGATGACTTCTTCCTTGAAGGGAAAAAGATAATATTCAACAAAAAAAACATCAGAATGATTTTGAGAACAAGGGTTTTAAGGTGCTTTGCTCTGTTGGCTGAATGATACAAAGTACTATTCCCTACTGTATGGCATGGAGCCGTGGACTTTAACACAGGCTACTATTAGAAGGAAAAAAGGATCTGGAATGTGAGCTTAGCACAGGATGCTAAGAATTTCTTGCATCAAGAGAGCCACTGATGAAGAAGTATTAAAGTCCCTGAATATAAATCAGGGAATCACAAGACTCATAAAATGCAGAAGGCTGGGACACTTGAGTAATGCAATGAGAAAGAAATGGGGCAGTGGTTAAATGCCTGTACTGCAGCTAAAACTGTGCTCATGACCTGGGTTTCATTCCCTGGTGGCAGGCTCGTGGTTGACTCAGCCTTCCATCCTTCCCAGGTCGGTAAAATGAGAACCCAGGTTGCTGTGGCTCAATGTGTAGCCTGCATACTGTAATTAAAACTGTAAACTGCCCAAAGACTACTTGAAGTTGTATGGGGCAGTATATAAGCAGTATATAAGCAGAAGTAAAAAAAATGGAGGAAAAGTGCAAGAATGAAAATAACTTAAAGTCTAGTTGGATGCAACACAATGTCATTGTTTCTGCTGCCCCATCCAGTGCTGGAATAGCCATTATAATGGTTCCTTTCTAACAGGAGAACAAGACAGGGGAAGAATGAATTGTTATTAGATTTTTGAACTCACCCATGTTGCTGTACTGCCTATATTACACCTACTGCTAGAAATAACATAACTCAAAGTTCTTCATGAGCCTCAATAAGAGGTCAATAATCTCTATAGTTGATAATATTCTTCAAATTTATACAATTGAAAGTCGATGTGGCCAGAAAGCTGAATAATGCCCCCCCAGTAATTCAGACTAGAGATGGGCATGAATCAAAAAAATGGTGTTTCGTTTGTCGTTTGTCATTTAGGGGGTCCGTTTTGGTTCGTTTCCGTTTTTTGTGAATTTTTGCAAAAAAATTGTTTTCATTTTCGTTCGTTTGTTACCGTTTTGTTACCATTTATTTCAATTTTTGTGATTTTTTTTAGCATTTAAAGCAGTTCAATGTATTGCCGTAACGAAAACGAAACGGACGACAAAATTTCTGGTGTTTCTGTTCATTTCATTTCATTTTAGAGACAAAATTCATCTGTTGTTTCATTACGTAACGAAATGAAAAAATGAAAACAGTAACGAAAAATTGTTCATTTCGTGCCCATCTCTAATTCAGACTTCTAGCCTGCTCCATTCACTGGGCCTGAGAAGACACAGTAGCAAAATTCAAATAAAAAAATGAAACCAGGATATAAAAAACTGAGGATGTTGCAAAAGGATTACCCATATTTTCCGTCTGTAAGACACCCCATGTTACAAGACGCACCCCCACTTTTCCAACCCCAAATTACAGGTTCTCTTCTCAGCTTACTTCTGTATATAAGATGACCCTCAATTTTTAATCTAACAATTTTAAAAGAGAAAAAAAGTCTTATACGTGGAAAAATACTGTATTTTTTAATATAACTTCTCAGGGGTTGGTTGGTAGAAGATAATTTATCCTGTTAGCTACTGGATTAGAGCTTTGACCGGAGACCACATTTATAAAGCCCACCCACCCACAAATACACCCACCCACAGAGCCTTGAAGAAGCAACTCCATACTCTGCAGTTGTTTATGCCAAGCTTTTGCCAAAATGTTTTCAGTTCTGGACTTGAATATCAAAAGCCGCCCAACCATTTTAAGGAGAAAAGATGTTGGTGCTGCGTGCTAATTAGGAATCTACCAAATGCAGGTCACAGAAACAAAAGCCAAGCTTTTCCGGAAGAAGACAAATGTGTGGTTTGTGAAAGAAAAGCCAGGAAGTTTCAAAGTGAAACAGAGGTGAATGAAATCCTTCTAGCTCTTGAGAGCTATAAAACAAGTGGGTGTCCAGTGCACTGAGGGGAAAGAACATTCTCTTAACTCTTTGCTTATCACTAGTTCCTGATAAAGGAGTGGCTAGTGACAAATGCTCAGAAAAAACCCACGGCACCCAAGGACCAAAGTAACAGTTGTGCTAAATTAAGATAAGATATACTGAGGTTCAAATGACGGTAAAGTTTTCCAGAGTGGGGAATGTACTTAAAATTCCACACAGTTCAGACATGGAAGCTGTTTCCTGAGCACATTGGAGGATTAGGGACTGTGTCCTCAAGAAATTATAAACTGACAGTAGCCTTTTCAGCTTGAGGAGAAAGTCTGTCGTGTTCTTGATGCTTACCTGACAAATATTTCAAATGGGGTGCTTTTGCATGCATGCTTATTAAGGATATTCCTGAACTACTATCTGTCACACAGGCACAGTAGTAACAAAGAAAAAAAAGAAAAATCACCAAAATTTGGGATGTTCCCCCATCTGGGAAGAAAAGCATACCATTGAGCTTAAGAGTTGTGCCTTGCCAATAGCACAGTCCAGAGAACAGATGAATACAAGGCCCATAAGAGCATTTGATATAGTCCCTATATATCTACTAATATTACTTTTTGAACAATGACAGAGATTGAAGGATTGAAAAAGAATCACATTTTCTGATGACTTTGGCGGATTCATCATCATTTTGCACTGATACATCTTGGCTAGTACATTATTGTATGCTCCCTACAATACCTGTGACTGTGCCTCAAAGCATAACGAGCAGGTTAAAAATCTAAAGAAATACTGGCATATTGACTTTCAAGGGATTTGGCCTCAATTAGAAACTCTTTCAATAGATGAGTTTGTACTAGAGATGGGCACGACTCAAAAAAATGGTGTTTCGTTTGTCGTTTGTCGTTTGTCGTTTAGGGGGTCCGTTTTGGTTCGTTTTCATTTTTCGTAAATTTTTTGCAAAAAAATTGTTTTCGTTTCGTTATGTAACGAAATGAAAAAACAAAAACGAAAACAAAAAGTGCTGTTTCATTAGCATTCATTAGAGTTCAATGCATTTGCCGCAACGAAAACGAAACGCACCACAAAATTTCTGGTGTTTCGGTTCGTTTCGTTTCATTTTGGAGACAAAATTCATTTTTTTGTTTCGTTATGTAACGAAATGAAAAAACGAAAATGAAAATGAAAAATTGCTCGTTTTGTGCCCATCTCTAGTTTGTACCAGAAGATCTTCACAGCTGATGGCAGGTCTAGGCAAGCTATATATATAATATATTATTGTTAAAGAACCACAGAATCAAAGCAGTAAAAGGATGCAAGAGATAAAGAGATAAAGTGAAAGTGCTTTCAATCATCAAAAATATGTGGTCATAATTATGTACAGTATATGCTATAAATAGAATTGTTTTTGAAGCTTGCCAGAATACAAGCACCAAGAACAAAGGCTTGTGATATGCCATATAGCAAAATCCAAAACAGGGTTATTTGAATTAGTCCTTGACAAGAAACGTATTTTGTTTTCAGCAAGCTGCATTGTGGAAAGGAAGCTGAAGAGTTTCTTTCAGGCCATGTCTGGATTTTGTTTCTTTCAGGCCATGTCTGGATTTTGATTTTTTACATAGGAAAAATAAGATGGCAAACAGCAGAAAATCTGTTTGCATATTCAGTCAATTAATACCCTTGGCATGCTATCGCAGAGAGAGGCTACACCCCTCACCCATCATCTGAATAGTGTGTGTTGTGTCGTTACAGTCGTGACCGACTCTTTGTGACTCCATGTCCCTGGAGTTTTCTTGGCAGGAATACTGGAGTGGCTTACCATTTCCTACTCCAGGCACCTGCAGGACCTGGTATTTCCTGGTGGTCTCCCATCCAAGTACTAACCAGGGCCAACCCTGCTTAGCTTCCAAAATCAGGCGATATCGGAGGTGCTTAGGGCATCTAGGCAGCATCTGAATAGTAGAAGAGGTCATATCCTTTAGAGATCTAATCCCAAAAGACTTTGGACACATGAGGATGTGGAATCTGCTTTTTCCACATGAGCATTCATGGGACACATGTCACAAATGCTTCAGCGATTCACACATATTAGACAAACACCTGGAGGAGAGGTTCACACCTGCATGAAATGTCTATATCCAACGGTCAGTGCAACCCTTTTTATAATCTGTGCAACCCCCACCCGCACCATATTTGCATAAAAGGCTTTTTAATGTGGTAAAGAAAACACATTAAAACAGATTTTTCTGTAATATAATTCTACTCTAATATATTAACATTAATGTAATAGTACATATTTAGGGAGGCTGTAAATCTGCCTCCACCATATCAAAATCTGAGAAGGAAAACAATGTTTATACACTTTAGGTTTAATTTACTTTTTCAGAGTTCATGTCTCCTTTGACCCCCCCCCCCCCCCCCCCCCCCACCCCAAAAAACACCCTCAGTGTTTCGTTCTTCCTCAAGCCCAAATCAGCACCTCCTTATACCCCCTCTCTGGTTCTTCTTTATTGCCCCTCTTCCCATCCTCTTCTGTGACTCAGGTGGGGCTTGGAGGTATCTAACTGCCCAAGCACCTTCTCCTGTTGACATACTTGGAAGAGCGAGAGACTCAGACAGAAACATGCTGCTGCCATGCTAGCAGCAACTTTTCAATCCTGCTGCCATCTTAGGTGTCCACATTCTCAGTGTGCAGCTTGAGATAACCTCATTCAAGTCTCTTTTAGCCCATCTAATGTTCGAGGCCCAAGGGCTGACATCAGTCCTCCAAAGGTGGATGTGGAAGAGCAAAGAGAAGCAAGTGAGAGTAGCTCTTTCAGAGGGTTTAGGAGTGATGCAGATGCATAAAAGGACAATCTGACCAAAGAAATATAGAAATAACTAAGAACTCTAGGTTGTCTACAATTGCAACTCATATTAAATTTATCTATTGTGGGCCAAGAGGGTTAAAATAAAACAACATACCATTTTTAATATAATAAATATAAAAATAATTACAACTAAAAATAACTGTGGTGAAGTGGTCAGCTGTAAAAAAAATCACATAAAAACCGAAACAAAATGAAGAATCAAATGATTTTATTTTTAAAAAATACATTTCATTCCAAATGAAGTAAATTAAAACGAAACAAAATGAAAAATGAAATGAAATGCCACTTTGGCATTTCGCACCAATCTCTAATCGCAACTACTTCTAGCCATTTCCTGCTTACAGAAGGAATGTTTGTTTGCAAAGGCTTCCCCTGTGAATCTTGGTTAGCACGGTCAAGATATCTATGTGACTTCATCAGAACAGAGGTAGTAATGTTGAGAGGCATGTTCTAGGAGTGGCAGTGCAACATGTCCAAGTACCTCCCACATTAAATAGCTCCACCTTATGTGTAGATGCAAATGGCAAAATGACCCATGTCAGCCCCATCTGGGAACAACACTACAGTGTGAACAACTCCATAGACAGAGGATATTGGACCCTGCAGTGCTTTTAATCTGTAAGAATCACTTTAAAACCATGCCTGCTTCACCTTTGGCCTTGCTCAACACAAGATGGTAGCCCCAAGGCCATTCCTGGGTGGAAGTCCACTCCCTTGAGCCAAAATACCCCCCCCCCAATTCCCAATCAGGATGACAACGAGACAATAGTCATAGTGTAACACAGATGTATGAACAGGCCCTGCTCCTTCATGCAGTGCCTTTCAACATCCTGCCGGAGTCTAGCACAAACACCTACTACTGATGCTTTTACAGAACAAAGCTTTTTTAAAAAAATAATAATTGGGGGATCCCAGTCAGTGCTGGGCATCTGAATTTAGGACTTGCAATTTAAATTCCCCATAATCCAGTGGGTGATGGTAGGATAGGAAATGTAAGCAACAGCTTCCTGCTCTCTGCCATTCACCAGCATTCTCTTCCTGCTTCAAGTACCACATAAGTCCACAAGAGCTTACCCAAGTATGAAGAGGCCCCAACCGTAGGCAGTTCCTTCAAACCCAGACCCCACCCTGCTTAATGGCTAGCTGCTCACATTAGAATTGGGCACAAATTAATTGTTCATGTGAGCTCACCTTATATGAACTGAGAAAAGCAGATTCTGAGCAATGAATGACTGGGCCTGAAATTAAAACAACAATAACAACAGAAACCTGCCATAATCTTCTTTTCCTTCATTATTTTTAGCCCAGAACAAAACTGGAGATGCCACTCATCTTTTTATCTTTCAAAGCCTGCTGCTGGCAGGCTTCTCTATCCAAAATATTTTGTTCCTACCAGGAGCTATCATTTTTATATTTTTGCTTATTGAAGCTCATCAGGATGCTTCCATTTTTAAACCTTGCAACTGTACAGAATAATGAATTCCATAGAGCTTCCTGCTTCTTCCAGATTATGTTTTCAATGATAATACTTCCATTGATGGCATCTTGAAAAGCTAGGATTAGGAAGCTTTAAGGGATCACTTCTTGATACTCTACCATTGACCTAACCTTGTTCAGCTCATTGATTATTAATGCCTTCACTTTTTCCCTGCATCAAATTAGCTAAACATATTTCATTAAGTCTCCCACTTAAATGCCAGTGCCTCACAAAAGGTACCCCCTAATTAAAAAGGGAATTCTTTAATTGTCCAATGTTATTCTTTCGCATTGTTACTGAAGCCCCATAGAAGTCTTTTAAAGCCAACATTGAGCCTATTCTTTTGTTATAGTTTTTTTAAAAAAATCTTGTGATACCTATTTCAGTACCTGAAAAGGAAGTGATCGTACATTGAAAACACACATTCAGTAGTCATGGCATTAGTTTCTGCAAAGCTTTTTGACTATTCTTCTGTAACTCCCCAGATGGCATGGCTACTACGAACGATAGGTGCTCAGGGTGGATTCTGAGAGCTGCTATCAAAAATGTAATTTTTCCAAACTCTTATATTTGACTTTGTCCCATTGGAACCAATAAGGTGGAGAACTTTCACCCACTACACTTTTGATGAACGGAGTATTTGCTGCTAACCACTACCCAGCTGCTCTAAAGAGGGCATAACCAACCAGCGGACAGAACACTAGGACTATCATTGTGACTTTCTGCAGAACATACTTGTGATTGCTCATTCCACAACTGCATATACCTGACAGCACGTTGAGCTGCTCACAGGTGACAGCCAGTATATGTGTACTGTGATTTAGCCCATTCTTTAAAAAAATCCCACAAGCTTAGCTAGAATGTGCTGACTTTGCTGTCCTGTTGTGCTAGCTCTGGATATAGGAACTACTGTATTCTGCTTCTGCCTGATCCGAAGTTACTCCCACAGAATAGCACTGGCAACTTTCTGTTCCATGGCATGTTTGCTCTAGGTTTCCCTTAAACTCTCCATGCAGAACTGTGGGGAGCTTTAATCCAGGGCGTGGGGAGACATGGTTATCACTAGGCTGACAATGCTAGATCTGTCTCTCCATTCGGCTTGAATCACCGAGAACTTGCCACCAGTCCCGATTGGGGGACTGAGGTTGCAGGACCAGCAGCGGCAACTTTTTAGTATTACATGCTTCCCCACCTCATCCTGAGGCTGCCTGAGACTTCTCTGGGGCAAAAAGAATCCCTGTGCAGCATGGGATATTGAACAAGGGAATAGGGAGTTTTCAACTGAATCAATTTAAAGATCTCCGTCACCTGAAGACCATGTTATTACCACTTACCAGCCCAGTTGCACCAACTGGATTCCCGCCACTGCTTAAGCTCACTTTCTCTGTGGCCCTTAGGGAGGAGGGGGGTATATGCTGTTAGGGAATCCACACTAGCTCACAACTAGTGTTATAAACCTAGAAATATATTTTTTTCATTCTTATACCTGAGTTACGTCTGATGCTGTATTGCAATTTGCTGCATGCTTACCCAGTAGCAATTCCTGACTTAATAAGGGAAGCTGGAGGGAGAATAAACCTTGCTTGCCCAGCAAAATTAGTAGAATTGTTTGCCTTTTACACAACTCTATGCAGTATCTAATAACTGGGAGTTACAGGGGGATTCCCAATGTGGTGTAGTGGAAAGAGTGGCATGCCAGGACTCTGGAGAACAGGGTTCAAATCCCCATGGAAACTCACCAGATTGTGGAACTGGTAAAACCACTTATTTATTTATTTATTTATTTATTTATTTATTTATTTATTTATTTATTTATAGAACTTATATGCCGCCCACTACCCAAAGGTCTTAAATAGCTCACTTGCCTTGAGAGCCCTATTAGGGTCACTGTAAGTCAGTTCTGACTTGACCGCACAGAACGCACACATGCAGTTTACTTGTCGAGAATCCTATTGATGTTTTGTAATGACTGCATAACTTGCTGTCATTAACTGACTAGCTGCAATCTTTGTTGTGCATTTGGTAGGCATCAGATTGCATTACTAAGCGCCCCCCCCCCCAGCATCTTGTCCATTAGTCATAGTTAGCTGCAGCAGTTTACACAAACTTTTATGAGGATACCAAGAGGATCACAGCTAGTGTTTTATGTTTTTCCCAGCCCTCTGCCCAGGGAGATATATCCAGCCCTCAAGACAGGGAGATAAATTTAAATTCAGGTATCACTTTCAGAAGACTCTCTGGACAACCATGAGAGCATGGTTTTGTTTTTTTTCATACTGAAAACCTGGAACTCCCACAATGGCTACCACAGTTCTGTTTCAAGTGCCATGTCCTCATGGAATGCTGGTGATCAGTAGCATGATCTGGTTTTTATCCAAAACTATTCTAAATAATAGAGAAGAAAAGAGAAGAAAAGAGCTACCACACTGATAGCAGATTTTCATGGTGCAACTGCCACTATGCAGTAAAGTAGTAGTATTGCTAACAATGTAAATGGCTATAAAAATTCCAATTGCCAATGAGCTTCAATTTCATTAGCCTTTTCAGATTTCATGCTCGTTCAGTTTTTTTTTTTCATCTTGTACATCTTATAAACAGACTCATGTTGTTATAAGAGTCCCAAATTGCCTGTAAGGCACAAAGCAGTGAGTAAGAAGATGTTTGGCTCAAGCCACTATACCTACCTGGTAAAATCATTCCCAGTGTGGTAAGCAGAAGATGCTAATCTATAATTAGCACTTCAGTACAGGAAAGGAGGCCAGAGAAACTGTTTTTGGTTGAATCCACCAGACACCAGTCTAGACACATCTCAGTGTGGGTGTGGAACTGCATGGCACATTTGTTTGTGTTTCTGAGTGTTTGCTTTGCCTTGCAAAAGCAGACGTCCGTCAAATGTGGCAAGCTGGATGGGAGAGAAATAGAAACCTCAACAGAATACCAAAGTGCCTTCTAAAAGTGATTTGAATGGTGTGATCAATGGTGTGGTTATTTCTTGTCCTCCAAGAGACAACAGAATGTGTACATATGGCCTATATTATTAAGTTGCACTTGTTCTGAACTCTTTAATTAATTCTAGTAATATCATACATGTGCAAATGCATGGCACTAAACCTGCATGCCTGCATTTGCCATCTTACAGAACCCATTTTCCCTTATCTCACTGCAGCAACTACTTCAGAGAGGCAAGGCATGCCTAGTATGTACAATATCACTAGACACCTGATTGGGACGTTTTTCTATGATAGTACAGGCATCTACCATCCCATCTAGTGGTGGGCACTGGGCATGATTACCAATGGCCAAACAGGCATTTGGCCATTGCCAGGGCACTGGTTCTGAAGGGGCACTTCTGGACTGTGTCCCCTTGGAATGAGTGCCCTGGCTTCTCTAGGTGCTGCCTCCGCCTGGGTGCTGTGACTAACCCTTCCACCCTGGAAGAACCCCTGGGTTGCTTTCAACAGCACGATTTGTACTTGTCTGCTCCTCTTCCCCTGCAGCTGACTGCTGCATGGCTTTCGACTTGAGGCTCTCATCTTCCAGCCCAATCCTTTGTTTCATTTTGGGCTGTCATATCATAGACTTTTCAAGGTATGAAATATTTAGAAGTGGTCTACCATTGCCTCCTTCTGCAAGTTATTACAAAAAGTTAATTTGAGTGTTACAGCCCTTGTGTGAGGGCCAGGAATAAGATTAGAGATGGATGAACTCTTGTGTTATTCCACTATTTTCATTCTCTCTCTCCCTGCCTCCCTCTCCCTCTCCCTCT
>JAHTLZ010003526.1:60156595-60174323 GCA_023846285.1 Phrynocephalus versicolor
AAAGAAAGAAAGAAAGAAAGAAAGAAAGAAAGAAAGAAAGAAAGAAAAAGAAAAAGAAAAAGGAAGCTAGACAAATTCAGTGTTTGTCACGGTACAAGATCGCGAGGTAACACATGTCACGTGACAAGTTATCACAACCATGGAACACTGAAACAGGGACAAAACCACGTGATCGCGACCAATGCTGTCACCATACAAAACTCGTTGTGGAACAAAGAAAGAACCGCCTTATACAAGTGCAATACCTTTGCCTACTCAACCTATGCCCCCTCCCAACAGTTTCCCTGTGACCAAAAGGGATCCTACAAGAGCCTCAGTACTTTCAGATGTGTTTGAAAAATTGTAAATGTTTGAAAAACCTCCTTTGCTCAAGACAATTTGAGATCCAAGTTCATAGGCTTGCCCCTGCTTCCCTCACCGTGTTAGCCTTCCTTGTTTCCTCTTCTGTGATATCATTATGCTTCCTACATATGATGACCTTTTGAATGTGACCTCCATAACATTCTGTTATTAGCAGCTCTGCTCAGTTTGTGGAGACACAGGGGCATGGATTTCTTCATTGGGTCAGCCTTTCTCCTCTTGGAGCCTTTTCAAACGACCCCTAAGATCCGCTGGCCACTTAAATTCAGACCAGAGATCTTGGGGGTTCGTTGCTCTTCCTGTATTCCCACCCCTCCGCACTTCCTTGCTCCTGTCTGCCTGAGGGGAGGGAGAAAAAAAGGGAGTAAAGAATGCAGGCTCACCTCCGTCTGCCGGTTGAAGCTGCCCCGAGCCCCGTCGTCGTCCTAATTCCTGTCTCTTAAAGGGGTGGGGCAAAACAACAACAAACAGAAGCGAGGAGAGCCCGGCACTCACTAGGTTACATCCGCATCAGGGATTTTCACCCCCGGAGAGCAAGTACCTGAAAAGTACGCTGGGACGTGCTTAGGTGGGCGTGGTCGCACTTAATTTTCTGTAAACTCCGGAGCTGGTGGGGAAACTGTCACAATATGTGAAAGTTGACAAAATATATGTAATGTATATTTAACAGATAGGGAAAGAGATTTGTAAAATGGAGGCAGTTAGATTCTGCAGTCTCATGATGTTATCCACAAGTGCAAAGGATAAGTAATCACCAGCATGTTCAGTGATGAAGCACAGGTGGAATAGTTTTATAACATCATGGTTGCATCAGATTGTGATTGCTGATGAGTCATATCTGATGGGGGCTAAACTGTATATAAGCACTAACTTGACTTATGTTAGATGGGACTGTTTATGGTGAGAGACAGTACCCCACACTCTGTTGGTTGTATTGTATATATTGCTTGGTGTCATGCGGTTTGTATATTTGATTTATATATGGAATTAGAGATGGGCACGACTAGGGAAAATGACGTTTCCGAGTTGTGTGTCGGAGGCGGCCCGTGTCAGCTCATTTCCGTTTTTCGCGAAACTTCGCAAAAAATAGTCGTTTCGTTTTTCATTTTTTCATCTGTTGTTAAACTGGTTTGGGGGGGAGCGGGCTCCTGGAGGCACCTCTCTGGGGTGGGTGCCTCCTCTGGCCCGCTGTAGGGGAAGCGGGCTCCTGGAGGCACCTCTTTTTTTTTTGGGGGGTGCCTCCTCTCCTCACCCGCTAGGAAGGGAAAGCAGGCTCCAGGAGACCCCTCATGGCATGGGGGTCTCCTCTCCTCACCTGCTGCTGCAAAAGGGCATGCATAGCCATATGGATATGCATACCAAGTTGCACGCAGAGACACAGCAGACTGGCAGAGGCACCCCTCTTTTTGGGGTGCCTTCCCTGCAACAGTCGGTGACGGTGAGACACAAGCAGCACTCGAGGGCATGGTTTGCATGGCACTGCTGCTGCAGGAGGAGTCAGCCAGAGCCACAAGTGGCGGACTGGCAGACTCTCTGCACCCGCTGTGTCTCACTAAGAAGGGAATTGTACTTGCGTGTAGTGCAATACAAGTACAGATCTGGCTTAGGCAACAGGGTTAGCGCAAGGGCTAGGGTTAGGCTAGTTACTGGTGAGGTTAGGGTGAGTATTGGGGTGCACCTCTGGGTGCCTCTCTGACCCACTAAGAGGACAGTGTACTGTGGCGTATGGGTAAGGAATCAAGGATTAGGGTTAGGGTTAGGGGGCTAGGGCAGGGTTTAGTGGGCTTTTTGGCACATCCCAGAAGTCTCAGTGGCCAAGTGGCCATGCGATTGGTGGGATGGCTCCAAAAATTTGCATGGTCCACTCCCACATGGCCACTTGGCCAGCCCATCATTGCGCAGGTGTAAATAAAATAAAATAAAATAAAATCAATGGACAGGGCAGCCTGAGGAGACATTTTGTTGCAAGAAAAACCCACTGCTACTGTAAAAATTCTGGCAGCAGCATAGCAATTTTCGCATGTTTCTGTGGTGTTTGTGTGTTTTTGGACCACTCCATGATTTCAAAAAAAAAATTGCGGTCGCCGCCCCATTTTGGATCCCCCGCCCGCCCCGCATGGCATGGCGTGGCGACTCGAGTCCGGCTGCCCAGGACAGGAGAGGGGGGGGAGGCCGTGACCACCCCCCAGAAACCACCCCTCTGGTAGGTGCACTACTGCACATGCACAGGCATATTTCCGCCTGCTTTTTTTTTTGGCCGGGAATGGGGGGGGGAGTTTAAAACTTTTTTTCTGTGTCACTTGCGCTTTTGCGGCGGCCGGCGGCGAGACTCCCCCCCCCCTGGCGTTGCTGGTGCGAGCCTGCGGCAGCGAAGAGGGGGGAGGAGGGGGAAGGCCGGGACCCCCCCCCCCAGAAACCACCCCTCTGGTAGGTGCACTCTCAGAGGCAGGCATATTTCCGACTGCTTTTTTGGCCGGAATGGCCGGGAATCTGTTTTTTTTTTAACTTTTAAAAACTTTTTTTCTGTGCTGCTTGGCATCGCGGGATCGCCGCGATGCCAGGAACGACCACGACAAATCAGACCCAATTATTCTTTAGTTGGTTTGAGTTTGAGTTCTGGGGGAGTAATTGTCGTTACCGTTTCCGTTCCGTAACGGAAACGAGTAACGGAAACGGAAACGGGAATTCCGTTAAGTCGTGCCCATCTCTATATGGAATATATGAGTTTTTACTCTAATCCATGCTTTGTATCTCCGTTTACTGAGTTCTGCTATACTTTATATCATTACTATCACTTTATCTACACGCAACGGTAGCGCGCTCTGTGCCACATTCATTTGTTTATTGTTGATAGAAACAATTTTAAGCTCTGGAGCTGGGAGCCATTTGCCGCTGAGTTTAGCGGTCCTGTGAAAAGGCCCTAAGTCTTCCACCCTTTCTGCTGCCTTTAGCTCTTCCCAGCATTCTTTTTATTTATTTTTTACTGTTACAAAGAGCTTTCCGGACATGTCTAAAAACGGTGGCTTTGAAAACTGCTTTTTCAGCTACAAGGCCTTTGCAGGGTTGGTTATGTCTGTGCTTGATCTAGCCAGTCAAATCATATTCCAAGGTAACTGCTTCTTTGGTATTCAAATTGCCACTTACAGGTTGATATAATATGTAAAATAAATGCAGAATAGGAGGAAGTAAGTCTTGTGTCAATGATGCATGCTTTTTATTGCTCCCTAGGTCAGTAATATTATTATTTTTTTATCCAAAACCATGAACATTTTTATTCTCCCCCACTTCAAAAATGGCTTTCAATTTCATTTGTGGCATTGCTTTCAAAGAGAAAAATCATCACCTTTGGTCCAAATCCACATGAGAGTAATATGACTATCCATCATGTTGTCTTGGAGCAAGCTAGTAAGATTTCAGCGCTAAGGACAAGGATAAAAGAAATTCAATTAGGTAATTGTAAAGTGAAAGCAATCAAGATTAAATGTACTCTTAACTGCTGAGTTCTTCAGTTCCAACTTTTAAAAGAGAAGAAATCTTGTTGTTTTTTAAAAAACACCCTAATCCCCTTGCTGCAAATTATTATAGTTTAAGGTCTCTAAACTCAAGAATTTGGGTCTTGGTTTTCTTTATTTCTTTGATTCATTAGTTTTGAAAAGACAAACATCATCATTTCCACTTAATGGCTCTTGAGAAAGTTAATTTAACACTCATGATGTTCATGTACTTAACAGCTTTGTGATTTAATTAGAATCATGAAGGTTTAAGATATCCTGCAACACCAAGCAAAACTGTTCAATCAAACCTCTCCCATCCATTTAAAAACAAACACACCCCTTGCAATTTGTTATCCTAATGGAGAATTACAGTCCAGCTCACAGTAAAACCAAATATAAAGGCACTATTTCCCACTTGGGGACTTTGTCCAAGATGTTTACATTTGTATCCCATGTACCAAATGGAAATGAACCACCCATATTTTCCATCTATAAATGCCCCCCCCCCGTGTATAAGACAATCCCCACTTCTCCAACTCACAATTACAGTTTGGCAACAGTGTGGTTCTCCCCTTGGCTTGCTTCAATGTGAAATATGACCCTCAATTTTAGTCTAACAATTTCAGATAAAAATATAGTCTTATACATGGAAGAAGACTGTAACATGAGAAGGCTGTTCTTTGCTATTGCTGATTTGGTAACTGGGCAACTGGTTCATGACAAACTGCCTGAGATATTTTGGATGGCTACAACTCCCAGAATAAATAGCATGGCTGCTATTTGGGGGGTTGTGGGTATTGAACCCAGAAAAGCACTTATGTCCAACTCTTTATCGGTGTATTACTGGTATATCATTAGAACGTGTGTGTGTGTGTGTGTGTGTCGGGGGAGGGATTCTTACATAGGTTTACATTATCCAAGGAAATTCATATGAAGAGGGTTTAGCTTTCTAATTTCATTCAGCAATATACAAGCCCCAGCACAACTTTTATGTTGACCTTGGTTCAATTATGAAGAAAGCCAAGAAATCACAAGACTGAAGCATGGGAGGGTGGCCATGAAGGAACCTGAGAAGATTATCAAGAGAAACAATGGGCGTTTATACACGACCCCTAAACTCTGGGGCAAATGGCTCCCAGCTCCGGAGCTTTAAAATGTTTCCCCACCACCTCCGGAGTTTACAGGAAATTAAGTGCGACCACGCCCACTTTAGTGCGTCCCAGCGCACCTTTCAAGTACCTGCTCTCTGGAAGTGAAAATTCCTTGATGCGGTGTAACGATAGTGAGTGCAGGGCTCTCCTCGCTTCTGTTTGTTGTTTTTTTGGCTCCCGCCCCCTTAAGAGCTACTTAAGAGACTAGAATGTTGCCGCGGCAAGAGCGAGAGGCAGAACGGAGGTGAGCCAGGTTCTTTTCTTCCTTCTTTTGTCTCCCTCCCCTCAGGCAGACAGGAGCAAGGAAGTGCGGAGGGGTGGGGACACAGGAAGAGCGACAAGCCCCTAAGATCTCTGGTCCGAATTTAAGTGGCCAGCGGATCTTAGGGGTCGTGTGAAAAGGCTCAATGTGTCACACAGGACCAAAATAATCCACACAAGTGTTTCTAGTCACCGTGTACAGGTGTGAAAACTGGACAGTGAAGAAAGTTGACAAGGGAGGAAAAAAACCTGAGTAATTTCTGGTGCTGGAGGAGAGCTTTGTGGATACCCTTGACCATCAAACAAGTGAACAAGTGAGCCCTCTAGCAAATCAAGCCGCATTCTGGAGGCAGACTACTACTCCTGTAAACTAGCTCCCATTGAAAAGCATCGCATTTAAAATGGCAACAGTATTCTACACAGAGCTGGGAAAAGCTACCTTTTCCAATAGTCACAGCCAGACTTCCCAGACCATGAAGCCGATGCTCATGTTGGCTGTGAGACTTTGGAAGTTGTCGTCCCAAATACCAAATTCTTCAAGCGTTCAAATACCCCTGCTGCAGTAAAGCGGGTACAACTGTGCCACAAGAATCTCATCCACAATACCCCATTTTGAAGAAGGACTCCTTCACCAGGGCATGACATCTGGGGCTAAGGTAGCCAAATCATGAAGCTCCCTGTACTATTGCCATAAATGCTGTGGTAACATCTGCTTTAAGAGGCAGACACAGAGATTGTTCGCCATGCTGAGTGGGGAATTCTGGAGTCTATAGAGTAGCTCAAAAATGTAACTTTCCAAGTTCTGGAGGTTGCCGTTTTTAGCCCCGGCCCCACATGACACATTTCGGAATTGGTCTGAGAGTTTATGCCAACGAATTTGTGCTTCTGTTCATGGCACTCCAAGTTGGCATGCTTTCCCAACATCAATATATTTCAGAGACTGCTGAACAACATGAATTGCATATTTGATCCATCTTAACATCCAAGTTTGGTGTGCAATTTAAATTCCGGAAAGGCAGCATGAACAGTAAAAGAGACGAGTTCAAGTTCAGTGAAGTGATTTATTTAGTTGGTGTCTTTCTTCCAGAGCTTTAAACCTTATCTGAAAGGATACATGAAACAGAAAGATCCTAGCAGGAGTAAAAAATAAGATTTTATGCAAGGCATACCTGATGCCTTTGAAGAAGTGATGGTAGTTCTGTTTCGTGGCCTGGTATGTTTTAGCAAACAATGAGTGGACCAGTTATTTGTTTTCAAATCGAGCCCTAAATAGGTTGACTAGCTTCTGGATAGTTTGGTGGACAAAAACAGCATTCAGAACACGAGATGTGTTGCAAGACAACAGCATCTCTATGGAAAGGAATGATTGGAATTTCAGGACTTTCCTTCAAAAGCCCAGCATATTTGCAACTTTATTTTTACAGCAAAGATCAAAGGGCTCTTCTCCGAAGTACATAGCTTGTGCTGACCAAATAAATGGTAAGCAGGACTTTCGTAGAGTCAGCTGTTGCTGGATTGCTCCCCAGAAAAAAGAAATACCAAAAAAGAGCAACAACAGGAAGCTTGGTTTTGTTGGAATGAAGTTTCTCAGCGCAGGAACATATGGCAGCGCAGCGTTTTCAAGGTCTGCAGTATGTGTCATCATCAGGTGAATTTAGCAGGGTACCTGATTATATGACAAACATAAGAAAAGCCCATTGTCCAGCATTCTGCTCCTACAGTAACCAAGCTGATATCCATAGAAAGTCTGCCAGCAGAGGATGAGCAAAAACAGTATTCTCCAATTCATGGCCTTCAAACACCCAGTATTGACAGTCATATTACCTACTGGTTTAGGAGGGTTAATACATTGTTCATCTTGCCAGGAGCCATTAATTCTCCTCCATGAGTTTGTTGAACTCCCTTTTAAGATCATACAAGATGGTGGGTGTTCACCATTCAACCTCTAAGCTGTGTGTGTGGGAAAATGTCCATTTAACTGCCTCCCACCATTCTGCTTCACTGCATGGTTCAGTGTTCTGGTATTGTGACAAGGGGAATGACTCCCCCTAACCACTTTCTTGCCCAGTATGTACTGCTGTAATTTTGCCCAATCATCTTTTTTCCCTATCTAAAAGCCAATGCCCGTGGTCCTTAATCCATTAAGTATCTTGGAAGTGTGGGATCCAGCAGGCATGAACTCAATGCAGAGATGGGCGTGAATCATGGTTCGGCAGTTCGGCTGCACAGCGGTTCCCCAGCCCACTCAGAGGCAGTAGCACAGTGAGCATTGCCTCTGAGTGGGTGCTTGCTAGAAGAGGCATGACAAACAAAACCAAGGTGCCAAGGGAACAAGTGTGTAACCCATCCCGTCTCTAACTCAATGTAATGTACTCATGCCATTCCGCCTGTTTTATTTCCAGCCTTTCTCCCAATCATTAAAAATAAATAAATACAGGTAAAATCAGAATAAGTTATGATGTTTAGATCTAAAATAGAGGCCATCCGTTCCGACTTGCCCCCCAGTTGCCCTAGCCCATTCCCTGATATCCCTGGGGCCTCACCCCTCCGTTCTCCCCTCCTGGATGAGTTTGGGCCAGTGTCTCCAGCGGAGGCCTCCAGAGCTATGGCTTGTTGCTGGCCGGTGGCCACTCCCTTTGACCCTTGCCCGACCTGGCTTATTAAATCTGCCGAAGGGAACATGCCTGAGTGGGTTTCAGCCATTGCCATGGCCTCTTTTGGGGAGGGATGTTTCCCCGCCCAATTGAAGGAGACCATGGTGAAACCCACTTTGAAAAAACCTGGCTTGGTGTTGGACGATTTATCTAATTACCGTCCGATTGCCATTGTTCCCTTCCTGGGCAAGGTGGCCGCTGTCAGGCTCCAGTCGTATCTGGAGGAAAATCGTATCCTGGATCCCTTCTAGTGAAGGATACCATGCTAAAATAGGCTAAAAAAATTGGCTATAATATTGAACTAAAAATGGCAGCTACTATGGATAAATAATTATAAATTAACATTAGCTAATTCTTATAAGGAAGATATCTACAAAATGTTTTATAGATGGCATATAACACCAGTGAGGCTTGCAAAAATGTTCCCTAATATGTCAAACAAATGTTGGAAATGTAAAAGTCAGGATGGGATTTATTATCATGCTTGGTGGGCATGAGTTAAAGCAAAGAGTTACTGGGTAAAAATGCATACTTGGATTAAGCAAATTTCAAAATTAAAATCAGAATTTAAACCGGAAATATTTCTGTTAGGTTTATTGCCAAAAACTGTTGATAAGCAAAACACTTACTAATATTACATCTTTTGATATCAGCCAGATTGTTACTGGCCCAGTTCTGGAAATGTGAAAGTCCACCAACTGATGATATGATTATTTTAAAAATACTAGAAGGTGCACAACTGGACAGATTTACTAAGAGACTAAAGGAATGAAAGGAATCAAATTTTTTACTTGACCTGGGACCTGCTTCACAATTGGTGGAAGATAAAAGTTTTTTAGTAAAGGTGGGGAGAGGAGGAATAGAAAATAGAATGTCAATTATAGAAACTCACCAAGTGAGATATGTTATATTGCAAAACTATTTTATAGGTTATTATATTTTTTCTTTTCTTTTCTTTTTCTATGTTTACTTTTTGTCTTTTAATTAAATTAAAATAAAATATTTAACAAAACAACATCAGATACATTTTCATTAGAGGAAACATCACCATTGTGTACAGCATCTTATAACCTTGTGTGATTGCACTGACACTCATAACTTTTACACGGAATATTACTCTCTTTTTAACTGCTCACATTCTCTTGTAGCTTTAATGTAATGTTGTCTTTTAATGCTGCAAGATATCCCTCAGTTCTCTCTTCTCAATAATTCAACATGTCTTATTATTGTACTGGACTGTATATTGTCCCTTAAGCCACCTTTGGTCCTTTTCCAAAGAGAAAGGTGGGGTAACAATACTCTAAAATAAATAAATAAATAAATAAATAAATAAATAAATAAATAAATAAATAAATAAATAAATATTTATATTTATATATATTTATTTATATATATTAATGCCACCTGCACCTTGAATACCTGAAATCCACCTTCTTTAGGTTTTCTCCATTTATTTGGAGCCTTCCATGGGTGGTAATAGTCTCTAGGTACTCAGTTTTCTTGATGTTTAGTTAGAGTCCAAAGTGATTGAGGTGGTCATTCCATGTCTGAACTTGTTTGTTCCTAGTGGTAGTAGTAAGCATGGTGGTTAGTTTTATAATACAGTCAAAATCAGAAGAACATAAGCTGCTAGGAAGATTTGTGTCTTATACTCCTATCATTTCACTCCAGGGTTTTTCTGACAGTGCCTGGGAAATTACTTTGAAAATGTAACTGGTTAAATTTATTGTTCTAAGCATGCATGCCCCAAAGCAGTTAAGTACTATTACAGTTATAACTTTTAGCACAAATCTTTACTTTCCCATTTGTTGAAAGGTGATTTAACAGTTATTCTTAAAATGTCTGTGTGTTGGCTTCTGGTGTGCTACATACCCTCTTTACAGTCACCTCAATCTTATTGTCACCTTGTTGTAATCTCAGCAGCATGAGTCGACATTTCAGTGATATTCTTCCTCTGCTATTCAGAGAGGTCCAACTCCCATAAGGGTGAAAAGCTATAATTGTTTTGAGAAAATATGATGTTATCCTTTGTTAACTTAAAATTCTACAGCAGATTTGTGACACATTTATTATTGAGGGAAATGATTTAACTACAGGTAGTATGCTGTTTGTAACTTACCTGCTTCCAGGTGCTGCTTATTGTACATTAAGAAATGGAATGCAGGCTAGGGCTTTGTGAATAATGGAACTTGACTGTAACTGGATCAGGATCAGTAGCTCCCATTAAGTTCTAAAAGAACAGGAAACTGCACTGATACAAATCCTTCACAACACAACATTTCTGTGCAGAAAGTTGGATACTGTCAGAATGGATTGATGGTAGACTTCCAAGGAGGCCACAAGGCTCAGCAGTATCCTCTTTCATAATAACAAAATGATGTTTCAGAGAATTTGTGGTCTCTTTATAATATACACAGAATTATTGTGGTAAATGAAGTGACAGTCCTATTGATAATGGCCAGGCAGATGCTTCTAGAAATACTATCACGAGATGGTGAAACCATACTAAATACCCCTGGCCTATTTTCCAGATATACAACAGTTCACTCCTGTATAACAAGCATTTGAAAAGGCTGGCTATATTCACAGACAACAGGGTCTGTCTGTGAAAACCCACCACCTGATCAGTAGCGCCTAATGAGAACATGAATAATTGTCGGGGGTGGAAATCAGGTCTAAAAGGAGAAGGACAATGTTGTATGTCTCCTTAGAGGGGGGAAATGGGATAAAAATGTAGCTTATAAAGCCTCTTTCAAGTTTGGATGAATGCGTTGGCTTCTGAAGTGTAACTTGAGGGTAAGTTGACACAATGGAATGATGGGCTTCACAATTCCATACCAGAGTGCAACTGAGAGATTGTATTCTTGGATGCTTTTTCACATGGCTAGAATCCCTGCCTGTTGTGATCTGGAAGTTAAGTGTGAAAGGCTTAGCACAGTTCTCTCACTGAGGTACTAGAAAGGGAAAGTTTTATTTATTTTTAACAAAATGAAAACAAAAATACTGTGCCATCTTTGTGATTAACACATTTATTTCAGTGGGGTTTGGGGGTGGGGGATTACAGCCTACTTATTCAGACACTGACTTATTCTGCATTTGGGGGTCTGAAAAAATTATCATGAATGATCACTAAAGTTCACAAATAGGAATAACTTTGTTAGTCTCAATGATGCCCCCCCCCATATTTTGCTTTGAATTTTGTCTGATTTGCTTCTACAGGCTGAATCAGATTAACACACTGCTTACATTTTTTAAAAAAGTGTTTATCTGTTAAAAAGTGTAATATATACTACATAAACTGCGGTAACGGGTCTTCAATAGTTTTTGGGTCTCCCTGTGAGACATAAAGGAGAAGTAGTCAGCCTGTGTGGCCTTGGGAAACCTGCCCAGTCCCAGGATGCCTTCAAAAGAAAGGGAACGTAATTCACTTCTGGGTCCCATCATGCTAGAATACCCTGGAAAGGGTTGCCATCAGTCAGAATTGATTTGATACAACTGAGTGCACAGTTTAATTAGGCAAAGAAGGGAGGCAGGGAACGATAACTGCACAGAAGTCCTATATGATTTGTAAAGTTGCAACAGGGATGTGTGTTGTGTCATTACAGTCGTGACCGACTCTCTATGACCCCGTGTGCATGGAGTTTTCTTGGCAGGAATACTGGAGTGGTTTGCCAGTTCCTACTCCAGGTGCCTACAGCACCTGGTATTCCCTGGTGGTCTCCCATCCAAGTACTAACCAGGGCCGACCCTGCTTAGCTTCCAAAATCAGGTGAGATCGGATGTACTTAGGGCATCTAGGCTGCTCCAAGTGGCAACAGGTAGAGCAGCTCATAAGAGACAGAATTCTAGAAACTGAGGAGTCCTTTCTTCCTTTTGAGAAAATCGGGCTATTGTGCCCTTTCCTACCCAAATTTAATTGCATTAATTCCTGCATTTTTGTGTCTAATTCTAAGAAGCTGCTGCCTTTGCAGGACACCAAAAGATTGCTGCCCAAGGCCTCTTTCCACCTAAATGGTGTCCTGAAAAGGCAGCAATCCCATAGCAATGCTACCTCACTTCCTACTCCGATGACACTGAGGAGTCCTTTCAGAGGGCACTCCTGCACACTATTTCTTGTACTATTCCATATGTAGAAACTTCGCTGCACCTGGGATGCTACAAGAACTTTGCTAAACATGACCTAAATTGCACGAAAGCAACAAACTTTCCTCCCCTGTTTAAAAACAGCTGCCCGTGGGGAGAAGTGGTGGGATTCAGCATAAGGGGAAATGGAGTTAACCTTTTCCTCACCCTTGCAGCCCCGCTCAGAAGTTTCTGTCCTAGGGCTTCTGTTACTTCTCTGTGGGTGAAACTCGGCAGGAGGGAAGGATATGCCAGGAAACAGAATAAAACCATTTTGCCCAGAAAGAAAAAGGAAGGAAGGAAGGAAGGAAGGAAGGAAGGAAGGAAGGAAGGAAGAGCCAATAATATTTAAATATGCCTCAGCCACTAAACATTCTCATTTGGAGTTCATTTCCCTCACTGGACTTTGTAGCACATGTTCATAACAGCGACGAGAGAGAGAGAGAGAGAGAGAGAGAGAGAGAGAGAGAGAGAGAATGAGAGAGAATGAGAGAGAATGAGAGAGAGAGCCGGGGAACCAAAGCTTGATCCCAGTGAAGGAATTTGGGATGTTTGGGACACTGCTGGGCAAATTCCTCTTATAAAGCAACCATCTCTTTTATGCCTAGATCAAGTGAACTTGGCAGAGGCAACGTCATTGATGCTAACCGTGTGTGACAGGAAACAAGGCCATGTGACTCCAATGTTTTGTAAGCCTAGCCCTTGTGTAAGATTAGGGTACATTCTTTTCCAGCGACGCGCTCAGAAATCTGAACTTTTAATTAAAAGGCAACATTGAAGCATGTCCAATTCTGGCAGCCTTAAAAGCTGCTCTTTACCTCTC
The DNA here is from genome assembly GCA_023846285.1 of Phrynocephalus versicolor. Taxonomy (NCBI): domain Eukaryota; kingdom Metazoa; phylum Chordata; class Lepidosauria; order Squamata; family Agamidae; genus Phrynocephalus; species Phrynocephalus versicolor. The sequence continues at coordinate 60,169,461 of JAHTLZ010003526.1, forward strand.
TGATTAGAATGCAAACCCTCTTGAGCCGACATGTGATGGGATGCTTGCGTAATTGACTTCATTGTCCATTATGTATATATCCTCATCTATAAGGATGAAAGATACATAACAGATATCTCATATGGATGGAAAGCTAGACCCAAAGCCTTTTCTAACCTTATCAAAGGAAGCTCACAAGAAGCTTAAAAATTCTTCTCATCATGTGGTTTTCCTCTTCCCTTTCAGGGTAAATATTATTTTTCCTGCTTCTCTCTTCTCTTTTATTTAACAGACAGATACACTCAAAACATCCATACACGAGCACAACATCTAACCGCACACTCACCGTCTATCTCTCCTCTATGATCAAGAGACCTGTCTAGACACATAAAGGTGCGCACAAATGCACACACCCATACACCCACCCACACACCCACACACACACACACACACACACAAATACTGCAAAGAATGTGCTTTGAATAACAACGATAAGACACGGGGGGGAGTTAGAAAAGGGGGAGGTGGAAAGCACAACATTTTCAGCTGCTTTGTATAAGGCTAAAAATAGTTTAGGTGCCACATTTCAAGACATTGTCTGGCAAAAGAGGACTTGATGTAAGATGATTGAAAAGATGGCAGGTGAATGTCATCTCAAGGTACAGCTGCTGCTTTCTTTGATAGCTGCTTCAGTGCGGAAGCATCCATGCAGCAAACTGCCACATTTAAAGGAGAAATCAACATGTAATTATCTACTGTACATAAGAATTTATTATAAATAATTCAGTGGCAACATCTCATTTCTCATAAACTGGAAAGCCTGCAATAGTGCCGGTTTATTATGATGATCAATGTTCTTAATGCACTTTTAAACAGGCAGCTTGTTTTTTAAAAAATAATTCCTGCAAATATTTCAGCACTTTATTGCTGTATATATGAATATAGATTTGGAACTTGTAACGAGATGCTGTGCTAAATCTGAAACATGGACTTTAACCCTGGTGTTCTGAATCTAAATGCAACTATAAAATGTGACACTGATTTCCGTGATAGCATGGAGAAGCCCTAAAAGAAAACGAACTCAGAAGCCTCCACACTTCTGCTGTACACAACACCCACCAAAGTCCAGTGAATTCAAAACAACGTCCCTACGAGTTTCTCTTTAAATGCTTGGAGAAAGGACCTACTCCTCTTGACCCATGAGCAAACTAAGAAAGTGGAGGAGAATGCTTTTTTGCATAATTTACAAATAATTGTAGGGATTTTGGGGTTGGAATTAAGGAGACATTGATCAGAAAAAAATAGTTATAGTACCGTCTTTCTTGGAGAGGAGAAATGTCTCAGCATTTCAAAACCCCTTGTTGCAGTATCACATCATGTCAAGGCACCTTGCATTGAGAACTAAGGATTGAGTGTGTATACATTGTATCTGTAGTATGAACAATGACAATAGCAGTTATCATCATGCTACTACTAGGGCAGTGATGGCGAACCTTTTAGAGATCGAGTGCCCAAACTGCGATTCAAAATCCACTAATTTTTCGCAAAGTGCCGATACAGCAATTTAACCTAAATACACCTGGCTGTGAAGGGATAATGTCAGGTGCCCACAGAAAGGGCTCCAAGTGCCACCTTTTGGCACCTGCGCCATAGGTTCGCCAACAATGTACTAGGGATACAATGCAAACTCACTATTATTATTTTTTGTTCTCAATGTAGAGTGGCATGACTTCATGTGACATCTCAACAAGGACGTGCCACTAAGTTGTGCCACTAAGTTGGTTTTGACTTACAGTGACCCTTTTAAGGGTTTTCTATGTAGACAATGCAGCACTTAGAAGCAGAGGTGAACCAGAAAATGGTGGTTTGTGATGATTGGTGGTTAGCCACAAACCACCACAAACCAAATGAAAAATGGAACTGCGAACCCATTTATTTTTCATCTTGTTGAGGGAGGAGACTACTTGCTCCTGTCATGCTGCTACCACTGCCCCACTGCCACCCCTCCACTGCTGCACCACTGCAGCTCCTGCCACCACTGTCAACATAATAATTCAATAACTCAGTTCCCCTGACCCCCAAGCCTATCCAAATTTGGGGGGCTTACAGGGAAGAGTCCAAAGAAGCTCCGCTGTGATTCTGGTGCCTCTAGGACCCAGGGGAGCATAGCGTTTTATTTTGTTCCATTTCATTTAATTACAAAACTACTTTAAAAATTCATTACTAACAAAATGAAATGACACTACTAAAGAAGCAGAATGAAACAAAACAAAATGCTATATTTCCAATTTGTGCCCATCTCTACTCATAAGTGATTTACCATTCCTTTCTATGGGGGTATCCTTTGACTGTGCACACTGTCCATGACTATACAGACTGGCTCTGATCCACATTAGGGAATTGAACTCCCATCCTCTGGCTTCACAGTCAGCTACCTAAACCATGAATTATCCAGCCCACTTATCCCTAGTCTGAGCTTGCCCATGATCAGAGCCAACATTCTGTGCTGTAACAGAGTGGTTGTAAATTTTTTTAGTGCCACAGTCCGCACTAAAGGAGATATTATGAAGTCTATGGAATGGCAAGGTCAGTATGAAAAAACATTTCAGAAGTCTCTATGCAAAGAGGGAAGGGTTACATAACTGCATCGTAGTGCATACAAAGGGTCTTTCAAATCAACTTTAGTTTGGTTCATCAAGGATGTTTGACATCACAGCCATCATCCTCTTGTACAAATCCAAGTAATGTCATCATTTCTATTGCCCAATATGCAGGCTAATTCTAAATGCTAGAAATGAGTGACTGGCACAGCTTAGGTTCATGCAGGGGCCAATTAACCCCTTATAGAAAGATGAGGAGGGATGTATCACAATGGGAAATAGGCTTTTTAGGCTGCCATTTTCTCAATCGGGCAGCCAATGCTAGCCATGAAGCTGAGTGATTCTAGATGTTGTAATCCAAGCACTCACTTTTCCAGAGTTTGAGTTTTATGGCAACTGTGTGTGATCTGTGGTAAGGTGTCTTTTTTGTTTTGAATTTTGTTGTTGTTGGTGTAAACCGCCCAGAGTTCCACATGGAAGACAAGCGGTATATAAGCTCAAATAATAAATAAATCAATACTTCTAAGTCCAGAGGATAGCACTAGGAACCATGATGGGATCAAAAGCAAAGTCTGAGTGAGAGGACAGGCATGGTTTTTAAAAGAGAGAGAATTAAATGGTGAAATCTGGCCACTCCAGTAGGCATCCAAAACTCATATCAAAGATTCTTGCAGCAATTTGTTTAGGAAATCGTGCTCCATTTTTATTTTTTAAAGCAGAATGACGGTGGCTGTGTTGCATGGGGAATGCTTTCCCATAACATCACTGATGGTAATACTACGTATTTGATTTCTATTTGTCCTGTTTGGTGTTGTAGTTTTTCAGCTGATTTGCTGCCATGCTTTTTCCTTGTGGTTATTGCTAGCCCCCCCCCCCAAGATTAGTCACACTGGCAATCCTTGTAAAATAGTAACCCACTGTGAATAAAAGATGTGCAGGGTCTTCAGAGAAAAGGTCAAACATGGACTGAATCAGAGTGAATTGCATGGATTGAGAGTATTCCAGGGTGATCATGGGGCACACATCACTTCTGCTCCATCAAACATTAATGGCTTTACCCTGCTTTTAACCAAAGATGCTCAATCATTTGAATTGAAGAAACGGAAGTTGGAAAGATCGAGAAGCTGCCATCAAAGGAGAAACTGAAAGACAACTGGGCCCCTAATAAAGTTCAAGATCTACTCTGGATGCACCAGCCACTGGGGTCACTGCATGCTATATATGATACTTTGAAGCTGCTCTGGCAGCCATTTCACATAGGTGGGGGGTGAGGTGAAAGACATGCATCATGATTGCTCATTAGGTTGGACCAACCCAAACATACTCATATGGCTTATATTTATAAGTGAAATTGTGAGCCCAACTGACAAATATCCTGCCCTGAAAAAGTCAAATCAGACTGTGAAGCCGAGTATTCTTGACAATGATCTCAAATATACGTGCTGCAAAGTCTTTCTTGTTTGTTTGTTTTTGGTGAAAAACACTGACATATAGAGGCCTTCGTATATACTCTTTGGAGACCGGCTGGGGTAAGACATCTGCCTCAGTGATCACAGCAGGATGTCAGAGAACGCAGGGAAAGTGTGTTAATGTTAGGCCAGTTGCGTGCAAGGAAGAGGGCAGCCTTCAGCTCCACGTAGGACTTCCTAACAAGCCATTAAGCTGCAGGGCAGCCATGACAGTAATGCAAACTGAAATTTGATAAGAGGCCTTCAGCTGTGTCATTAAAGACCACAACACGCCACCATACTGGGGCAGTTACAATATACCCACTGACCCCGCTGTCCCAGCAGGAGGGTGAAGAACACGATACTGTCAGCATGCCTGAGACAAAGAGCTACGGAGCACTGGTAACCCCAAGGGGTTAGTCACAGCTGTAGCCTGCTTCACATGAAACACTACCAAAAAGCAAATTGTGTTTCATTGTGGCTTTTTTCCCAAAGTACCCAGGCTCCTGATAATTAAAAGTTATTACAAAAACAATAAGCTTTGTGGGTATAGGCTTTGCCCTGCATTCATAGGCCTGGTTCAGAGTTAACAGTGGCCTTAAAACAACCTAATATTAGTTGGTTTGTATCCCGCCTTTCTCCTGTAATGCATTAATTTAAAACACCCAATACTAATAGCAGCAAAATGCACATAATAAAGGACAATATTGAACAACAACTAAATTATTAAATTAAAACAAGCACTACATTGGCACAGGTTCTTAAATCATTTTAAGAACAGACACAAGGAGTAGTAGTAGTAGTAGTAGTAGTAGTAGTAGTAGTAGTAGTAGTAG
>JAHTLZ010003526.1:60176792-60187909 GCA_023846285.1 Phrynocephalus versicolor
ATTATTATTATTATTATTATTATTATTATTATTATTATTATTATTATTATTATTATTATTATTATTATTATAGCAGCTATGGAAAAACTATATTGATTTTAATTCTGTGCGTTTTTTATGTGAAACGTATTGCATGGGTTGAAGCTATGTTTTGCAGCAAGAGAGCTTTCTGTTAAATCACATTTTTTTCAGACAGGAAAGGTTTTGCCCTAAAAAGCTATTTTACACCCAAGCAGACCTGCAAAGTATTCAACTCTGCTTTTCATGATCCTTGGAGGACATGCCCACTTGATTGTAATACTCTTGCCTAGCATTCTCCGGCCCCTCCTACACCTTCCTTGGCACTACCCCGTTGGCTACTAGAAGGGAGTCATCTGAAGCCCCCCCCCCCGAGACAAATTTGAATTCAACCTCTGCAGATTAAAGAGTTTCCCTCTCCTTTCCTGTCTTTTGTTTTGTTTTGTTTCTTTGTTCATTCTTGACAGCAATCACTGATCTTCCATTACCTTGCTTGTTCTTAGAAACTGTTTAAGATTGTTGAGCTATCACAATTGCTAGTGAGGCAATTTGAGAATAAAAGATACAATACAACACCGGCACCAGAGTTGCCTGGATCGGTACATTCCAGGAACTGATTAATCCCATGATCTGCCTCGGCTGTTTGTGTAGACCCAAGAATATCAATTAGGTATGGCATTTCTGCAAGGATTAAGTGTTAACATTTGCAGAAAGCTGGCTGCTTAGGCCTTTTTTTTAATTGACAGCATTTAAAACTTTAAAAAATTGTCTTTATTTTAAGAAACAGTAGAAAAGTGCAATTGACTGACAGCTTATTCACAGATTAGCTCTGTCGCTTGGATGTGCATTTTCTGTGTCGTCGTTCCCCTGTATCTTTAGGCATAGATCACTATAAGGCCTTTTAAACTATTACCTTCTTATGTTATTTAGGATGCTTCTTTAATCCTAATAGTTAATTTTCCCTGTGGCTGGAATGTTAACATATGTGTTAGTAAGTTCCTGGTCTTAATGAGTTTTCCAGTGACAGATCAAAGAATAAGAGACAGTTGGTCCTTGCAAAGGAGAGAGAGAGAGAGAGAGAGAGAGAGAGAGTATAAAAGCACCTGGGGATCAAAGCTATCACTCTGATGGGAATTTGATGCAGTGGCTTAATTGACCATAAGAAACATTTTCCCTTTTCACTAATCTGAATTTCCCTGAGCTGCCAGAATTGTAGATGAAAGTGAAAAGCATCCTTGACCTCCTCTGACAAGCAAAATGTTTCTTTTCTCTCATGCGTAGAAAGCAGGATATTTTGGGAGTGATTTACAAGGTGCAAATAAAAGGTGTCAACCCTCCTCCTCCCCCCCATCCCTACCCCCTTTCTGACTGCTTCATACTCTGCTGCGTCTTGACCCATAAAGAGATGTTAAAGAACATTTCAGTGCCTGTCAGTTTATATACTGTCCCAAGCTGGCCACCCCTCCTGATACAAATTTACATGCGCTAGCCCAACAGAGGAATGCTTTAGGTCTACAAGGATTGAATTGAAAGAACCTGGCTGCCCATATTCATTTCAACCTGTGAGTTCTCAAGGTAGCATCTGAGCCATGCCGTGGCAAAGAAGAAACTCCCGTGGTTGGCCACTTACCTATGGCCACAAAAGGTACCAATTCCCTGGAATGCCCTCACACCACCACTTGGCATGGACTCATTCAGGGTGTTCAGTGGTTAGTAAACAGGTCTGAACGAACCAGCTCCATTCTTGCTTATCTGGAACACTTAGTGGTGAATACAGGGGTTCAAGTATTTAACTCAAGTATTTTTTAATGTCATCATATGAGGCTTTGAAATTGAAAATGCATTGATGGTATGTGTTTTTTAGCTGTTGTTTGACACCCTGACTCCTTTCTCTGGGATAATGGGAGCATGTAAACAACATAAACAACAACAACAAACAAGCATCATAACTTTCTGTGGTATTGTCAGGAATAGCTTTAAAGTGTGTTGTAAGAGATGTTGCTCAGAATCATATTATTTATTATTTATGTATGCAGAATCCTATTATTTATTAGAGATGAGCACGAAACGAACAATTTTTTCTTTCCGTTTTCATTTTTTTGTTTCGTTACATAACGAAACAACAAACGAATTTTGTCTCTAAAATGAAACGAAACGAACAGAAACACCGGAAATTTTGTCGTGTGTTTTGTTTCCGTTACTGCAATATGAGTGAATTGCTTAAAATCCTTAAAAAATCACAAAAAATTGAAATAAATGGTAACAAAATGGAAACGAAACGAACGAAAATGAAAACAATTTTTTGCAAAAATTCACGAAAAATGGAAACGAACCGAAACGGACCCTCCAAACGACAAACGACAAACGACAAACACAATGCCATTTTTTTGATTCGTGCCCATCTCTATTATTTATACTGTATATGCTGGTATATTGTGAACGGTATAAATCACATCAGTCATTTGCTGCTCATTAAGGAATCAAGGCTTGTATCCCTCATTGCACACCTGTTGAATGACATGTTGTACAACAAGGAATATAAGTCTTGTCTTCTCATATGTGTGTTTGTGTGTCATGTGTTGTCAAGTCAGAACTGAGTTACAGGAATCTTAAGAAGGCTTCCAAAGTAAGTGAGATATTTAAGGAGTGGTTTTACTATGTCACTCCCACAGGGAGATTCCATGGTCAAGCAGGGACTCTGCTCTCCAAGGTCCTAGTCCATAACTCCATTACATTACACCACACTCGGAATTGCAGTGTCTTCTTAACTAGTGGAAGTTTGCGGCTGTGATTCACACTCTTAGACTTACCTGACATACACAAGCAATTCCCCAGTTTTGGGGGAAAGATGGGAGCATAATGTTACCTTCCACCAGGAAGAGTTTAGGATGCCTGGCACTCCTTTCTCCCCTGATCTAAATAAATAAATAAATAAATAAATAAATAAATAAATAAATAAATAAATAAATCAGGCATGTCCAAAGTTTGGCCCTCCTGATGTTTTGGACCACAACTCCCAGAGTTCTAACCTTAGATTGCCAATGACAAAGGACTGTGGGAGTTGCGGTCCAAAACATCAGGCGGGCCAAGGTTTGGACATGCCTGAAATAAATAAAAAGGTGGGGCAATGGAATTCATTAGCAAACACATTGGCTGACACTAACATATTTTGTTCCAGCACCATTCCAAATTCATTGAGCTGTAATCTGCAAAACGCAGTGTTTATGAACCTGTCTTAGGACTTGCACACCTACCATGCCTCCATCCTCACTACTGACTACATCATGTATTACCTGATAAAGGCAAACCATGATGGGAATTTGAAATCAATTTCAGTTGGGTAAACTGGTCTCATGGATGCTTTAATATTGCAGAGTTTATAATTTACATTGGCCAGCCTCAATTTAGCTCTATTTTTGACCCATCTACTTACTTTTTCTTACCTTATTCTGTGATCAGTCCTTTGTTTTATGCAAGCAGAGTTGTGACTGTTCCTTATGCTAAGCAGACAATTGCAATGATGGACTGCAATCTGCAAGCAATGAAGCATTGTGAAGATGAAAGCACTTACTAAGGTTAGAAATGTATAGAAATGCATTTGAGTATAATATTTGTCTAAAATATGTGCAGGAATTATTGTCCTCTAATTCTGTGCACCATCTTATATACAAATAAGACAGTGCTTCTGCCATTCTGAGTAAGTTAAACTCTGTCTTAAAAATATTTCATTAATTCTGAGAGAAAAGAGCATTTCACAGGAGTGTTTCCTCAAAGTTTAATTTCAGTTCTCCTTGCAGGGCTTTGCTCCCTCTGATCAAATTCTTCCTCTACGTTAAGGGTATCTATGGTGACAATGGCATGCCTCTTTTAGACTCAGAAAGTGTGGTTGTGGGATGTTAGGACAGGCGGAATGGTTGCAGCAGCTGTAATTTGACAGGAGGCTGGCAGGGAAATGGGGGATCCAAACACCTTTGCTGGTGGTTTATGCATAGGAGCAGATCTTCATTGGGGAAGATGAGCAGTTGGCAATATCCCAGGTAAATATTACCCTATATGAGAGGATTGTGGGTGGGAAACTGAGAAGTGCATGCACAGCTCAGGAGGGCTGCCGTAGTTTTCCACAAATGGAACCAAGGGGTCTCTCCCCATCCTAGTGGATTCACACTTCCAGGGCTAGGAACCCACTTTTGCTGACCAGCATCCTTGCTAGCCCAGCAAAGCGCTGAGAAGGTGGGCATCAGATGGCAGGAAAGTCATCCAATGCAGGAATCTGCTCCTTATGGTGTGCCAATACTATTTAGCTTCAACCAACCCAATAAGTGGCCTTTTTACATCCACTATCAACCTCTGTTCCAGTGCAGTTGTAAGTGTGGAATAACAGGTGTGTTTTGAATAGAGGGAAGGGAAGGTGTCCAGGGTTGTCCAGGGTTATCTCACCTGAGTCCACATATTCAATATTGGCAAACTTCCTATAAATGCTAAGATGGTTGCCCACCTCTGGCATCCTTGGGCATCTGTTAGGACCCTGTGCTTATTCAAATGGACACCTGCCTTGCCTTTTTAGAAGGTTCTCACTAGTAAATGCTTCTCACTGGAATTCCACAGGTAAAAACAGTCACTTTCCCCAAGGCTTTTTAAGAACTGCTCATGTTTGGATTATGAATCTGCCTTGCCAAAGCTTTTGCCCCCCAGTTGGGGTGGACTGTATCTGCATTCTATATTGCAATATAATGAAGGGCAATGAGTTGGAAAAAATGCTGCAGCAGCCTATAATGGTTCATTGCTTCTGCAAACCTCAAAGGGCAAAAGGGGACTAGAAGATCTGCAATTCTGATCTGAGAGATGCAGAAGTCCAATATTGGTGTTGGTTTGCAATTTTACTGACCTTTTGACATTGTTTCTAAACTCAATGGCCTAAATCCAATTGCTAGCCCCAACTATATAGCATTAAGCCAATACTATGAGTGTGCTAACACTATTGACTAATACTGTACTAAATTCTCTCCTGCAAACTGAACAGCTGCTTTCACTGTGACTCCAACTATGATCTCTTGGCTAGGTGATGATGGCAGTCAATTTAGACCCCATTTGTGGACCCAAGGTGAAGGCAAGGCAGACATTTTCGAGAGTGATGTATTTTCTGAAGCATTAGTCCTATGGGCAATGGCCATTCTTTGCTGGGTATCTAAAAATGTATAGCTCACAGCTGGTGGATGTATAGTTCAGTGCTGTCTAACAGCAATGGTTTTTATTTTTTCCAAGTCTGTCAAACCATTTGAGCTCCAACACATCCTGGCATTCTGGGTATCTTCACACAGCAGGGTTACATAGCTTAAAAAGAAATACACTGTGGAAACCTTAGTTGCCAATCACGTCCAAGTATCTCAAGGAAGATTCTAAGGCACCTGCTATACTCGAAGAACTAGAAAAAGCTGACTTAGCAGAAGACACCCACAGCAAGCCTATGTATAGAAACAGAGACAGAGAAGGGCATAGAGAAATGAGCAAGGCTGGCCGAAGATAACTCTGTTGATTGAGGTAAAGGAGAAGATGACATTTACCCTCATTTGAAGCTGAATCTTCATCCCCAGTGTCAGGAACATATTTCTCCATCAGCCTAGGAAGCAGTAGGTTATGTCAGGGGTGCAGAGTGGGCCTTCTCATGGCAAATATACCTTTGTCCAAGACAAGATTATGAATGATCTACTTGGTGCAACTGAGATTATTAATGGGGTACAGTAATCCCCCATTTATCTCAGAGGTTAGGGACCCAACCTGACCCGTAATAAAGGAAAATCTGCAATATGCTGATTCTGGTTTGGGTTGGGACTGAGGGAGGCTATCTGGGGCCTCCTACACTTACCTTAGGCATGAAAAGCCTGTCGGAGGCCTGCCCGGGGCAGCACTAGGCCTGGGGTAAGTGCAGGAGGCCTTAAACAGGCCTATGCAGCTTGCCCCAAGGGTCTTTGCCTTCATATATTGCAGTCCTGTGATATACCGGGACTGTCGAATATGAACCGCAAAATGGCAGGGGACGACTGTACTTTGTGCAAGTGAGTACATGAGAGCAGCTACATCAGTGACGGTACCTGTCCAGGTGCTTCGGGACAAGGAGCATCTAGCCTTGCATTCAGCAGCCAGGTATAGCCAACAGGTTGTACCCCATGAAGGTCGCAGCCCTCGGCAACAGAGGACATTTTTTTTGGATCTGCTACTTGGCACCATTCATGTGAATCTTTATTTTTTCTGTCCTGTAACTTCTGCTGCTTCAGTCAGACATCTCCCTCTGCTTTCCCAGGGGGTGGAGGGCAGGAAAAGAGTCAAACACTGCAGTGCATTTCTACGCAGGAATGGCTTGTGAGGTGACAACAGTAGCCACAAGGTAAAACTGAAGGTTTCTATCAGTTTAAAGCAGCAGAAATATGTTTCTCACCAAGAGTGGAATGGACTGGAGATCTGCACAAGAGTAGATCTGCAAACCAGAACAGAGAGGAGAGTTGGCATTAGACTGTGATGCTCTCTAGAGAGATGTCAGATAAATGGGACAATATAGAGCATTTGTTACCGTTATCTCTTGCTAACACACCCTAGTGGTATTTAGGTGATAGATATAGAGGAGGCAATTACCTAGATTATACACAGCTCCCATCACGTGATGTTCAATAGAACTGTTCCTTTTTTTAACCAAAGAGGAAATCATAATGTCAAAAGACTTTAAAACCAGAAATTGGAATATTTACTTATATTAGGAATTGAATTGAACAAAAAAAATTAATGAACCCATATAAAGCCGCTTGGACTTTCTTCATAAAAAGCAAACCTTTAGGGACCTCTTGTCTATGAAATAACTCTGATTCTGATAAAGGCAGAAATACTAATCAGAAACTCGCTATGAAAGGCAAAGCCTCACAGGAAAAAATGAATGAAATTTCTTCTTCTTCTAGATGATAAGCTTACTATGAACTTTACAGTAAAGCCTCGGGACTCCCAGGGTACACATGGCAAAGAAAGCATAACGAGAGACTGTCATTGCTGTGCATTTAGTCAGGTAGATGCTTTGAATGTACTGTCTGCAAGCGTTGCCCAGTTCCAAGGGTGATTCTCAATAACCCTTCTGTCATCTGAAACTGGGATAAATCTTACAAAAATAGATAAATCCAGGTCTTGTGCTGCTTTTTACATGTTTCCTCTGGAAGGAACAGAGCAGCCTCTAACCTTTTTGTTGCTTAAAGCAAATATAAGATGGTACCTTGCCAGTCCCCTGTACAACATCTGAAGAGACTGGCAAAATAATCTTATTTCAACCCAAGTGAAAAGATAAACAGCCGACAAGTGTACCTGGGGGCAAGCAGAATGGATTTGGGTCAGGGTGGAAGACCTCTTTCTCCACAAGAACTGAATTCAAGTTGAGAGATGTTTTTGATGGCCACACAAGCCATTCCACACATATGTTGAATACTTTGTATGATGTGTGGGCCTGGTAGGTCACCTGACCCCATAGGTCATCTGTGGTTCATGCTTAAGTAAAAGCAAGTACATCAGAACTGGAGTTGTTGTTTTTCTTCCCTGTTACATCTGGTCCTGGTTAAAGGGCAAAGTGGATACAGAGAGTATCTCTTCGTTCCAACATCTTCTCCAGCATCTGCAAAAACACAGTCCATCATGTGTTGGAGATCTCTGATTACCTGTGACTCCCTGATGCACATCTAGTACAAATTAACAAACACATTTCATTGCTTTGCATTATATTGTCCTTCATGCTGTACCCATCAGCGTATATGCGACAAATGTGGTTACCTGCATAACTCATGAATGGCATTAAAATGGGAATCTGAGTTGGCTTAGGAGAGCAAAGGCTTTACCCTCCTGTGGGGTATTCATACAGAATGAACTGTCCAGTACCTGTTGCTATTTGTGTGATCTACTTCATAGCAAGGATTGCTGACAACAAGGAAATTGCGGTGTGCATTTTGTTTTGCCTCTGTTCCGAGTCCTCACTATTTACAAAATGAACACAGGATGTACAGTACACCTTTTTACGCACACCATTTTTGTTTCCCTATCAGCGTTCTTTCCTTGTCCTCCTCTGTTTGTCCCTTTGTTCCACTGCCTTGCCAGATGGTCTTTCAGGATCATGTGACAACTGAGTCACATTTACAGGTGCAGGTTATAGATACATCAGATATCCAGGTAGCAGCCAGTTCTATCCATTAAAGCTTGGTATGTGATTAGCAAGTTTAATTAATGGCTAGTGAGTCATGTTCTTTGCATGCCATCTAGTTATAACCAGTTTGCTGCAACCCTTAGCTATATTAAAAGCAAACAGCCCCTGAGATGCACAGTGCATTATGCCGATGCATTTTTTAATCTGCAATAGAAGCAAGTCTGAAAATTTATCAGCTATAAACACAGCCACACTGTAGCTCCAACCAAAACTCATAGTGAGTTAAGTGCTATAATAGCTGAAATGTTGGACTGTCAGGGGCGACTTTCCCATAGGCGTTTATGGTTCAATGAACCAGGGCGCCTGAACCCCAAGGGCGCCTGGCTGAACCCCCAAACCCCAAAACTCTTAGATTCCCCACTGGGAATAACTGTAGCTTATTGTACTTGCACTTTGGATTGGCCACGGGGCTTCCCTTTATCATAAAAATTTGTGAAATCAACCGGTCCAGCACCCCTTCCTTCCTCTGCTGCAGCCCAAGCCATGAGAGGAACGAAGAGGGGCGAAGAAAAATCGACCCTCCGTCAGGAGTCACAGGCAAACGAGCCTCGCCCTTTTGGACTACGACTCCCAGAATGCCAAGCGCGGCTGCTGCCCTTTTAAAAAAAACATGAAACGCGGCCGCGGCCGCGGTGGAAAGACCAGGGGAGGGAGGCAGGCAGGGGCGGGCGCGCTCCCACGTCGCCGGTGGCAACTGGCGCTTGAGAGCGGGGGGAGGAGGAATTTTTGTGTGTGTGTGTGTGTGTGTGTGTGTGTGTGTGTGTGTGTGTGTGTGTGTGTGTGCGTGTGCGTGCGCGCGCGCCAATGAGGAAGCGCGCTCCTTCGGTCACGTGGGAAGGGGGGGGTAAATACGCGGGCGGGGCGAGGAAAGAGGCTGTTGGGGAACCAAGGCGACGGCGCGCACCTGGCGGGAAGGAGCCCCCCCCTTGGACGGAGCTTGTGCTGGCGACCCCAGGAAGAGGGTCGGGCGGAGGGAGGGCGAGGAGAGATCGAGGGGCGCGTCCTTTTCGGTGAGGAGGGTTTTTTGCCTTTTTGGCTCCTCTTCCTCTCCCGCCAAGCCCCAAAGGCGCCTGCTGCTCTTTTTGGTTGGGACGGCTTTCTTTTTTTGGTGGGGGGGACTACAAAGCCCATAATCTCCCCCTGCCAGCATAGTTCAGCCCTCCCTTCCCTCCTTGTTCTTTAATCTCTCTCGCGGTGAGGAAGGGGGTTTGCTTTTTATTTGCTCTTCTTCTCCCATCTCTCTGCTGAGCCACAAAGGCGTCTGCTGTTCTTTTTGTTTGGGACGGCGTTTGGGGGGACTACAAAGCCCAGAACCCCCCCCATCCAGCATAGTTCAGCCCTCCCTTCCATCCTTGTTCTTTAATCTCTAGGTGAGGAGGGTTTTTCTTTTTGCTCCCCTTCCTCTCCCACCTCTCTGCTGAGCCACAAAGTCGCCTGCTGGACAGTCTTCTCCAGTTTTATCACTGCTGCTTAGAACTGACTAAAATGATCACTGGGCTGGGGGACCTGCCTTACAAGGAAAGGCTAAAACATTTGGAGCTCTTTAGTATGTTAAAAAGGCGCCTGGGGGGGGAATATGATAGAGACATACAAAATAAGAACATAAGAAGAGCCATGCTGGATCAGGCCAAAGGCCCATCTAGTCCAGCTTCCTGTATCTCACAGTGGCCCCGCCAGATGCGTTTGGGAGCGCATGAGACTAGATTCTCCTGAATCTGTCTAATTCCCTTTTGAAGGCATCCAGACCAGATGCCATCACCACATCCTGTGGCAGGCTGTTCCACAGACTAACAACGTGCTGGGTGAAAAAATATTTTCATTTGTCTGTTCTTTCTCTCCCAGCCCTCAATTTGAGTGTATGCCCTCTAGTCCTGGTATTTTGTGAGATGGAGAAGAGCATCCCTCTGTCCACTTTACTAATGCCCTCTTCTTATGTTCTGAGCTGAACAGAGCTTCTTCTGCTTCTTTTTGGGAGATGAACAGTAAAACTTTATCAGTATACTGCATATAATTTAACCAGAATAAATGTGTTGCTGTGCTACAGCTTGAAGATTTTTTTTTTTTTTGGCATATGGTTTCTGCCCCCCCCCCCCCCGGAGTGCAGTGCTCAGTGCATTTGATGGGGAGAGCTGCAGTCCACAAAAGCTTATTCCAGCAAGAGTCTGGTACAATAAATAATACAGTATGTAACTAATTAAAAATCAACAAAGCAATCAATTAAATCAAACATAATAATAATAATTATAATTATAATTATAATTATAATAATAGGGTTAGGGTTTCCTGTTTTCTTTATAATATTTAAGTGTCGCGTTAGCTCCCTTAAAAAAGGAAGGTAGACAGCTCTGTGAAACGGGGGGCGCCAGAGGGATCTTCGAACCACGGCTCCACATATCCTTAAGACGGCCCTGTGGACTGTTAATGTCTAGTGAAAGCCCATTATAAAACTGAGTCCATGTTAAAAGACCCTGCATTTTTTTAAGCCAGGTTTTAAATTGCATTTGCTTTGTATCTGGAGTGAACTTTGAAGAAGCTTGAAATGCTACCCACAATATTGGACATTCAGTGACAAAACAATAATATTTTAATTAAATCTAAAACATGAAACAAAAACACAAACAAAACCAATTGACACCATGGCTGAATGGTTTAGGTTTCTGTAATGACTGGATTTGATTATCCATAATCCATTGATTAGCCCGCGAGCTTTGCAGTTCTAAAATGATGATGATGATGATGATGATGATGATGATGATGATGATGATGATGATGATATTGTCATGACTATATTGGCAAACACATGCACACACATTATATAAATTTATAACTATTATTATTATTATTATTATTATTATTATTATTATTATTATTATTA
>JAHTLZ010003526.1:60187919-60198040 GCA_023846285.1 Phrynocephalus versicolor
ATTATTATTATTATTATTATTATTATTATTATTATTATTATTATTATATTTTAGAGCTCAAATTAAGAGGGTGACACATTTATCAACTGCATGTACAAACAGAAACAGAAGAAAATATTAAAGATGGTGTGTGTGTGTCCAGTTTTAAGTGTAGTCTGTAAATAGATTCCCTGTTATTTTTACACTATTTTTGTAGGTTGCCTAATAACTACAGGCATTTCCTTACTAAAATATATTAAACATGACAAGGGAGGAGGCGGCTCAGGATGGTGGGACAAAACATTCAAATAATGAAGTGCTTTAAACATTGGGAACATAGCCTGGCTATCACAAACCAAATCTACGTGCTTCTACCACATCATGACTGGAGAAGTATGGAACTAGTTGTCATGAAGAGCTGTGATAGATTTGTCAGTGAATACTAGGAAGGGTGGAAAACCTGTGGGCCATTTCAGATCACTTAATCTGTCTTCATCACCTAATCTCCCTTCATCACTGTGCAAATCAGTGGTCAATGCTGGAACTCATATGAAAGCTTTCTGGTCCTCTCACCTTCCCTGGTTGACGTCACACAGCCCATGAATAGCACATGTATAAGGGAAACAGTCTGAGAGCTACAAATACCCTGACGTACATGTTCTGAAAATGTTTCCTGATCAACATCAGTGTGCCATTTTTTTTACAATACTAGTAAAATGAAACAAAACAGGACAAACTAACAACAAGCTTTTCATGTGCCGCCTATCAGGCAAATGGTTTGCTTAGCTATCTGTGCCACACAGCACTGACTCAAATGTCAGCTCTTGCTAATAACCTGCAGTTTGAAGTAGTGCAAATGGTTTGGCTGAATGGAGGTGCTTCTAATCACTAATTTTCTGCTTCCAATTTAGAGCAGCTTTTTAGAAAAACAAGGAAGTCTGTGTTTGTCTAATTCCTAGTGTGGACGGGAAAAGGTAACTATTGAAGCTATCTGAGAACCATGGTGGTAACCATGCTGGCTGTGGAATTCTGTGAGAGAGAATCTCTAAGGAAGTGCCTAGACATGTATTTATCTTACTGTTTGTGCCACGTTCTTCACTGTTCCTTGATAATTGTTCAACAGAGGACACATCATTAGAGCTAAATAGAGATGAGGACAAATTGAAACATGAATCACATTTTCTGATAAATTTTGCCAATTTGTCAACATTTGCCAATTCATATTCATCATAAATACAGTCCCCCAATTGATATGAACTCACATATTTTAACAATTTTTGATAAGTTATCTTGTCAGGCTATAAAATGGCCCCAAAGGCACCCAGGAACACTAACATTGGAAGGAAGCACCCCCCCGATGCTCCTCTAAAACCCCTTCAGGGTTGGTGGAGATTGGTTGTTGTTGTTTTGACATCTGAATTATGCAGCCTCAAAAAGCAACCCCCAGGAAAGTTCTTCCCAGGTACCTAGAGACTCCAAATATCCAGAGAAGCTTCCTATGAGTCTCTTCTATAGTCCCTCCATGCTTGGTGGAGATTTGGGTTCCCCAATCTAGTTGATAAAGGGCACTTTGCTAAGGCCTCCCCCCCATTTTATGGTTGTATAACTCAGATTTTCGAATCACCAAATTTAGAGGGATTGTAGAGGAAAATTGTGAGAAGCCTTTGTGCATGTTTGGTGGCTGTACGTGCCTGGAAGTCTCTTTCTGGGATGGCCATCTTTGGAGATACATAGATTGAACTTCTGAACCCCAATCTCAACCAAACTTGCAGGGCTTGTACAGATGAGGCTGAAATATCTCTGAAAATTTGGGGTTCTACATTCCAGGGTGACCTTTTTGTAGCATTTTAAAAGTGAGATGAATCAATTTATTGATTTGTCAAGTTGTCACTGGAAATTCATTGAGTCACTGATTCATCATCCCTGAGTAATCACAAATCATGATGAATCACATTTTTTAAAAATTCATCCCCATATCTAGTGGTAATCATGAGCAACTTTCAGTCTTTTGACCTGAGTATGAAGGATTTTACTTTACCACCAGGACTTAATCTGATTAATTATGTTCTTGTCAGAATAGCATTTCTAGTCTTGCTTTTTGCTTGTGTGAGCACCTATATTGGTCCTTTAGGCCCATTGTTGGATGTTTCCACTGTCCATATAACATCACGGATGAGGGACAGGGTAGGTATGGAGTGGTCTTGGTCACCCAGGGACTACATATTTATTTATTTATTTATTTATTTATTTATTTATTTATTTATTTATTTATTTATTGGGATATGATAGGAGTATCCTTTCACAGAGGGGTTAGTTCACACAAGGGGAGGTTGGTCCATTCGTAGCCAGGCTAGGAGGACTTACTATGTACAATAGTCCTGCAAAGTCTTGGGGCACCAGTTGTGGTCCCAGGGAATTTCTGTACTTCTCTTGAATCTCTAGGCATATGTGAGAATGAACAATCTCAAATTAAATAGCATTGTAGGAAAAACATAGTTTGATGTATGTGGTGGCCTTGAACTGGAGTTTTGTGCCTTTATTGGTCTTGAGAACAAGTTTTAGTCCCTATCACACACCCAATATGCTATACAACACCCCCCCCCAAATGGCTTGAAATGGATATTTCTTGGGTTTCCCCATCCCCAGAAAGAACAAAACAGGAAGCACCCAAATAGATCCCCCTCAAGATGCTTAACAAGAAAACATGTGCCCCCAGAGAGATATTCCCTCTGTGGTCTTAAAGGTTACCAGCATTTGTGGCTTCAGGTGACATGGACTGCAGCTCACTACTGCAGCTGCATTTGAAGAAATGAGCTACAGCTTATGCCAGATAAAATCCATTGCTCATTGTAGCACTACAACACTCACTACTTTTTTGTTGTTGTTGCAGCTCTGTTGTACAGCTACCTCAATGGAAATGTTTCTGATTGAACAGGAGATACACTGCTAAGAAAGCATAGCACGCAGAATAGCTTCTGGTTGGTCCAGAGGTTGCAAACCACATCATATGGGAGTGGCAGAGAGAGGGGCCCACACAAATGGGTAGATACAAAAGGCCATAAAATACTGAAAAATATCCCCCCCCCACTTCCTCCCTTCAACATAATATAGCATTGTGTGCTATCAAGTCAGTTCTGACTGGTGGCCATCCTTTCAAGGGCTTTTAAGGTACTCAGAAGTGGTTTACTATTCCCTTCCTCTGAGGCCGCTTTTGGGACAGGATACCCAAGGATACAAAGGTTGGCTCTTTTTCTCAGGAGGCACCATGGGACATTGAACTCCCAGCCTCTGGTTCTGCAGCCAGGTATCTAACTCACTGAGCTATCCAACTGGCTCATTCCCCCTTTCACCCCAGAGGGGGAAGAAACCCCGCTGAAATGTTCTCTCTTTTTACAAGTATACTTCCACAGAGATTCCTGCAACTACCTGTTGGTAAATGCCAGGATGCACAGCAGCACAATTAAGAAGAATGAGGGAGGATGATTTAGAGAAGGAGCAGTGTCTCCATGGAGAAGGAGGAAGTATTTAAAAGGTGCTTGGGAAAGTCCCTGTGCATATATCGGTAATAAAGTGGAGGCACTATATACAGAAAGTCCTAGGAATACACCTTGGTCTTAGTGGTTAAATGATCCTGGGTAGCAGGCCAAGAATGTAGATGGAAGCTTTATGTAGCCACTGCTACTTACTCAGAGTAAACAGAACTGGGCGCAGCTTGGGAAAGCTAGCTTTTGGATTACAAAGGCCAGAATCCCCAGCCAGCATTGCCACTGGCTGTCTGTATTAGGAAGGTAGCTCTAGAGTCGATAATCCCACAAAGTAACGTTTCCCTCTTCTTGCTGTCCAATTATCATGTCATAAGAGAGGGGAGAAAGGAAACTTTTTTAGAGTTAATTCTGAGTTATGGAGTGAACTGAGCAATGGCCTAAGGATGGAATACACATCTCCTAGAACTTCAGCAAATGCCAGGGAACAGGATTGTGGAGAAGTGGGGAGCATGCTGGTTGGCCAAGCTGCACCTTAGAGATAAAGCCTGCTCAAGAGGTCTTCCTGCACTTATTTCCAAAAACATGCTTACACTCTGATTACTCTGGTTTACATTCCAGCAGTGATACAAAACTAGAAATCACGAAGCAAAATCGGGGGGAGGGGGGGGAGACCCAGATACCCACAAAGCTGATGACACCGCAAAGTTGATCTTTTCTCCAGCTTGCCTCTTCTCGTACATATCTTTATGTCTCCGTTCCAGTAAAATATCAAACCAGTATTCCATAATGATAGGTGGCTGGTGGCTGGTACTGAACAAAAGCCTTTCTGGGGACCTTTTACTCCAGTGTTCCTAGCATGAACTAAGTGAAATCTCTCTTTCCTCCCCTTTAAAAAAAAATCACATATTGTCAATAACATGAAGAGAGGTAGCATATTTTAATTCCTGTCCATTTAGGCCAAGGTGGGCAAGAAGCAGGGTGTGAATGTGGACTCCATAAAACAAAGCTGACCTATGAAAATGTTCTGCCTAAAGTCATGGGCATGGTGACAACAGAATGGTTGAGGTGCCAGTTACTTTAGTACTCTTAATAGGACACTGCTCTCCACACTTCTTGAAGCAGGTGACTAGTTCAAGTAGAGCCAGTGGTCATCTCTGTCCTCCAACAGTGGAGAGCTTTGTCAGGGAGCACAGGATCAAACGTCTGGATATTATGAACAGTTGTCTGTAAAACCAACAGGTGCTGGGAGACCTGCTAACACAGTTAGATGATAACATATCCACCCACCCAATATGGGCAACATGATTCAGGCAGCATTTGGGGAGTTTATTTTTCACCCCATATTTGCCTGAGAAACTTTGGCACCTGACGGAAAAGACAAGAGTTCCAATCCTATCTCGATATTGATGGTGTGAGAAGATCATCAGAATACTTGTGGCACCTCATTAGTAGAAGGAGACCCCCAACAAACTGGCTGAAATCTTATCGTACAGCTCCACTAGGTGTAAATGGGATCCCCACCGAGCAATGTTAATCTTTAATTTAATTTAATTTAATTTAATTTAATTTAATTTAATTTAATTTAATTTAATTTAATTTAATTTAATTTAATTTAAATTTAAATTTAAATCTTCCTATCCCGCACCCCCACCCCAGGTTCTGAGACTGACTAGATTCCTAGGTGGCTTCCCTTTTTCCCTTGGGAAGCTATTGGGAGTCTTGGGTTCAGGAAGGGCGCCTTTAATATCGGGGAATCACTGCTGGGTGATTTCATTTGTTAATTTTCCAATATTAAAGACTCCCTGCATCCCAAGGCTTCCTCAGAGCTGTAGTAAGCCTCATAACCTGAAGAGGGGGATTGGAAGTTTTAAATTAAATTAAATTAAATTAAATTACAGATTAACATCACCAAAAGATGACATCATTGCCATTTATGTTGAATACTCATGTCAACTGGATTTTAACCTCCTATGGCTGCCTTCCAGTATTTGATACTTATTGCAATGACCTCACTCCATGTGCAGTGGTACCCCGACTTAAGAGCAGCTCGATTTAAGAACAATTTGACTTAAGAGCGGAAAACCGTTGGCATTTTAACTGCCGCCTTACAAAGTTTAGATATGGACTGCTCGACTTACAATTTTTTTTTCATTTTTTGGATTTTTAACTTATTTTTTTCAGTTTTTTAGATAGGTGCCCCAATTTAAGAGTAGTTCGACTTAAGAGCATGCATTCAGAATGGATTAAATTCATCAGCTGAGGTACCACTTGTACTAGGGATGCCAGTTCTGTCCCTTCCCCATGGGAATGCTTGCCTTGCCTCTTGCCTGATTTGGCGTAGCATTTCGGGGAGACAGTTTTACGGCAGTCCTCTTATCTGTTCCAGATTTATATCGAAACTATATAAATCTAGGATTTCCAGATTATGGCAGGCCTCTAAAGACAAAATAAGTAATTCATAAAAAACACTATGGGGATTCGTAAACATCACATTGCTTAAGGCCTCAGTGTTTCTTCATCCAACCTTGCCTTTTAAGGGTAGAGAAGAGAAACCAGAGAGACCAGTTTGGCCCAACTTATCCCTTTGTGAAGAAAATACCTCCCTCCTACCTGTGAGGCATGTGACAAAATGTTTACAAGGCCAGGAAGGGAAGCTGGCAATGCCCGTTCCTCAGTGGCCTTAGTGGGCAGAGTAAAATAAAGCTCCCATTATGTTGCAGAAGAGAGGAGCCAAGCTCAACCCATTCCAGCCTCCATCACACATTCTGGCTGGTCAAAAATATGTGAGGAAATGAAAATGATTCTGCCTTGGTGATGATTACTGACTTCCAGACAGGGCCAAGAGCTCTAACTCAAGAGGGGGTGGGGATACCAAGAGGAATATCCCTTTCCATTTAAAAAATAATAATTCTGATTCCCATGGTTTTTAATTAGCCACTAGGCATTGTGCTGCTTTCTTCTATTTATTTATTGCTATTTTTTTCCATGCCTGTTGTTTTCTCCCCTGCCTTCCCTTTTCTCCAGTAGCAGCTTGCTGTAAGGCCTTGTCTTGTTTTAGGACAACTGGAGGGCCAAGGTAATTGCTATTTGGCCCTTAAAAGATCCAGGAGCGACAGTGGTGTTTGTTAGCTTCAGGCAGTTAAAGAAGATAGAGTGATGTTAACAAAGGTTCAAATTTCATTCTGCAAATCAACAGTCCAACTGTGGACATATGCAGCTGAGCAACTGGAAAGACTACAGACTGTTGTTTGTTAATCTTGCATAACATTGGAGGGCTAAAATGTGTCTAGGTGTCTTAGCTTAAAGAGGGTAATCCTTTGATGGTATTATTTATGGCCTGTCCAGTTCAAAGTTGTTTTCAAGATAAACTTCTGTAAGAAGAGAGGGCAGGCGGCTAGAAACTCTCCTCCAGTAATTAGCATTAGAGATTGGTGCAAATCAGAAATGATTCGTAATTCATCAACACTGATGAATCATGAATGTACTAATTTTTCCCAGTGAATGGACACATCAATATTTCAGTTCATCCTGCCTTTAAAACCCTATAAAACAGCCACCAGGTACCTAGAGACACAAAAATATTCGAGAAGCTTTCCCTGATTTGTCTCTACTATCCTGGCAAGTTTGGTGAAGTTTGGTTTTGGGACATCCAAATCTTTCAGTGCTACATGTCCAAGACATACTGTAAGACAATGATGTCCTTTTGCAACAAACCAAGTGCAAACCATGACAAACTAGCTTGCCAAATGCAGTTAGAGACAAACTTGTTTTAGAATAATAAGGTAGCCCTTTTCTGTTGAGAGTGCACTGCTTCCAGGCACAGTAAATGAGGTCTATAGGTGACTTTCAATTAGTCTCTTACATACTATCCTATCACCAGTGTGGGTAAGTTTCAACTGTCAGTCCTTTGAATGTCAGATGGCTTCAACCAGCATAGCATCACAGCAGAGCTTTACAAAAGCTCTACCGACTTTTCAACTTTCTTTGGTTTTTCTCTTGAGTTTGCTTTAAATGGATATTTTTAGCTCTGGTTAGTATTTTCTGAGATGGATGTTGACTACCGTTGGCATGTATTGATTTGTGTTGTTTTATTCATTGTACCAGATAGTAGCATGTAAGATGCCTTGAGTGGGTTCTACCATTAAAGGCAGCCTTAGGATAAATTTGATACCCAGTGTGGTACAGGGAATAGAGTGATAGATGAGGGGGCCTGTTTTCAAATCAGTGCTGAGCCATAGAAACTCAGTGGGTGAATGGAATTGGTAAAACCACTCATTAAGTATAGTATGCCACTTACCGTGGAAGCCCTATTAGGGTTGCTATATATAAGTAAGTTCCAACTTGATGGCACACTATAAAAATGATTAATTTATATTTTTAAAAATTATATGTGTTTATGCATGCATGTGCAAAGGCACACATAGACTTCAGAACTCATTACAGATAAGTACTGTTATAACTAAAAGTTCATGAAGTTCACCTTCATTTTTTTTCAACGTTCCTTTCTGTTGACAGAAACCTTTTACTCCTTCCTTTGCAGTATCTCGTTTGTTTTCAGGGAACAATGGCATGAACCCTACAACCCCGAGGACAACTGATGGACGGAGTAGCCTCTGGAGATGATTATGTTATGACGTTCTCAGTAAGTCTTATGATCAACCCAAAAATGCATTAGATAATCAAAACAGCTCTGCTAAGTACAGCACATAAATACCTCTGTGAAGCTATTTATTTTACCTAAACAGAGAGTAAAACTAGATTTCAACATGATTCAGAGATGAGAAAGTGTCCTTTTGTTTTCAACCTAGTCACTGTATAATGTCTAAACACAAGGAAGGGACACCATACATCAGTGCAGTCACACCTGTATACTCGTTTTTGGAAAAGAAAAACAAACTCAAGTTGTTAAAAAGTGGGACCTGAAGGAAGTCCTTCAGAGATCTAAATTATGCAGGAACACTTTGTTCAGTTTCATTGTTTGACTATCATTTTCTATCAAAAATGACTAGAGAAAGCAAGAAACAAAAACATTGGGAAACACAATTCTATGAAAGAAAATAGTTTTGAGGAAACAACAAATGGTATTTTCCCCCTTAACCTCTTTTCTTTGAAAACTAGTCATAGCAAAGACTTCTGTAAAAAATATCCGTGGGCTCAGTGCTGTTTCCATTATGGGAATAAACACTGTTATTAAAAACAACACACACACCCTACATCTGTCCTAAAGCCCTTGTGCATTTAGAATTAGAGTTTTAGTGATCCTTTGACTTCCAAATATAGCCAAGTATTTTATCTAGTGTTAGTCCTACTTAGAGTAGACCAAATGAAATGAAGAGACTTGTCAGGATGAATAACTTAGAGTCCCAGTGTATCTATGACCTGGTATCAACATCACACAGATATGTGGACCTGGTGACCCAGCTCAAGAGATGTCATATGCTAGGCTCATGTCTAACTATATTAATATCATAAGCATGCATATGCCCAACATTTTACTCCTGCTTCCTGTATTCATTACATTATTCAGTGGTACTATAAAAAGCTACTTAAGTAGTACTGTTCTTCCTTTATAGTTTGTCTCTGTTTACAATTATATAATGTTTATAATTAACAGTTGCCATTTGTTTAACTTTCTTGTTTATTTTTGTATAATTTTGCATAATTTTGTTCATTTTATATTTATATATTGTCTCATTTGTTTTGTTGTTCTAAAACGCTCAGAGTAGCCTTCTGGCTAGATATATAGAAATCCAACAAATAAATAGATAAAATATATGTAGTACAAATGGGTTCCAATTGAAAAGAAGCCTGCACTGTGTGCCTGACAAAACTGTAATAAGGTAATCCCAAAATGGCTATTACAACATGTCCCTCTGAACTAAATAAATCTGGTTCATGTCTGAAGGTACGGGGGGGGGGGAGGGATTTTGCGAGATTTTGAGAGATTTTGCGAGATATTGAGAGAGAGAGAGAGAGAGAGAGAGAATGTGTTTAAAAACTGGCCTCCAGAAAGCCAAATGCCAGAAATTTTAAAAAGGATTGACAATCACATGCATGTCATTGCCAAACATGCATCAGAGGGCACACCCACTCTGGACAGTAAAAGAAAATGGTTCATGAGTGGACATTAAAAAACAGCAAATTCCTGTTCAATTTTGGCTTGGTAGGCTGGATAGAAACCTAGGGAAACACAACAAATGACAGGAAAAATCCTCAGTTCAGGCTGAATAGCCTCAACACACCTATTTCTAGAGTATGGTAGAACATGCCATAATATTGTTCTGGTTCTCCCCTATGATTTCATTAATAAAAACAGAGCATTAAACCTCAGGAGAAAACATTATCTGATGATTTGTGGGACATTTTCTTCTCCTGTTAGAAGTTAAGTGTTTTGAGGGATATAGCTAAAATTAGTGCTGCATTTAAGACTAACATTAGCACAAGGTTTCAATGTTCATGTCTTGTATTTCCTGAACCCACCAAACATTCCAATGCCTGGTCCCCCAACAATGCAGCTATTTTATCAATAGTCAGAGTATGTCCCACTTCTTCATCTCAGAAATATGGTTCATTGAGTAATGGAATAAAATATGTTGGTGCCAAAGTGTTCCACTGACAGGCTGCAAAAATGGGAAAGAGCCATGTTTGGTGTGTAGG
>JAHTLZ010003526.1:60198080-60217786 GCA_023846285.1 Phrynocephalus versicolor
GAAGGAAGGAAGGAAGGAAGGAAGGAAGGAAGGAAGGAAGGAAGGAATATGTATCAAGAGGCTGAAACTTCAGGACATTGTTTACAACTATTCAGTTCCTAAAACTGTAGAATGCCTACCTTATAGGTCTGGCTCTATGTGGATTCTGAAACAAAACACAGCTCTAGGGGACTAAGATGTCACATCATATTGCATAAGGGCTAAAGAGCCCTTATTATGAATCAACAGTTACTCCTTAGGAAATGAAGCTCTATTAAAAGTTATGTGTTTTTGGTACATCAACTCAACAGCATGTTTCAGTGGATTTTGAACATATATTTCGGGACTGAAGAAGTTTTAATAAAAGTTGTGGGTTTTGGAACAGCAAATCAATACCATGTATCCATGGATTTTTAATTACTTCATCTGTCAAAATATGAAAGGTCGTATCATTTGGCTCGGTAAAACAATGGAAGGAAAATAGAAGCTTTTGACAGCAGAACAAATACAAATGACTCTGCTGCCCAATGCACCAACGCTTCCTGTGCGGCATGCTCCTCTTTCATTTCAATTCTGATCGCTAATTGGTGGGGAATGTAACTGTTTTTGACTAAATCATTATTCAGCTTTGTATGGGAGGCATGAATTAAAATGTATGAAGCAGATATCAGAATATTATAAGTATTTCTGAAGAGTTCCATACTCATTGCTAAAGTTGAATCTCCAGTTGGGTGATTTTAAATTCCAGTTGGTTTTTTTTAAAAAAATATATAAACAAAGGAGGTTCATAAGATGGTGGAATATTTCCCTTGTTTCTAAGGATGGCAAACTATTCCCTCTACATTTGAGGACCTGCTTTATAGGTTCTGGCTTTGGGGGCTTCCATTTCTGCCCCAAAGTAGTACTGACATGATTTGCCAAAGAGAGGGGAACCACTGGAGAAAGGTTACTGGGAGATGCTATGCAACCACAAAAGGGGAAGTTTTGCAAAACAAGGGTTGCTTGCCTTGGATTTATTACAGATCAGAGAACATATTCCATTCATTCACAGATTCACAAAAGAATAGCCACGTTCAGTCATTCTTCCTGCTTCTTCCTTGAATTGTTAACAGATATTTGTCTTCTAAACCCCTGATTCATTTGTACTTCCTCAAAAGGTGTTTGCTTTCGAGTTTCTTCCCTCCTGCTTTTCAGTCTACCTTTTTAATACAGTACAGGAAATCTGTCTAGGTTTTCATTCATCCTGTTATTTTTATTTCATTTTGAAAACAAAATTATTGAAAACAAGATTTTTTTTAAAAAAAGGAAAAGGGAAACACCGTCCATTGTTGTAGTCACAAACATGCAAAACATAACGATCACACATGCGAATCTGGAAAACGCCTGTACCTAGCTCACATCACTGAGGTAAGGAAACAGGTATTTATGTGCCACATCTCCAATAAATGCCTGCTTGATCTCCTGATTTTAGGTGCAGAGAACACCAGACAGCCTTGCAAAATGTTCTTACATACATACATACATACATACATACATACATACATACATACATACATACATACATACATACATACATACATACATACATACATACATACATACATAGGCCATGCCCAGAAACATGGTTGGAATGCATCCACATGGAGCTTTTTGCACCCCTGGTCCTGTTTAGAGCTGAAAAGAGAGTCAACAATGGCACAGTAGACTTTCTGAGCTTTTTTGTTGGTTGCAACATGGCTAGATGGCAGGGTACCTTGCTTTGCTTTGCTTTGGGTTCTGTTGGTGCTCTGACTTGCTTCAGTGCAGGAGTGACTACTTGGACCCTTGTACTGCTTTTGTTCCATGATGGTCTGTGCACTTTGTGGTTGGGTATCATTTGATTGCATTTACTTTGGGCTATTTTTATGCTAAACAGTCTTCTCTCTCCCAACCCCACCCCGCCACTGCCATGCCCTGTGGGTAGCTAGAACAAGGAAGGGAGGAAGGAAGGAACGAATGAATGAATGAACAAACAAATGAACAAACGAACGAACAGATGAAGGAATGGAGGAGGTGAGATTGTAGGAGAAGATAGGTAAAAGAGGAGGGCAAACCAAGACGTCAGAAAGTAATTCCAGATGTATGTGGGGAGGTGGTACAAGGACAATCCAATGTATTTGGGTTAGAGATGAACACAAATCAGAAAAATTGTCATTCATTTTGATTTGTGATTCAGATGTCTGTGTTGTATACCTCCAAAGACAGCACCTCCTGGAACGTTTCTGATGACTCTCCAGTCTACAGTCCCTCCAAGTTTGGCGAAGATTGGGTTCCAGACATCTGAGCTACAATATACATCTACAAAATGCCCCCAAATGAAAGTGCATTTCAATAATTGACTTGGTGAGACCCAATCTTTACCAAACTAGGAGGGATTGTAGAGGACAGTCAGAGGAAGCTGCTTTGCAAGTTTGGAGTCTCTAGGTACCTGGGGAAAACATTCTTGGAGAGAGATTTTTAGGGATGTATAACCCAGACACCAGAAATCTAAGCTCCACCAAACCTGGAGAGATTTTAGAGAAATATCAATGGAGGCTTCTCTCTAATTTTAGCATCATTAGATGCCTTTGGGGCAATTTCATAGCTCAAATAAACAACAAATCAAAAATTACTAAAATTATCAATTTGTATGCATTGAGGTTTATCAATTTATATTCATAATCTGTATTTTCATAATTTGTATTTGTATTCAAAAAATTTTCAAAAATGGCTAATTTGTCAATTTGTATTCATACAATAGTAATTCTCGAACAAATTTAGTAATTTGTTTAACTTGTCCCCATCTCTAAATCTAGTAGAGCTGGGAACAAATACTCACAACATGTGTTGATGTGATTACTGAGATGATCTCTTCCAATCTTCAAGGAGAAAAAAAATACCACATTGTACCCTGAACAATCTCAGGGTACAATCCTTTTCTTGGGTAGCCTCTTCCCTTCCCGGAGAGCAGCATTTTGGGAACGGCAACACTGACGGAAGGAGGAAATGTTTTCTTTTCTCTTTATTCCTGAAGAGGGGAAACTTTATTTGAACATTAATTACAACTTGCGTAGGGGATGATAGTAGACATTGGAGCATAAGCAATATAATTTAAGAGTGGAAACATACAGAAGCAATGGGAGAGATCAAGAGAGAGAGTGAGGTAGTTCATAAATGAATAATACCACTCTGTGTATATGTCTCGAGGCAGGGGTGCAGTTCCTTATGCAGGAAAGTCCCTGAGAGCTTTTCAACTTCCACTCACTATTCCTAATATAGTCCTCTTCCTTCCTTCTTCCTCTTCTCTTCTCTTCCTCCTGAATCTTCACAATCAACGTATAAATAAATATTGACAGAATTCTTGCATTCATTATATTCCAGCAAAGTCCTAAGAGATGCTCTGTGACACTATACAAGGAGGTAAGTCCCATTTAATTCAATGGGATTTACTTCCAGGTAAGTAACTTTAGATAGTCATCTCTATAGGCAATAATCCTTTGAACATGTGCTCAGAAAGATGACCCATGGTAATTTCAAAGCAACAATTTCATAGTCACGCCTGTAAGCTTAAAATTGTAGTTTTAGTTACCAATTTACACCGATATTTAATGTGGAGACAACCCCCTAGCAAAGCTGGTAGATGACCTGCAGTAAATTTTTAACAAATTTAAAACCATCAATTAAAGAAGAAGAGAGCAGTAAAAGAAAGATGCTTTACATTTGCATAATCAAACCACACATTCAAAGCCAAGGGAAATATATTCACAACCCCCTTTTTGTTGTATTTTGTTTTTCAAATTTTCAATTACATATGCAATTGGTCTTGTATTTTATTTTATTTTTCCAGCAGGATGTTTATAGTCACATTTCTGGCGGTATAATGGGTTCAAAGGTGAAAAAAGCGAAAGACAATGCCTGTGGTTTTCTCCTACGATTCAATGCTTCACTTAAACTGAGAAATGGAAGAAAATGTGCCCCCTCCCATCTCCAGCCCATGTGGATCTGCGCCAAAACAATGTTTAAAGGAACCATGTAGACAAAACATATACATTCTTCACAGCTTTGGTGATGCCTAATGTTTTGCCTATGTGCTGCTTGATACCATGTAACCTTGTTTTCGGGACATGTTCTGCGCTGTCTGAAATCCTTTGCTTTCCGGCCATCTCTTTGTGATTCCTCCCAAGACACACTGCTTATTCTTTCCCGTCCAGACACCAGCAGCATGGTGGCAAAACGTTTAGGAACAAAGTCTCCAAACAAGGAATTAAAAACAGGCACCTGTTGCCAAGATAATGTGCTGCTGTAATGACCATCAGATGGCCTGTGTTGGTTATTTTCGAACTTGATCTTGGTGAGCTCCACGTGGGGGTTTTCCCCATGAGGCATCTTCCAGATGGTTTCAACTACCTGTGCTATTATCCCTGCTTCAACAGCTGTGCTGGCTGTGGATGGTGGATTTATTTATTTATTTAGTCCAGCATATCTGTGGATGGCGTTTGACGGAGGAAGCCTGAATCAGTACAATATGTTTAGTCACTGGTATATTTCTCTGATAAAATCAGTGTTCATTGCTACCGAGCCAAATGAAAGAACACTGGCCTTAGGACGGAACCCTAAATCATAAACACAGAGAAAGTTGCTCATGGTGGAACTTCCTTCTTCCACAGCTTGACTTCTGGGACAAGAAAAGGGGAAAAATAACTCCTTCAGAGGGAAGGGAGGAAGATTTAAACAAAAATCTATGCAAAATAAAGTAAAAAGACAAAATTGCCTGTAGCTCTACTCATGTTGAATTGAGAAATACTTCTTCGTCTCATGTTACATAATCCTTTTTGACGCATTGTTTGTTCCAGCTCTGTGCTGTTTTCATCAAAACCACAAATCCAGTGGAATAGTAAAAATGTTCTTTTCCCCTTCCTTTCATAAAACTATCAACACTGATCACTGAGTGAAATGTGCTGGAAAACATAATTCATTTCGGCCAATATCTGTCTTTGTTGATATACAAGTTTCCTGTAGCTTCCACAGTAAGTCACTGTTGGCAGACATTCGTTAATGGATTTACATAGTACAGAAAACAATCTAACAAGGAGGTGGAAGAGGGAAAGCATACAATGTAAGAGTGTATGATGCTTATTTCTCTCTATAGTCCAAAGTATGTCATATGTTTTCAATGTTAGTTTCCCTCACTCATAACTTTTACATGGAATGTTTACTTTCTCTCTTTAACTGCTTGTGTTCTCTTGTAGCTTTAATACAATGTTGTCTTTTAATGCTGTAAGGCAGGGGTATCCAAACTTTTTGCAAGGAGGGCAAGATTTGGTGAGATGAATTTTTTTTTTGGGGGGTGGGCGACCATTTAGCCACATTTGGCCCCCAGAGCCAGAAATGGACAAGTCTCTATAACATGCAAGGAGGCGGGGATGATGCTGTAGCAATGGAGCTGGGCAGGTGGCTGGGGGGATGAACAGAGGCAGGGAGGGCAGGCAAACCATAAAACTGCAAGCTAACGCCTCCATCCAGTATGGGGAGGGGCCAGCTGGCAGAGATGTGTGACAGGCTGAGCTGGTGGGGAGAAGCCATGGGCTGATTAGAATTTGAAAACGGGCCACATTTGGCCCCTGGGCCTGACTTTGGACATGCCTGCTGTAAGTGATGTCACTCAATTCCCTGTTCTCAATACTTGATATGTCTTAATTAGACATGGGCACGACCAGAAAAAATGACGTTTTGAGTTTTCGCTTGTTGGAACGGGTCCATTTTGGGTCGTTTCCGTTTGTCGTGAATTTTTTCAAAAATTTGTCATTTCGTCATTTTGTTTGTCGTTTGTCATTTCCACCGCGATTTAGCGTGATTTGACGTCCCAATGTAATATATTTTTAAAATAAATCCACACCTCCTCCCAGTCGAACCTCCCCCTTTACCCAATATCAGAAAAAAATCCTCACAAACTGCCAGGGGGTATAAAGAATAAACTGCTATTCCCTTCAGCAGACAAAGCTGCAGAGAATCAAAGAAATTATTTTCTAAATTCAATTCCCTCCCTGCCTG
Organism: Phrynocephalus versicolor; assembly: GCA_023846285.1. Lineage (NCBI taxonomy): Eukaryota > Metazoa > Chordata > Lepidosauria > Squamata > Agamidae > Phrynocephalus > Phrynocephalus versicolor. The sequence continues at coordinate 60,204,129 of JAHTLZ010003526.1, forward strand.
CCTAACTTAAATCTAAAGCCTCCAGCCTCCCTCCAATCAGCCAGCAGCAGCCAGCCACACAGCCCTCCACCCTCCACATCCAAGACCCGACTGCGATTTCTGGAAGGTGCCTCAGCTTTTTATGCCCTCTGGCACACCCAGAAGTGTCAGTCAAAACCTGGCCATGCCATTGGTGGAATGGTTAAAAAAAATGCATGGTCCCATCCCATGCCCAGCCCAAATGGGCAGGTCTAAAAAAATAAAAAATAAAATGAAATAAAATAAAATCAATGTGACGTTTTATTGCTATAAAAAACCCACTGCTGCTACTATTAAAAATCAGGCATTTAAAATAAATAAATTTCACATGTTTCTGTGGTGATTTGGTGTGTTTTTTGACCATGATTTCTAAAGAAAAATTGTGGTCGCCATTTGGGATCCCCCCACCTCATGGCATGTGAGACAGACAACGAGGATGACCCCCCCCCCCCGAGCCTGGTGCAAGCAGCCCAGGACAGGAGAGGGGGGTAAGGCCGGGGGACCCCCCCCAGAAAGCACCCCTCTGATAGGTGTCCTCAGGCAGGCATATTTTCACCTGCTTTTTTGGCCGGGAGTTGGGTTTTTTTTTAACTTTTTAAAACTTTTTTTCTGTGCTGCTTGGCAGTGGTATCGCGCGATCGCCGTGATGCCATTAACGACAACGAAAAACCTGACCCAATTTTTCTTTTTTCGGGTCGGGTTCAAGCTGGAGCGGCGTAATTATCATTACCGTTTCCGTTACGTAATGGAAACGATAACCGAAAACGGAAACGACAATTTTGCCACTCTGTGCCCATGTCTAGTCTTAATTATACTGCACTGTATATTGTCCCTCATTACTGTAAGCCACCTTGGGTCCTTTTCCAAGGAGAAAAGTGGGGTAAAATACTTTAAAAGTAAAATAAAATAAAATAAAATAAAATAAATCAGATATAAGCAAGTTGGGACACTTTGTTCTAATAAGGAATTAGTTGTTACATTTCTAAGCCTTCTGAGTATATTTAGTAAGTTACTGTTGCTATGTACTGTCAAGTTATCCCAATTGATGGTGACCCTATGAATGAACGATCTCCAAAATGTCCTGCCCTCAACAATCTTGCTCGGTCCTTGTAAACTCAAGGCCGTGGCTTCCTTGATGGATTCAATCCATCTCCTATTGAGTCTTCCTCTTTTCCTAAAGCATTCAGCTCTCCCCAGCATTGCTGTCTTTCCCACCTGCTCGCTGCCCTGTTGTCCACCTGCGCCCAATTCACAATATACCAGGGCCGCAATATATGTAGCACGATGTAGTGGGGGACTACTGTATATTCTGCAGTGTGACGAGGGACCTATTGAGCAGAAAACTAATTGATAAATGCTTCTAATGAACCATTACTGTTAAATATCTGCTGCAGTCATCCCCCATGTGGCAATCCTGTTGTGGATTGTGGCTTTGAGGCTGCAATTTATTAAGCAAACCAAGAAACAATCAGTATTCTGGGTCTCAATCCGATTGCCAGTCCCAACCCATGTAAGGGTGGCTCCTTGGGGCTCAAGATCTCGGAAGGGGACATTTTGCAGCCCTGATCCGAGCAGGCGGCAAAAGCAACAGCTCACGTGATTGTGGACTTTTAGCGGGCTTGGAGGAGTCTTTAAGAAGGCAGCCCACCATTGCTTATCTCTCTTCGCTGCTTTTATGCAGCACCCCACCCGCCCACCCCAGTTGTAGTGAGAATGAGAGCAGCTGGTCGCTTCGGTGCCGGATGGGAATTTTTGATCATTCTACTGATTGGCTGTTGTATGAGGGTGAGTTTTTGCCCATCCAATTCTCACTACTTGGCTAGGCAGGTCATGTTCTCCATCGGTCGCAACTGGAAGGTAGTGCAAGTTCATTGGATGGTCCTATTAAAGGGAGTTGGGCGGACTTTGATAGAGGTTTAACTAGTTAGGGTTTCATAGTTTAGCTGTAAAAAGTTAATAGGTTGTGGTAATAATAGGTTGAGTGATCAGGGAGGCAAGGAGATATTTTGTCTCCCTGAGAATTGGTGAGGCCTCAAACCGTCAGGCGGAACTGTTCCGGGTGGTTCGAGACTTCACCAATCCCGGTCCGCCAGGGCCTCCTCCTAGTGATTTCACTAGCAAGTCATTCGTAGCCTTTTTAAAATCCAAGATAGAGGCCATCCGTGCCGAGCTGGACGCCGGTTGCATTGATCCACCCTCTGCTGTGGCCGGTGCCTCACCGCCTGGGTCGCCCCGGTTCATTGAGTTTGGGCTTGTTACACCTGAGGATGCCTCCAGGGCCCTGGGACACTGCCGGCCTGCGTATTCCTCATTTGACCCTTGCCCTTCCTGGCTGATTAAGACTGCCGGAGGGAGCATGCCGGAATGGGCTTCACTAATGGCCTCCTCTTCCTTCAGAGATGGGATTTTTCCCAGTCGGCTGAAGGAGCCTGTGGTGAAGCCCATTATCAAAAGACCTGGCTTGGCTGTAGATGATATGTCCAACCATCGTCCTATAGCCAATGTTCCCTTTATGGGCAAGGTGACTGAGCGGGTTGCCGCCCTGCATCTCCAGTCGTTCCTGGAGGAGAACCATGTCCTGGATCCTTTCCAATCTGGGTTTAAGCCATGCGGACTGAGACGGCTCTGATCGCTCTGCACGATGATCTGTTGAGGAGGGCCAACAGGGGTTGCTCTACCCTGCTGGTCCTTCTCAACCTGTCAGTGGCTTTTGATACTGTTGGCCACGGTATCCTCCTGGGGCAGCTTTCTGAGGTGGGAATTGGGGATCTGGCCCTTGGCTGGCTCCGGTCCTTCCTTGAGGGCCGCACCCAGCAAGTGAGCTTGGGGGGGTGATTTGTCGGCTCCCTGGACACTCTCTTGTGGAGTGCCTCAGGGGTCGGCTCTCTCCCCAATGCTCTTTAACATCTATATAAAGCTGTTGGCTAAGATCATCCGGAGTTTTGGAGCTTGCTGTCACCAGTACGCTGATGACACGCAGCTCTGTCTCTCCTTTTCCACCTGTGCAGTGGAGGCCGTCCAGACCCTGGACCACTGCCTGGCCGCAGTTTTGGACTGGACTAGGGCTCACAGACTCAAGCTCAACCCTGGAAAGACTGAGGTTTTGTTCTTTGGGGGTGGACCGGATGGCTACAGTGGCCCTCTTCCCAGTCTTGGCGGGTCCGCCCTCCAGCTGGCGCAAAGAGTGAGGAGTCTGGGTGTCGTCCTGGATCCGGATCTGTCCCTGGAATCCCAGGTGTCAGCCGTGAGGAGGTCGGCCTTTTACCATCTTAGGCTAATTGCCCAGATTCGCCCGTACCTTGATGGGGACTCCCTGAGGACAGTGGTGCAGGCACAGGTCATATTGAGGTTGGATTACTGCAACACTCTCTACATGGGGCTCCCCTTGAACCTTGTTCGGCAACTGCAGTGGGTCCAGAACGCAGCGGCCAGGTTGGTGGTTGGTGCGCGTAGATTTGACCGCATCACCCCCATCCTGGCCCGCCTGCACTGGTTGCCTGTTGCCTCCCGAATAAAGTTCAAGGTGTTGGTTTTGGTTTACAAAATCTTCCATGACTTGGCCCCTGACTATCTGGCAGAGCGTATTTCCCGACGACTAGATCTGGCCCAACCCACCCGATCCTCCTTGGCCTTCTCACTCCGTGTCGCCACTCCGAAGGAGGCCCGTAAGATGTCTACTCGTAAACGGGCCTTCTCGGTGGCTGGCCCCGCAGTCTGGAACTCTCTGCCGAGCAAGATACGGCAGGCACCTTCGTTGGCAGCCTTTAGGAAAGCACTGAAGACCTGGCTATTCAGGGACGCCTTCGGTAACTGCTAGGGGAGTACTTCCCCCCTCTTCCCCCGCCTCTTGCCAACATTGTTTTTATCTGTTATAACTGCTATTATTTTTAATTTTGTGTAAACCGCCCTGAGTTCCCCTTGGGAAATAGGCCATGGTATAAAAGTTTGAAAATAAATAAAATAAAATAAATAAAATTAATGAAGGCTGCCTATGGGAGTTAGTCCCACAGAATATGGAAATCTGCTGAATAATGTTAACAGCACATTTCCAGGTAGGGACTCACTTAAAATTGTAAGGGCCTGAAGGTCAAAGACAAATCAGGCCAAAGTTCACTTGCACTACAGCAGGCCCCCTTTTAATTTAGGGACTGTTGATTAAATTGATTTAATAAAGTTGTGGCCAAATATTAAACCCAGTATGACGTGTCGCCTGCTTATTTCGGGGTCTGGGGGTGCACAGATATTTAATCAGTAGTTGAATGGTAAATCAACACCTATGTAAATCCCATTGTTTAGATAGATCTATTCTGGTTCAGACAAATAGAATTATGGAAGATAGACTTTTTAGAATATCATGGCTGAATGACATTTGGCTGATTCTCATGGAGGTGGGCTTTGTTATGGTGACTGTGTGGAATAATCTGCTCACTGAAATTAGGTGATCTTCCATTGTTGGGTGATTTCTATCTGGGTGTATTTGTTCTGTGCAGATTCCTCATTACATTAATTATATTGAAATGTTTTCTTATTTTGCTATTTTACTTGATCAGCATTCTATCATTTGATGTTATTATGGCTCTTGAATATTATTACTGCAGTGTTGCAATCTGTATTGACAATTTTGGAAAGAAAAATGGTACAGAAATACCTTCATTAATTATAAAGCACAGTACAAGAGTGAGGAGGATAATATCACAACTGTTTTGGCCCTCAATCATTTCAAATGGTGATCACAAAGGCATGATTAATTGAGCAATGTTTTCAAAAAGTCCTTGCTTTAATGGCTGAGCAAATTTGTCTAACTGTGTGCCCTTTTAAGAGGCTGGCTCTCTATATGAAGGCAGTGTCTCCCTATTCTCTCCAAAGTGTTTTCCTGTCTTCTCTTCTGCACTTCTAAAAACAATGCTATCTTCAGCATCTCTTCAGCCTGAACTGCCAAATCTTTTGTAGGTCATTTAGAGCTTTGACATATATGGCACTTTCCCCTAAGTGACATGCCTACCCCCCATTTCTCTTTAAACCTTCAGGGCACTGCCTTCATGGTTGTGTTTATTTACTACCCTGCAACTTCTGACTGACTTTTTGTCCACCCAATCACAACCAATTTACAACCCTTGCCTTCTAACAACCTGGAGGCACAGCCTGCTTCTACCTTTCCTCTCAGCCTTTGTAAACTCTGCAATACATTTTTCTCTCTCCTACAGAGCACTGTGTATGTGTCATGTTGCAGCACTCTAACTGTTTGCATGCACATGCAAAGATATACCTGGAAACTCACTTCTTACATAAAAATAATGAAATATGACAGCCAATTATGTCTAAATGCAATGTTTCAGAGAGATGCCTTCCTTATGCTAATTTAGTTGTTTTACGGACCGTTGGACCTTTCGCTGGCATATGACTGGCTGTACAAGGGATATCTAAAGAAATCATCTTTAAAACCTTAGATTCTAATTAGGCTTTTGGGGCTGTCACTCGGGGAAACAACTCCACGTGACTGCATAGCTACAGCCTGATGACTCTGGAGTGTCACACTGTCATTGTGGATCTTGCTTTTATCATCTCAGTAATTGCCTGGCAGGAAGAGATGAACTAGGAACTTCAAAGTGTTGTACGTGTTGGGCTACTATTTAGATTATCTGCTATAACTGACTTTCACAGGTTATTTATACAGAAGGAGACAGGCAGGCCTGGAGACAGGCAAGCACCCCTGGTCACGTGCCAAGGCTCCTCCTCTTGTAGGGTAGGGAATCCAGCTGAGGCCCAGAAGTCCTTGCCCAGAAATCCCACTCTTTGATGTCATTTCCTGTCCATGGACCTTTTCTAAGCATTTAGATAGGAACAAAACAGAGAGGAAACAGCATCCCTGCATGTTCTCTATGGATAAGTGTGCGCAGAGAGAGTGCAAAGAATTTGACATCAGTTGAGTGGCAAGGGGGTGGGCAGTTGAGGACTTGTTTTGAATATTTTTACCCCACCTTTCTCCATGTAAATGGATCCAAGGTGGCTTACAATAATGAGGGGCTATATACAGCCCAGAACATTTAAGACATATTCAATTTTGAGAACAGGGAATTAGAAGAGGCATCTTAGAACATTAAAAGGTAATGTTAAAGATACAAAGAGCACACAAAAAGAAAAAAAACATTATGAGGGGTGGAAAGTAAACATGGAAAACACTGGTGTTCTTATGAAATCAGTCAATGCAATCTTGTATGGTACAGTAACCCCCTGCCTATTGTGGTGGTTAGGGATCTGATTTGACCTGTGATAATTGAAAATCTGTTATATGTAGATGCAGTAGAGATGGGCACGACTTAGCGCAATTTTCGTTTTCCTTTTCATTTTTTCTTTTTCGTTACGTAACGAAACGAAAACGAAAAACAGTTCAAAAATGGACCGAAAACGGAAACGAAACGACTAATTTCGAGCCAATTTTCGTTTTTCATTACTGGAAAAACACATAATGGAGCTAAATGGGAAGAAACGAAAATTTTTTCATTTTCATTTTCGTTTTTTCATTTTCGTTACGTAACGAAACGAAAACGAAAAATTTTGAAATTAGCTCACGGAAACGGAAACGAAACGAAACAGACCCTAGCCGAAAATGAAAACGAAAACGAAAAATTTTTTCTGAGTCGTGCCCATCTCTAAGATGCAGGGTCAGGACTGGGGAGTGGGGTGTGCTATCTGGAGCCTCTTGTAAGCTGCAAAGGCCTGTTTCAGGCCTCCTGTACTTACCCCAGGCTTGGTGCTGCACTGAATGGTGCTCTAATGGCCTTCCTGGGCCTGTCGCAGGCCCCCAAAGTGCTTCCCGGTGAACCAGAAGTGACCTCTGGATTGCTGGAAATCACTTTTAGGCCTTCGATGGCCTTCCTGGTCAAGCTGGGGGCCCAGGCTCGGAGTTCCAGTGAGCCTAATGCGCACCAGAAAATGGCATTGGCATGGATGTTAAAATCCCCCAGCTTGATGAGCCAGGGGGATTCCAATACTACCCTCGTTATCAGTTCAGTTAGCTGAGGTATAAAAGTTGTGCCTCAGCGAGGGCGGTATACCAAGAGAATTCCTATCTTGTCCCTGGCTCCTACTTTTATTTATTTTAGAGTATTTTTACCCCGCCTTTCTCCTTGAAAAAAGGACCCAAGGCGGATTTTAAGAACATACATTCAAATCCAGGGAACTGGGTAATATGACATGTAGTAAGAGGGATGGATTTGTGGTAGACTATTGCCACTTCACCACCCTTGGTCTTGCCTGTTGCTCTACAGAGAAACCCGGAGGACAGAGTAAGTGAGATTAACACCCTTGGCCTCACCCAGACAAGTCTCTGTGATGCTAAGTGAGATCAGCATGTTCTTCCAGGATCAGGTCCTGGGTGATTGTTGATTTCCCACTCACTGATCTTGCATTCATTAGCAATATTTTTCAGTCCAGGGAACTTGTCATCAAGGTTTCCAGAACATTCTAACTTTGTACATACCTTGGAAGTTACCAAAACCCTGTAGTCCTTCCTTCTTCTAAGCTCTTGAGGAATCCTATGATTCCCATGTCTTCCTCTACCAAGAACAGTAGTAATAGCTTTCCCCTCAATGCCTTGCAAAGTCTCTTTTCCAAAAACGACATCTTCCCCAGGTAGTTGCACATCAATCTGCGGCACTCCCTGTGGCAACAAGTGCAGTGCACAAGGCACATGCCAGAGGTGCTGCCCCTAGCAGCCAGGACTATCTTATAGGTACCTATGAAAAAGGAAGAGGGGTGGAGATGAGGCCATCTTTCTGCTTTGGTGTAACCAATAGTTCCAGCTGAACTGCTTCCTGGGTCCTCCACCCAAACACATAAGATCCCTTACTTTGGAGTAGCAGCCAGGACTATCTTATAGCTACCTGAAGAGGAAGGTCTTTGCCTGCTTCAAGAAACACAGCAGAGATTGGGCAGTCCGTCTCTCATCTATAGACTAGGAGCCAACTTGGCTTGCTAATTTTGACTTCCTTGTACTCCACACAACCTCCAATTAATCATATATCCTTCTTGTGCGCGGATATTCCCTCCCTCAGCATGCCAGGCAATTCATCTGTGATGAAAAATAAGGGTTGATCTAAATGCTGCAGAGGGTTTGTCCCTAGAAACAGCAAGACTTTTGGTGATAAGGTTGTCTGATTGCCAGTTGCACAAGCATTTCTAAGCTGTGGTAGCTTGCAAATTAGCTTTTGTGTGTGTGATTAGTCATCAAGAGGTAATGAGAGGCTTCATTAGCATTCTGATTGCTCAGTCATGAAGCTTGGAGTGAATTGTTGTTGCTGAAATGCTAACGTGGTTTCTTTTTCTGGTAGCATGTCAATTATAGCATTTTATTTGACCCCCAGTTTGACTTGTCTTCCTATTAGAGATTCCCTTTTCACCAGAACCCAAGCTGGAAGAAAACACCCTTTCCTAGTGTAACATGTCATAGATCTTCTTACCTTCTCTTATTTTTTAAATTTATAGCCACCTAATGAAAAACAGGAATTACAGATTGCTATTGTAGCCTATCATTGAAGACAAAAATCAATTGGAAGAGGGTCAGGAAGGAAAATGCCAGGGGGGAGATTTGAGAATGACTTGAATGGTTGTAAAAATAGTTGTTTACAACTGCCCGATGTTAGAGTATTTATTTATTTATTTATTTATTTATTTATTTATTTATTTATTTATTTATTTATTTATTTATTTATTTATACTTATTAACCATATGACTTTCCCACAGGAATTCTGGGCGGTGTACAACAAATTGCAAGATAAACAACCTATCCAAAAAACAAACCAACAATAAGAATCTAATAAAACAAAACAAAAGGATAAAGAAAAACAGACAGCCGAATCCATACCACAAACACATAGGGTATTTGTACACAACCCCTAAACTCCGCCGCAAATGGCTCCCAGCTCCGGAGCTTAAAATTGTTTCCCCACCAGCTCTGGAGTTTACAGAAAATTAAGTGCGACTACGCCCACCTAAGCACATCCCAGCGCACTTTTCAGGTACCTGCTCTCGGAGGGTGAAAAATCCCAGATCCGGATGTAACCTAGAGTGCTGGGCTCTCCTTGCTTCTGTTTGTTGTTGTTTTTGCCTCCTGCCCCTTTAAGAGAAGGAATCAGGATGATGACGGGGCTCGGGGCAGCTTGGACCGGCAGAGCGGAGGTGAGCCTGCATTCTTTTGTCCTTTTTTTCTCCCTCCCCTCATGCAGACAGGAGCAAGGAAGTGCGGAGGGGTGGGGACGCAATGAAGAGCAATGAACCCCCAAGATCTCTGGTCCGAATTTAAGTGGCCAGTGGATCTTAGGGGTTGTGTGAAAAGGCCCATAGTCTAGCAAGAAAAGGCTGGGTCAAACAATGCAAAACCACCATAGAATAGGATGGCCCTTGTAGGGGAGAGAGGACAAAGAAAAGCAAGTGCAGGTACAAACAATTTCAGGCATCTGCACTGCAAATTAGATCCCTTTCACACTGGAAATCTTTGTGATTTTATTGGCCATGTCCTGATACAGTATTTGGTATGGTGGCATCATAGATTTTCAAAAGCAAAATTATAAGAGTTATTCCAGCAACTACAAATGAATCACCTAAATCTGTATTTCAGGGCTGTCCAACGCTGAACAGGCAGAGGTCTACTTTTTTCAGCCCAAAGTGCCTGAGGGATACTACACTAATACCTCTACTTGCGAATTTAATTCGAGTGCATGCTTATAAGTAGAAAAATTTGTAAGGAGAGCAGCAGTTTCCCATAGGGATGCATTAAAATACATTAAGGAGGCGTGTGCATGCTTGCACAGATTGCCCCTCCCAAGGGGTGAGCTGCGCAGCCATGCACATGCCTCCCTTGCACCTGCTCAAGCTAGCATGACTGGATGCAAGGGAGGTGCGTGCATGGCTGCACAGGTTGCCCCTTCCCAGGTGTGTGTGGGGGGAAGCGCACCTTTTCAAAAGAGTCTTCCAGCAGCCCAGGCAAGCAGCAGTGGCAGATCTGCAACCACCGCTTGCTTGGGCTGCTAGAATACTTTTTTTTTTAAGTGTGCTTCTCTGCCAACCCGCCCAGGGCCCGACTCAACTCTCCTGTTCCTCCGGCCTCCACCTCTGCCACCACCTGCAAGGCGCATGCACACACATCCCTTGCACCCGCTCGAGCTGGTGCAGGTGGGTGCAAGGGAGGCTTGTTCAAGCTTGCAAGCAGCCCAGGCAAGCAGCAGTGGCAGATCAACCACCACCGCTTACCCGGGCTGTTGGAAGACTTTTTTTTTAAAGGGTGCTCCACCCAACCTGCCCAGGGCCCAACTTGGCTCTCCTCCCATCTGGCCTCCTCCTCCTCCTCCTCTTTTTGTTTTTAAAAAATATGCATTTCTCTGGTGCTCCTGAGCTCAGTTAGGCGGTGTGGCATGGCAGTGGAAGGACCAAAGGTCTGGGCGGGCGAGTGGGGGGGAAATCCCCTTCCAAACATGCCTCCGCAGGCGGCATGTCGGGAGGTTGGCAGGGACCTGGCAGGTGACTTCTGACCGCCGTGGATGACAAGTCACCCGCGGTCGACGTGTTGTGCTGTATAGAATTAATTAACTGCTCTTAACTGCCCAGAGTGGCCTCACTGCCAGATGGGCAGTATAAAAATCCAATAAATAAAGAAATAAATAAATCTAATGCAACTTTATCACAAGGAACAGTACACTAGTGGAGTTTTCTTGGGGGGGGGTAGGCATTGAGTTGTGCAATAAATCATGCATGTACCGTATATACTCGAGTATAAGTCGACCCGAGTATAAGTCAAGGCCCCTAATTTAAGCCCCCCAAACTGGGGAAACATATTGATTCGAGTATAAGTCTAGGGTGGGAAATGCAGCAGGGCCTGGCAGCTCCTCCTTTGTGAGCTGGGGGTGGGTGGGCAATGTGTGATGTTTTAAATGACTTTTAGCCACAGATGACTTGCCTCAGTGGCTAAAAGTATTGACCCGAATATAAGCTGAGGGCCCCTTTTTTCAGCCCAAAATTAGGGTTGAAAAACTAGGCTTATATTCGAGTATATACAGTATTTCTGCACCACATTGGCACCCAATTGATTCCATAACCAGTTTAAAGCATTCATTATACTGTTGGTTGCACAAATGTTTCATCAACTGGTGGACATAAGCCATGTTTTTCTCCCCATGTGTATGGTCCTGAATTTTGTGTCCACTTTTGCAAGTCATTCCTACTGGAATGACCTTTGGTTTTTGGCTAATGGCAGCAAAGCTGAATGAAAGTAAAGACAGTAGTGACGATGAAAGAACGAAGCAAAGAAGAAAAGTAGTGGAACAGTAGGAGTAAGCTTTCAATTAATAATGGACTTGTAAAAATCAGAGACAGAAATGGCTGTGAAATTAAGTCTGTTATAACAGTCCTTTCAAGTGTTAGACTATTAATATATCTGCTTTACAGGTAACAGAACTGAAGTTGAAAAGCTAGTTGAAGCTGTTCCTGTGGGATATATTAGAAAGATTTTAATGCCACAACTAAATCCAGCATTGATCCTCACTACAGTTCTAGAAGAAAGAAATACACATTTTACTGAGAATAACTTGACGTTACAAAAGGAAATTCATTTTTAAACTACTTCTGAAATAGAAACATGTGGGAGCAGCACTCCCTCTCAGGTTAGACACATTATTGTTCAAATGATGTGTAGCTCCTTTGCTTTTAAAATATTGTGTTCCGTCTTTTGTTGAATAAAGTTGGAACGGATACAATGCAGAACTAATGAGCCCTACACAGATAAGGTTAATCGCTTCTAAGGCTATTGCAAAGGAATAGCTGAAGCCTGCAATATTTCCCATTTGAAAATCACTCGGTGGTGTGGGAAGAAAGACAACTTCATCAAATAGACAAGAACCCTAAGAATGAAATCTTCAAAAAAGGAGAGAGGAAGGTCATTTCATTAATGGTAACCACTTGTAGGTTGGGATGAGCTCTTGCCACTCATGGCATGATAAGACAGATACAATAGCCTTTATCATTTCCTATTAGATTGTATATCTGCCTCCCCTAGCTAGATAATTTGCTGACCTGATAAAAAGAATACAATCCATATTAGTAATTTTTTTTTAACAGGGAAATCAATGAACAGCAGCAGTTGGCACAAGAAAAGGGTAGTTAGGACATTCTTCTTTTATAATTTGACCTGGAATCCAAAAAGCTTCTTGAGATGCACCCAAGCATTTAGGCATGCCCAGGGGGAGTTCTAACTCCCCACCTCATGTTAAAAAAAAGGTTTGTGAAAGTCATTCCTAGACTGATTCTGGGACCCCTTCAATTGTGGAATTCTAAAGGGGTTGATAACCTCACTCGTGCTATTTGGCATCAGAGAATGTGGAGCTGTGTGCCACCATTATGATACTCAGCTGTACATCTCCTTTTCTCCATCTGCAGTGGATGCAGTTCAATCCCTAGAGCACCGCTTGGGCATCATACTGGATTGGATAAGAGCTAATAGGCTGAGGTGGAACAAAAACAAGACAGAGGTCCTCTGGGTGAGGGCCCAGTCTGTCTGTGAGTTGGGAAGCTCCATCCTTTTTTGGGGGGTGGGTGGCTCTCCCTTCTAAGGATGGGGTGCGCAGCTTGGGCATCCTCCTAGACCAGTGATGGTGAACTTTTTAGAGACTGAGTGCCCAAACTGTGATTCAGAACCTACTAATTTTTCACAAAGTGCCCATACAGCAATTTAACCTGAGTACATGGCTGTGAAGGGTTAGGGTTAGGGTTAGGGTTAGGGTTAGGGTTAGGGTTGCTGTGAAGGGGCGATGTTGGGTGCCCACAGAAAGGGGTCAGAGTGCCACCTTTGGCACCTGTGCCATAGGTTCGCCAACACTGTCCTAGACCCAGCGCTCACCTTGGAAGTCCAGGTGATGTCTATACTTCACTCTGAGTGTTACCAACTGCACTTGAATGCCCAGCTAAATACTTTCCTGGACCCTGGGCCCCTCACCATGTTGGTTCATGCACTCGTAATCTCGACTATAGCATTCTCCACATGGCGCTGCCCTTGAGGCTAATGCGGAAGTTGCAGCTACTGCAGAATACAGTGGGCAAATTATTAGCTGGAGTGAGATGGTTTCAGCATATCACCCCCACTCTGGCCACCCTGCACTGGCTGCCAATTCAATTCTGCATTGACTTCAAGGTTTTAATGTTAACATACAAATCCCTAAACAGTTTAGGACCTCAATACTTGTCAGAGTGGCTTCTCCTATAGGGAACTGCCCCTTGTCACTTGTTCTTCCCAGGTGGGCATCTGAGGGTATCCAACTCTGAGCGAGGTCCAGAGAACCACAACAAGAAACCAAGCCTTCTCAGTAGTTACCCCCTCCTTGTGGAATCATCTTTCCTCAGACAATAGCCTGGCGACCTCACTAGTTATCTTTAAACACCGCTATTCCAACAAGTTTTCTCTGGTTTACAATCTCTTCTTGATGCTGCTTTGCATGCTTATATTTTTCTCTACATTAATTATTTATAGGTTATTCTGTTCTGTTATATTGATCTGCCTGTACACCGCCCACACCTATTTGCTAGATGACAGTATAAAGGTTTACTAAATAAATAAATAAATAAATAAATAAATAAATAAATAAATAAATAAATA
>JAHTLZ010003526.1:60217796-60233021 GCA_023846285.1 Phrynocephalus versicolor
ATAAATAAATAAATAAATAAATAAATAAATAAATAAATAAATAAATATCAGAACAGCTATGTTGCATGAGAAGGTTCTTATCCCAAAATATCTAAACTTGCTTAGTTTTGCAGCTTCCAAAAATGTAGCCCCATCAGTGTGTTTCAGCAGCTAAAATCCAGTAACGAGGTGCATCTAGAGTAGGCCCACTGAACCACTCGAGATCTGGTGAGTCATCCCTCTGTAGATTCCATTGATTCAATGAGCCAACTCTAATTGTGACTTACTACTGGGTTTCAGCCTGCGTCTATATAAAAAACAAAAACAAAATACAAACCAGGCTATTCTGGCGTCCTCCTTTGTGGGGGATTTACATACTGGCTCTAAAAACAAATGAGATACCAGTTTTGTGAATAACAACTGGTCAATGCTGAGGGACCATTCGCATGATGACTGCTGCCCGTGCAGTTTTCCGCAACAGGATTCTGGCTATACAGATTTATTTCAATACAGTACTATATTAGTTTTTCAGATTACAATCTGCTCTCTCATGTGCAAGTATTTGTGCTTACAGTTCTGACATATTCTGAGTGGCACAAGAGTTCTGCCATCATTCACGCCACGGCCAATCCTTCCTTAGCTGTAGACAGGGTTGCTACTTTCAGTCTTGGTTGCAGATGTTCTCAATAGCATTAGGTTAGGACGTACAACTTCATCTAATGAGGAATCAATTGCTGTTCTCAATATGGTTTCTGAAGTGGATCAAAAATCTAATGATTCCCATCATTTCCAATACACCAGCCAATACTTGTGTGCGAGCAACCTACGAGGAACCTACAAATGGTATTCACCAACGATTGAATTAGATGCCAAAGATTAAGGAGCTGAGCTGGCCTAAGACATTTCCCTGCCTGAGTCAGGACAGTAAATGCACCCGCTATGCTCAGAACTAAAGTAAATAATGCTCTTGGCTAGTCATATTGTATGCAGCAACTCCTCCAAAATGTACCTTCCTCTTGCAGAACTAGCAGTAAAAATACAACCATAATAAGCAGCTTATGATTTGCTGTCTTTTTTCCTGTTCACCAAAGCTGCTGCTTAAGGCGGCTGTCATGTTGCCAATAGGACTAGCCCTGTAGTGGGAGATACTGGGAATCTTGATCTATTCCTTGTCAGCTGCAAGTTATCCACACTGGAGCTTCCTTATCTAGCCTATGTGGGCTTTATACTAGATGATACACCTAACACAATTTATAGGTGCTGCTCCCTTAAATGTCCACCACCATCATCTTAGAACTGGAGAACAACTAGAAGGGGCCCTATGGATCAGCAACTCCCTGGCAAGAGATACAGACATCTGTTTGTCATAACATCCATCTTGCATTTGGCATGGTTTGCTTTGTGTCTGGACTATGGAAGGTACTTGGTTATAGGAGGGTCCACTGTATAACAAACGGTTTGTATAACATAAAATCTGTGCAACATAAAAAATTCCAGAGATAGGGGAAATTTGCTTAACAGAATCACCTATGGGGCAAATCCATAAAACAAAAATGGTTGTGATTAGGGATTACTCCGTTTTCAATGCATTCCTATGGGAAATTCGTATAAAGGAAAAATTGCTTAACAGATTTTCATATGAAACAAATTAATTCCTTTATACAACATACCACTGTATTTTTATCTTTCTTTGGGACACTAATAGCTGAATCACTTATCTCAGAGGAAATCTTAGTGTGCAAAAAAAGGGGGGGGCGATCACAAGGAATATGAATTCCCCTTATAATTTAATTTCAGCCTCTGTCCCAAGGCTTAGAAAATCACATTTTAAAAATAATTAGACACAGTTCTAGTTCCAATGGTTCACAAAGTTGTTAGCACTCTTACAGTTCCCATTTGACAGGAACTCTTTACTTTCCTGTTTTTCAAATAGTGCTAATCTAGTTAACTTCAGTTATTTCTGCAAAATCATGTGACTCCTCCAGCTTGCTTCTCAGTTGTGTTGACATGTAAAAACAGCTTAAGGCAGCATTTAAGGTAAGTCAACAGATAAAAGATGGAATTTAAGAAAAAGCCGCAAGAGAACAGTATTCCAGACCTGCCCCTCAGTTCAGCGGTGATGCCCAAGATTTAAAACAAACAAACAGATGCTAAACAAACCTTGAAAAGTTACACTTAAAATGCTCCTTTTAAACTAAAATCCAATACTGCCACCAAAGCACAAATTTCCTTTCTCCAAAGATGATCACAGGATTTCCGAGATTATGGATTGCGTCTTTATTTTTTTTAAAAGCGTTCTTGCTGTTAAAAGGGAGGAAGAAGAAAACAGTCACAGGTGATGCTTGCAGGCACATCCAAAGTCCACATCTCAAGACTTTGCCAATGTTCCAAAAGGCCTGGCAATGGCTGTCAGCTACTTGCCTCCTCCTTTCCCTTTGGAGGATAGGAATGGAGCAAACCTCTGGAGTCTTGGAGGCCCCCAGAAGTGTAGACTTAGGACACCGTCCAGCTCGAGGAGGCTGAAGCCATCTGGTTTGCACTCAACAAGGCTTATCTTCAATGTGATCTGTTTTATCACTCCCCTGAGCCATCCCTCCATTCACACTGACTGACTTTTTAAATCTCTCCCATGAGAAAGGAGGCAGATCTTGGGATGACTTGGATTTCTCCTCATTTTTGATTAATTACTCTCCCTTTCCCACAACTTCTGCACCTTTTCTTCCCACCGTCGTTCAGTGTGCCATGGTGATTTATTTTTTTTTTTTTGTTAAATAAAGTCAGTGACACAGTGAAACAGCAATGCCTCTACCTACTAGTATGGCGCACATAACGTTGTCGAAGTAGTTTTGTTTATCTAGAATAGTGCAGCACCAATACGAAAATATATATTTTTAAAAAAAAATAAATGGTAGGATAGATACCACAGCCCACCAAAACATAACAGGGCTAACAGCTCTATTTTGTCATGGACTAACTGCCCACATGGGGCTAATTTGGATAATTAGTACAGAAAAGACTAATTAGGATAGTTCTAAGTATTGCCAAAACCCTGTAGCCCTGCCAAAAAGGAGCCGGGGAGCATATAAAAGGGGACAAGACAGATCACTTTAAGTCAAAACATGTGTGCATACCATAAATCAGACCATACAAAATGTACTATCCAAATAATGTACTATTCTGACTGTGCTCACATGCCCTGAGAACATGTGTACTCTCTCTTTAATCATGAATCACAACAAGGATTAACATGTAACAGGGCATCCCATCACTTCATAATCCAGGAGAGTGACAAGTAGAGATGGGCACGACTCAAAAAAATAATTTTTCGTTTTTCGTTTTTCGTTAAGGGGTCCGTTTCGGTTCGCTTTTGTTTTTTGGTTTTTTGCGCATTTTTCGTTTTTGTTTTTGTTACGAAACGAAGCGAAAAAACAAAATGAAAATGAAAAATTTTCGTTTTCATTAGCATTCTTTTCATTGTGATGTGTCTGTCATAACGAAAATGAAAAACACGGCAAAATTTTTCGTTTCATTTTCGTTTTTGTTTTGTTTTCTGAAAAAATTTCGTTTTCATTTTCGATGCGTAACGAAAACGAAAAACAAAAACAAAAACAAAAATTTCGCTGAGTCTTGCCCATCTCTAGTGACAAGCATGGGGGGCAACCCCACACACACACCAAAAGAAGTGGCCAAATTATGCCTGAAAGCCAGGAATTCTGCAACCCCCAGTCTACATGAAAAAGAGAAGATCTGAAGACTCATCTATAGTGGGGTAAATTGGACAGATGGTTTATTGCATCCTAGCCTGGTATATATAGGCAGGAAATATTATTAAATATATTCCCATCCTAATAATCACATTTTATCCCATCATAACATCTGTGAAATTCTGTGATAAAGTGGTGTTTCTTCCTCACTCTGGCCAGATCCATAGTTAGAAAGGCCATCTTGGAATGTTATAGGGGAGTAGGGTCTTACCAGTTATGTGACCCATCCAAACAGTGATGGGTGAGTCTCCTCATTCTGTTTTGTTTGCATTTCCTTTTCAACCTTTGCCTTTGGATTTCTGGGTCAGCCATAATTCTAAAGGAAGTGAGTGCCCAGCTGTTTGGAAGCAAAATGTGATAAAATGCAGCAGCAAGTGCTGATGATTAGAAAATTCATCAAGATATTCAGTGGATTGGAATAGGGTAAAAGGCATGGCTTAGGTGCCCACTCTAGCGCTGATCAGCTGGCAGGTGAGGTTTGGGAGGGAAACATGTTTTTTTTAAAAAAAAAAAAGCCCAGGACTTTTATAAAATAACTTTTCCCCCCTCTCCCAAGCCCTGTTGTCATAGCAAGGCCTACATCCAAACATATGGCAAAAGCAAACCTCAACATGACTCGGCAGTTTACATGTCTCTTTAAGACCTTACTACTTAAGTAATGGTTCTAGCCTCACACACACACACACACACACACACTCCTCAGCCACGCCCTGACCTGCCTGATGCTGGTGTTGTTCCAGAGGCACAGAGAGAGTTGCAGAATTACTTCTGACTTATTGCTATTTAAGGTTATATTTTATCCGTTTGTATTTATAACAAGCAAGGCAGTATATACATGTGTATAGCTCCTTATCCCTTTTTATGAGCTGTATCACAACTGCTGTTGCCCTAATTTTCTATTTTGTATATTTTTCTGTATAGATATTTAATGAGTGTTTTATTATTTTCATAGGTCATCCTGTTTACCTTTTCCCCTTAGAATATATAGATAAAGTATATTTATCATATACCTGTTGTGTCTAGGACTCCTCCTTTAATCAGACTGCAGCACATAATACCCAAATAATACACCAACCTCCCAACAATCCATCAATATATCCCAACAAGCCCCACCTGCCCGCTGATCTGTGCTGAGGCAACTTTCCACCCCCCCCCCAACCATTTCGTTAGTGGTTCATTTTGTATGATTTTTTGGGGGGGAAATCACATTAAATAAAATGAAAAAAAGTGTTTGTGGAGGGGTATGAAACGAAATGAAACAAAACATAATTTTTCCGTTTCGTGGTCATCCCTATTTCCAGAAATGTATCTCTGTAATTTGCCATCCCCATATACCTCATAAGGATCAAGGAAAATTTGATTCTATTTTACTTCTTCAGGGGAAAACATAACATAAGCAGCCATCTCCCTATTGAGATCTCATCTTGGATTGGGTGAGACAAGAGCACACACATCTCCATGAGAAAGCCAGATGGCTAACACTAGACTATGGGTCAGCATTCCTTTTTCTAGTCAACCCGTTTCTGCCCTGGGATAAGAGGCACTGCTCTCTTCTAAGATTCACAGGCTCCTTTGCCTTCTCTGTGGCGTTCTCTGCAGAGGTTCTAACACCTTCTGAAAGTCCCAGGGCTGTGTCACTGCAGTAGATTTTTCCACAGCCACTGCAGGTCGGGCATCAGGCCAAGGCAGTTAATACTTCTCTTTGCATTCCTTTCTTCTCCCCAGAGAAGAGCTATTTTACAGACACCTGGCATTTGCAGATCCAAGAAAGTTATCGTCACCGTCGCTGCTGTTAAAACATTGCCCAGAGAGAAAATTGCTGTCGCAGCAAAATCCTATCTGTGAAGTACTAAGTCATTAAGGGAATGGTGTATTAAGGAGAGGGCTTCAGCAGTGCCATTTGTCATTGTGCCTCAGAGTTAATTTAATTAAAACCATAATTGCTCATTTAAAAAAGTGACACCAAATATCATAGCGTTTGGCCAAAGGAGACTTACAAGCAGGCCACTAACAAGATGAATTGCATCCACTGTCAGACAGCCGTTCCTTACAGCCATCAGCAGAATATATGACAAGTATGGATTGGACTGTCTGATGTGTATCTAACATGTAGAGTTACAGCAGTTTAATAATATTTTGACTGCCATAGCTGCATCCTATAGAATATTTATAATTTGGTGCAGTGTCTTGAATGCTTTCCCAGAAAGGTATTTTGCAGTAGTTCTCTGGACTGGCAGAGAGTTCAAGAATGTCATCAACTATAAATCCCCAAAGTCTGTAAGAGGAAGCCAAGAAAGTTAAAAGGAGTATCAAACAGTTTGATAAAGTGCCTGGAAGGCATAGAATTGGGCCATGTTCCATGCTTCCACTCCAGTTCCAGCACTTGTGATTTCACTGGACCACCCTACCGACTACCATGACACCTACACCAACATTGGGGGCTGGTCCAGACGTTTCTGAGGAAGAGAAGCCAGTAGGGAAGAGTTAGGATCCAAAGGGCATGGGGAAAGGATGCCAGAAGATGGAGATCTAAAGGCCATAGCTGAGAAGGGAGAAGGAAGTGATGGAGGCCAGGCAGGTGGCAATGGGTAAAGGAGGAGGAAGAGCAGGAGGAAAAGAGGGAGACATTGGTGGATGCACCAGAGTGGCTCAGCAACTTTGGCAGCAGTTGTCCACCGTGCCAGCCCTGACAACCCCCACTCTTACTCTCCTGAGGCCTTAGAGAAGGCACAGACATTGTAACTGCCTCTAGCATTTATTTTATTTATTTATTTATCGTTAGACTTGTATCCCACCCATCTTCCCGAAGGAAATCTGGGCGGCTTCCAATAGACAGACCAAACAGTGGTCGTCAACACAAGATACAATAAGCAATTACAATAGACAATGAATACAATAGACAGACAACAACAAATTAAAACACTTCTAGCACCCTTTGCATAATAACGGATAGGCTCATTAGCCATACATCTTACTTCCAAGGAAGCGGTAATGGCAAGTGGCGGGGGGGGGGGGGAGAGAAAAAAATGTAGATAATTGAATTAAACTTGGTCACCAGATGCCTCTCGAAAGAGTAAGGTTTTGAGAGCTCTTAGAAAGGCCAGCAGGGACTCTGCAGAGCGCACATCACTCGGAAGGGTGTTCCACAACAAAGGGGCCGCCACCAAGAAGGCCCGGTTGCAAGTGATGGTTTTCCGGGCCTCTCTTGGGATGGCAACCTGGAGCAAATACGTTCGCAACTTCCGAACCGGTCGGGCCAAGGTTGATCTCTGGGCGATCCGCTCCGCCAGGTAGTCCGGGCCCAAGCCATGGAGGGTTTTATAAACTAAAACCAGCAACTTGAATCTGATCCGGTGCGCAACGGGCAGCCAATGCAAGCAAGCCAGGACTCGGGTGATGTGGTCATAGCGACGCACTCCAGCCACCAGCCTGGCTGCCGCATTTTGTACCCGCTGCAAGCGCCGGAGGAGAGTCAAGGGCAACCCCATGTAAAGAGTGTTACAGTAGTCCAGCCTCAAGATCACCAGTGCCTGCACTACTGTCCTCAGGGAGTCCCCGTCCAGGTATGGGTGGATCTCGGCTATTTGACGCAGGTAGAAGAAAGCGGATCTGGTCACGGCAGCCACCTGGGCATCCAAGGATAGCGCCGGATCCAAGACCATGCCCAGATTCCTCACCCTATCCGCCAGTTGGAGGGAAACACCCTCCAAACAGGGGAGAGGGCCTCCATAACTGGACGGGGAACTCCCAAAGAACATAACCTCAGTCTTCTCAGGGTTGAGTTTGAGCCTGTTTGCCCTGGTCCATGCCATGACTGCCTCCAGACACTGGTTAAGGGTCGTGACAGCTTCCACTGCAGAGGTGGAAAAGGAGAGATAGAGCTTTGTGTCATCAGCATACTGATGACAGCAGACTCCAAAACTCTGGATGACCCCCGCCAGAGGTCTTACATAGATGTTGAACAGCATGGGGGAGAGAGACGAGCCCTGCGACACACCACAAGGGAGTGTCCACGGGGCCGACAACTCTCCACCATGCTGCACATACTGGGGACGAGCCTCCAGGAAGGACCGGAGCCAACTGCGAACATTGCCTCCGTTACCCACCCCGGAGAGCCGATCCAGTAGGATACCGTGGTCGACGGTATCAAAGGCCGCTGACAGATCCAGGAGAACCAACAGGGTAGAGCTACCCCTCTCGGCCGCCCGGATAAGGTCATCTTGCAGCATGACCAGAGCTGTCTTGGTCCCCCGGCCAGGCCTGAAGCCAGACTGGCATGGGTCAAGGCAATGCTGTTCCTCCAGATGTGATTGTATCCGGATCACAGCCACCCTCTCGATGACCTTGCCCAGAAAGGGGACGTTGGCAATCGGACGGTAACTCGCCAATTGGTCCGATGCCAGGCCTGGTTTTTTAAGAATGGGCTTTATTACTGTCTACTTCAAATGGGAGGGAAAGACCCCCTCGTTGAAGGATGCGGTGGCGATGGTGGCGGCCCATTCAGGCATGGTCCCCCCGGCCGCTTTTATAAGCCAAGCTGGGCAGCGATCGAAGGGGGTGGATGCGGGCCGGCAGTGGGCAATTGCCCTGGAGGCTTCCAATACAGAAACAGGCCCAAACTCAACCAATCGAGGAGAGCGAGGGGGTGCTGCAACTGCGGGTGGCGAGGGAGGACTAGTGCAACCAGAATCGAAGCCGTTCCGGATTGCCTCTATTTTCGATCTAAAGAAGACTGCGAAATGCTCACTACTGAACTCAGTAGGAGGAGGCCCAGTCAGACTAGGATTGGTGAGGTCCCGAATCACCTGGAAGAGTTCTGCCTGGTGGTTCGAGGCCTCACCAATTCTCAGGGAGTAATAAGATGTTTTAGCCTCCTTGATCGCCTGAGAATAGCGCCTAGTCTGGATGACAACCGCAGTCTTATTATGTGCAATCTGGCTCATCCTCCAGCTGCTCTCCAGCCTCCTCCATTCTTGCTTCATTGTTCTTAACTCCGCCGTGAACCACGGCGAAGGTCGAGCTCTGCGGTGGAGGAGACGCTTGGGGGCGATCCAGTCGATGACGCGGGAAGTTGTTTCAAACCATTGGTCAACCGTAGTCTTGGCCGGATCGTCAGCCAGCCTGCCAGGAAGCTCCCTGAAGACCTCACGGAACCGTGCAGGATCCATCAGCCTCTGGGGGCGAGCCCAAACAAGGGGCTGGTGGTCCCCGTGGGGAGGAGCTGCAATTGACAGGGAAAAGGACAGCAGGTGATGGTCTGACCATGACACAGGTTGGGAGACAAGGTCCCCCACCTCCAGAATACAATCCCCCAACATGGAGGTAAATACCAGGTCAAGGGTGTGCCCAGACCTGTGGGTGGGGCATAAAACATGCTGGGACAGGCTCATGGAGGTCATGAACTCCATGAATTCCAGAGCAACACCAGGTAGTCCACTACCGACCTGTACGTTGAAGTCCCCAATGACCAGAAGGCGAGGGGACTTCAACAGCGCAGCGGCGATGAAGTCCGAGAGCTCTAGTAGGGATTGAGCTGGGTTGCAGGAAGCACAGTAACCCAGCACAATGCCAAATCTGTCCCGCTGACCCACCAACAGGTGAAGGCATTCTAACCCTGGCCTAACCAATGTCGAGGCCCTGCTGACAAGAAGCGATTCCCTGTAGACAATGGCAACCCCCCTCCCTTCTGGCCCTCCAACCTGCCTACTCCCTGAACCGCAAACCCAGGTGGGCACAGCTGGGTGAGCTAAGCCCCCCCTCAGCACCCACCCAGGTCTCGGTAATGCAGGCCAGGTCGGCCCTCCCATCAAGGATGGTATCATAAATGACAGGGATCTTATTATGGACCAACCTGGCATTCATAAGGAGGCAGGGCAGGTTGGAGGCTCTGGCGGGATGGCTCCTGGGTATGTGGCAGTGAGTCGGGGGGTCAGAACGTGGGATAGGCACGAAATGCCTGACCCGAGTTCTTCTCATCTGACATACCCCACGACTCCGAGCGTATCGTCCACGGCCAGACACGGTTGGAATATGAGTCCCCGCTAGCATGGTGGCCAATGGGGGGGGGGACCAGCAAACTATATAACAGTACTAATTAAATAAGCATAAACAACACAATTAAATAATACAATACTACCGGTATAATATAGAAATAAAAATAAGGTAAAGTAAAATAAAATAAAATACATAAATAAGGAAAACAAATAAAATAAACAGTAAAAGAACTCTATTAAGGGCACATGAGCCAGGGGACAGGAGGAGAGGTCATAGGGGAATGGGGGGGAGATGGAGCTTGAGGGAAATTAGACAGACCCAATGTTTAATAACAGTGATGAAAAACCAAATTGGGCCACTCCTGATGTAATTGAGCAGGTCCGCTCAGGTTTACCGGTGGGAGTGGGCTTATAGGGGGGGAACAAGAGGAGGACATGAATCCACTCGACCAGAGCAACCCCCGCATGGAAAACCAGTGAGTCCTCCCCAACCCTGAATCTCCCAGGACCGGAGAGAGGAGAAATAAGAGCACCGGCAATGGAGCCGGCACCCAAGGTCCAGAAAAGGGCTGGCAAGCAGTACACCGCCCAAGTCTTGAGGCCGGTGGATGGCCAAAACGCCAGCGGCCGGTCCGCCGCCCGAAACCCGAATCCAGAGAGGGGCCGGCAAGCAAACCGCTGCCCAGTCTTGGGGCCAGTGAGCGGCCCAAGCGCCAGCAGCCGGTCCGCCGCCCGAAAAGGGCCAGCAGACAATCCGCCACCCAGGTCTTAGGGCCGCTGGGCAGTCAAACGCCAGCAGCTGGTCCGCCGCCGAAGTCCAGAGTCCGACTAGCGGCGGAGATGATCATCAAGCAGGCCACTAGCAGATTAAATCGCCCATCCAGGTGGGGGGGGGAGAGGGCACTGCGGCCGAGGAGCCGCCCGATCTCCAACACAGACGGTTTATCTGGCCTCCGCGGCTAGCCAGCCTCCCAGGGCCCACGGTCGGCGCCAACACGCTCCTGATGATCACAGAGAAGCGCCGGCCAGGCGCTAGAAGGGACAGAAACACCGGTGGCCGAGATGGCGCCGGCGGCCGATGTGCCGCCCAACAACCCCCAGCTCTAGTCCAAACACCAGCTCGCTTAGTCGAGCCACCTGTGGCCATCAGAGGGGCAGAATCCCTGGCGGGTGGTCGGTGGAAAACAGACGCTCGGCTCCCCGGCTCGGACTCAGACTTGCTCCAGCCCGGGGAGAGCCAAGATGGCGGCTGTGGCTGTCGGAGCCCCAAGTCCTCCAGGACGGTCGGAAATGGACAATCCGTGCCGCTGACTGGGTCCCCACCCTGACATGGAGCCGAGGATGGATCCACAGCCGAGCGAGGGGGCTCCGCAAAGGTAGGCATGATGGAAGGGATAGGAAAAGGGGCACTAACTTTTAGGACACTAACTTTCAGGACACTAACTTTCAGATTTAGAGCAGTAGTGTCCAAACTTCAGCCCTCCAGATGTTTTGGACAACAACTCCCACAGTCCTTTGTCATTGGCAATACAGGCATGGAATTCTGGGAGTTGTGGTCCTAAACATCTAGAGGGCTGAAGTTTGGACACCCCTGATTTAGAGGTAGCTATACATATCATAGAAGGGAGTTATTAAACCATTGTTACACTTTGTTATTGCTTCATCACCCGATGGAAGAAAGCTGAGTAACAAAAATCTCTGGAACCTGACTTTCCTGCCTGGACTGGTAAATCCACTTATGGATAGGGGCTCTCTATGGTGGACCTAGGGGTATGTATAAACAATTAAACAGTCATACCTGGTTAGTGCAGATGCATTCTAAATCCTAGAGTCCGGATATGCTGTTATTTTGGATCACCTGTGGTGGCAGCTGGTTGCAATACAAGCAATGCATTGGCCTACCTGGGAAAAGTCAGACTGAGAGTGAGGAATTAAATCCCTGCTATTTCTGAGGATGATATCCTTGGTGTCATTGGTATTTGTTGCCCCAGCGAACTGTACTTCCTGGGTAAGCACATATCTCAACAGTGCTTTAAAAAGCTATACTGCTTCTGCATCTGTTCCTTGGATGGTGATCATGCCTGAAGTCCTAACTAGGGATGTGCAGGAAACGAAAAAAATTCATTTTGTTTCATTTCATTTTAGCTCCTGTTTTGTTTTGTTTCATTTCAAATGAATCCCCCCCCAAAAAAAGTTATGAAATGAAACACTTACAAACCGTTTCATAACTCCAAAAAAACTGCTCCCCTGGGTCCTAGAGGCACCAAATTTGAACCCAGGGGAGCCATTTTACATAGTAACAAAATGGTTTGTTTAAAATGAAAAAAAAAAAAAAACACCCGCCATTTCATTTCATTACATTATGAAATGCTGCCTGGCATTTCGTAACCTTATGAAATGATTTGTAAGCTTATGAAACAATGAAATAGTGTTTTGTTCTTCGTAAGGTGCCCATCCCTAGTCCTAACCGATTAAGAATCTGCACAGATCCCAGAAGAATCATTATCAACTAACAGCTCACCATAATTGTAGTCTTTTGGCTTCTCTCCAAGTCTCGCTCCCCAAACTTGAACTGACCGTACTCTCACATATGGTCTGTTCTGCCTAGAGAATCTTTCTTGTCTTTTTGGAATGGCTTCATATTCTCAAACATTCCTGCATGTAGTGTAGATAATATTATTGTTTTATATTTCTGTTTGTTTTTGTTACAAATCACTGCTGTCTTAGATTTAGGATGGATTTTTTTTAAAGACAAGTGTTTGATTTTAGGTCTGTGAAGATTCTCAGTCATCCAGGTGAGGTGATCTGGAAGTTGAGTCATGGGAACTGGACTTCTTTTCTTGAGAGACTGAAACATTTTGTTTCTCATCCAAGCAGCTTCGTCAATCTGAGGAATGTTAGTGGCGAGGCCTCCAATTTGTAGTTCATCTTGATTTGGCATCACCCTGGTCTGAATGGGCTCATGAAAAGAAGTCCAGTTCCCATGACTCAACTTCTAATTGCTATTACATTCTTATATGCTATCCTGGACAGTTTTTATTTATCACCTGTTAAAAGATAGACAATCGATTCAAATCAACAGATACTGAATAGTTATGTTAGGGATGGAGCTTTCAAGATAACACAAACTTGGGTGGTGGGGAGTGGAATGAAAGAGGCCATTTCATTTGCAGAAACTTTGTGGCTTTACAACAGAAAGCCTCTGACATATATGATTCCAAAACAGGGAATATAGAAGTTTGAAAATGTTCTATTTGAGATTACTTCTTTTGAAAAAACTTTTCATTTTATGGATTTATGGAGCCCTCCCTTTCTTTTTTTATTACCTCAACTGTATGCTTGCCTGCCTTTCACCTGGTAGACTCCTCCCTGTGCTGATGGGCTGAAGCTACTAAATTAGTAGGAGGGAGACCTGCATTCCCAACACTCCATTGTTTGAGGGCTGGGGTTGGTAGGGGAGGATTATACTGCTTAAGTGGATGTCTGTGTTTATTTTCATTATGATCATATAATGATTTCTCTTTCTCTTCTCTAATGATTCCTTGGTGAGTTGATAAGGATGATGAGGACAGTTTCATAATGATAAATAGAGATGGGCATGACTCAAAAAAATTGTGTTTTGTTTGTCGTTTGTCGTTTAGGGGGTCCGTTTTGGTTCGTTTTTATTTTTCGTGAATTTTTGCAAAAAATTCATTTTCGTTTCATTATGTAACGAAACGAAAAATCAAAAATGAAAACAAAAAATTGCTCATTTCATTAGCATTTATTACAGTTCAATGTATCCGCCGTAACGAAAACAAAACGGACGACAAAATTTCTGGTGTTTCGGTTCGGTTCGGTTCATTTTGGAGACAAAATTCATTTTTTGTTTCATTACATAACG
This sequence comes from Phrynocephalus versicolor, assembly GCA_023846285.1. Classification (NCBI taxonomy): domain Eukaryota; kingdom Metazoa; phylum Chordata; class Lepidosauria; order Squamata; family Agamidae; genus Phrynocephalus; species Phrynocephalus versicolor. The sequence goes on from JAHTLZ010003526.1 coordinate 60,231,416, forward strand.
AAACGAAAAAACAAAAATGAAAACGAAAAATTGCTCGTTTCGTGCCCATCACTAATGATAAATGCAAACTTTAAAGTCCTGTTAGTACCTGTGTGGGTCAGCAGACAACTGGTTTTTCTTTCTCATGCACTGTTATCACTACCCACCTTTGGAGTAGAATACCATCTGTTGTCTTGCCCCTGCTTTATGGGGGGTCATTTTGAGGACCCCTTAAAAGACCCCAAAACAAATGCATGTGGGAATGTGAGTAGGCAAAAGAACTAGCATTGGGAATTCCTATGTTTTTAAGGGGAGGCAGGTAGGGACACAGTTTAACCCTTTGCCTTAATTGTGCAAATGCACTCCTGGCCACAGCCATGACCTGGGCATCCAAGCTCAAGGATGACAGTAATAGTCTATTAAAAGACCTTAATCACACTTGTGTGGCCATTGTTGATGTTTCTCCAAATAGAAGTCCATGTCCAGTCTCACACATGTGGTACCTTGTATAAAGGAATTAATTCGTTCCAAATGAAATTATGTTAAGCAAATTTTCCTTTATACAAATCCCCATAGGAATGCATTGAAAACGGAGCGATCCCATTTCTATGTTGTACAGATTCTCCCCATAGGCAATTATGTTATGCAAATTTCCCCTATCTCCGGAATTTTTTATGTTGTACAAATTTTATGTTATACAAGCTGTTTGTTATACAAGGGTCCACTGTACATGTAAAATGTCAGGACAGGCATGCTTTATGAACTGGCTTTATAAAGACTCAATGTGTGCCAAAGAGGCACTAGAGACACAGTAAAAGTAGGGAATACTGTGTAATCAGATTCAAGTCATTTTATGGCAAATTGGTGGTGGCTACTAAAAGGAATGCAACACAAACAAGGAAGTCATTCAGCATATTTCAAAGCTGCATACAGACTGCATAAGTCACAGGGATAACATTAAAACAACCTTCCCATAACCCACAGGCCTTGTTCTGGTTGCTGTGGTCAGGAAAGTATAGTGCTTCCCAAGGTAAGCACTTCTAAAGCCAGGACAGAGATCACTTGCCAGGGGGAAGTTGTTTATGGTGGCATGGCTGTAATAAGTGTAACAAGCTTAATAAGTCCAGAAATAACAGTTAGATATAGAGCCTTGGTGTTAAAATTGTCGCTTTTGCCTTAAAACAGGAAGGCAGGCACATTGATAAACCCCATATTGTTGATTTTTTTAAAAAAAAAATTGTAGTTTTTTGTTTCACTGTTCACAACCTTTGGGTAGTGAGCAGCATATAAATTGTATAAATAAATAAATAATAAATAATAAATAATTTTCAAACACTATTTTGGGATGCATCAGTCTGCACATCCTGTTTTGTTCAAAATTGAAAATTTCCATGTTAATACATTAAATCCAATATGTTATTGTTCTGTTCTAAATACTGTAGGTCTATCACCCTACATATTCCATAGTTACTCAGCCCTCTGCAGTCATTGGGTTATCTTTTGCTATACATCCTTGACAAATATGTCTAATTCAACATTTAGGAATTATCCTAATCTACACCAGATCTGAGAACAGTTACTCTTTCTTTCTTTCTTTCTTTCTTTCTTTCTTTCTTTCTTTCTTTCT
>JAHTLZ010003526.1:60233383-60268088 GCA_023846285.1 Phrynocephalus versicolor
TTCTTTCTTTCTTTCTTTCTTTCTTTCTTTCTTTCTTTCTTTCTTTCCCTTCCTTCCTTCCTTCCTTGGTCCCAATGAAAAATGTCCAAACACTACAGGTCTTCTTTAGAGATGGGCATGACTTAGCGGTATTCCCGTTTCCGGTTCTGTTACTCGGTTCTGTTACTCTACGGAAACGGTAACGGGAATTACTCCGCCAGAATTCGAGCTCGAACCGACGAACGAACAATTTGGTCTGATTTGTCGTGGTTATTCCTGGCATCGCGGCGATCCCGCGATGCCAAGCGGCACAGAAAAAAAGTTTTTAAAAGTAAAAAAAAAAACCCGATTCCCGGCCAAAAAGCAGGCGGAAATATGCCTGCCGTGCCTCAGGGCACCTACCAGAGGGGTGGTTTCTGGAGGGGTCCCCGGCCTCCCCCCCCTCCATCCTGGGCTGCTCTAACTCGCCACATGCTCGCAGCAACAAGCCGCACGAGTCTCGCTGCCGGCCGCCGCAATTCAAGCGCAAGCAGCAGGGCACAGGAAAAAAAATTTAAACTCTCCCCCCACCCATTCCTGGGCAAAAAGCAGGCGGAAAAATGCCTGCCTGACTAAGGGCTCAGGACACCTACCAGAGGGGTGGTTTCTGGAGGGGGGGTCCCGGCTTCCCCCCCTCTCCTGTCCTGGGCAGCCGGACTCGAGTCGCCATGCCATGCGGTGCGGGCGGGGGATCCAAAATGGGGCGGCGACCGCAAAAAAAAAAATTGAAATCGTGGTCCAAAAACACACCAGCACCACAGAAACATGCGAAAATTGCTATAAACTGCCAGAGGTTTTACAGTAGCAGTGGATTTTTTCTTGCAACAAAATGTCTCTCCTCTCCTCCTCTGTCCTCCATTGATTTTATTTTATTTTATTTTATTTACACCTGCGCAATGATGGGCTGGCCGAGTGGCCATGTGGGAATGGACCATGCAAATTTTTGGAGCCATCCCACCAATCGCATGGCCACTTGGCCACTGAGACTTCTGGGATGTGCCAAAAAGCCCACTAAACCCTGCCCTAGCCCCCTAACCCTAACCCTAATCCTTGACTCCATACCTATACGTCACAGTACACTGTCTTCTTAGTGGGTCAGAGAGGCACCCAGAGGTGCAACCCACTAGCCCACCCTAACCTTACCCGACACTAGCCTAACCCTAGCCCTTGCACTAACCCATCTTAACCCTAAGCCAGATCTACTTGCATTGCACTACGCAAGTATGATTCCCTTCTTTATGAGACATAGCGGGTGCAAGAGCCTTGTGCAGGGAAGGCATGACGCTATCACTCTCACTGGTCTCATAGTCTGCAACTGGTATGCATATCCATATGGCTATGCATGCCCTTTTGCAGCAGCAGGTGAGGAGAGGAGACCCCCATGTTGAGGGGTCTCCAGGAGCCTGCTTTCCCTTCCTAGCGGGTGAGGATAGGAGGCACCCACGGGTGCCTCCAGGAGCCCGCATTCCCTTCCTAGCGGGCCAGAGGAGGCACCCACCCCACAGAGGTGCCTCCAGGAGCCCGCAACCCCCCCAAAACCAGTACTAACGAAAATGAAAAAACAAAAAAACGAACCGACTAATTTTTGCGATTTTTCACGAAAAACGGAAACGAGCCGAAACGGAACCGGCCCGACTAACAACAACTCGAAAAATTTTTTTTCAAGTCGTGCCCATCTCTAGTCTTCTTCATGCAGCCTCACAACAAACCTGCAAAGTGGGTCAGTCTACAAGATTGCTCTCTAAGATTTCATGACTGGCTGGGGAATTGAACTCAGGCCTTCTGAGTCTTGGTCCCACATGTAAAACATTATGCCACACAGCTGTCCCCTCTGTGAGGCATAACCACTGCCCTGATCTTAAGTTCAAGTAAGGTAACTTAAGTGACCCATTGACTTCTATTTGAGCCATATAATCATTATAAAAAATAAATATAACCACTTCATTCTTATACAGTAATGCAAGTCATCCACCTTTCGGTCTCATGCTAAGATGGGAATGATTTCACATTCTCATGTGACCTGTGAATTGGCTGAACTTGGCAAAGGCTCATTCACATCATTTACTGGTCTCCTGCTGCTACATTTCTTTGCTACTTCTGCCTTCCCTTTGTATCAAAGACTCCCATTTCCAGTAACAGACTTCTTCCTTTCCAATTTCACAGTTTTCATCATCTCAGAGGGGAAGAAAATGCAAAGAATCCAACAGTAATCCAAATGTTCTGCTTTATCACAGCCAACACACATGCCAAGATTTTTATCTTTAGGGCATGCTCTGGGGAGCATTTCTTTGTTCTTTGGCAAACCCTAAAGCGACTAAGGAAGCACAGGAACAGTGGCCATACTCCAAAGGCCAGCACTTCCATGAGTGTAAAATGCCGTCAGAATAACCGTGTTCTTTTCCTGAAGCAAAAATCACAGAATCCTATGTTATTCATTGGGGGGGGGGGAGCAAACCCGAGTGATAATCTAACAGGAAGAACAGGTGCTTTATCTCTTGTCTCTTGCTCTTGGAATAGTGTCTCTATACCTGTAGTTTTAAAATTTTAAAAATGTACAAACTAGTGATTCATTTGTGTCTACATGTGTGTGTGTGTGTGTGTGTGTGTGTGTGTGTGAGAGAGAGAGAGAGAGAGAGAGAGAGAGAGAGAGAGATGCAACTGCAGGACCTCTGATTTGCAATTGCAATGGAGGAGGGGGAAATGTTAAAATCCCCAGCTCCTGAAGAAGAGAGGAACCTACAAGAATGCGATTACTTACCTGTAATTAAGCGACAAACAGAGATGGCCTTGAAAATCACAATGGCATTGTACTCTGTGAGACGTAAACAGGATGTGACTTAAGAATTCTTTGGGCATTCTCCACAGTGTGAGACAGAAGAGGCAAGGATGTTCTCTGCTGGTGTCTTCTCAGTGGCCCATTCTGACCTCTCTCTCTCTCTCCCCCTGTTTTGGTTTGGACAATTGCTCCCAGAAACCCCATCCAGCAAGGCCACAATCAAATCATGTGGGAAATGCTCACTGGTTTACCTTCATAACCCTCCCACAAAACCCAATCTCTCATCTCTGTCGCCAACATTCAGCCCCAAATCCTGAACTGTGGAAAAGCTGGACCACCAGAAACACAACAGACGGGGATGACTGGAAAGTTTGTGTGTATTATCCCAAATGTCTTAATAGAAATAACTGGAATTTTGTAAACAACCAAACACTATCATGGAAACAGGTTTCAATACCAGCCATAATACATCCATACTAGGGATGGGCATGAAACTGAAAAATTGTTTCATTTCATTCTGTTTTGTCTCCCCACCACCACCACCCATGTTTCATTTTCTATGGTAAGTACATATTTTTTTCTTTAAAAATACTTACGAAACAAAATGAAACAAAACGAATCCCCCATGGCACCAGTGCTCTAGTTTGTGCAGTGGGGGATTAAAAAACCTCCTCCTCCACAGCCTCCCAGCTGATTTTGATAGCTGGATCTTAGCTGGGAGGGAGGAGAGGGAGGAGGAAAGGAGCAGCCAAGCAGAAATAAATCCCCTCCCTGCCTGCTCCTTTCTCCCCTGCCACCCCCTCCTCCCAGAGGGGTGTTTTGGACAGGGAGGGCTGTAGGCAGTGGGGCCAGCGCCCACCAAACACAGCCCCCCCCCTGTCCAGAAAACCACCCTGGGAGGAGGACGGAGCAGGGGAGAAGGAAGGAGGCAGAGGTAAATTCAAACAGAGCTCCAGTTTACTGCTGCTTCCTTCCTTCTTTCTCTAACAAACAATGCTGTCATTACAAAAAGTCAACACGGGTTTCTTAAAAACAAGTCATGCCAGACTAATTTGATCTCTTTCTTTGATAGAATTACAGGCATGGTAGACGAGGGGAATGCTGTGGATATTGCTTATCTGGACTTTAGCAAGGCCTTCGATAAGGTTCCCCATGGTATTCTTGCTAAGAAGTTAGTAGGAAGTGGGATAGATAGTGCTACAGTGAGGTGGATTTGTAATTGGTTGACTGATCGCACGCAAAGGGTGATCATAAATGGCCTCTCATCATCTTGGAGAGACGTGACCAGTGGGGTGCCCCAGGGTTCTGTTCTGGGTCCAGTGCTCTTCAATATCTTTATTAATGACTTGGAGGAAGGAATAGAGAGTATGCTAATTAAATTTGCAGATGATACCAAATTGGGAGGGGTTGCTAATTCCCTAGAGGATCAGATGAAAATCCAAAAGGACCTTGACAGATTAGAAGACTGGGCCAAAGCTAATGGAATGGATTTCAACAGAGGGAAATGTAGGGTGCTACATCTAGGTAGAAAGAATGAATTGCACAGATATAAGATGGGGGACACTTGGCTAGAGAATAGTACCTGTGAAAGGGATTTGGGGGTCTTGGTGAACCACAAATTGAACATGAGCCAGCAGTGTGATGCGGCGGCCAAGAAAGCCAATGCGATTCTTGGTTGCATCAACAGAACCATAGTGTCTAGATCAAGGGAGGTGATAGTGCCACTCTATTCTGCTCTGGTCAGACCCCACCTGGAGTACTGTGTCCAGTTCTGTGCGCCTCAGTTTAAAAAGGATGTTGACAACCTCGAGCGGGTGCAGAGGAGGGCGACTAGGATGGTTGAAGGCCTGGAAGAGATGTCTTATGAAGAACGGCTTAGGGAACTGGGAATGTTTAGCCTATCAAAAAGAAGACTGAGAGGGGATATGATAGCTATGTTTAAGTATCTGAAAGGATGTCATATTGAAGAGGGAACAGGTTTGTTCTCCATGGCTTCAGAGACTAGGACTCGGGGCAATGGTTTCAAACTACAGGAAAAGAGATTCCATTTGAACATTCGGAAGAACTTCATGACAGTTAGAGCTGTTCGGCAGTGGAATATGCTGCCACGGAGGGTGGTAGATTCCCCTTCTTTGATGGTATTTAAGCAGAGGCTGGATGGCCATCTGTCGGAAATATTGTGAAGGGGTTCCTGCTTGGCAGGGGGTTGGACTCGATGGCCCATGAGGTCTCTTCCAACTCTATAATTCTATGATTCTATGATTCTATGATTCTTGTGATCCCCACCTACCAGTCGGGGATTTTTAACAGGTTGAGGATTGGAGAGAGGAGGCACCCCTCCCCCCACACACCCCAACTTGTCCAAAGTCCCAGCTGAGAGGTGGGGGAGGAGCAAAAGCCTGAACAGAGCATGGTTTTTCCCCTCCATGCGCCATTCTTTGTTTTGCCCCTGCCCCGCCTCCCAGCTGGGGCTTTTAGACAGGTAGGGGTATGGAGAGGGGAACCCCTCCCCCCACACCCTGGCCTGCCAAAAAGCCCTAGCTGGGAGGCAGGGGAGATGCAAAAGGCTGAACAGAACAGTTTTTTTCCATCCATGCTCCGTTCTGCCTTTTATCCCTCCCCCCCACCTTCTAGCTAGGGCTTTTTGATGGGTAGGGCTTTGGAGAGGGGGGTACCCCTCCACCTACACACCCTGACCTGTCAGAAAGTCCCAGCTGGGAGGCGGGGGAGGGGTGAATCGCAGAAAGGAATAGTGAGGGGGGAAAACCTGCTCCTTTCTGCCTTTCATAGAAAGGAGCAGATTTTAGAGAGCCCCTTGTAATTTGGAAAGATTTGGGGGTAAGGGGGCAGAGTTATGAAGCTCCAAAGAGGGTGCCCCTAGGAAAAAAACTTCCAATTGGAATCATATGGGATGCGGCAGCAGCATTATCGCTAGCCCAATCAGCTTCCGATTCTAATTAGAAGGTTTTATCTTAGGGGCACCCCCTCTGGAACTTCATAATTCAGCTATTTGACCCCCAAATCTTTCCACATTTTGGGAACTTTAAGGGAAGCACTTGAGAAAGCTCCACTGCCATTTCCTCTAGAACAAATCATTTCATTCTAGAGGGGGGGAATGATGTTTCATTTCATTTGGTTTCATTTTGTTAGCTAACGAAACAATGTCGCAGACCTGTCAAGTATCATGGTTTGGCCGGGACACTACCATTTTTTCAGCCTTTGTCATGCTGCCTTCCAGAACATTTATTTTCCTGGAAATGTCCCAGGTACCAGCAGTTGACAGGGAGGCTTTTTGCGGAGCAGCTGAGCAGGGAAACCTGGCTGATAGGAGAGTGGGAGGGGACAAAAAACCAAGGAGGATGTCCTGTTGAGTTCTGGGAGATTCCACACATTTTGGTGGCACTGGACAGACAGAGGAAGCGGAGCTCTCTGTGGCCACTGACTCCCCTGCGTGCTATTGTCTCTGATGCATGAGTGAGCCCCCACGGCCAACTTCCCCCACTGCCCCTCCTTCTCTCACTTGCCTGCCACCCATTCGCTGGTGGGAGATGCGGAGGCGGAGCTGGGTGGACAGCAGGCCAGTGTGCCTCCAGGTGGGGCCAGGCTCACCTGTGCCTTGGCCCCTCCTGGCAAGAAACACTGCTCTCTACCCCACTGTGTCTTGTGCATGCGCAGGCAGGAGAGGCAGCGTGGGCTCAGAGCCTGTGGCAGGTGGCAGGAAACAGCGGGTGATGCGGGAGTTGCAGGCACGTATTTCATCTTTTAAGTTCCGTGCAGCTCTGCATGGTGGGAGGGATGAGCAGTGCACAGGTGTGTGCATGTGCGTGTGCGTGTGCATGTGGAGGCTTGTTTTGGTTCACATGTGCACTATTGCACATGTGCTTTCCACCTCTCTCCTCTTGTCCCGGTCAGCACCGGGGGGAAATTGACAGCTATGGTCTGTCGTTTTTCATATGGTGCCCATCACTAGTACGTACTCTTTACATGTTTCATCTCATTTTATTTTGACCAGAAGTGTAGTGTCTAGTTCTGAAATAGTCTTGGTCATGTGCCTGTCTGCACAGTTGAGATTCAGTGGCCACCAAGTTGTACAAACCGTATCCAACACAATAGGAGTGTGTTCTTTGTTTACTTCATTCCATTCTTGCATGAATATTTATCTCCATGTATGAATTGCTACTACATAAAAGCAGACCCACATCTACAGCAAAAAAAAAGGGGGGGAGAAGCTTGTGACAACTTAAAGTGCTCCATTGCTTTAAGTTATGGATGGGGAACCTTTGACCCTCACATGCTTTGGACTAGAACTTCCACAATCCTTTACCACAGGTGAGGCCTTCTGGGATTCAAAGTGGAAAACACTAGTAGGGCCAATGTTTCTTCATCCTTTACCTAGGGGCTCCTCAGTTTAAAACACTGTTGGCTTTCTCAGTGTCTGCAACTGAAGTCCTTCAGCTGTTTCTGCTTCTGGCTGGTCGGGCCTCCACAAAATCGTCAGCAGGTCACCAAGAAGGTGTCTGGCTGCCTTTGCCAATTGGGCTGAACCCTCTGAACTCTGCCTCACCACAGGAGCGGCAGCCATCTTTCAGCATGGCGATTTTATCATTCTTATTATGTTTGGCATTTTTTCATTCTTTCTAACTGCTTAGACCAGCAGCTTGGGAAGATAAGATTTTAACAGGATAACATACAAAACTAGATCTGTATCCACAAATGCAAATAGAGGGAAGATGGTTATGTAGAAGTGACAAGATGGAATCCTTTAAATTCTGACTCATTTTAATAGGATGCAAGGACTACTGGAACTTTCCGGAACCCAGGGCTGTCCTTCATAATGCATGTGGCCTTGAGCTGCATTGCCTTGTTTTTACAGGAAGCAGAGAAGAGGCAGGCTTAAATCTGAGAATGGGTTCTGATGTGGAACTCCCACTGTTGGAGTGATATGTTTGGAAGAAGACTTAAAACATTTATTTATTTATTTATTTATTTATTAGGCTTCTATACTGCCCATCTTCCCAAAGGGAACTCTGGGAGGTTTACATAGACTGAGGAGATTCAGCCAGCCGACAACACAAAACTACAACAGCAATACACATACAATATTAAAATGTAAAAGTTAAAAGAAAATCTAACCCTGGCAAGTGCATATGGCTAATTGTTCTGATGGATGGCGGGGGGGGGGGACTACTCTAGGTCACCAAAGGCTTCCCAGAAGAGCCAGGTCTTTAGCTCCCTCCGGAAGGCCTGCAGGGACTCTGCAAGGTGCACTTCACAGGGGAGGTGGCTCCAAAGAGAGGGAGCCGCTACAGAAAAGGCCCGATTCCGAGTTGAGGTTTTTCCGGGCCTCTCTGGGCGTAGGCACCCGAAGTGAGTGCGCCCGCGACATCCTCGTAGGACGGGCCAAGGTTGACTGCTGGGTGATTCACTCCGCTAGGTAGTCAGGTCCCAAGCCATGGAGGGTTTTATAAACTAAAACCATGACCTTGAATCTAATCCGGGATGCAACGGGTAGCCAATGCAGGCGAGCCAGAACCAGGGTGATGTGGTCGAAACAACGCACACCCGCCACCAGCCTGGCTGCCGCATTTTGCACCCGCTGCAGACGCTGGAGAAGATACAAGGGCAACCCCATGTAGAGCGTGTTGCAATAATCCAGCCTCGAGACCACCAGGGCTTGCACGACTGTTCTTAGGAGGTGGAAAAAAGCAGTTATGGACACGGCCACCACCTGGGCCTCCATGGTGAAAACATGTTAAATTAAATTGTGGGTTTGCTGCTATGTGCTTGCTTTTTACTTTATATCACTGTCTCTAGGTCCACAGAGGTTATTGGAATACAACTCACATAATCCCAAGCAAGCAGAGTCAATGGTCATGCCTTCTGAGAGCTACAGTCCAAAATCATCCAGCAACCTAAGCTGGGTAACCACTCTTTTAAATAGCAGCTGTCAGCATGGAGTGTAGGGAGGCAGTTAAGGTCCATCAGGTGTGCCATAGCCTTGAGGACACCTCACTTCCATCCATACAATGACCCCTTCCTCCAAGCAGACTATGCCTCCATCTAATCACTGCAGGGGGGGCTGGACAAAATGTTCTTCCCATTATCTCCCAGAGATTTCTGGACTAGAGATGGGTGTTTTGTTTCGGAAGGGGACTGGTTCCAAAATGAAACATGCCAGCACAGCTGGCACTCAGAACACAGCCCCATCTTCCGGAATGAAGTCAACCACTGTCTTACCTTGTTTTACCTCTTGCTGGGTGAAATTCCAATCAGGAAGCAGCCTCCAATGCATCATCTTTCTCTCTCCCTGGCACTGGCCAATCAGATAAGGAGGCAGAATGATGCATGGCTTGCACAGCTCCTGATTGGCCAGCATCAGGGAGAGGGAAAGATGATGCATCAGAGGCTGCTTCCTAGTCAGAATTTCACCCAACGTGAGGCAAAGCAAGGTAAGACAGTGGTTGATTTTGTTCCAGAGGGTGGAGGTTGTGCTGGCGTGTTTCATTTTGGAGCCAGTTCCCTTCCGAAACAAAACACTCATGTCTAGTCTGGACTTGAATCCTGAACCTTTAGCATGCACATTTGTGTCCTTCCACTGTGAAATGCCAAATAGCATATGGAAGAGGATAGTACTGGGAATGAGGCAGTAGATGGTCATTGACTACTCTGTCTAAGGAGTGGACAGAATCTGTCCTCTTGTTCCATGAGTCCTCTATGGAAGCTGGTGTGGGAGAAGATCTGACTCTTGGCAATCTGCAGACCTGGTCCTAAAGAAAACAAGTACACTTTGCCAAAGGACCTGGAGGGCAGGGAGTGGAAGGCTCTGCTCCAGTTTCATAGGGGGAACAGCTAATCAATCTTTGTAGATCCCCATAGGTTTGCAAGGGTGCCCTTCTAATGAATATGAATTACAGTGGTACCTTGTATAACAGACAGCTTGTATAACAGAAAATTTGTACAACATAAAAAATTCTGGAGATAGGGGAAATTTGCTTAACATAATTGCCTATGGGGAAAATCTGTACAACATAAAAATGGGATTACTCTGCTTTCAATGCATTCCTATGGGAATTTGTATAAAGGAAAATTTGCTTAACATAATTTCATTTGGAACGAATTAATTCCTTTATACAAGGTACCACTGTAGTTAAAGGTGGATCCTCCTATTGCAGTTCAGACCCCATGAGTGCATCCTGTCTCCGTGAATGAATGCCAAGCAGCTAACGTGTGAGAGAATTTGTGGAGTGAGCCCAAAAATATGACTGGAAAATCCTGACATGTTTTGAGCTCTTGGCTCTTCAGGAGATTAATCTGTGTCAACAAAGAGCTAAGGAGATTTTCAGTCATTTGCACTGTTGAGAGGCTCACTAGGCGGTTATTTCACGTCCCGTCTCGTGGCGCGGTTCTGCAACATTCGGTTTGACTCTGGTTTTCATCACGTGATGTGAATCCGGTGCCACCCCTGTTTCCGAGTACTCACGGCCGCATGGTTGAATTCGATTTGTACCCTTCCTCACTTCCTCTATTCGTGCCGAAACGCCTGATAGTAAACTTCGGATAACCAGATAATCGATTATCTGGTTCTCCGAGACACCAGGGAAGAAGTTAGAAATCGCAAAGTGGGGAAAATGAATCAACGATCCGAATTCGTCGAAATCAGACGTCTCCTCAACGCGAATCGAGAAGCGCATTGAGGAGATTCCAGCCGTTTGAGAGGGGAATCACTAACCCTGCTTATGGCGCGCTTCAGGGGGCGGGGGCGGAGCCACTTTGAATTCAACTCACAGGTACGTGAGGTTTCGATTACCATAACTAGTCTCCAGCGGGGCCGCAGAGAGGTAGGAGAGGGACGTGAAATAACCGCCCTAGTTTCCTCATCTTTTAGAAAGAACAGCAGAACTAGAAAGGTGTTTCCCCCTCCTATTTATTAGTCACTTTCCACCTGGAATGAAATTCTCATAGAACTCAAGGAGCCAGAGAAGAAGATTAAGAAATCTGCATTTTCTATTGAGAGAGATAAACAACAATAATAAATATTTGGTGCTCTACGACCTCTAACTTAGGGTAATGCAGTGTGTTGTATGTGGTAGCTGCCCTTGGAGACAGTCTGGAAACTTCATACATCACATCAGCTTGAGCATCCCCTAGACTGCTGAATCTAATATTCCTGCTAAGTCTAGAGTAGAGATGAACATGAAATGGAAATATAGTGTTTCATTTCATTTCTTTAGTAGTTTTGTTTCATTTCATTAGAACCTTTTTTTTGGAAATGAAATGAAATGATTCAGAATTCTATAAATAATGGGGAGAATCCTTGGACTCTTCCCTGGTAGCTCCCCAAATTTGGAGCACTTTGGGGTTCAGGTGGCTCCAAAGCGCGTCCCCCAAGTAATTTTAAAAGTTTTTTTAAAAAGAAGAAGCTGAAGAACAGAGGTTTCAATCGGACCGTGAGGGGAAAGGGGGTGGAAGAAACAATTACTTACCCTGCTTGAACGGGAAAATTAATTTCTTCCTCCTGTGTAGTGGTGACTTAGTGCTTAATATACTTTCCACGATGAAATTCAATCCAGAATGTATGACACATTGGAAGCAGTAGCATTGGGGAAGCTATTAATTCTTCAATCTGGTAAACATAACAAAACATTATGATACTTGGCAGGCATGTTTCAACATGGAAATGGCAGGGAGCTTCCTCAAGCTCTTCCCTGCAAGCCCCTGAAATTTGGAGATGTTTGGCGTTCAGGGGGCCAGTTTATTCAACTGCAAAGAGGGGCTCCATAGCTAACTGCAAGAGTTTGTATGGCATGCACTGGCAATATAGGGGTTAAGATGCTTAATCCCTCGCCTACGGGGAGGGGCGATAAGCAGCTTCACAACTCAATTAGAATGATTTTCTCCTAGGGGGAACCCCTTTGGAGTTTAATAACTCAGCCCCCTGAACCCTAAATCTCTCCAAATTTCAAGGACTTGCAGGGAACAGTCCAAAGAAGCTACACTGTGATTTCCATGCTGATACATAACTGAGATTTTGACTACATATTTTATCATAAAATATGTACTCAAAAATAGTCACCCCGTGTATTTAGTGCCTTGGAAATGGCAGGGGAGCTTCCTCAAGCAATTCGCTGTAAGCCCCCGAAATTTGAAGAAGTTTGGGGTTCAGGGGAGCAAGTTATTCAACTGCAAATAGACCCCCCTAGTTAATTGCAAGAGTGTGTATGCTGCACACCAGCAAGATGGGAGTTAAATTAAGCAGCTTAACCCCTATATTGCCAGTGTGCCCCTTACACACTCTTGCAATTAGTTATGGGGACTTTCTTTGCAGTTGAATAACTCCCCAAATATTGGGGGTTTACAAGGAAGAGCATTTTTGTGCGAAAACATGCCTGCTGAGTACCATAATGTTTTGTTATATTTATCAGACTGGAGAATTAATAGCTTCCCCTGTGCTACTGCTTCCAACATGTCATACTTCCCGGGTAGACACGTTGAAGTTACCACAGCACTGGAGGAAGCAATTAATTATCTAGTTCAAGCAGGGTGATTAAGGAGCCTCATGGCACAGTGGTTAAATGCCTGTAGTGCAGCTAAAATGTGCTCTTGATCTGGGGTTCAATCCAGGGTACCCAGCTCATGGTGGAGTCAGCCTTCTATACTTCCTTCATTAGGAAGAACTTCATGACAGTTAGAGCTGTTCGGCAGTGGAATATGCTGCCATGGAGGGTGGTGGAGTCTCCTTCTTTGGAGGTTTATAAGCAGAGGCTGGATGGCCATCTGTCAGATATACTGTGATGGGGGTTCCTGCACGGCAGGGGGTTGGACTGGATGGCCCTTGAGGTCTCTTCCAATTCTATGAATCTGTGATTCTATGATTACACACCAATACAGCACAGTTATATCTGGATGTCAAATCTGATTTGGCTCTTACTCTAGCCACAGCAGCAAGACTTGTGTGCATGCTTATTGTTTTCATGTGGCCCTTCGCTGGGATTATGTCCTAATACGATTCTTTCCAATTCTGCTGGCCTCGAGCAAATTTAAAAATAAAAAAGAGCTAATAAGTAGAAAAATCAATGAGGAAATTAGGGAAAGATTCAGAAAGATTTATGAATGCCATTTCTTCCTCCTAGATGTAATCTTCCCCAGAAGGTAATGTAAATCATTAACTAGCCTCTAGAATGAAAACTATGTTCAAAAGGAAAAAGATAATGCAAATCATCTGCATTTACCTCAGAAAAAGCAATATCTTTTAGCTTCCTTTCTCCCCCGCCCCCGAGGATTATGAAGCAAGGGAAGTCTTTTAATAAGATGACACTGTTCACTGTATTACGTGAGCAACATTCTACTTTAAAAAAATAAAGATTATACATTTTTCTGCCATGCAAGAAAGAGGGATTGCTAACAATGTGGGTTGTTTGGGATCATAGATAAGGTAAACTGGATGTGGTAGTATCTATCCATAGCAATTAGCTATGGGGACTCTCTTTGCAGTTTAATAACTCAGCCCCCTGAACCCCAACCCTCTCCAAATTTCAGGGACTTACAGGAAATAGCTTGAGCAAACCCCTCTGACATTTTGGTGCCTCTAGGACACAGGGGAGCATAGCATTTAGTTTCATTTCATTTTGTTTCATAACTAAACTACTTTAAAAATCATTACTAACAAAACATAACTACCAAAGAAACAAAACAAAACAAAATGCTATATTTCCATTTCATGCCCATCTCTAGCTAGGAGTTCTCCTTGTGCTCTGGGGTAGAGAGTGGTGAAATGTCAGGAGGAAAAACTTCCAGAACTGAGCCAAACAGCCTGAAAAACCCACAATAGTAATCAGATCCCATCCTTGAAAGCCTTTGAGAATACAATCAGCGAGAAGTTTTTCTCATGGCACCAATTTGAACATTTGAAGAATAAGAACTTGTAACGAGTCTGGCTTGAAGATACTGTGCAAAAAGAAAGGAAAACTAACACCCTATAAGCAAAGGAGTCCAGCCCATTGGACAAAACAAAGTACTTAAGTTATTGTGCAAAATATTGGTTCTGATTTATTCAAATGTTGACAAAAATTCCTTAGCATGATCAAACATGGTAAGTAAACACAGCAACACATAACCTGTGGGAAACACATTTCACCAGTGATTAAAAGACTCCACTGGCTGCCACATGATTTCCAAGCCCAGTTCAGTGTCCTGGCATTCACCATTCCAGCATCTGGTGCTCTCAATGTCAAACTGAGTGCCGGGGAAGCTCCACCTACCAAAGACACCACAGGTACCATCTTATCTGTAGACATTCACCTGGTACCTGCCTCATTTGCCTGAAAAATCCAAAAAAAGACTTGAAATTCTTTACATGCCTACACAGAAAAGTTAAGGGTCACTTAGTTCAGTGAGTTCTCTCAGTAAAATGGAAGGCTAAATGAATAATAACAAAGTCCTTTGTTTCACAATTATTCCCTACAACTCTTCGCAATGTTTTATGCTGTTTTGATTTGTTTCAAATATGTTGTTTGCCTGGAATTACAAATGAGGGGAGGTACAAGCCAAATCAAAATGCATGAGTTTAATCAATGGGAGCAATGGAATCAGAATTGGTAACCGAGTCAGGGAGGGTGCCTCTAGCTTCAGAGTAAAAGAAGATTAAGTAAACAGACATGTGAGATACATTCAAGGGAGTAGCTTGTAAACACATCTTTAAGGAGCTGCTCTCATTCCTAATCCATGTGATAATTATCCTTATGATCTCTAAAGACTTCAGGTTACATATTTAAATCTCCAGCATAGACCTTGTTCTCGTTACACTGCTGACTCAGGCCTGGCTGTGATCATTTCATTTTACAGAAGAAATTTAAAGTTGAAGAGGCAAATGGAAGACATCAGGCTTCATCTCTGGGATGTGGAGGTCTACACACAATGTGTTTGGGAAGGTCTTGGCCAGCCAAATAGTTCCACTTGAGATTCCTTTTTTGGTATGGCACAGCTGTCATGCTCCTGACACTCAGTCCTCGGCCTCTGCTGTGAGGGTGTGGGGAGAGATTTGTGGTATGTTAAGTGAGCTTGGGGTGTGTAGTGCAGCAACAAGTGATTTAAAAGGCAATCTGTTTCCACATAACTTCACAAGAGGGCATTCAGCACTGAACTGAAGAAAGCAGAGATAGCTATTAGAGATGGGCACGACTCAGCGAAATTTTCGTTTCCATTTTCGTTTTCCGTTTTCGTTAGGTAACGGAACGAAAACGAAAATTTTTCAAAAAACAAAACGGAAACGGAAACGAAATGAAAAATTTTGCTGTGTTTTTCGTTTTCGTTGCGGCAAACACATTGAACTGAAAAGAATGCTAACGAAACAGAAATTTTTTGTTTTTGTTTTTGTTTTTCGTTTTCGTTAGGTAACGAAACGAAAACGAAAAATTTGCGGGAAAAACCCATCGAAAATGAAAACGAACCAAAACGGACCTCTCAACGAAAAACAAAAAATGAAAAACCATTTTTTTTTAGTTGTGCCCATCTCTAATAGCTATTATTATGAACCATGTGGATTAATTCACAGTTTTAACCTCAGTTTCTGTACAGTGATGAAACTGGGGCTTACAAGTTTCTCGTGAGCAATTAATGACAATGTGGGAAGATACATCTTTAAGAAATAGCTGTAGCTGTCCTTTCAGTATACTGATTGGGAAAGTGGCTTGCATTCAGCCATGGATGAATGTCTATATTCTTGAACTGAAAGTGCACATCACTTTGCTATTGGAATGCAACCATTGGTACAGTTCATGTGTTGGCGAGACATGCACACATGAACACACAAATTCACCTGAAGTGTGCATATGGGCTGCTCTAGTTCACAGTTTGTGATCCGCTACTTCCACACTAAATTGCTTTGAGGGGATTCATATGGGAATGTTCTCCAGCCATGCCACCCATATGGAATCTGTGGTTCACGCAAGTGCCTGGGTTAGTTAAATCTGGCTTTCATCCCAGCATTGATCCTGCACATTGTTGTGCCAATTGTATGGGGACTATATCGTGTGAGGCCTGGTCCTAAGGCAGAATAAAGTGTACCTCACTCCTGAAAGAAATTATTCTCATCCTCACCTCTCTTTTCTTTACACCCTATGGGTAAATGTTGTGTTGTTGGCATCACTTGGGTCTGTTTCCAAGGAGAAGGCAGGGTGGAAATACTAGAAAATAAGAATAAATAATAACATTACAAATTATTTACATGTGCAGGTTATGGGTCCTGTCTTTACTTTCAGCTGCAGCTTAGCTATTGACTGTATATATCAACAAAAAAGTTTCAGCTTTTTCCGCTGTACTCATCAACAATACTGGTGGCATTGACTACATGATATCAAAATATCGCATGTTGTTGCCAGTTGCTATATGAGTGATTAACAGGGCTTGCTCCTCCAGTGGCACTCACAGGTGTGAGCAATGCCTTCTGGGAAAGTTATGACCTCACATGCTATTTTGGAGGATTTTGTGGTTGAAATTGAATCCCTCACCTGTTGGCTCCAGAATAGATAGATTCACAATTACTACACAGTATAGAGGAGGCATCTCAAATACTTGCCAGCTAAGGAACATTTGGCTCAGTCCACTGGACCATTAAAATGATTCAACCCTATTAAAGATTTCATGGGGTTCTCTTGCTTAAGGTTCTGGTTACATGGTATTTATTTTTCAGAGTGACTGAAAACAAAACTTCAGTCACATGGATAGTGGACTTGCATGCTATTTACACAATATGAAAGTGTGGTTCATAGTAATCAAGATCGTGCCTAAAGGCAAGATGCGGTGACTGCAAGTGAGGGTTTGTTTACTGTTCTTAGAGAAACGAGGTGTGCCTTCACAGTCACAAGCCAGATTCACTTTGTTTGCAAACAACACAGGTGTGTGCTGTTAACTAAACCTGTGCAAGAAAATAGAAGGCGCAATATAAAATGTTAATAAGTGAAAAGCAGGTATATTCCTAAAAGCTTTACACTAGAAAAAAAATATCTCCTGCACGATCCATATATTATTCAAGGAAGTTACTGGCAGAATGCATAAACTTTCTTTTACAACTCATTGGAGCTCATTAACTCTCTTCACACACACTTGCCATCTGGTCCATGTGCCACCCAATCTATGACAGCCCTCAGTCTGTAGATGAAAACTATCTAGGACCTTATGCCACTTAATTTCTCTGAACTAAGTTGGAATCTACCATTTCTTTTGCAAATGCAGAGGCCCTGAGTGAAAGGCTAAGGTTTGCCAATGGGAAAGCTAAGCCAATTTTATTCTCTTCCCTGTTTTCCTGATTCAAATGGACGCTTAGTAAAACTTCATTGTCGCTAATTCCTGCCAAAACAGTATTTTTTTCTGATTTTGTTTTTTAACCGTATTTGCACCGTGTTTGCTTTTATGTTACATTTCAATCGAGACTGTGTTTTTAATCTGTATTCTATCACTGTTTCCTCTTTTGGAGGAAAGATGGCAAATTAAAGAAATCAGTATGCCAAAATCCTGTCTCAGAAAGCCATACACATAAGGGCAATCAAGCAAATGGTTTTTGCTTCCACTTGGCTGGGCATTGCACACCAATTACATGATTGGTTGCACAACCCATTACCAAGAAGGGAGAGCCAGGCCTATGATGGGGACCCTGGAAAATACCTTTTGCTGCTTGTGCAGTTGCACTAATGTAGTGGAATAAGACAATAGAATTCTAGTCAGAATATATTTTTTCAAAAAAAAAAAACCCTTTCTTTAAAAAAAAAATGTTAAGAAATACAGGTACATGATTGTCATAAACAGGGGAAGAAGTTATACCATAAGGATAAACAATGTACAGCTCAGGTGTTCTGTGAGGTCTCTGAAGATCTCACATTTAGCGTCTAGTGAGCTGTCTAGTCTGCTCCAACTGTCTATTTCTGGCTGAAGTCATACATACAGTTATGGAGATGAAATCTCAGACAGCATGTCATTAGCAGAGTAAATTCCCTAGAAGTGTTGACATCTGCTTGTCACACCAGGACTTTTAATACTCCCCATACTTTGCAAATTGACTTCATTTTGGGAGGTAAGTTGAGGCTTTGTTGGTGAGTATGATTGCTTAGCCATGAAAGTTTGCCAAAATTCCATCTTTGAAACCCATGCACGACAGTTTCCAATGATGTGCTCTCTCTCATTCAGTTCAATTGAACTGCGCGGAAATTTTTAAACCTATACAAGGCCAGGTGGGCAAAGAAAGAAGCTTCCTCATTTATACATGCAGCAGCCAATGCTCTGCTGGGCATCTTTTTATACGGAATATGGATTCCCTTTATGCTTTTTGTGGATGCCTCAAAGCATAAGCTAATCCAAACTGAAGACTTTGGGGTGAACTACTAAAGAGACTATGTATACCTGGATCTGGGAGCCCTTTTTGTGCATAATGAATGAATGAATGAATGAATGAATGAATGAATGAATGAATGAATGAATGAATGAATGAATGAATGATTTATTTATGTACACCCAAGTTTGATTCTAAGAATAACTCACTTACTAAACTGCTTTAAAATATTGGAACTAGACCAAATAGGGTCATTTGAGCCCCAATATGTCACTTGGATGTGAGGAGGATTGCACTAAACAGCATGTTGTGCCTCCAGCTGACCCCAAGCACTGTTTAGCCTGCACCAGCCCGCTCCAAAATGATGTGTCCACAAGTCAAAAAAAAAATGTATGCAAGAAGGTATACATGGAGGGATACAAAACAGCATGTCCATTATGAAGAAAATACAACATAAATATGCACGCATGTTCATGTGCAAATGGGGGGGGGGAGGTTTCTCATGACAATACAGAGTTAGAATTGGAAGAAATAGATGTTGTGAATATTCCTTGAAAAATCAAAAATTTAAAAGCCCCATTGTTGATTATTGTTCTACCAGGTTCCCTTCTACCTGTTTTACTTTTGAAGGAAGATTTTAAGGCTAGTCAATATATATTTTTAAAAAGGGCCTCATTTGGTCCTAACGCATTTCAGGCTCCCCTCTAAAAAGCTTCAAAACTGGTTTGTGATTTCTTCTGTTTTTGAAGTGGTTGGTTTTTTTTAAAAAAAAAGTATTTTGGAAGGCAAGGAGATTGTGAAGGTCACAGCCCTCTGAAGAAGCATGCCCCTCAAAGTTGCAGACAGGGGCAACAGTGAGATGAGAAGGAAATGACAGCATATCGCAACATTGCCCTTGGAAATATCCAGAGATATTGGAAATCCTAGATACGGTCAAGCTTTTCTTACATGAGAGAAGACACTCTATGTCTGAATGAAGGCTGCAGACTTGAGTCTATTTATTTCATTTTATTTATTTATGAGTATTTTTACCCCACCTTTCTTCGTGGAAAAGGACCCAAGGTGGCTTACAGTAATGAGAGACAATATACAGTCCAGTACAATTAAGACATATTCACGTTTAAGAACAGGGAATTGAGGGCAATCTGACAGCATTAGAAGACAACAGTAAAGCTAAAAGAGAATGCAAACACTTCAGAAAAGAGTATAAATACCATGTAATCATGTAAGGTAGACCATCTAAAAGTTATGAGGGATGGAAACTAACAATTGATGACATACTGTCACTGTAATCACACAAGGATTAATACAAGCACAAAGTTATAAGTGTTATAAACACATGTCTGTGTAGCCATGTATGGTAGCCCATCATTCAGGCAAAGCTTGCCTGAAGAGAAAGGTCTTTGCCTGTCCAGAAAGACAGCTGGCCTCTAGTGGGAGGGAGTTCCAGAGTCAAAGTATTATCTCCTTTGTTTGGCAAGTACACAAGATTCATTTTGATCTACTTCCTTTGAGTTCTGGGCAGAATTTTCATTTCATCTTCAGCAGAGCAGTCATTTCATCGTCAGCAATCAAATGAAGCCTATTAATGTCCTGTTACCAATGCTATTCATGTTCATGCTGGCTAGAGACCACAAGCCAAATTGGAACTTTCTTCAGAAGGAACGGGTCATATGATGAAGGCACCTGCAAACAAAGCATGCCATCAGTTGCATTCACCATATAGGCTCAAAAGTTGTTAATGCATGCCCCTAACAGGACTCACTAAAATAAGAGCCCAAAGACAGGTTATCATTAGTCATTCACACCCACTTAATGTTCTTGGGCTGTCACAGACTTTGCCAGGCAGTCACACGTACCAGACTGTGGAAAGAATGTTCAGTGCTTAGGATGAAAGAAAGGTCACTGTGTGTAGTTCGGTCACACTGGGTGCTTGAGGCTGGCTGGAAGACAAGCTCTCCCCAGTTGACCTTGTAGGCATATCTTCTGAAGATGATATGGCTTTACAGTATTCCAATGTCATGCAACTTACTGCATTGTTACAGATTGAAGAGCTAGCATTCTAAGGCCTGGATACAGGGCTAATGAGAAACAACAACCTCCCACCCTGGAATGAAGACACAAGACACAGATGATGGGGTAAACTAGGGCCACACTTTATTGAAACATAAATTCAATTAACTCAGAACTAGGGGCTGCAGTAGTGCAGAGCAAACAATTGGGCCACTGATGTCACCCGAGACCTCCCCAACCTAATAGGGTGAGTCCAATACCCCCCAGTGGTGCAGTATGGTATGCTGGAGATGGTAAAATTTTCATTAATACACACCCCTGGGTTGCCAAGCCCAACTAATTGACAGCCCTTGGGCCAGGGAGGATTCCCAGCGCATCTTTCTCACAATACTGTAATCTCATGATCCGCAGTACCCTTAAGTTGAATGGGCTAGTTTAACATTAAAAGTGGGCTCATTGACTTCTTGCATCCCACACTACCTGCCACAGGAACAGAGCTAGCCTTGCAATGCTTGTTGCTCCCCCTTCAGCCAAGAATTTTGGCCAGCAGACCCCTATGTAACTCTGCTAAAAATATCTCCAAACCTGCCTGAGATAGATGGCGTCATCACCTCTAAATAACTCGGGCCAGTCCAGACAAATATCTGGATGACCAATAACTGTTTCTAAACCAGAGGAAACTGCTCTTGAAACTTCCCAATATATGCCCCTCCTGGCCTGATTCAAGCAGTGTGCCTCATAGCTCACCCGCCAATTAAGGCAGGAGATGATAGTTAACCAGACAATCCTCGTGCAAAGAAACTGTTTCTTGAATGCCCATAAATCACATAGTATGGCAAGGATCAACACCTTCCCGCACACTCTGGTGATAGCATTGCCACCCAGATCCACAAGCAGAACCTCCATTGGACAACCGGCCATGGCCTGTGTGGCAACAGCTGAGAATTCACTCCAATGCATACCACACTTTCCATGCCAGTGTAACAGAGCCTCAGCACTGAGGCTCAGATTATGCCCCCAGGAGGAACTGGAAGCATATTTAGCAGCCCGATACACAAAGCTATGGCCCAGCAGGAGAAGCTGCATCTGGTTACAGGTCCTGTAATGAAACATGATAGAAGAAAAAACAGCCAGGCTGTATCCTAGACCCAGATGTGGTGAACATACACTTTATATCTTTGCGAGGACCACTTCCCTATCCGCTTGATGACCTCTGGGCCATATACCAAGGCCACTGCTGTGGAAGCTGCCCCGATCCTGAATGAGTG
Organism: Phrynocephalus versicolor; assembly: GCA_023846285.1. NCBI lineage: Eukaryota > Metazoa > Chordata > Lepidosauria > Squamata > Agamidae > Phrynocephalus > Phrynocephalus versicolor. The sequence goes on from JAHTLZ010003526.1 coordinate 60,254,778, forward strand.
GGTGCTGAGACACCACCCCCTTAATCCCAACTGTTGCAAAGCCTGATCGGTAAGCTTCCAAAAATGATATTTTGTCAGGGGCAGCCTGTCCACATGACAAAGGAAGTATCCTTTCTCTTCACCCCTCCACACCAAGTAGCTGTGCAATGCTCGCACAGGACAGAGAGCCTGAACTGAGCTAATCACTTCCAAAGCAAAAGGCCCATCTCTATTGAAGATGTTCAACAGGTGTAGGCCACTCAGGGATCAACTCCTGTTTAATTCTAAATTCCTGGAATTCATCATCCACTACTTCATAGCCCCAGCATGTCCTAGGTGTGAGGGCCAAGCCTATGGCCCTCTTTGCTTCATCTCGCCAATCTGCCATACTTCTTCCAGGAGAGCTTTGGCATGCTCCTGAGCACCAGGGATTAACACCATGAAGTGGTAGATCTGTTGGTGGGAAAGAGCGTCAGCAACACTATTGCCCAAGCCAAGGATACGCTGCGCCTGGATAACAATATTTACAATACACTGTAAAGTAAAGGCTCTTACCAAACCCATGACTTGCACAGATTTGTAGGAAAGATTGTTTATAATGTGTACAATGGCTAGGTTGTCACACCAGAAGTATACAAGCAATTTAGCTGTCAAGGCTGCCATGATTGGGAAGAATTTCAGAAATGTTAGATCTCTAGTAGAACCCTGGTGTTCCCATTCAGTGGGCCAAGTCCTGTGGCACAAATGACCCCTGAAGTATATTCTAAATCCCAGATACTATGTCACATCAGTGTGGACCTGGACGTCTGCCTGGAGTTGGATATCAGACCTCCAAAAAGAGACACCATTAAATCCCTCCAAAAATTGGACATAACCATCAAGTCTTGGCACATTCCAGCTGTTACCTGGACCCTATGGTGGGGCTTATTCAAGCCCCACATCAATGAGCAAATACGCCTTACAAATGCTCTTCCTGGAGCCATGACCCTGCAGGCAAAATTCAAGTGCTTCACCAAGGTCTGAAGTTCTCTGAGCATCACTTTAGTATGCCCAAGCATGTTGCCTATCCTGTGTTGGATACCTTGCTGTAAGGTATCCAACACAACCCTTTAAAAAGTCAGCGTAGTTGACAGCCCCTCCATCTTCTCTGCCAAAGGGAGATCAAGTTCGGTAGTTAACCACCTAAAGGTTTGGAGAAGGAAAATGCAGTGGCTGGAACCAGTAGGTCCAGAAAATAAAAAAAAATCAAGATAATGGACAGACCTCGTTAAGCCCACCATGCACCTGAGCTGCTATTCAAGGAAGGTGCTAAAATGCTTGAAAGTGGCACAGGAAACCGAGCAGCCAAATGAAAGGGCTATATCCATATAGAACTGGCCCTCAAACTGAAAACCCAGAAGCTCAAAGATGTCTGGGTGGACAGGCAAAAGGCGGAATGCTTATTTAATATCACTCTTCACCAGTTCTGCACCTATTCCACAGGCCGTTACCATTCTCACAGCCTTGTCGAAGAAGTGTACTGAACAGTCCAAAGATCTTGAGGAATACTATCATTCACAGAAGTCCCCTCTGGGAAGGACAAATGACGAAAAAGCCTGAATTTGACTGACAACTTCTTTGGTACTAAATCCAATGGGGGCACCCTATGTTGAGCTACCAGGTGGTGCAGGAAAGGCCCCAGGACCCTCCCTTCTTGCAGCTCCTTACAGCTCTTTTGCCTTACAAGTTCCTCCTTCCCTCTCAGCAACCTACGATTACTTGCTCTAAAGGCAATTGTCTCTCCCACCACAGGGTTGCAGAAACCAAAATGAAAACCTTCCAACGATAATGAGCGGCCTTCTTGTTTGGATAGCCTAAAAACCAACAGGGTAACACTTGTAACTTGATAGAACTAGGTCCCTTTTGCAGAAGGGGGTTGAGGGGGGAGGCTTCCTGCATCCTCCTGTTTCTTGGTTCCCTCCCTTCTGTCCTCTAGTTAAATAGCAAGAAACACTTGCATGTTGGCCCCTGCAGTTGCTGCACTCTTGACTAAACTGACAGGGCTGTCTGTTGCACCCGCTTTGACTATTAAAGTCCCAGCAGAGCAGGCGGTGTTGAACCCCCCCCACCCCACCACTGCAAAGGGGACACAAATCATGTGGCTACTATCAAAGTGGTCACCCATAGCTGAATGGGTAGGCATCATGATTTTTGAAGCCATAGGCCTGGCAAAGGCTTATCCCATTGCATATTCAGGTGCACCACTGCCCTCTTTCTAAATTTTTCATCATATTGGGGCCAAGTATGCCCTGGGAAATAAACACAGGCTTGATAAATCAGGTCCTGGTACAATACCAGCGACAAGGCCCGCCTTGGCTGAGCCTTAATTATGACTGCCATTTAGATAATGTACCCAGGCAACCAATTGGCCCAAAAATGTTCAAGCTTCCTGCAAAGCCTGCATTCTTTGTCCTTGGCATCCTCCTTTTCTACTTCCTTGGAACCCACTTCCCTATTCAAAATACTAAATAAGTCAACATATTCACCCCTCCAGATCTGTTCCTTGGTGGCAGGTGCAAGGTGGTCCCCTAGAGGCATTCCATAATTGCCATAAGGTAAGGCATGTAAAGGAATCATGTTATATAGCCTGTGTCAGGCACTGATGGGTAGGGCCATGAGGTAACCCCAGGTGTGCAGCCCCAGAGGAGGTAAGGTGACCTATGAATATAGGCACAGCTAAGCTGAAAATCCTGGCACAGCTGGTATCATATGCCCAATCTGCAGTCCCATGGCTAGTGGGCAATTGGTGAGGGCCCAGCTGTCCAGGGGCATATCATGGCAGGGGCCCAGCTGTCCTGCTTGTACCATTGGCAAGTGTCCCAGCTGCCTAGGGCCATACCATGGGAGAGGCTAAGGTGTACGGTGCAGCAGTGAGCTCGCCTGATACTAATGGTGCTGGCTCTGATGAGACAGCCTGTCCAGCCTGAGCAGAAACACCGGGACCAATGTTGTTCACCTTCCTGGCTATCAATGGATGCTGTCTGCCCTTTCACCTGTTCTGGTACCACTTGAGCTGCATGCAGGGCAGGCAGAACCCAATTTAGAGGTGACACTGCCCTCTAGGGCTGAGAAACAAGACATAAGATCATTAGCCATAGCCCTCAATTTCACCTTTTTCCTCACCATGGACTAAAACCCGGGTAGCCCTTTAGGTTGCCAATGCTACCCCCCCCCCCCGTTTGCCTGCTTTTTTCCAAAGCCTCCAGTTTGGACTTTAGTTGCTCCCAAATGGGCCAGTCCTTCTCATCCGAGGAGGAGGATAAAAGTGGGGCACTGGGGAAGCCCTGCATTTTGTGGGCTGTTTATTTTTACCCTTCCCTGCCACCACTGCTGCCACCGGAAGCTTTGGAGCCGCTGCTGGAGCCTTTGGACGGAACCGCCACAAGGCAATGAAACATTTCATTTTTGTTTTGTTTCTTGCAATTTTTTTTGTTGTAAAAATTCGTATGAAATGAAACAAAACAAAATGCGGGGACAAAATGAGATGAGACAAAACAAAATGCAGAACAAAACAAAACACGGTTTTTCTGTTTCGTGCCCATCCTTAGTGTTGAATACTGAGGGACTCTGCTCGATCCTGGCCACATTGCTGTTCATTTGGACATGTCATACCAGCAGAGATGGTGCCATGACCAAATCAAGAGGTTTTGCCACCTGAGAGGAAGGGAAGAATAATTTTCACCCTTCACCTTCTGCTTAGACAGTAGCAGGAAACCACAGGAAGATCCCAGGGCAGAAGAAGTGGACTCACAGCCACTGTTTGAGATCAATCCCCACTCTATGGTGTGCACACTGCCCCAAGGCAGCTGCTGAATGCAGCACTTTCCTACTGGAGAGAACAACTGCTATTTGGATGGATAGAGAGGAATGGATCCCATGTCTGAATGAAGGCTGCACAATTAGCAAGCTATGCCGTACCATTCATAAATGACTCGGGCAAGAGATAAGAGAACTGGACTAAATCAACAAGAATAATTGTTTTTTAATGTTTTTTCCTGAGGGTGGGAGCCTATGTTAGTTGACAAGGACTATCTCTGAAGGCTGTCAGCCAAGCTGTTTCAGTCACATGCAGTCTGTCCTCAGATAGCATTTTCCCAATGCCATCCTTATCCTGAGCTATTGTCTGTACCCAGCCTATCAAGACACTCTGTGTGACCAAGTTATTCATGTTATAGTTACCTGCCTTCTGATACCTTCCTAAAATGTGCCTGTACAGCACAGGCTGTGCCCAAATAATTGCCTTCCTAAGTAGTTCAGCCTGTACACTTCTCCACGACCCTCTAAATATTCATAGATGAACCCTCCCCCACGGCTGTGCTTTTTTAATTCCATTTTAATAGCAACGTGTGTCATTGTTCCCTTGAAAGCACTTTGATGTTCATGAGAGAACATCACTAAATTATTGCATATCTATTGTGTTCTGAACAGAGTCAGGACTGCCGAGGCAACAACGCCCAGTTTTAGGATTGCTGCGTTCTGATAGAAATCTTTTTATCATTTTGTTGTTGTTGTTGGCTTCCCTTTCAATACAGTTGCAATATGTGACCACCATTGACATGTTTGGCGAATACAGGGGGGAGGTAACTAGCTAGCACAGACACGGATATAACATAGCTGATAGAATTATGGTGTTAACATGGGTGATGCCTACTCACGCCCAGTGGGAACCAATCAAATTAGCAATTGTCCACGGAAAACAAGCTGTGGAGACAATGAACAGTAGGTAGCAAAGTGAGGCAGAATCTCAGCCTGCAAATCAGTGGCTAGTGCTGGAACAGGTGAGGAGTGAGGAAAGTAAATAATAGGGTTCATTTCAATTTCTTTAAAAAATGAGTTTCTTAGAATCCATAGATTGCTTGCTTCACATTTGAGATGAAGAGAATGAAGGCGTTAAGGAAATCTGAATGTGGGAGAAAACAGATCTAGATATTTTCCTCATCTCTCTATGGTTCCTCCTCCATTTGTCCAAACTTTTGAAAACTTTGTAATTTCCCACCCCACTGCATTTATAACCCATTTCCCAACTTTGATGTTAACTTAGTAGTTTGAACCTATTCCCCTCTATCCTTTTTTTAAAAAAACTCAGTCTCCCATCGATTGCAATGCTTGAGTGAAGCGATGGACTTGGATGAGGGTGTTCCCTCCAAATTTGGGGTTGGAGGCACCCCTCCACTTGCTTGTGAGCCTCTGTTAAGTGGAGGTAAAAGAGACCGCAAATCCATGGATATTAATTATTTGTCCCTTCTTTTCTCTCTTTCTTGCCTTTGCAAGAGAGAGCAAATTTGGATTTGTTGTTTTTTTTTTAAGAGAGAGCAGGTTTAAGCCTCTCATTACCACACATGGTGGCCCAATCCATGCCAAATTCCCATGTAATTACCTGAAATTAAAGAAGGAAATAACTTTCAGACACTCCTTACCATCATCTGCTCAGTAGAGTGTATAAGCACAAAGGATTCCTGTATAATGCACACACCCAATCCAGCCCTGCCTAGCACTTGAATTTGTCTGTCACAGATTTCTTTCCTGTCATTCATGAGCAACTCAAATCTGTCTTGATACTTCAGTTCCTACTGCAGGAAGGAGGGAGATGAACAGGTTCCCGTATTTGCACGTGGCTGCAATGCAAAATGATAATAAAATAGTAACAATGAAAAAGCTAATTATATTCATGCTCCCACGTGAATCATAATGTAATGCAGGCACATTGAGCTTCTGCACAAAGCCCTGGAGGACAGAACGTACTTACAAGGCACAATCACATGCACTTCTGAAAAGTTAATGCCTCGTTTTTGCAGACACCTACTGACAGATTGTTTTCCATTTACTTCTACAGCCGATGTGTGGCAACAGTGGGAAATGGTTCGTTTATTACTGCCCAAGTCCCTGCTGAATGCCCAGCAATGTTACAGTTACTCGAGCACAACCGAACCCCACACTGTGGATGACGATGAACAAAAAACAGTTCATCCCATGTTTACGGCATGGAAGAACGGGGTGCCTGTGCCTTCAGGATGCCAAGCTTGTCAGTGTAAGAAGATTGGGTTATGGTTGCATTATTGAAAACAGATGAGTCTCCTAATAACGAAGACCACCCACGGATCTGACTCAATGCCTTTGCCAAGAAGTAAAATGTTCAGCTGACTGTGAGAGACTGCTCCCTGTCATCATCCTTTGCACAATAAGCCCCCACATAGATGACAAAGCAAAGTAGATATCCATGACTAGATCTCAGAGTCATGCCCAAACTTTTGATATTAAAGCCTTTTAGATAAATTAAATGTTTAGGTCCTTTGAAGACATTATACTGTTGAAAATCACATCTGTCATTGTGGTGGGGGTGGGGTGGGGTGAGCCAGTGACAAAAGTATTATCTGCTCTATTATGCAAAACAAAACAAAAAATCAAAGTGTTCTGCTTATATACTGCCTCATAGTGCTTAAGCACTCTCTGGATGGTTTACAATTTAATTATGCAGACTACACATTGCCCCGCTCCTCAGCAAGCTGGGTACTCATTCTACTGACCTCGGACGGGTGGAATGCTGAGTGAACCACAAGTTGGCTACCTGGGATTGAACCCCAGGTCGTGAGCACAGTTTTAGCTGCAGTACAGGCATTTAACCACTGCGCCACGGGCCTCAGAATGTTTTCATATATGAAATTTAAAGTCCAGGACTGACCATACCATCAGGCAGGATGGGAAGAAGGAACCTCAGACAGTGGAGTTTAGGTGTCATGAAAAGGGTAGGGTGGATGAACTGCTAATTATTAAATTAAGTTACTAAATTATTGTCTTGGCTCAACTGCAGCTAAGATGGTAGTTGTAATCAATGTGAACATCTGATGGTTTCACCCTGTAGACCTATTGCTGAGCAGGCCCAGTCCACAGGAATAAAAACATGCTACACACATCAACTTGGAATAAAATAGCCCACAACTTTATTGATTACAGCAGCAACTTCACTAGCTCAGCATCAGGGATGGGTTCAGCTCATCAGGAGACCCAAGGGCCACCTGGTTACAACTGCCATGTTACCCAGATATCACTGGTACTAAGATAACATTGGAGAACTGACCTGGAATGTCAGTCCATGAAGATGACACAGGCATAGATGCCACGTTGAAGTTCCACCCAGAGGCATGGCTGGGTTCTTGTTCCACCAGGTAGGCTAGGCCATGGCCTTGTGCCTGGCTCCCTCGGGGATATTCCACTCCTGTCTGGGGCATGAAGGTGCTCCCCCACCACAACTGCTTGGATCCATCCCATTGGCCTAAACCATGAACAAAGGCATAACAGGAAAATTCAGTCCAGTGGAAAAGCAGAAGAAGCTGGTAAACAAGCCCTCCCAAAATATAAATAATATAAAAACAAGGAGAGGAGTCACAGTGAACAAAGTGAGACCAAGTGCCTCATAATTTCCCAGTATACATATATATAGCTGGCAGACTGCATTGAAGCCTTCTGGTCCACCAACACTTCTGGCCCATTAGCCTACAGCTCTCCCCCCCCCCCCCGCAACTGACTGTACCTGCCAACAGCTTGGTGCCACTGTGATCCAACCGCCTTCCTCCCCCTCCCAAACTCCCTAAGAAGTGCTGCCCAACATGAAGGCTGTTATGCAGTAGCTGCCAGGCCACAAACTGGGGTCCCTGAGTAAGTCTAGGCCTCAGCCTTCTCCTAGAATCATAGAATCATAGAGTTGGAAGAGACCTCAAGGGCCATCTAGTCCAACCCCCTGCCATGCAAGAACCCCCGTCACAGGACTCCTGACAGATGGCCATCCAGCCTCTGCTTAAAAAACTCCAAAGAAGGAGACTCCACCACCCTCCGTGGCAGCATATTCCATTGCTGAACAGCTCTGTCATGAAAATCTTCCTAATGTTCAAATGGAATCTCTTTTCCTGTAGTTTGAAACCATTGCCCCGTGTCCTAGTCTCTGAAGCCATGGAAAACAAACCAGTCCCTTCTTCAATGTGACATCCTTTCAAATATTTAAACATAGCTATCATATCCCCTCTCAGTCTTCTTTTTGTAAGGCTAAACATTCCCTGCTCCCTAAGCCGCTCCTCGTAAGACATTTGCTGCTTCAAAATCTCCAGAAGAGTTTAAAACAGCTTGTGAATGAGTATTGGGGGGAGTGGATCATTTTCCCCCAAAACCCAAGTGAGATGACATTTTCACCCTTCCCCACTGGGCAAATTTAGCAGATGGGGCTACGTTAATTTTCAGCATGGCAGAAATCATGATCTATCTGCTTGCCTGAAAGCTGAGGAACCTCTTCAGAACAAATGTGAAATGGAAACAATAATATCAACCTACTTTAGAGGACTGTTCTGGAGATGGACCTGCCAACAGAAGCTCTGGTGTGCAGCTATGCAAATAGCGTAACATTTGAAACTGAATAGCTATAAATTAAGAAATTTCCATTGATGTTATCGATTGCATACTGAGTTGCGTTACACAGAATGCAACAGATAATGCCCACAGAGATTTTTTTTAAACTGTGGCAATTGGCCTCTAAAACCTATGCCATGTGTAGAACTGTGCAGTAGAATTTCAGTGTTATTATGTCTGTGAAGATTCTCAGTCATCCAGGTGAGTTTATCTAGAAGTTGAGTTATGGCAACTGGACTTCTTTTTCTTGAGAGATATCTCTCCATCTCTATCTTTCTCTCTCTCTCAAAAGAAAAAGAAGTCCATTTGCCATAACTCAACTTCTAGAGTGTTATTATGTGTTTCGGTGTTATTATGGAGAGTGTTTGGGAATTAAGAAGGCGTTTTTGTTCTTAAATATCCAGCTGTTTTAAAGAGTATTTTTTTCCCTTGTAATTTTATCTGCCGTGGGTCTATTTGAAAACAGGAGGCCTTCCCTGCAAATGTATATGGAGCGCAGTAGCTACCCTCCAGAAACTGCTTTAATTCAAAGGGGTTTAAAAGCCTTTAAATATACCTGCTTCTTGCGATTCTCTGGGTTTTGTTTTGTTTTGTTTTGTTTTTGACAAAGTGCTGTAATTAGAAGCTCATTTCTAAATATCTACTTATCACAGTACATTTATTTCTGTAATTGTGACAATGGGAATGCCGTTGTGCAATTGCCCTTGAAACTCGTTGCCTTTCCCTTCGTAGCAGCCAAATAAGTCCTGCCCTTCCTTAGTGACATATAACATTTTAAACCCACATTTACATATTAACCTTGTAAGGCTTTTATGCTTTTCAGGAAGAAAGGTCACTTGGCGTGTAAGGTTAATGGTTGTGGGTAGGAGCCGGGGAGGGAAATGCTCAATATGTCTAGGAGGAAGCTGAGAAGGGAAGGTGAAATGGAAATGAACTCTCAGCTCCTCACATGCTTCCTTAACCCACGCAGCAGTAGATTTGAGGGGTCACGCACCTGCCAAGACTAATTACAGGATGAATGTGGTTACACGGTAGGGTGCGGATGGGGTGGCAGCAAGGTATGGAGTTTACAAGTGCAATCTGTATTCTGCTTCCATACATTGCCCATCCAGATCAAAACTGGGAAATTTCCCCTTTTTGGAGTACAGTTTCCAGAGTCCTCTACCTAGCACGGCCACCGGCTTCTGAAAGTTGTCTTCCTAAAATATATTTTTTCCAAAGTTGGATCCAAACATTATTGTTGCAAAACATCCTGAATATCAGTCACGGGAATGCAAACGTCTGGGTTTTTTTTTTAACACCTCTGAGCTAACTCCAAATGGGAGTCAGCTCTAGTAGAACCATTGAATTAACAAGACTTATTAAACCAATGTATGTGTAATAACATTTATGGAATAAACAATTGGATCTGCCCTTTTGCACTTGCAGCTCTCTGTAGTACTAAGGAAAGGAATTGAGCTGACTTACATTCTCAAGTTTGTTTGTTTGTTTGTTGCATTTCTGCCTCCCATTTTATTCCGTAAGCTCAAGGTAACCTACAGTATTTATCTCCCTACCAGTACTTGATTCTCACATAACAACCTCATGAAATAATGGCCAATTGGCCATGTCCCCCTGCTGAATCTGGGTCAGTCTTCTCTAGAATCCCTACTATGGTGAGACATGTTGCATTTCCACATAAATTATAGCCATGATTTCTAAATTTGCATGAGTAAGCTATCCATGAGAATGCCCAGCGTGTGCTTTTCTGTTCTGTCTTTTTGCTAATATTTTTTCTTCCTATTATGTGATGCATGAGTAGGCACTCTACTTCCCAACTAGCCCTATTCTAAGTGAGCCAGATGGGGATATTACCCTGAATGGGCAACCTGGAAACCTCAGAAATTAAAAGCACCATTCAGAAAGCACTGAAAGAGACAGCGGACAACCCAACATAAGTGCTCAGTTACCCTTTAGCACCCATTAAGATTCAGAACCCACACACAATATAATGTTATGTCAGGTCCTTCAAAACCAAAACTTTCAGAATGGATATTGAATTTGGACTATCTAGAGTGTCCACCTTTTCCAATGTGCTGGAGTGTTAGGTGTTTGTCCTGCATTAGATGAACAAACATCATTTGTTCCTATTTTTTTTTCCATACAATGGTTCATATACTTCATTGAAGGGGTTCTGATCATCCCTGGGAAACCATTGCTTGGCCCAATGGCCGATGGGTTCCACATGGCTAAGTGTGGTCCCTTGTGCTGTTTCAAGTCTCATGAAATTGCTGGATCAGGTCTCACCCTGGTGTCAACTGTTGCTAGCCAATTAACTTCACCTTTCTCTGCTAGCTGATGTCAAAGCAGCTGTGGTAGTCTTGAATCATCACCTGGCCACAGTAAGGAATTGTAGGTGAGCTAACCAGTTGGATCTAGACAAGATTCTGTTGTCAGTGAAAACACTAATCTGCGACTGAGTTCCAGCCTGTTTTGCGTGGGCAACACTCCCTCTGAAAGATCAGCTTCATGGCTTGACGTTGCAAGAAGGCCAAACATTTCTTTTGCAGCATTAGATAATTAGTAGAGTGAGAAGGGGCTGGTGTGCCAATAGAGCACCTCTTCCTGGAGAAGGCAGATCTTGCCAAACCAATCAACAGACATTCTCTGCACATGTTAAACGGGATGCCCTTGCAGACTGTGTCACACAGATATCACTTTCTGTATTCTCCAAAACCAAGAGAATCTCACTTGATAGAAACACTGGATAAGGCTCTGATGTCTCTGTGACATTACCACACCATTCCTTCTTTGTTCAGTTTCAGATAGACTGTTCACTCATGTTTGCTCCCCCAGGATTATTATATGTTGAAATGCTCTTTGTGAAGTCTTACTGTTCTTATAGATTCTTACATGTTTTAAAATATCTTTTAAAATTAAGTGCATGTTACCTTAGGTACCCTGTTTTATCAATTGATTTATGGAGGGAGCCATTTTAATTGATTGCAGCAAAGAACGATGAATAATCCTGTGACACCCTTAAAACCAATGAATTCCATCATCCTTCAGGGACTACAGCCCACTTCTCAAGATGCAGTTAGAAAGCTATAGTTGGAGTTACTTCCAATGTTGTTATTGCCTGAAATCCATAGAGCTTGTGTCAAACAAATCTTGTGGGTCTATAAGGTGCCACAGAACTCTTTGTTATTTTATTTGCATTGTAAATAGTCAAATTTATAAAGTGTAGTATTTATTTATTATCTTTTTCCTTCATGTGCAAAATCAAATAGAACAAGAGGTGCCTCAATTAGTGTGGGATATGTAGCTGCAAACATAACATCCCATAATCAATTATTTCCCCTTTGAACTGATTACAGGAAAATGTTGATCTCACCCAGAAGGATTTTGCTTAGGATCAATGGAAAGAAAAAATATTCCTCCATTCGGAAAACCAGAACAAAACAAAATAAACACAAAAACACATTGGAAACAAAGAACTGCTGAAAGACATTTCAAAAGGGCCAGCCCAGAACTGCTATGAGAAATAGTAGGAAAATGACTGTAGAACACACACACAAAATGCTTTCAATGAATACAAGATAGTGGTGCCACTTTTTAAGAGCTCTTCAGCCCTTCTGTAGTTTTTCTGCAGACATATTCTAAAGACATAATTGTATGCCAAATATTTACCAGTGTTTCTCTCAAAACTGACATAAGCTCAGAGAGAGAAAATATTTTCTTCTTAAAAAGAGAAGGTGTTTTTCTGCAACCATGGTAAGCTCTCGACATAGCTCCGTCACCTTCATGTAGTTCATGGCTTTCTGGTTTCTAGAACTATGGTGTATAGTGTTAACCCACAGGTGATTGTCCCTCAGCCTCTGTGTTGCATGACCATTGCTGAGGCAAGAGGCTGTGGTGAGTGTACCTGCTTCTTCACATAATCGCTCCATCTGTGGCCATTTTCCTTCAGCTCACATCTGCTGTGCACTGTAGCATAATTGTGCCCAGAGCAGGCCTTAGGGTTAAATGATCCAGAGTGCTAAGCTCATAATTCTTGGAAGTGCTAAAATGCAGCTATCATAAATGTTCACTGGTGCATACTCATATGGTTTCTCTCATTCTCTCTCACCCTCTCCTTCACCTGGTCCCTGCTCCTCTCCCCACCTCTCTCTTTCTGTCTCATTCTGCATATTTCTCTATAGATTCTTGCAATACATGTTTCTTGTCCAAATTGTAGACATTTGTTGTTTCACAAAGCTGTGTAACTTGCACTATCTTCATTTCTCCCTGAGACAAAATAGACCTGTATCTCACTCCTTTGAGTAATTAGCCTTTGATGCTTCAGGTGCTTTGTTCATCAAATCTCAGAATTTCTGATCCTTGGGTGTGGTGGCTAGGAATTCTAGGAGTTGACATTCAAAAAGCTGGAGGTCCAAAAGTTGAGGGCCACTGTATTATGGCATTTCCACAGTTTTCATTGGCAGCAGCATCTGTGCACACATCCAAGTTCATAATAATAAAAAAACCACTGGGGGAGATTATCAGGACTTTTGGGGTTAAGTGCCACCAGTATGCCGATGATACCCAGCTCTGTCTCGCGTCACCTCCGAATTCTAAGGCAGCTACGGTCTCAACTTTACATAAGTGTTGAGCTGCAGTAATGAACTGGATGGGGATGAACAAAATGGAACTAAACCGAGACAAGACAGAGGTCCTTCTGATCAGTCGAAAGGGAGAAGAAAGGATAAGGATACAACCTGCACTAGATGGGGTCACCCTCCAGATTGGGGGTGCTCTTGGACTCACCCTCACACTCATTTCTTGAGGAACCTGCTCTGGCCATGGTGACACATGCCCCAGTGACATCCCGGCTATAATAATAATAATAATAATAATAATAATAATAATAATAATAATAAT
>JAHTLZ010003526.1:60268098-60283699 GCA_023846285.1 Phrynocephalus versicolor
AATAATAATAATAATAATAATAATAATAATAATAATAATAATAATAAACAACTTTATTTTCATGCCACCTTCCTCCCCGGAGGGACCCAAGGTGGCTTACAACAATTCATAAAAGTACAATAAAAGCAGTACAATGTAAAAAAACAACACAATACCTGTAAAATACTATAAAAATACTACACAATATAATACAATAAGAACAAGATTTAAAAAAAAAAAACAGTAGCTGCAGCAGAGTTTAAAAAGCTCCCCAGCCAATGAAACTAAAAAAAATAAGATGTTGTAAAAGTTGGTGAAGGCTGGAGGCTCAAAAGACCTGCCTAAATAAGTAAGTCTTAAGGCCTCACTTGAATATTTCAAGGGAGGAGGCAGTTCTCAACTCAAAGGGGAGGGAATTCCATAGCATCGGTGCCACTACTGAGGAGGCCCTATTTCTTGCCGCCGCCCCTCGCACTTCTTTGGATGGCGGTACTCGTAGAAGGGCCTTCTCCGATGACTGAAGGGGGCGGACTGGATTATATGGAAGAAGGCGGTCTCTCAGATAACCTGGTCCTAAGCTGTATAGGGCTTTAAAGGTCATAAGCAGCACCTTGAATTGGGCCCGGAAGTGAATGGGCAGCCAATGTAGTCCCTGGAGAAGCGGCCCAACAGAGTCATACCACCGACCTCCAGTAACCACCCGGGCTGCCGCATTCTGTACCAGTTATAGTTTCTGAACCATCTTCAAGGGCAGCCCCACATAGAGTGTGTTGCAATAATATAATCTTGATGTCACCATGGCATGGATCACCGTGGCCAGGTCTGCACGATCCAAGTACGGCTGCAGCTGGCACACCAGCCGAAGCTGGGCAAAGGCCCCCCTGGCCACAGCCGCTACCTGGGAATCCAGGAGCAGCTCTGAATCCAGGAGGACCCCAAGCTGCAGGCCTGCTCCTTCAGAGGGAGTGCAACCCCGTTCAGAGCAGGACGATATTCCAGCACCTGCATAGAAGATTTCCAAACCAGGAGAACCTCTGTCTTGTCCGGATTTAATTTCAGCTTGTTAGCCCTCATCCAGATCCCCACCGACTCCAGACAGCACTCTAGGACTTCCACTGCCCCCCTGGAATCTGGGGGAAAGGAGAGATATAACTGGGTGTCATCAGCATATTGATGGCACCCAACTCCAAATCCCCGGATGACCTCTCCCAGCGGTTTCATGTAAATGTTAAATAGCATGGTGGACAGAATAGAGCCCTGTGGCACCCCACACTTCAAGGGTCAGGGTGCCGAACAAGCATCCCCCAGCACCACCATCTGGGACCGATCCTCCAAGTAGGAGTGGAACCACTGCAAGACAGTGCCTCCAACTCCCAACTCAGCCAATCGGCCCAGAAGGACACCATGGTCAATGGTTTCGAAAGCTGCTGAGAGGTCCAGCAGGACCAACAGGGATGCACTCCCCCTGTCTAGTCCCCGGCGTAGGTCATCCACCAAGGTGACCAGGGCAGTTTCTGTCCCATAGCCTGGTCTGAAACCTGATTGAAAAGGATCTAGATAATCAGCTTCATCCAAAATCCTCTGGAGTTGAGACGCCACCACCCGCTCAATCACCTTGCCCAAGAATGGGATGTTAGAGATTGGCCGGTAATTATCTAATATAGTGGGATCCAGGGAGGGCTTTTTTAGGAGGGGTCTAACCACCGCCTGCTTCAAAGCAGGTGGGAGAACCCCCTCCATCAAGGAGGAATTAACCACCCTCCCTGTCCACTCAGCCAGTCCCGCCCGGGAAGCTCTAATGAGCCAGGCTGGGCAAGGGTCGAGCAGGCAGGTGGATGGCCTCACACTCCAAAGAAGCCTGTCCACATCCTCAGGCTGTACAAGCTGAAAAGAATCCCACAAAACTGGACAGACAGTTGCCAGGGGAACATCAACAGACATAAATGCTAATGTGGCATCCAAGTCATGTCGAATCCGATCGATTTTTTCTGCAAAGTGTTTGGTGAACTCGCCACAGCAGGGGGGGGGGCAGATGGACTAGGCCCTGCACCACACAAACAGTCCTGCTGGGTGGTTCCCGGCAGACGCAATGGTAGCAGAGAAGAAAGATCTTTTCGCTGCTGCCACTGCCATGAAGTAGGCTCTGTAATGAGCTCTACACCGTGCTTGGTCGGATTCATTGCGAGTTTTCTGCCACCGTCGCTCTAGACACCTGCCCTGCCGCTTCATCAGTCGCAGCTCATCAGTAAACCAAGGGGCTGCTCTGAGTCTTTGACGAGGCAGGGGTCACTCAGGCGCAAACTCATCCACTGCCCTGGACATTTCTCCATTCCAGAGATCAACCAGGGCCATTTTTGAGTTGGCTGTCTTGCAAGCTGGGAAATCCCCCAGAGCCCTCAGGAAACCCTCTGGATCCATTAGCCTCCGGGGGCGGACCATAGAATACGGCCCCACGCCTCTGCGGAGGGATGAAGCCGCCACCAGCCTAAACCCTACCAGGAAGTGATCTGTCCATGACAATGGAGTGATGTTAATCCCCATCACATCCAGATCACTGCCCTCTTGTTCAGTTATAAACATCAGGTCCAATACATGTCCTGCTGTGTGTGTTAGGGCCAAGATCTTCTGGGACAGGCCCATGGTTGTCATGGCGGCCATGAAATCCTGAGCTGAACCAGACTCAGGGGCCTCAGCATACTGTAATGTGCTCTATGTGGGACTACCGATGAAAAATCTAAGGAAACTTCAATTGCTCCAAAATGCAGCAGCAAGACTGCTGACTGTGGTGGGTTACAGAGATACATTACACCCCTGTTAAAGCAGCTCTACCTGGCTTCCAATCAGCTATTGGGCACAATTCAAAGTGCTGACCTTAATCTACAAAGCACTGTACTACCTGGGTTCTAGCTACCTCAGAGATTGATCTCACAGTATGAGCCGATCAGTGTTAAGGTCATCAGGAGAGGTCTTTCTCTCCATCCTGCCACCCTCACAGGTACGTCTCATGGGAACACATGAAAGGGCCTTCTCAGCTGCTGCACCCCAAATCTGGAATTCCCTCCCACTAGAGGCCAGGACTGCCCTATCTCTGATGTCTTTCCAAAAACAGGAATTTTCTCTTCAGGCAAGCTTTCCCTGAATGATAGACTACCTACTATGTGCCTTTTATATGAATCTATATGATCACATACAACCATCCTTGACTTGGATAGGCCCCATCCAGCTCTTTGAACGGCTGTCTTTCTCACCTCTACATAGACACAAGGTATCAAGTTGGTGCCCTATACATGGTGCCCTTTGTCTCCCTTAACATTTAAAGAAAGCCTGTGGAAAATGCCTGGAATAAAATCAGGCAAGCAAAACAAAAGCCTAATGGGTGTTATTTCTTCCTCAATCCCCACTAGATGTGTTGCTTGCCTATATTTTTGTGTATTTCAATAAGGCTGTTCTATTAGCTATGAGGCCAATGGGGCTGCATGAATACTGCATAGGCCGTAATCATTTCAGCCTTGCCAGTTGCCATGTTAACCTCCCCCAACAAAAGTGCTACATTTCTCACAGTTATGATTATGGCTCTGACACTGGGTATGTTCAAGAAACCAGACAGCCTATGTCTTGCCTTATGTTTCTGAAATTACTACTAACTCTAGCCCTGAACTTTGCCTTTTCTGTTTCCTCTCTCTTGTTTCCAATAGTAGAATAATTAGTTTCCCTGCCAAGATAAAATCTCCACGCCTTCCTTCTGAATTCGTACAACATTGCACCTAATGACTGTCTTCCGCCGAGTCTAGCTACACCATGTGTATCATTTAAAGCTTATACTCTGGCAATTATTCCTCCACAGAAACCACTGATAATATTAATCTTTTTCTCTCATGTTTTTCTTCAGACAATGCAATGTTCTTTATATTGTACAAAATGTTCTTATTGAGCATTCCATTAACTAGTTTCTTTATCCCTTCTGAAATTCTATTTACTATGTTCTCTGTGTGCCTACAAAATAGGTATAGACTGGCTTTAACTTTGCACCTGACTTTCATTATAGATATATAATTACTATCCTCTTAACTACTGAAAGTGTCTGAATCTAGCAAGGTTTTTCTCTGGTGTATGTGGGACTAGACAGAGTAGATCCCTATGGCAGCAATTGCTTCTGTCAAGATCTTCTGGATGTAATATCAGTTCTGATCTCACGACCTATAACCCACAAAGAACCGTGTGCACAATATATGCTTGAAATTCTCAGTTGCACTTTGTACATCTGATGAAATGTAATATTATGTGTGCAGTAGAGATGGACACCAAGTTGGGGGGGGGACAACTGTTTCATTACATAATGATTTTTTTTGTTATGAAATAAAACAAAGAAAACAATTTCAGCCCGAAAAAAACCAAACCACTTTTTTCTCCAGAGGAGCTTCCTTGAACTCTTCCCTGAAAGCTCCCCAAATTTGGAGCAGTTTCGTGTTAAGGGTGCTGAGTTATTAAGCTCCAAATGGGTCCGCCTAGGTAATTTTAAATAGTGCTTTTTTTCTTTTCTTTAAGTTTTGGTCAGACAGTAAGGGGAAAGGTGGCAGTTGGAGTAAGCAATTACTCATCCCCTGCTTGAATCAGAAAATTAATTGCTTCCTCCTGTCTAATGTAACTTTGTGCTCTCAATATCCTTTCCAATTTGAAGTTCAACCTGGAAAGTATAACATAGTGAAAGTGAGGAAGCTATTAGTTATCCAATATGATAAACATAACACAAATAGTGATCACAGGCATGTATTGGCATCAAAATTGCAGGGGAGCTTCCCCAATCTCTTCCTTATAAACCCCCCAAATTTGAAGAAATTTGCGGTTCAGGGGGCCAAGTTATTCAACTGCAAACAGAGTCCCTTTAGCTGGAGAGATTTAAGAAAGACAAACAAGTGGGTACTGGATAAAGACAAGCTCAAATGGTCACTAGAAGTGACCAAAGCTGTCTCTGTTCCATAGCCAGGCCTGAAACCACATTGAAATGGATCCAAATCAGGCATGTCCAAACTTCAGCCCTCCAGATGTTTTGGACCACAACTTCCACAGTCCTTTGCCATTGGAAATACAGGCTTGGAATTCTGGGAGTTGTGGTCCAAAACATCAGGAGGGCCGAAGTTCTGATCTAAATAATCTGCTTCCTCCAGGAATCATTGGAAGAGGAACGATATATATTATGAAGCATAAAAGAGAGCCAGGGATTAGGAGAGGGTGGAGTCAAAGGAAGGGGGGCTGTGGGCTATGGCATGAATCTGAACTAGAGATGGGCACGAATCAAAAAACTGGCATTTTGGTTTTTCATTTTTCTTTGAGAGGTCTGTTTCATTTCGTTTCCATTTTTTGTGAATTTTTGGGAAAATTTCATTTTCATTTTTTTCGTTTTTTTGTTTCTACCAGCTTTTTGTGCGGTTTTTAAAGCATTTCCATGCACGGGTGTCCCCCAAGGCCTCAGACCAGAGGGAAAACACTAAAAAAAATTGATGCTGGCAGAGACACAGTATAGACTAGGTACGCAGGGAGGCTGCAAAGGAAGCGGCAGGCGTTGCCCAGGGTGCAAGGCAGCCACAGAGTGACTGCACTGCAGGGCAGGGGAGGGTAGTCACCAAGAGGCACGCACGGACACACACAGGGAGGCTGCAGGTCTGAAGCTAGAGTCGCAGAGACAGCAATCCCACCCTAACTCCCACCAGAGACTGCAAGGAGGACGGGGGCTGCCAGAGCTTTTTATGCCCTCTGTGGCTACCAGACCTCCCCAGTCTGCAACCTTGGCATGCTATTGGTTGAACATGATCCCATCATATGGCTTGCCTCCGTATTGTGCCTGGCGATATCCATTTTGTCATCCTTAAAGGGAAAAGAAAAATACATCGCGATGGGAGAAGACAAAAACAAATGTTTTAAGGACCCCAACCCCCTGGTAGGTAATAATTTCAAATAATTATTGCAATATTGCTGCATTTTTACCGATGTCCAGGGCATTTTAGTACCCAAGAAATCAATATTAGGCATCTGGGAGCCATTTTGGGTCGATGTCCCCTAACTCCCCTTAAAGGAAAAAAATACAGCAATCTGAGAAAAGACATAATTGCACATTTTAAGGACCCCAACGCCCCCTGGTAGGTATTATCAGACAGTATAAATAATTATTGCTGCATTTGTATGGATGTCCAGGGCATTTTTTAACATTTAAAACAGCGTGTCACCATTAATGAAAACAAAACATAATGAACCAAATTTTTGTGGTTCTCTTCGTTTTGTTCCATTTTCATCACAATTTTTGTTAGTCGTTTCATTACGGAATGGAACGAATAACGAATAACATAAATGAAAAAAGTTCATTTCGTGCCCATCTCTAATCTGAACCATATTGCTTTGAAGGACCAGTGACGAAACCAGCACTGAAACAATTTACAGTCTACATGTGATCACCGAATCTGACATAGACTGCAGATTGAGCTGCACGGGTTTTTCAGTTCACTCATGTCCATATAAAGGATGTCACTCTGACTTTAATCCTCACTTCATCCAAAAGAAAAAACATTCAAAAAATGAAGGAACCCCTCCCCAATACAGTGGACCCTCGTATAACGGAGGGTCCGTATAACGAAAATTCCGTACAACGGAAAAAAAATCTGCCCCCCCCTTTCCCCCCGCCACCTCCGTCCACCACCGGCGGGGGGGAGAGGACGCAGGGGCGGGAGGGCAGGGGAGGGGAGGCCGCCGCCGCCGCTGCGCCCTGCTGGCTCCCGGAAGACGCGGGCCGGCGGGAGGGCGGGCTGGGGGGCAAGCCGGGTGGGAGCCGCTTTTGCCCCGTTCCCTCTCCCCGCCCGGCTGCCGCGCTCCAGCTGGTGAGCGCTGGCTGGGGGCCAAGCCGGGGGGAGCCGCTTTTGCCGCCCGTTCCCTCTCCCCGCCCGGCTGGAGCGCTGGCTGGGGGACAAGCCGGGGGGCACCGCTTTTGCAGACACGGAGGAGGGGTGAGCCGCCCGCCCGCCCCCCACTGCCCAAAAAACCCACCCCCCCATCGCCCAAAAAAAACCATAGGAATGCTTTGGAACGGATTAAATCCACTTCCAATGCATTCCTATGGGAAATGATAATTTGCACAACGAAAAATTTGTATAACGTAATTTAATTGGGAACCAATTAATTACATTATACAAGGTACCACTGTATTAATCATCCCAGTATGAGACCAGCAATTTCAATGTAGCTGCACATACCTTGTTCTTGTGCAGTAGAAAGGCAGAATTTCTTGGGAAATGGGGTTAAATTCTCATAAATCACCCACTTCACTTTAAGTGGGGGAGTGGGGCTACACTGTTTCCCTGAAAATAAGACCTACCCCCAAAATAAGCCCTAGCAGGATTTCTATGCATTTGTTAAATATAAGCCCTACCCCAATAATAAGACCTAGTGATGGGCATGGCTGTGCCTACACACACACACACACACACACACACAAACAGAGTGCACATTGCCCCTCTCTTTCCATCCATGGTCCTTCCTCCATTTCGCTTCGGCCGCCAAAGTTACCATACTTCGTAGCATGTTTGCTTGCAGTTCCTGTTTCCCTGAAAATAAGACCTACCCCAAAAATAAGCCCTAGTGTATCTTCTTGGGGAAAAATAAATATAAGTCAGTGTCTTATTTTCGGGGAAACACGGTAAGTAGGTGGATCAGGCTCAAAGTTCCAGCTCATGCTTAGTGCAAGTTTAAAATATGTTACCCTCAAAACAAACAAACAAACAGCCTAAATAAATTAGCTAACACCATTCATTTCAAACAGCAGTGTCTATTTGTCTCTAGGTCACACAGAACAGATGACTGGAAACTATATTTTAACCCATTTGTCTAGGTCCTCTTTTGTTTTCACTAGAACAAGCCAGAAATGCAAGGTGCAGGAGGAACTCTTGCACAGCATCACCATTGCCAAGCTAAACTATCTGATCGTGAGGAGAAAAATAACATGTGGGCAGAAGTCACTGGCAATCAGGTGTCAGATCTTTTCCGAAAGCCGAGGAATCAGCAAAAAGGCAAACACAGAGCTACCCGTTAATATCATCGTAACAACAAGAATTAATGTTTAACTAGAGGGGAGTGGGGGACTCAAGGCAAATAATTAAAACCTCTCTTTTTCTCCTTTCTTTTTAAAGCAAAACACTTCAAAGACTCTTAGTGGCTGACAACCGCACATCTTTATTTCAGAGGATTGACCCCTCTGTGGGTTTTGCAAACCCATCATCGATTGCACAAACATAAATTCATGGGTTTGCTTTATTCCTTAACAATTAGTGTAGCAGGCTTGTTAATCCATTCTCAGGGAAACGGTTGGGGGAAAACACTGAATCATCACATTTTGAATCATTGGGTTGGGAGTGGGGGCTGCCACCACTCTTTTGTCTGCATTTCAACCAGCATGTTGCAGGTTGAATAGATGAATAGATGCCTGATCTCTTGAAAGAGAGCAAACTATACTAGTTACTTGAACCCTCCCACCACCATCACTGTTGTTTCTCTGACAGGTGTTGGACCTCGCTTTTCCTTAGAGAGGTCATCAAAACTAAACAAGGGGAAGAGAAGGAGTAGTTGTTTATGAAAATGCTGGACAATGCTGAGCTTAGGACAAAACCTGCGGCACCCAAGTAGCCACTTTTTTTTCAGGATAATGGGAAACCATTGGTAAGTATTCTTTGGGTAAAGCCTGTCAAATAACTACAAAACCCACTTACCAGTAGCATCATCCAGCCTACATTTTACCAGCTTGGCCACAAGAATGTCAAGTGAAACATTGTTATAAGCTTTGCTGAAATTAAGGTATACAACTATAATATTTGCTTCAACAACTCAGCTTATAACTCTATTTTGTAAAAGAGGTAAGATTGTTTTTGCGTAACTTGTTTTTGAGTTTTGAGTGTTAGTTCCTGAGGGCTCACAGACTGCCTGTTTAATAACCTTCTTGAGGAGTTTTCCTGATATCTGGTAGCTGCCTAGTCCCTCTCTTCACCTTTTTGGAACTGGCAATGGTGTATGCACCAAAGTAAAGTAAAGTAAATGTTAAGTAATGCATATTGGGGCAAAAAAAACCCAAAACTTTATCAACTCATGGGCTCTGAGCTACCGGTGACAGATCAGGAAAGAGATCTAGGTGTGCTGGTAGACAACTCAATGAAGGTGTCTACCCAGTGTGTGGCAGCAGTGAAGAAGGCCAATTCCATGCTTGGGGTTATAAAAAAAAGGGATTTAAAATAAAACAGCCAACATGATAATGCCATTGTACAAAACGATAGTAAGTCCACACCTGGAGTATTGTGTACAATTCTGATCACCACATCTCAAAAAAGACACAGTAGAACGGGAGAAGGGGCAGAAGAGAGTGACTAAAATGATTATTGGGCTGGGGGATCTCCCTTATGAGGAAAGGCTAAAACATCTGGGGCTCTTTAGTCTGGAAAAAAGGTACCTGGGGGGATATTATTGGGACGTACAAAATAATGCAGGGCATGAGTAAAGTGGATAGAGGGAAGCTTTTCTCCCTCTCACAAAATCCTAGAACTAGGGGACATCCATTCAAATTGAGGGTTGGGAGAGTGAGAACAGACAAAAGAAAATATTTTTTTACCCAGAGTGTTGTTAGTCTGTGGAACTCCCTGCCAAAGGAGGCAGTGATGGCATCTGGCCTGGATGCCTTCAAAAGGGGATTGGACAGATTCTTGGAGGAAAAGTCAATCGCAGTTTACAAACCATGATGGAGATGTGTAATCTCCAGGCTTAAAACGGGGTACTTCAAGGGCCAGATGCAGGGGAGGGGTATCAAGAGACAGATACCTAGTCTTGTTAGTTCTCAGACACATTTGGTGGGACCACTGTAAGATACAGGAAGCTGAACTAGGTGGGCCTTTGGCCTGATCCAGCATGGCTCTTCTTATGTTCTTATATACAGTCATCAGAGACATCACCTACTCTCCAAGAGTTTTCAAACATTAGAGACAGAGGCTGTGTCAATACATGCACAAGTTCCTTTAGTACTCTTGGACACCAGTCATCTGGTTCTGGAGACTTGAATTTACCCCAACCAGCTAGATGTCCCTACACCACTTCTGAAGGCTGCATGCTTTCTCTTTATTTTAGTTGCTCCAGCTTGGGCATAGCCCATCTTCTTTAAGGTAGAGATCAATCATTTCTGTATTCTTCCTTTTCGTTTAAGAACACCTGAAAAACTCATTTCTGTTTTTTAAAAACTTCTCTTTTAAGTTTGAGCTCATTCTGAGCTTTAGCTTCATAGCCTAGATCAGCAGTAGTGAACCTTCAGCACTCCAAATGCTTTGGACCACAACTCCCACAGTTCTTTGTCATTAGCAATCTAGGCTCGGAATTCTGGGAGTTGTGGTCCAAAACATCTGGAGTGCCAAAGGTTCACCACCACTGGCCTAGATCATGGTTAGTGGTAAAACTTTGGCACTCCAGATATTTTGGACCATAACTCCCAGAGCCCTTTGTCATTGGCAATCTATGCTAGGAATTCTGGGAATTGTGGTCCAAAACATCTGGAGTGCTGAAAGTTCACCACCACTGGCTTAGATGTATTGGCTACTTGCTGGTACTTCATCATGATACTCCTTTTCTTCCATTTACTGCGCATACCCCTTCTGAATCTTACCTGTGAGCACTTTATAAAACCAGCCTTTACAAATCTCTCACTTTTTTCTTCATACTGTGTGGCTGAATCTTTGGTATGTCACCTTAAAGCACTTACATCTATCATGGACTCTTTTCTCTTTTCCTTCTTTTCTAAGTATTCTTGACCAGTACTCCCTTAAGCTTTCTGAAATCAGCTTTTCTGAATTCCACGGAATTCACTGTATTACTCTCCACTAGAAATGGGCACCATACGAAAAACAACATGCGGTTTCATTATTTCATTAGCTAATGAAATGAAATGAAATGAAACAGGGAAGCGGTTTTGTTACAAATGAAACAAAACACAATTTTTCCCTCTAGAACAATACTGTTCATTCTAGAGGAAATGGCAGGGGAGGTTTCTTAAGCTCTTCCCTTAAAGACCCCCCCCCCAATTTGGAAAGATTTGGGGGTCAGGGAGCTGAGTTATGAGGCTCCAAACAGGGTTATGTCTTCTTCCTTCATGAGAGAGAAATGTATCCCGCACAGGATGTCACTTTCTCCATGGAATACATTCTTCTTATTTGCATAAGGCAGAAGCATCTCTTCCACAGGACAAAGCATGCCAGAATGAAATAAGACCTTTTAGGGAAGTTTTGGTAGGATGCCACCTTGGGTAAGAAACACATCTGTATTACTGGGTCAGGCAGCCACATATTTCTATGGAACAGTCTGAACTCTGGTCAGCATTGGTGCATCACCACTCAGTGGTCCCAGGACAATGTCAGAGACCTGGCAAGTTGGCCCTGATTTCTATGGCCTTTGTTTGGGCACAGGTGAATCATGGGACTTCCATACACCCCTATCCCTTACCTTAGAAATTAACCTGCCTCACCTGTCCTGCTGCAAAGTAATTGATACATTTAATATAAACATTATTGACAAAATTAGTCTTTGGTCACAGCAACATTAATTTCAGAGATCCATGAAAAAGGAAAGGTGAGGGGAGAAAGAAAGATTGGAATGTGTAGAACAAAATGCTCCCTGAATTGATCCTTAAAGAAAGAACAAACGGCCTGCATATGAATTTTCTGGTTTTAAGCCCCTCACTCAACTGGCCTCTGCCTCAGGAAGCTAACTGGGACTTTCTCCTGGCAGGTGAACAAAAATAAAACCAAGTGTCCAGCTTTGCAGGGGGCAGCTGATGACCTACAGCACCTTTTAGTCTATGACTGGTTTCGCCATTTTGTGTTTCCTCAGTTGTAGGAATGGGGGTCTTCATGGAAAAAATAGGAACACGCAAAGACCTGGACAAGAACTATGTCAGACAATCCTTGTCGGGTCTTTGCACCTTTTAGGTTTTCCATTCAAATTCCTACAAATGATGTTCCAATTTGTGTGTCCTCTGGGCACAGAGTGCATCCCAGAGAAATGCACACTTCCCCAGCAACATGTATAGATTAATCTTAAACTTGCAGACACCTCATGGGATAACTAATCTAAACTTTCCAGTTAGCTTTTCCTTAAAGTGTTTTCTTCATCCAGCGTACAAAAAGGTTATCTAAAGGTCAAACGGAGAACGTGGCATTCTGTCATGTCAGCTATAATGTGCTGCTAAAAATCTAAGGAAAGGCATACATGATCATTCATGCGCACACACCATGCATATAATGAAAGCCTTACTAGTTAAGGGACACAGGTTAGTTTCGGTATATATATATATGATCACATTTTAAAGAGATGTAAAAGGTTGCCCTAAACCAGTGATGGCGAACCTATGGCACGGGTGCCAAAAGTGGCACTCGGAGCCCTTTCTGTGGGCACCTGACATTGCCCCTTCATAACCACTTGTATACAGGTTAAATTACTGTATTGGCACTTTGCAAAAAAAAAAAAAAATAGTGGGTTTTGAAATGCAATTTAGGCACTCGGTCTCTAAAAGGTTTGCCATCACTGCCCTAAACTTTCAGGCATCTTCATAATTCCACGGTCAGGGTAGTAGAAATAGCTAGGTAACTTAAAATGCTTTTAATTCCCTCCAAATTTATAAAGTAGATTTGGGTTACTTGTGACAGAGAGAGAGAGAGAGAGAGAGAGAGAGAGAGAGAGAGAGACCTTTCCTTATTTTAATGGGGGTACGAGTCTTTCAAGTGTCATAATCTCCACAGAAGGTCTGAGAGAGAAGCTTCCCTTAATTACCTTTCACTCTCCCTAATACACAATAACTATATATACCACACATTTAATGAGAGGCTTAGTACTAAAGGGAGACAGGTTAGTTTCACTTGCAAAGAGTTTCAACAATGCAATTCTTTTTATGACCTTAATTATCTTGGACTCCAGTTCCCAAATTTAATTTATAACCAGTTCCAATGCTGTTTTATTAAAAGGATTCTGAATAATTCTTAATTATTGAGGTCAGAGACAAAGATTCTGACTAAGTGGTTTGTCTAGACATACGCATGATTTACATAACAATTTTTTTTAAAAAAAACCTCACAGATAATACATGTGACCAGGAATAGACCCAGACTTGTCAGCCCAAGTATATTTCATAACTCCCTTTTCTAAAAATACAGATATATTAGGAAATGAAAACTCTCAGTCTAGATATGTGTTCATAATGTCATTATAATGAACACTGATAATTCAGTAGGGGCTTACTTTTCTTCTGCCAAGTTCCACTTACAGCACTAGACTACTAGACAACAGACTTGATATGTTGACAATCCTGTAGCTGTCAAAGGCCAGAATCAGATAAATATAACCTATAAGCATCACTTAGCTAAACAAAGCTAACTGATGAAGGACCAGGATGCATCTTGGTTGCACATTTGGGTGCCTGACCGGGCACGTTAACAAGATGCACCCCAAACTGTGCTGAGTGAGCTATGATTAGCTGGAGCAAGTCACACAAATATCAATAGGATTCTGGCCAAAGTGTGAATACCAGAAAAGCCTCCTGGACAGCTTAGTGCAGGCATGTCCAAAGTCAGGCCCGGGGACCAAATGTGGCCCATTTTCAAATTTTAAGCGGCCCATGGCCTCTTCTCTCCACCGGCTCAGCCTGTCACGCATTTCCGCCAGCTGGCCCCTCCCCATACTGGATTTGCCTGCCCTCCCTGCCTCTGTCCATCCCCCCAGCCACCTGCCCAGCCTACCCACCCCCAGCTCTGTTGCTGCAGCATCCTCCCCGCCTCCTTGCATGTACTAGAGGCTTGTACAAAGTCCGCCCTGGGGGGGCAAATGCGGCTGAATGATCGGCCCCCACACATTTTCACCAAATCTGGCCCTCCTTGCAAAAAGTTTGGACATCCCTGGATTAGTGGTTTGGGTCTCCGGGTGTAGAGCCAGAGGCTGGGAGTTCTTTCCCCCACTGTGTCTCCTTGACAGAGGCTAGACTGAATGATCCTTAAGGTTCCTCCCAAGTCTACCGTTCTAAGGTGATGATGATGTGCCATTTCAAACAGCTTTTTCGGGAAAGTAGCAACATCCGCTTCCGAGAACTACATTTCAGGCCATATCCTTGAGCACAAATCTTTCTAGGACCTACAGAACGTAGAGGAAGCCGGACGTTATACACGCTCAAGCACTCGCTGGGATGTGAACTTGCACTGACAGGGTGACCCCAGAGCAGGCGGCGAGCAGCAATTGTAACAGCTCTTTCCAAACCATTTGCGCTTTCAGCTCATGTCATTTCCCTTCCATAATCAGCCAGCGAGACAGCTGCACTTTGCACTACAACAAGCCAGTTCTGGCCAGCCGCCAGGGGAGTGTTGCAAGTTTCTACTGTAAGCGTCAAAGCAAGCCTTCCCTTGTAAACACAGCCTTTCCCTTCTTTCAGAAGAATGAACTTTTGAGAGGAGAAACGGGGTTAGCTGGAGGCAAAGGGGCAAATAACTAATTGGTGCAATCTGTTTTGTGGGCTTGACAAACTGGTGATCAGCAAAATCAAGAGAGCAAAAAAAGAAGAAGAAGAAGAAGAAGAAGAAGAAGAAGAAGAAGTGTCTGGAGCTGCAGGAAAAGAGAGAGAGAGAGAGAGAGAGAGAGAGAGAGAGAGAGAGAGAGATCTCCCTGAGCTTAAAACATCCTATACAAATGTGCAAGCCCTCCAAGGCAGCACAGAGAACAAAAAACAGCATCATGCATGGTCAAACCCAATCTACCTGGGACTGCGGTCACACCAGCCAAAGGTGGTGGCAACCACAAAGTCAGCGGCGGTAATGCCCTAACAATAATTCGGTGACCCTCTTCCTCTCCATTGTTTATTTTGTGTCACTGCCTCCTTCCATTATTTCATGAGATTTATTTATTTATTTATTTATTGGATTTCTATACCACCCATCTGACAGCGAGGTCACTCTAGGCGGTTTACAACAAATTAAGGCATACAAACACTGCAACTAAACTAAATACTTAAAACAAAATAAACATTAAATACAGTAATATAATAAAAATAAAATTAGTATCAAGTGACTATAGTGAAAGCAAGCTGTGTGTAGATGTCCCAGTGAAATCAAGCCATCTCATTCTTCCTCAGGTGAATCTGTGTTTGCTATGTTGGTACGGTGGAGGTGCCAGCAATTTGATAGGAGTGATGGAAGGGGGGGGGGGAACAAAATGATTGATGCAAATGGCAATGGTCACTTCAAAGGACACAGTTGGATGAACCATGATTTATTAATATGTAAGTGACCCTCGGGCACAGACATCCACCCCCTACCCTTCCTCTTTGGCACACCAGCAGAAAGGCTGCAGCTTAGGATCTTCCCTTGTTTTTAAGCCATAGCTTTTGTTTTTGTTCAGAATTTCAGATGTTTGCATCCCTGAGCAAAGCTGGCTGCGGTTAGCTTAAAAATGAATGGCAGATACATCTATTCTTCTCCTTGTACATACAGCAACAGTTCATCTATCTATCTATCTATCTATCTATCTATCTATCTATCTATCTATCTATCTATCTATCTATCTATCTATCTATCTATCT
>JAHTLZ010003526.1:60285878-60331632 GCA_023846285.1 Phrynocephalus versicolor
GTGTGTGTGTGTGTGTGTGTGTGTGTGTGTGTGTGTGTGTGTGTGTGCGTGTGTGCGCACACACACACATGTACATGAGGGAAAGGAACCCAGGCTTATCAATTTCTAAAGAGGGGTGGTAGAGATTTAATTAAGTACACCAAGTTACTGCTTCCTTTGCTATAAGTACACTGAGTTATTGCTTCTTCTCTTCTAGCCTCCCAAAACTTCAAAAAGCCTCCTAATAGTAGAAAAGGTCAACTTGCTCCTAAATATTTCACATCTTACACATCAAGTGATAGTCCCCTGATCATAAGATTAAGACCAAGTCACAGGATGTGTGCCCTCAGGATGTTTCTTAAACTATTCCAGAGTTGAGCGGATTAGACTGGCACCCTGCATTTCACCTTAGAGATTACAAAGCTGAAGAGGTCAACAGTGTTTCGGGGAAGTTAATTGAAATCAACCAAATGAGACAACTCAGTTCCTGACTCCTGAACTAGTTTCTTCCTGGTTATGCAAAGATACTGCAGAAGTGACATTTGTGCCCAAAGTATGCAACCTTTTTCCACCAAAACAAATTCCTGATAGAACTGTGTATATGGAAGATCAGTTCAATAATTGGTAGCAGTGATTTTAACTATACTTATTTAACTATACTTAGAAGTATGAAGTATTTTAACTATATTTAGGAGTATGTGCTATTTATGGTTGCATGCTGCCAAGTCAAAACTGACTCAAATATAGGTTTCAAGTGAGATGGCTAGCTCAGTGGTTTAGGCATCTGGCTGCTGGCCCACAGATTGAGAGTTTGATTCCCGCCTTTGCCTTGTGAGATATGAGCTTGGCTACATGGGCTTGGGCAAGCTGCACAACCCAAAGGTTGTGCCCTCAGAAGAAAGGAATGATGAACCACTGAGTATTCTCTACCCAGAAAACCCTGCAAAGAATGGCCATAAGTCGGAACTGAATTGATGGCACATGATGATGATGATTGATTGATTGAAATGATTAATTAATTAATTGAGATTTCAAGGTAAGTGAGATATTTGAGGAGTGGGTTTACCAGTCCCACATACCCCGGTGAGTTTCCATGTGTGTAAGGATTCAAACACAAACTGCATGACTCCTAGTCAAGCACTTTGTCCGTTATAGCACAATGGGTCTGCACTATGGCTGTGTATAAATAACTGATAGTAACTACTTCTGGAATTGTTGGTTGAAATCCCGTTGTGCTCCTATGTAAAACGTATACTATTTGAAGATGCATTGACTTGAATTAAGAAATCCGTTGCATGTTGAGAAAGCAGAACATGGCATGCAACAGATACCATCTGGAGATTTCTTAATCTGAATCAGTTTGCCTCCAGATTTACATCTCTTGTGTAGCAGCACAATAGGAGTTCAACCATTGA
This sequence comes from Phrynocephalus versicolor, assembly GCA_023846285.1. Lineage (NCBI taxonomy): Eukaryota > Metazoa > Chordata > Lepidosauria > Squamata > Agamidae > Phrynocephalus > Phrynocephalus versicolor. Next base: position 60,287,273 of record JAHTLZ010003526.1, read on the forward strand.
ACTGTCCTTTGCACTGTTTATTCCTGTAAGAACAAAGCCATCTCTGGTAGCTTTAACGTCCCCTACCTGTCTAACTAATACATATCATGAGAACGGAGTCCTTTAGAAATACCAATCAGACTGCATCTCACCGGTAATTCTGCTTGCTGAGGGATTCCAGGAACTGTGTTTTGGGAAAAGTAACTTTTCCAAGCTCCGGGAAACATTGTATATAGCAATGCATAGCCAACAAGAGAATGGGAATATTAGTCATTATATTAGCTATTATATTATTTCATGTGGGTAGGAACTTAGGAACTTAAGAGAGTGCATCACATTTCAAGCAGATCAACTTTTCTATTCTTGTCAGCTTCCTTAACTGTCTAGCTTTCACACCCATCCAGGGTGATCAGAAAGACAAGAGGGTGGATGACCTTGCTCTTTGTGTCCAGTGACCCATCCTGACATTGCAGGATCTTTTCTAATAATTCCTTCATTGCTGCCCTTCCCAGTCTCAGTCTCCTTCCAATTTCTTGGTCAGAGTCTCCATTTGGACGGATGATGGGACCAAGGGATGCAAACCCTCTAACTATGACAGTTGCTTTGTTGTCAATGTTAAAGGTGAATAATTCTTCTGTACTCATGGATTCCCCCCCCCCAGCAGTTCCACCAATATATTATAATATCTGATGTGCTCTTGCACCTTGGGACCAGTAACAGTCAAGCCATGTCTTTCCCTTTGTACCATTCCCCTCACAAGACAAAAAGGATACAGCGCACTGAAGAATGTTTTCAATTAAAACAAGAACACTGTACAGCTAAACACGGGTCCTGGTTTCTCTGGGTTGCTAAGGACTCACGTGCAAGGGTTCAGGCAGTTCACATGGGGAACTTTATCAGACAAGGATGTCTTATAGCTAGCACACTAGTATCATTATTGTTATTTTTTAAAGCAGTATGTTTTATATTGGCTCCCATAACGCAATGTACCTAACAACAACAACAAGGACAACACTGCATCGTTGATAGTTGTTGTGCCACTGGCCTTGATGTTCTATCCAATAATGTTTGCTTACAAATTGCAATTACTGTTTTATAACATGGCTTTACTTTTCTGTCATATTTGTCTCCTCTCAGACTAGAGCCTTGCAGCCAATGTTTTGTCTAGTAAAGTCCAACACACCCAGTAATCCAGTCAGTGAACCGCACAATAATCTTTTCTTTCTGACAGTAGCCTATCGCTCTATCGCTCTCGCTCTTTGTCACTTTATTTCTATCTCTCTCTCTTTTGCTTCCCACTCTGACTCTCCCTTTCCACACTGCCTTCTGCCCTCTTGGGCCTCTCTTAGAGGAGACACCAATTCTGTATCTAGAAGCAGCGCACTCTCAAGGGGGACAGCCAGTCTCTTTAATTCTAACACAAGCTTCCATCATTAAGTAAATCGGTATCCATTTGTTTTGTAATTGACCAGTTGGGGGGTTAGCATGACTTTTGTTTGCATGCATGGTACTCTCATCAGTCACATAGCACTGAAAGCGATATAAGAGGAGGAAGAACACACTTGCCTGTGTGGTCTGACCTCTTCTCTTCTCAACTTCTCTTTTTGCCTCTCTCTTTCATCTCCTTGCCAGTGTTGGTTCTTTGTGAAGAATCTAGAGCATGGCTCTGGCTCATGTCTTTCTTTTCAACTGTTCTCCCACTGCCTGTGCCAGTAAAGAAGACTGGAAACACTCACTTCTAGTTTTGAACAAACCTCAGTTTTCCGTGATGGCCCATAAAGGAAAGTGTGTTTTTGTTTAAATAGTCATTAGAAAATAACCCAGGATCGGGAACCATGGCTTGTGTTTGCCACCAGTTAGAGGTTCCATCTCCTCATCTGCTATGTCCCTCCATTTTACCTTCTGTTATCCCTGTCTCCGGGAAGTAACAGTGAAGAGCAAGCCACAAGTCAACACTGAGTAACACTGGCAAGCTAACTTGTAACAGATTCATTTTTGCTGCTGCTCAATTCATAGTCTATTTGATGCTTCTGTTCAGAATAAATGATCACACAAGAGACTACGGATTGTTCTGGAGCAAGTGTCCACCCTGGCCCTTCATTCCAATGGGGCTTGAGTTGCACCACAGCCCAGAGCTCCCCTTTCCTTTGTCCCCACCATCTGCCAATCCCTGGATCTCCTTTTATGGATCTTCATGAAGCCAGTGGGTGTTTAAAGGTTCGCAGGGTGCTAGCGAAATTGTACTCTTTTGTAGTTTGTCCGAGTTCTTTTTATTTCATATCAACATTTCTCTTCTTGTTGTTAGCACTAAACTAGTATATCAGGGTAGTTATATAGTTATCTAGCACTAAACATGGTAGTTTTTTTTAATTAAAATACTTTGGTGTTACAAAGGAGAAAGGGTTGGCCATTATTCACAATGTGCTTTGTCTTAGGAACTTCTGCCTAGTTATCTCTTAGGGCCAAATTACATATTACCGATAGTCCATTATTAGAGATGGGCACGACTCAGAAAAAAATTTTCGTTTTCGTTTTCGTTTTTGGCTAGGGTCCGTTTCGTTTCGTTTCCGTTTTCGTGAGCTAATTTTCAAAATTTTTCATTTTCATTTCGTTACGTAACGAAAACGAAAAAAAAGAAAACGAAAATGAAAAATTTTTCGTTTCTCCCCATTTAGCTCCATTGAGTGCTTTTCCAGTAACGAAAAACGAAAACTGGCTCAAAATTAGTCGTTTCGTTTCCGTTTTCAGTCCATTTTTGAACCGTTTTTCGTTTTCGTTTCATTACGTAACGAAAACAAAAACGAAAATTGCGCTAAGTCGTGCCCATCTCTATCCATTATTAAAATAAAAAAAACTGTTGATCTTTCAAAGCCATGATTTATGCAGCTGTTCATAACGGAGCAATCATTCTTGCAAATGGCTGCCGTGCTTACCTTCTGATGACCAACCACCGAACAAAGCTAAATAAGGTGCAAAATGTAGTAAGCATGAAAAACAACTGCTGTGTCCATCTGGGCTTCTCATCTTGGAAACAGGCACTATTTTCTCCCATATTATGAATCCACACAGACTAGTCACTCATTTGTGCTCCATATTCAAAATCTGTAATTGCTTTTGAAATTCGCCATCAAGTGTGATTGTTTTAAAATCATGGGATCAAGCATGTCCTGATGTCCTACCACTGGAAATGTGAAAGCCCTTACTTTGATTCTATTCTGTTTCTCAGAAGCCCATCTGAATTTGCTTCCCTTATTTACTTAATATCAGATTATATGACTTGGTGTTTTGTTTTGTTGATTTTCACGACATGTCATTCAAACACATTTCTGTACATTTTTTCCTAACAAGTACACTGATGTACATATTTTACTTAATGCAGGCATATATTTGCACATTTTATCTAGCCTACACAGCTATGACTAAAGCATGTTGGCATATTATTCCCCGCCCCCCAAATTGTAGCCTTTTAGCCATCTGTATTTTTGATATATGTGCATTATTTTTTGTCCAATTGGGCAATTTTCCCCCAGATGATTTTATAATCCTCACAAATGGGCAAATTATTTAAAGTGAGGTGTGTTGCTTCTTGCGAGGAATCTTGGGAGGTGCAGAAAACTTGTGTTTTAGTGCCATAAAAGGCAGTAAAATTCAACCAAGACCCATCTTGGCTGTTACAGTCATTAATTTGCAGCCCATTCGTGGTCATCTGTCCTAGCGATACCCACTCCTGGGGGCCTTAATTACTTTTCCGCCTGCAGATGTATTTGAGTGCCAATGTTGACAGATTATTTGCCCCTTTTCATTGAAGAACAGCAAACAATCAACACTATACCTCATGCCTATGCAAAAGATATCCATATATGTGGATTCATCGTGCACATGTAACCACAGGTTAGTAGTATCTAATCATGAATGAGGACCTCTTGGTAACAGTTTGATGTAGCAAAAACATACATGATTGTTTGCCATCCAAGCATTCATTGATCATATAAAGGAGACCTCTGGCAGTCCCATTCAAACTCACTGTGTTTCTCCTAATCGGCAATAAATACCAAGGTAAATGTGTGTTTTTGCTTTCAATGGAGTAAACAGCAACAACCAAGAACCCAAAATTAAAGGTTGATTCATCTTTCTGAGCAACGGAAATGCTGCCTAAATTTTAGCAGGCCTCTAACTTCCTTTCTCCCCACGCACACGCACACACACACACTTGAAATCACTTGTAGAAATGTGAATAAAATAATAGCTTGCTGGCTACAGCATTGGTAATATTCCTCTTTCTCTTTGTGTGTTCCAAGTATCATTTAGGCTTCCTGAGTCTCAAGCCATTTGTTCCTTTAGAGCACTTAGAGCTCATATAAAGCACCTTTATCGTAAGCCAGCATGAAACCGTTCTTTTCTGGGCTGGCAGTTTTTCAAAAATTATACGTATCCTCATGTGAGAGCCCCTGAACTACTGTGCGCTTCCACATTCCTGCTCTCAAACCACTTTCTGTTATTGCCACTTGCTGGGGAGGCCTTGTTTTGTATCATATTTCCATTTAGGAAATGCCTTCTCCTGAGCCTGTACCTGACCCTCCCTTCTTCAAGGCAGGGGTTGGAGCAAGGGCATGGCTCATGTGACTGTGTCCTAGCCACTCTATGCTCCATTTACTTTAGCACAGACATACTGTACTTGGTGAAAATATTTTGTAAATACCACCAGCAACATCCCTGAGAAAGGCCGCAATGGTGGCTGAAGAATTTTTATATGTTGATGTTACTTTTTAATTGCTTTTGTTTAACTGGGGTCAAGAATTCGCTATCTAATTTCCCAGGAACAGAATAATCCTCTCTGGAGACCAGAGGGGAGAGGCAGAAGAGGAAGAAACAATGGCAAAATGCAAATGAAGGTTACTCGGCATCAGGAAATTGAAATGTCTTATTTCACTTTGTGTTAAGCGGCACTTGGGCACCTGCAATTAACTGCAAATCACTAGGTACAAGTCAATACTCCCACTTGATCAAACTGAGCATGTTTTACATTAATACTGGGGAGTATATCACTTAACTCTGTAATCTCGCTCGCTCAGTCACTGAAAATCTCCCACCTGACCCCAACACCCATGACTTTTACCCTCCTACACATTGAAACCACAATTGCTCTGAACATTTCAGCTGTTATAAAAACAACGCATGCCTGCTGAAAGGTGGAAGTGTATGTATTGGGAGACATCTGCAAGGACTGTATGGGCCTTTTCACACGACCCCTAAGATCCACTGGCCCCTTAAATTCGGACCAGAGATCTTGGGGGTTCGTTGCTGTTCCTCTGCCCCCACCCCTCTGCACTTCCTTGCTCCTGTCTGCGTGAGGGGAGGGAAGGGAAAAAGGGACAAAAGAATAAAGGCTTACCTCCTGGTGCCGGTGGAAGCTGCTCCGAGCCCCGTCACTTCCTGATTCCTTGTCTTAAAGGGGCGGGAGGCAAAACAGCAACAACAACAAAAAGAAGCGAGGAGAGCCCGGCACATCCGCATCAAGGAATTTTCACCCTCTAAGAGCAGGTACAAGAAAAGTGCACTGGGATGTGCTTAGGTGGGCGGGGTCGCACTTAATTTCCTGTAAACTCCGGAGCTGGTGGGGAAACATTTTTAAGCTCCGGAGCTGGGAGCCATTTGCCCCGGAGTTTAGGGGTCATGTATAAACAGCCTATGTGACCAAACACCGCTTTGTCTCCAGCCAGTGAGAAGTTCAGAAAAGTCCTTTTAGGTGTGGATTTCCCAGAAAGCACACTAAGCCATGGTGGTTTTCATGCTATGAGGCTTTTGTGTGTGTGTGTGTGGGGGGGGGGGGGTTCTGTGGGCCACATATGGCCATCCATGGGCCAAAGGCATTCTGGTGTACACCCCCACACACACACCACTCACACGCACAAACATGCCTTAAATATGCCTTTTCCTTCCTCAAAAGGTCTATGAATGCCTTTTGGAGGCATGGGTATAATTTGGTTGTGTTATGAGAGCCCTTAGCACCTCTGATACTCCAAAAGTATTTTTGAGAAAAAATATATAACGTTTTGGTCTACTAGGGAAACAAGGAGACCTTTTCACCAACACACCCATTTTAGGAAGAACAACTTTGAGATGTGTGTTGAGATGTCTAAGGTCCAGGAATGCTTGTGTGCAGCCTCCTTGGGTCTCACTTGTGTTTTAGTGCTGGCTTTCCACAACCAACTGGAAGACAGATGCACATGGTAACTTCATGTGACATTTAATATAGCCTGGTCAGCCCAATCTTTATGACCAAGACTTTCTGATACATTCCTACTTAGTTAAGATCCCCTACAACTGTAATTAAAAGCTTGCTCCTTGTGGGTTTCTGCCTCTAAATAGGTACATCTTCAGTGTCGGCAGGATTAGTGTATGGCATTTCTAAGTATGATAACTTTTTGGTTACTTACCAGAATGGATGTGGGAAGATGGTACTTGCCATCTTCCACTTCTTCCTTGATTATTTTCAATTAAAGATGCCAGTTTCACAGGAGTCTGTGCTCATGATCCAAAAATTCTGGTAAATAATCTGGGTCAGGATGGAGGGAAGCATGCCTTGAATTTACACCCAGGCTTCTGGAACCATAAGCCAGGCATGTCCAAACTTTGGCCCTCCTGATGTTTTAGACCACAACTCCCAGAATTCTAAGCTTAAATTACCAATGACAAAGGACTGTGGGAGTGGCAGTCCAAAACATCTGGAGGGCCAAAGCTTGGGCATGCCTGCCATAAGCCCTAAAACAGACACCTACATATGCCTTTGAAGAAATATCAAGGAGAATATATACAGCATATGAATAGGATCCTGTTTTGTGAGGTGAGGGAGAGGGAGTCTACTTTGGTAAAAATGAAAAGGAGGAAAAACTTCAAGGACTCCTATAAGTATCTTGAAATAGCTCTTTACTCTAGCTGCACTTCTTGTTCCCATGCACAAAGGCAACGGCTGCCAAATCTATGGTCAAGGGAGATTTTCCCCATTAATCTGTTGGCAGCATCTTTAGCACTTTACTCACATTCCTCAGCTGCAGTGAGTCAGTGATCATCCATTAGGATCAGGTGGGCATGTGCCGTGTGACCCACATCTTGTGATTGCAGGGCAGAGTCGGCGTCTTACTGAAAACACTGCTGCCATTTCCGCATTATGAAACACAGGCAGAAAGAGCAGCCTTCAGCTGAGAACACTGAGAAAGCCACCTCCCTTTACAGCCGTCGACTGCCCATTACGGAAATGTAATTTAAAAAAACACACAGCATTGTTCGTACATTCACAATCAGCAATAGAAGGCCAACGGAATCCTTGAAGAGGGCTAGCTCTTCAGCCAAGAAATCTGCAAGGTTTTCTTGACACAATTTATTTATCTGTAGGATCTTTATTTCCTCTTTTGTTTCAGTGTGTGGTTCCCCTGTTTTTGTTCTCCATAATTCCATACATGGAACAGAAGAACAGACATTGTCTGGAAATGACGCTTCCCTGAAGCCTCTAACACCATTCATTTGCTGGCCCTACTGTTCTCCAGAGTGATCTTCTGAAAGTGCAGAATGATGCTAGGAGGTCACCAAACAATGGGCCTACCCTGAGTTTCTATGGTGGGTTTAAGCACAGAAAGGACTGCAATTTATAGGATATGAGGAAATTAGATTTTGGTGCCAAATAGAAGCTTGTTGCTTTCTGTCAACAAAAGTAACAAAATGAATGTTTTGTGAAGTATTGTGCAGGGGATTATCTCCTTTAGAAGGATCCAGTTCGGACCTTTTAAGATTGGTCTGTCACCTAAGAAAGTTCTTGGGCCAAGATAATCTGGTCAAAGCAGCCTTTACCATTCTAACTTTCTGACTAGACATCTGCAGCACCCTGTGTGTGGTTTCCCTTGGTGATGGTCTTGATATGGACGCTGGTGCAGAGAACTTCTGCTTCGGGTTTGATGGGGGTGACTTGGACAGAACAAATTACACAGGCTGTACTTGTCGCAACCACAATGTTATTGGCACTTTCTTGGTGATTGCCACCTAGGTAGTGAAACTGGATGTCATCAGATGGTGAGAAAGGATTGTGTTCGATCACACAGAAAAGGGTTGGTCTTCTGGGAGTGATCTTCCTTCAAACAATCCTTCTGTGTGCTACATAACACTCCAGCCAGCGCCCTCCACTCCGCACACAAAAAAGGAGTGACCATGCTGCTGGACCCAAAAGGCCACTATTGGGGATGGGTTGGTGATGAACTTATTTGCCATCTCAAGTACAGTAACCCCCCGCCGATCGCGGAGGTTAGGGACCCACCCCACCCGCAATGCATGAAAATCCGCAATATGCAGAAGTGGGTGGGGGGCGGGGGCGGGGGGCGGGGGGGCTTGACAAGCCGCCCCGAGGCTTCTTGGAGGAGTCTGGTTGAGCGGCGCGGAGCGACCCGGTCGTTCCACACCACCCCAAGGCTCCACAGCCAGAAGCGCCTTTGCAAGCGCCCCCCACTTTCCCTGACCTCCCAGGAGGTCGGGGCAAGTGGTGTGCGATCCCCCCTCCCTCAAGCCCTTCCCTGGTACCATGGTCCTGCGATATAGCGGGACCGCGGGACCAGAACCGTGAAAGGGCGGGGGACCACTGTATATCTTGAGATGGCCGGGGAATGGTTCAGCCCAGACCATGTCACAAGTCGTCCAAGATGTGAGCTGTTTCCCCATTTGATCACTGCCTAGCTCCAGGCAGCTGGTTCTTCCCCAACAATTTTGTCTTTCAGGCGCTATTTGAAAACATAGGCATTGCAGGGAATAAGCAAATCTTCAATTTGTTGAGTTGCCTGATGCTCATTTGTACCACTTTTACCGGGTTTTTAGCAAACTCCTTAAACTAGTGTTCTCAGTAGTTAAATTTTCAAAATTTATCCTTCATGATTTTTATAAATTGTAGGACTCTCCTCCCCCTTTATCTGTGGGATATGCATCATCTGATTCACTTCTGCAGTCTGAAAATATTAAAAATACAGTGGTACCTTGTATAAAGGAATTAATTCATTCCAAATGAAATAATGTTAAGCAAATGTTCCTTTATACAAATTTCCCATAGGAATGCATTGAAAACAGAGTGATCCCATTTTTATGTTGTACAGATTTGCCCCATAGGCAATTATGTTAAGCAAATTTCCCCTATCTCTGGAATTTTTTATGTTGTACAAATTTTGTATTATATAAACCATTTGTTATACAAGGGTCCGCTGTATTGAAAGAAATATCCTAGAGGTTAGGGATGGGCATGAAATGGAAAAACAGTGTTTCTTTTCGTTCCATTTCCCCCCACACACACACACACATTTCATTTTGTATCATAATGAATGACTTAAAAAAAACAAAACATTACTTACAAAACAAAATGAATCCCCCGCAGCACCAGCGCTCTAGCTAGTGCACTGGGGGATTCAAAAGCCTCCTTGCCACTTCCTCCCAGCTGATTTTGATACCTCGAACTGTCAAAAAATCCCAGCTGGGAGGCGGGCAGCTAGGGAGAATGGAGCAGCTAGGCAGCAGTAAATTCACTGCCTGACTGCTCATTTCTTCCCTGCTACCCCCCCTCTTCCAAGGTGGATGTTTTGTACAGGGAGTATTGTGGGCAGTGGGGACCCACAGCGCTCCCTGTCCAAAACACCCCTCTGGGAGGAGGAGAAAGGAGCAGGGGTGGGAAGGCTTTTGAATCCCCCTCCACACCAACGCTCTCACTGCTGCAGAAGAAATTTTAAAACGGCAGTAGCCCACCACCCGGAGCCTATATTAAATTGCCCACCCGCAACAACGAGAGGCTCACTGTTGGGGGGGGGGAGGATTTTAACCAAGTTCCATCCTTTGACAGCTGGGCTGGAGCCTGGTTAAAACACACACCCAACAGTGAGCCTCTCACTGTCAAAAGGCTGGTAGGTGGGGGAGGGGCCAAAGGCAGAAAAGAGCAGCCAGGGAGAAAACTGTTGCTTACTGTGTTTGGCCCCTCCCCCCACTTACCAGCTGGGGCTTTTTGACAGGTCAGGTGTGGGGGGAAAGGGGAGGAGCCTTTTTTAAATCGCCCACCTGCAACAGCAAGAGGCTTGCTTTGGGGGGGGGGGCATTTTAACCAGGCTCCAGCTGAACTCTCAAAGGCTGGAGCCTGGTTTAAATGCTTCCCCTCCCCCAACAGCGAGCCTCTCGCTGTTGTGGGCAGGCCATATTAAACAGGCTCCAGCCTCTGACAGCTAGACTGGAGCCTGTTTAAAATGGCCCAGGGATTCCCTTACTGGAGGAGTCTGTCTGGTAAGGGAATCCCCAAGCAGGGAGCTTAGCAGGTAGTGCTGGCATCAGCGCTACCATCTCAGCCCCCTGCTGTGGGATTCCCTACCACCTCCCAGCTGGTATATTTTGTCAAAATCATCTAGGAGGCAGTGGCAAGAACCGGGAAACAGCCGCCCGATCGCAGCCCCTTGCCTTAAGGGAGGTCTGGCAGTGACTTCCCAGTTCAGAGGAACCAAACTGAAAACATCATTTCATTTTTGGCTCGGACGACACGCTGCCCGCGTTTTGTTTTGTTTTGTTACATTTTGAAGCCTTACAAAATGAAGAAACAGCATGTCGTTTTTCGTAAGGTGCCCGTCCCTACTAGAGATATATATTTCTAAAGATGAGGTTACAAGAACTGGCCACTAGAGAGAGAAGAAAAACACCATGCCATTGATAGCATGTTCTGTAATCTGCATTTTTCAGCATCTGCTGGTGTGTGTGTATGTGTGTGTGTGTGTGTGTGTTAGAATTAATCCCCTGTGGATACAGAAGTCTAACTCTCTTTTTAATTTGTGGCCTTAACTCTCTTTTTAAATGACTTGTAAGCCACCTTATGACAAAGGGATGGATAATAATGACCACCATCATCATGAATAGAAAATCAGTGTGGCCATTTAAAGGAGGCAGCCTGCCATCATCATCATCTCTCCCTTTGAACCAGCCTCTTTCAAGAAATACTTGGCTCGGACTCATCTGACACTCCTGGGGTTGTGCCCAGAACGATGGGTTTGGGCCAAAGAAGATCCACATGGTCAGCTGCCAGGCAGCATGGTGCTGAAGACTCTAGGAGGCATGCTGAGCATCCATCCTGCCTTTTTCCTATGGACCAGCGGGACTGAGGGAGCCAGACCCAGGGCAGGTAGACAAGAATGATATAGGCTTCACTCTGACTCACCTGCTCATCATTTAATCGAGAGGACCTCCCCATTGTAGGCTTTCTCTTCTCTTCCCTCCAACCTTCCCTCTGCCACATAATGTGGTTTTGTTCATGCGCCAAATTTGTATCTGTACTTTGTTTCATACATATATTGGTTGCAATGGTGGGGGTGGCAGTTGTGAGCATTGAGGCAGGGATGCCAGGTTGAGATATACAATAGATATGTGTTAGCTGTAGGCAGAGGTAAACACTCAATTAGGATTGAACTATATCAGATCCAGGGGTTTCCATTAGAAATTGACAGGATTCTTCAAAACTGGTGGACTGAGCAACGAGACTTGTAAAAGATGCCTGTCCTTAAATCCCAGTGAACAAGCACAGAACAAAGCAAGATAACTTGCAAATGTAGAGGTGACCTAAGCTTGTACTAAGACAAACAGAACAAGCTTCTTTTACACCAATGGGCGCTGTTTCTAAATATGGAACTGAGCACTTTGTGTAAGTTTGGCCTTTACTCACAAGATTTCTAGGACAATCTTGATCAAATCTTTGAGGGAAGGCTATGTAACTGTTCAAAAAAAAGTTTGAAAAAGTGATTGCTAGCTGGGAGATTCTGATGGCTAGGGCCACAAAGTGTGTTGGGGGTTGTTGTTGAGGGGGCATGGAATTCATTTCAACCCTCCTTGTGAACCTGCTTAGAACTGTAAATGTCACCTAAAAGTAAGGGTGAAGTCACTTTTCAAGTTGAGCCTAAACATCCTATGAAAGTCCTTAAACATCAGCAAAACACAAACCTAATATGGAAACATGTTGTATCTGTACAAACACTCTTGAAATGTTTTTTCCCCCCCTCAAAATGCATCATGGATTTTCCTGGGCTAGCACACGAGTCTTTTCTTCGTCAGGGTCACAATTTCTCCTTTTCATCATTAGCTTGTGATGGTTCAAGACTCTTGGCAGGGTTCTTGCCTATGTGTACCAGAGAGATAATTTAGCCATGTGCACCAAGCAAGTTAGTTATAGTTTAGAGCCTCAAAACACACACACACACACACACACACACACACACACAAACAAACAAACAAACAAACAAACAAACAAACAAAAACAAACTCCATGCAACCTCCACTCTAAAAACCCAGAAGCCAGAGTGATTGTCTAACTGTTGACCATGCATGTGTACCCAACTATGTGATCAACTTTGGGTCCTATCTAAGAAGAAAGATAAGATTAAATAAATAAATAAATAAATAAATAAATGTGCACGCATGAACACAAACCAGTGCCTTGTTATTCAAGCAGCAACCTGTTGCTGTGATGTAACACAATTTCCCTTACACAAGCATGAATCAGCAGATTCTGGCCTGAACACCTGTTTTTGAAAGAATAATGGGTGCTTTTTTAAATGTTTGAAGTGCCTCACTTTGTATTCTCAAAGGCTTTCAGGGCCGGGATCTGATAGTGGTGAGTTTTTCAGCCTCACTTTCTTAATTTGCATAGAGATAACTTTCTGCAGGACCTTACCCAGATTAGTCTAGTACATAGTTTTTCTTCATTTTGCCCCCCAAATATTCCATCTATCCAAATGACTTTTTTGTTTTATTTTTTATTTTTGCTCTTCCGCATACTCAAAGTGGTAAACACCATCTCCCTTGTTAAATAATTGCAGATCTTGAGACAAAGAATCAAAAATTGGCACCATTGTTAAGAAATGTAAGTAATTATAGTAACTTAAGTGTTATACATTTGGAAGCAAATACCACGAATGCTCTTAAATTCAAGCTCATTCATGACTTGAAGGTCAAGTACACCAAGTCCTAAGTTCAAATTTATTTCCTCAACATGATCCTGGGTGAGCGCTCACTTCACCAGCTGTCCTATGCTGCTTTACACATGACTCACAATGTGGTTTTAAGTAAATACAAATGTGAACCTGAAACAGATACTGTTTTATGTAGCCATGTCATAATGTCTACTCCTATAAATGTATGTGGTTATTGCTCTGTCTCCCATGACTTCACTCACATGGGCACAGGTGTAACTTTATGGAAAGGGTGTTCAAACAAACCCCTCATGCATCCAAGATTTTATAAGAGGGGAACTGTGTTTTTTTGTTAGTTAGCTGTGGCCCACACCTGAATGATGGCTGTGACCCTTCTTAGCCACACAGTGGGAATCTGCCAGAAGCCTGCATGTGCGTGGATGGACCTGTACAAACTTACTCCGTGTGGAGGAACACTTTGACTGGGGCAGCAGTTTCCACATGGACCAGACTTACATTACCACACATGTCTAAATCTACTTCAAGAAAACACCCAGTGTGTGACCACTGAGGTTTTTAATGGCTGACATCTGTTTCACTGAGGAGATGACAGGGCTCTAAGACTCCTCACACAGATTTCTTGAACTTTCACCCATGATAACTCTTCCATAACATGAGCAAGGGTCTAGATTCCTGATCTAAGGACACATCATTTTTTTAAACAGGAGAGAAGCATTAAAAATGTGCCCACATTGTTTTTTTTTTTAAAAAAAAACTTCAGTTCCAAGCTAAGAGCTAAGTTCTCTTTAACCTCAATGGGTGATGAATTTGCAAAAAGGAAAAACAAAAGCAAACAGGCCATGAGAAGGTAGACAGAAAAGACTTGGAGGCTTGTTTTTGCTATCTCCCAGGATGCTTCAGTCAGCTGTTTCTAGGTAATAGGGCTTCTGTGAACAAACAGTGTTATTAGAGTTCATTAAGCTGCTTTTATATCCCTTGAGTTGTGTCCAAGGCATGACGTAGCTGCTTCAGAAAAGGGACTTGGGAGAGGGGTCAGGTCCAAGTTTGGAGAGAGCAAAAACATAGGTTCACTGACTGAAAACCAGGAGCCAATCATTCCAGTGATTTATACCCACATACACACAACCACGACAGTTGTGTCTCTTGCAAAACTGGGGCAATAACAGTTGCTGTGTGCATAAGCACACTATCACTTTTGAAATAGGCCCCTTTGATTTGAACATGTTTGTTGAAGCTGACTTGGGGAAATAGCTCATTTGTGCTCTTTCTGTGCTTTCATATAAAAAGAAAATAGGAAAAATCCAAAATAAGTTTGCAAGCAGAGAGAATACTGCCAGTCTTTGTTATATTCTATTTCCAGCACAAAGCTTGCCTTTTTTGGGCACTCCAATTACTTTATCCGTATTTAGAGTAGACAGTCACTTTCACAGATCAATGGCAAACAAATGCTATTGCTAACTAGTGGTAACTATATAACAGCTAGTTAGTCGCATCACTGAACTGCTGTCAGTTTTGCACAGACTCCGAGTCCATCAGTAGTTGGCCAGGAAAGGAATCATGAAAATTTTCCCCAAACAAGTGTCTTTCTAATGTCAGAAAGCTGTGTAAACGTGGTTCGGGTTAACAAGCTCAGATTTGTTAGGGCTGAATTATATGTTATAAGTAATCGGTCTTAAGAAGGGAGAATTATTTGAGATTTGAGTGTCACCTTCTCTAGCCTGCAGGTTAGCTTCCTTTGCTTTGCTAATACAGTACAGTATAGCAAAATCAAAACTGAAAGGGTAAGCTTTACATCAGTATACTGTAGGCTTTCTTATCAATGTGAGGTAAGCACAGGTTTTGTTTGCAAGCCTGATTTCTATGACACAAAAGTCACCCTGGAGCATGTATCAAGAAAGCTAACACACTCTTAGGGAACTAGGCAAGGAGCTCAGGGAACTAAGAGTTATCTCTGTGCTCCTAGTTCCCTGAGCTCCTTGCCCTCTGAAGATGCTGAACATCAGGAAGAAAAACTTCCAGAACACAGCCAAACAGCCCGAAAAACTCACAACAACTATTGGATCCTGGCCACGAAAGCCTTCAAGAATAGGTCTTCTAACTTTTTTAAATCTTATGCATTTTATATACCTTTTATGTGTAATAATTTTACAACTTATTTATATTCTGCTTAGTAGTATATATCTGTCAATATAATTTGTTGGTGCTTCTGACATGAACAAAGACATGCCATATCCCAGGGAGGTTTCTACGAAGAGAGAAGTTCCAGCAGATATATGGGTCCCCAACCACTTAGGGCTTTGAAGGTACGTGCAAGCACTTACATTGCACCAAGACGTAATTAGGCAGCCAATATAGCTCTTTCAGCGTCGGCGTGCTAGGAGTCCATTTTGCTACCCTACTTACAGCTGTCTGGATAGCTCAGTGTGTTAGCTCAGAGACTTGGAGTTCAGTTCCCTGCTGTTCATACCTGCGTAAGTTCCAGTCTAGATTGCCTTGGGTAAGCTGCACAGACCCAGAATGGCCCCAACAGGAGGGAATCGTAAACCACTTCTGAGTAGTCTCTACCCGGAAAACCCTGGAAAGGGGTGCCAGAAAGCAAAACTGAATTGACAGCACACAGCTACTATTATGCTGATAACAATATGGCTGCCATATTCTGCAGTAGCTGAAGCCTGTAGGTTCTCCTTCAGGGTAGCCTCGTTGTGGACAATTTATTCCTGTCCAGGGCTAGCTAGGACTGGCACCATTGTCACTTTTGTCTCAAGAAGTGGATCAAGAAGTCCCCCTCAAAAACATAACCTCTATCTGCATTCAAGGGGAGTATAACCCCATTGAAGTTAGGGTCACACACACAGTTTCTCATCGCAAGAGCCACTTACCCAAAGGACCTCTGTGAGGGATCAATCCCCCTGACAATAAAACCTGTGTTCTGCTGGGTGGGTGGGGGAGGGGGCAGAGAGATGACACAAACGTAAGCATACACACAAGACCCATGCTTGTGCAGGCTACCCAGCGGAGTGAGTCTTTCTACTCCCCTGCATTTATTCTGAGATGGACTCCAATGAATCACTTCCACATGTGCAAATGCCCCTGCTCTCTTTTCTTTGGGGGTTGACAGCTACCATTTGGCCAAGCCAAGCCTTCCTTCCCTCCCCTTTCACCCCTCCAACCTTCCTCCCATTCTGCTCCACCCCTCAACCAACCTATTCTCCCCTCCTCCTTTCCTTCCTGTTTCCTGCCCCCCCCCTCAATCACCTGCCACCACCCTCACCCCTATCCACCCCTTTCATGACTTCATATGATGTTTTATGGGATCTTCAACAAACCACCACCAACCCATAGATTCCATCTGTGCCTATAGATGACCAATCCAAGGCATGCTTGGGACACATGCTTTTGGAGTTGGGGTGGTTCTACATATAGGACCCACCAGACAGGAGATGAAGCTTCCATTGGTACTGGCCAGATGTTGCTGCTGATGGCTGTTGTGTGCCCTGTCATGTGGCTAAAGGGGACCCTAAAGTTAGTGACCACCAAAGATCCTAGGATCTTAATGCTAGGACCTTTAGTGGTCACTAGCTCTTAGGGCCACTTGTAGCCACATAACAGTGCACATAACATCCAGCAGCAGCACAATTTGACATTGTAGCGACAGGGTGAGGACACACACACTGCCACAAAAGTTTTGGATTCAGGATCAAGTCCCTGTAACTTAAGCACAAATCTTAAATATATTGCTGGCTCTACCAGTTTATTCCAGCAGTGGGGACAGGCCCTTAGTCTCCACTTGCTGGCTTTTATCCAGAACTTGTGATTTATCCATATTACCAGACCAGAAGGTACAAAGGTAATTATTGCATTCGGTCAAAAGCACTCCGGGGTCAAGAAGGTGCAGCCAAGTGGGATGTGACACAGGGGATCCATGAGTGCTTGACAGGATATATACCAATGAATATAGGCAGAATACAACCCCAAAAGTTATGGAGGTAGGGGAGGTGCCATTTTGCAAACACATCAGCAGATTTGCTCATCATAGCAGCTTATTTAGGAAGCAGTGAGCAATTCATAGCTTTAAGACGACTGTATGAAAGAAGCCTGACTAGGAACATTCATCTGGGGAGGCTGCATGATTAGTCATCCTCCTCTAGATCAAAAAGTTTCACCTTCTGAGGGAATAAAAAAGTGACAAAACTGTCTTCCACCCTTCTGGATAATCCAGATAACAAACAAATGGTGCGCTAAACCAAATCCGAGGCTCCTTCTTCCAAATAGCATCAGCTTGGTATTTTTTTTATAGTACACACACACTCTGTCATGTTTAGCTACAGTGGGTAATTTAATAGCACGGCGGCACAAGACTCATCCCTTGAATCACTTCAGTTTGACTCTGAGCTGTTTCAAGAGCCATTACAAGGCTGTGACTCTTTGTGTCACTTCCCAGAGATGCGAAACTCCTCCAGTCAGTCAAAACGCAAGGCTACCCGCTGACACTTTGCAACAAATAAAAGCGAATGTGTTGTTTGGTAACTGAGAGTGCCACCACATCCTTTGCCTTTAGCCTCTGCAAATAAATCGTCTTCATTGGCCACTCCTGCTAAAAACTGAACTCAGAGGAAGGTCTTGTTTTTACCTCATCTTTTAAGTCCCACTAATTCTTGTTTTTTAAAAAATGGGAGCGTAAACTGGAACAGCAGTAGTTACCATCTCAGGTTTCCAAAAAAAAAAAGGAAGCTGCCTCCATTCACAGCAAGATTCAAAAAAGCTGCACTTAGATATATTCAGACTTAAAACATGATGTTGTACTTCTAGTATATGTTCTTTATCTCTATTTCCAGGAAGCCCCAGTCTTTAATCGGCAATAGCTGGGCAGGGCTTTCAGTGCTAGGATCTTTGGTAATCACTAACTCTTAGGGTCACCTTTAGTCACATAACAGGGCACATGACAGGCAGCCGCAGCAGCAACATTTAGCAGTGTGTGACAGGTTACATGGTTAATTGCAAATGCTGAGTTAGCCAGCTTCTTAACTAGCAGAGATTTGCACCAATGGGCTTACACTGTCAGACATAAGTAATAGGATTTTGATGGTAACATTTCTATTACTATTTTGATTAATATTTAATATTTTATATTTTATAATTTAAATTTTTATATTTTATATTTCGATTGTTTTTTTATATTATAAACTACAGAGAAAGAAAGAAAGAAAGAAAGAAAGAAAGAAAGAAAGAAAGAAAGAAAGAAAGAAAGAAAGAAAGAAAGAAAGAAAGAAAGAAAGAAAGAGCGGGGGAACTGGTGAATGGAAGAGAGAGAAGCAGTGACTCCAGTGCACTGGGTGCATGTCTGAATTTGTTCACTGTGCAAGAAGTTCAAACCCAAGATCAGTCTCAGATCCAGTTCCAGATTTTCATTAGTCAAATTTATATAACCCTGCTGTCCAGTTCCTGGTTAGTTTTATGGCAGTGAGTAGAAGGACAGTGACCATTGTTGAAATATGATCAGGGAAATCCCAAAGAAAGCTGAGCAGTTTGTCCTTGGTAGCCCATCCGCATGCGTGTCTCTAGTATGCCCACATCAGGAGCTACCCACTGCTCCAACGGGCATTTCCATGCCATTCATAGCCTTTTAGAGATCTGGAACCCATTGGGTGGACGTGGGGTCACCTTTCTGTTCTGCAGCACCTCCCTAGAATACGGTTGGCACTGAATGAATGTTAATATAATAAGAGAAGCATCTCTGCAGTAGAATTCCACAGGCATTTCGGGATACATTAGTGCCATCTAGTGGAAGATGTTATTGTTTCTTCCAAGAGTGCCAAAATAAATAATTTGCAGTTTCTAGGGAAGGAGGGCAACATCAACAACAGATTTCGGGGAACTAGATTGAATTGTAGAAACCACGTTGACTGTCCCACTGATTTGACAGACCATGGCATACAAAGCATGTCCAGAAGTAAACATACTGTACTGGGACTGCCACGATCTGTCACAAACAGCAGGACGTTCAACGAGGTTTCACAACCACAGGAATGGTTTGGTAATATTTCCTGCACTGTGAAGCAACTATGTCCAATATGCTCCATTATCCCTGAAATCCAATAGAATATGATGATGACTAGAGATGGGCACGACTCAGAAAAAAAATTCGTTTTCGTTTTCATTTTCGTCTAGGGGTCTGTTTCGGCTCGTTTCCGTTTTCGTGAGCTAATTTTCAAAAATTTTCGTTTTCGTTTCGTTACGTAACGAAAACGAAAAATGAAAACAATTTTTTTTCGTTTCTTCCCATTTAGCTCCATTAAGTGCTTTTCCAGTAACGAAAAACGAAAATTGGCTCAAAATTAGTCGTTTCGTTTCCGTTTTTGGTCCATTTTTGAACCGTTTTTCGTTTTCGTTTCGTTACGTAACGAAAACGGAAAAATGAAAACGGAAACGAAAATTTCGCTAAGTCGTGCCCATCTCTAATGATGACTGAGGTGTGTTATTTACAGAGCGTTGTAACCAATCAGATTATGTCAATTAGTGTTCAATGGGTTAACAGGAGTAGAAATGACTGTTAGGATGAAACTTATTCTGCTTGTTCTCTTTGTTAGCATGAGGCTTTACTGTTGAGAAGTAGTGTTTTTAGATATGGTCTCTGCTATTAATATGTTACAAAAGAAGCTATTATGATACTGTTACAAGTCTGTGAAGCACAACATCTATGCCAACCTAAAGAAATATTGACTTTTTTCAACATGTTAGTGTGTGTGTATGTGTGTGTGTGTGTGTGTGTGTGTGTTGTGTAGTTAGTCATGATTGACTCTTCGTGACTCCATGTCCATGAAGTTTTCTTGGCAGGAATACTGGAGTGGTTTGCCAGTTCCTACTCCAGGTGCCTACAGCACCTGGTATTCCCTGGTGGTCGCCCATCCAAGTACTAACCAGGGCCGACCCTGCTTAGCTTTCGAAATCAGGCGAGATCAGATGTGCTTAGGACATCTTGTATCCACAAGTAAATGAACATCCCTTCAAGTGCTGGCACACACTTTCATCTATGTATACCAAGGGAGAATCTGTTCAGGATCTGTGTTGGGTTTTTTTAGATTCATGCTTTGATCTACTCTGTGTACCAACTCTCAAAACATGTAAGAGAAAAATTAGAAAAGATTAGGAAATTCAATTTTTTGATTATTATTACACCTTCCAAAATTCCTCTGTCAATCTGGACAATGAGATGTTGGGAGTGGTAGTCCAGAAAAGGACCTTCTTCCCTCCCAGGAAATAGATGCTTGAAATCTCTGCAAATAGCCACTTGGTATTTTGATATATATTTTTTACCCCACCTGGCTAGTGCACACACACTACTCTGGAAGACATACAAATGGCAAAAAGATGGACAGTGCAATAAAGAAACACAATGTATAAAATAATAATATTAAAAAATTAAAACAAGATAACAATCAACATAAAATATAACAAGACATAAGATAAGATAAAAGATAAGATAAGATAAGATAAGATAAGATAAGATAAGATAAGATAAGATAAGATGGTGCCACAAAAATGCAGAAACTAAAGCAACTACATTCAGGTAGGGAAGGGAATCTATCAGCTGTGGCCAGTCTCAAAATCCTCTCTAAACAACAAGGCCTTCAACTGCCTATGAAAGGCTATAAGAGAGGAAGCTAGATGAAGCTGAACCAGGAGTTGATTCCATAAGGTTGGGGTCACCACTGAGAAGGCTCTATTTCATGTAGTGTAACTGAAATGTGCATTGTGTTTTCAAAGTGGGCCATATTGGTTAGAGCAGGCATGTCCAAAGTCAGGCCCAGGGGCCAAATGCAGCCCATTTTCAAATTTTGAGTGGCCCGCAGCCTCTTCTCCCCACCAGCTCAGCCTGTCACGCATCCCCACCAGCTGGCCCCTCCCATTACCAGATAGAGACATCAGTTTGTGGTTTTATGGTTTGCCTGCCCTCCCTGTCTCTGTCCACCCCCCAGACACCTACCCAACCTACCCTCCCCTGGCTCCGTTGCTGCAGCATCCTCCCCACCTCCTTGCATGTCCAGCCCGAGGGCCAAAAGGGCTGAATAGTCGGACTCTAAACATGTCCATCTCACCACATCTGGCCCTCCTTGCAAAAAGTTTGGACATGCCTGGGTTAGAGCATGTGGGTGCTACAGTTTTTTTAAAAAAGCATCTTATTCAAAATTTGGGGAGCTCCGAAGACACATGCAGCTTGCCAACTCCTATCCCAATTATCTGCCATGTTATGGCTATCTTCTTCTATGGACTTGTGAATGTAGGACTATTTTCTTCACTGCTCTTTGTAAGAAAACAAGATAAGTGGGATGTATCTGCTACATTTTATGCCAAACAGAGAGAGAGAGAGAGATTGCATCCAATATTTTGCAAGTTGACACCACAGATGCGCAGCCCAACTGTACCATGATCGGCACTGCAACCGAAGCGCTAAGATTTGAGTCTGTTGTGCTAGACACTTGGCTTATGGTCAAATCCTTTTAATTCTATCATTTCAAAATGCAAAAGCATTAATTGGGTTGTTTTAGTTTACTGTATGCCAGTTTGTAATATACAGTACACTAGATAGGGAGTTGTGTTTTATTAGAGCAGAGAAAGTAATTCAAATATGGACCATAATCCTTTCAGAATTCTTTATATTTCTTTGGGAAAAGGTGGAAGTTTAAAAATTCAATAGGTTATCCTGTCTGGGTTTTAGAAGCCTAAAGACTGCCAGAAGGTCTTGGCATGATACAATGGGATCCAAGTAAGCAAAGAAAGAAAGGGGTCTTCCCAGAGACCATATTGCAATACATACCTTCCCGCATGGTTTCTCCAGTCTATTTCAGTTCAAGTGGATGTATGTTTCGAAGGGAAGCTGCTATTAAGATGTTTGGTGTACTGTACAGCATAACTCCCAAATGTTCAAGAAACACAATGGTCTTTTTTGAAATTTCCAGGCGACAGTTTCCCTCTTTCATTCTGCACCATTACTAGGCATGAATTAATCTGCTTATGCTGCTTTCTCTTTTTATAACAACAACAACAACAACAACAACAACAACAACAACAACAAATCAATATAGAAATTAGAAATTTGTGGCAGGTTGTGGTAAAAAAAAAAATCAGCTAAAATAAAATGAACCATAGTAGTCAATCTCTCTTTCCCCCCCCCAGGAAAAAAGCTATGCCTTCACAAATGTTCTTTTTTAGCAATATGTTAGTCAGATCTAGGCACTACAAAGCCCAGGTAGGATGGTGTGAAGGTGCTTATCATATGAATTTGCCTCTCCACAAAAGGCCTACACATATGGCCTCTTCCCACACATATTTCTAGCCTGATAATCTTTGAACTCTACCTGTCATCTCAGTCAGATACATTATATGGATAATCTTCAACACATGGAGAAACTACTGTAGTTCTTAGCCAGTAGCCAGTTGTAGCCAGCCCTGGCAGTAGTCCACCCTACTGTAGGAGTTGTGCACGTCATTGTCCAAGGAAAATAACTTTCTTACGCTGTGTCATTTCACCTAGCTTACACCGTGTTGTCAGCTAGGTGAAATGATAGAAGAAAATGAGCTCGCTTGTTGGAGAATGGAATGCGCTTCCTCTTCCCTCTTCCTCTCCACATCTCTAGAATCTTCACCATGACAGAGATGGTCCTCTCTTGACACAGACTGAAATACTGCTGATCTGCATAAATGTACTGAGCACCATGTGCTGGCAACACTGACTGGGCAATTTGATGGTGCAATCCCTTGTGTGGATCTCATTGGGACAGACTGCACAATACACCTACAGAAGTGCTTTGGGAATAACACTTCTGCCTCGGAGTGATAGGAGCTACCACATGTGCAAAATGGAGTTACGTAAGCATGGTTACGCAATAGGATTTATTCTTTGAGGAAATGCTCTCACATTCTCTCCCCCACCACCACCGCTCAAAAAGGCCTTGCAGTTATTCTCCTTCTGGAATTCCTTTTGGAAAGTCAAGAGGAGTAGCAAAGGTTGGTGATTATTCCCATTAATTACATTTTATAGGAAGAGGACAGTATAAATATTTCAGAATGACAAAGATTTTCCATTCATTTGAGGGCTACCTTTTATAACCAATTCCACATGAGGATGCAGTCAAGGAATGTATATCAGACTCAAATGATGCTCAGAGTCCAAACTAAGTGGGGCTCCTTTGAAGCTTCCTTCTGAACCTCACCAACAGCATTGGACCCAAGATGAAGCTTTGTGTGAGCTTCAGGTTTCAAGAAGGTAGGAAGCAGAGTATCATTTTGTTTTTAATGGTTTGAAAATGACAGCAGGGAGGGAAAAAATAGGGAGTTATAACCGGATCTGTCTTCTAATCCTAGGGCATGACTAGGGCAGGGGGCACCTTACAAAACTCTGGGGTGGTACACATCCCCCATGCAGGTTCTGGATAGGATGGCATTTTCCTAGGAACAAAATATATGCTAGCACGGACAGCTGAGCAAATGCTGCTTCCTCGCAAATGATGATTCAGCAAGGGAAGGAGGGGAGATTGGCTGGACTTGTTGCAACAAAATGCTTGTGCAGAAAGGTCCAAGTTTTCTTTGGAGAAATTTTACCCACATATGCCTCTCATCAAAGCACATTTGGACACTTTCGACTTTCTAGCTGGAAATAATATTTCACACATAATACCCTCTCTGCTTACAAAGCCAGGATATAAAAATGTTCCATCAAGAGTGAAGCTGCTAATCCTTTGTGCTTGACAGGCCAGTTTATGTATATAGACCCACTTCACATTCCATAATGTTTTTGTTCTTCGTGATTTTTTTTTGTATTTATTTGGAGACGTGTGGTCTCAAATCACCATAAGAATGGTGCATCTTTTCTTCTAAACAAACAAACAGGCCTTTCCAAGTGAAATTTGAATACAAAATGGCTCACTCATCAAACCAGCTCTTGCCCTAGCCGAGATGAAATAAATGGAGGAAGGACGATAGCACAACAAGACCACAGTGATATTACAACTCTTTGCAATGAACTGAATTATAATTACAAAATAGACACTCTCTCAAAGGTAATCAATGAAAGGTATGGGGCACAAAATATATTAGATTTACTGGGTTGCTTCCTAATTCAACCAGACAATTCCTGTGAGAATCATAAGACTAATTTACATCAGTACAAAGACCCACATTGACAACTGGGCATACCAGCTCATTCTTTGATAACATTTCTAGAGAACTAGATGGCTTACCCTGAGGCATCCCATGCACATGCCTGACTTGCTCATCACAAAAACCATGTGGGCTTTGCAAACATTCTTTCCAAATATCTGAATAACTGGAATATTCAGGGCTTGGGGAGAAGAAAATTATCTACTGTCATTAAGTGGCATGGGCGAGAGGATACACAAGGCAAGAGAGGGAAGATAGAAATAAAATAAAATAAAATAAAATGGTTGTGATTGTTGTTTTGGGGCTGTTTGGCCATGTTCTAGAAGTTTTTCTTCCTGACGTTTCACCAGACTCTGTGGCTGGCACCTTCAGAGGGCAAGGAGCTCTGGCAACTAGAATTTCTCTCTGTGTTACTTGCCTGAGCTCCTTGCCCTCTGAAAATGGCCAAACAGCCCCAAAAACTCAGAACAACTATCGAATCCTGGCCAAAAGATTTCGAGAATACAAAATAGTTGTGACCCTCCCATGTCATTAGCCATGAAAATAAGTCATTATTCATTCCAGTTCATTATTGTGTTCCTACTAGGTCTAAGGCCCAGAGAATTTATTGGTGTGTCAAGTCCCGAGTGAATTGAAAAGTATCAAGAAACAAATTATGTCGGGTTTCAAAACCATTAAAACAGTCCTCAGTATTTTTACCTTTTTTTTCTGAATGCTTTTCTCTTGGAAGCTAGGAATGGCAATGGCTTTCAAAATGCAAGAGAGAACTAAACCAAATGCATGTTGTGCTTTAGAAAAACCTGGACATATTCTCACTAGTAGCTTCACTTGAAGTTGTTTGGGTCCAATGCCATTGCCTACTCAAAGAGATTATCTGGCAGCACCAACACCACTTTTTTCAAGTCTGCCGTTGACTTGTTTTTGACTTAGGTCAGCCAAGAAGTAACACAGAATTTTACTCTCTTCCTGTTTTGAGCTTCAGCTGTTAATTTTAACACTCGAGCCAAGATAATATTCTTCTAGGTTCTGCAAAAGCCTATAAATAAGGAAGGGAGATGAAAGGCTGATTTAATTAAGTTAAAAGCTGCCAGTGATGCCAGCTTTCAAAATAAAATCAGAGCAAGGCTTTAAAATTTATCCTTACTTTCTAGACATGGCATCCTTTCAACTTCTGGACTGCAGAGCTTGCAAAACCAACCCAGGTGCTTGGCTAGGGCAGGGAAATATGTGACAAGATTATGTTTGGAGTGGACACACATGATAAGTTTTACCAACACATTATTGGTGAAAGGAGGGAAACTGGATGAGAAGGAGCTGTGGCAGTCACATAGGGTATTTGTACACGACCCCTAAACTCCGCTGCAAATGGCTCCCAGCTCCAGAGCTTAAAATTGTTTCTCCACCAGCTCCAGAGTTTACAGATAATTAAGTGCGACCACGCCCACCTAAGTGCGTCCCAGCGCACTTTTCAGGTACCTGCTCTCCAGAGGTGAAAATTCCTGATGCGGATATAACGTAGTGACTGCCGGGCTCTCCTTGCTTCTGTTTGTTCTTTTTCTGCCCCCCTCCCCTTTAAGAGATCTGAATGCAGTGCCAGGATGGCAGAATGGAGGTGAGCGGCATTCTTTTCTTCCTTTTTTTCTCCCTCCCCTCACGCAGCCAGCAGCTAGGAGTGCGGAGGGGGTGGGAACGCAGGAACAGCGACAAACCCCTAAGATCTCTGGTCCGAATTTAAGTGACCAGCGGATCTTAGGGGTCGTGTGAAAAGGCTAAAAGATGGCCAACTCTAACATCAGGCTGATTTAGTCACCTGAGGAACCAGATGTTGGAGAAGATAGGACAGCTGGCCATCTGAACTACCCAGATGTTCCCCAAGCTGAAGATCAGTGCCGCACAATGTCTACAACCTATTCTGCACTTTCTCAAATTAGTCTCCTCTCTGAAGAATAAAGGAAAATTCTGCCCCATTGTATATGTTGAAGATGATTGCAGTTGCCAGTCTAGACATCTTCACTATAAAGAATGGGGAAGGGTCATTCTCATGTCCTTCACTTTCCCCAACAATATGTCTTTGATCAACACTACAAAATACCGTCTTCATCTCAGATATTTGGGTTTCACATTGAACACTATACACTAGAAAGGCAGCAGGAGACATTGACAAGAAGTGGAAGATGTATTTTGACACAGAGAAGGCAGTGCTTCTTGGGCTTTCTCTCTGAGAAGATGCGGTACGTTGACCTACCATGAAAGCAGAGTAAAATAGATGCTTATTGAAGCACGTTCGTGGCTCATTGAGTGATACTGTGAGTAATGGTCATGACCCAGATCACAGGCTGTCTATGCCATGTGCCGGACAGCACTTCTAGTCAAGATCCATCACATTCAACATCTTTGTAGTGTCAATCTGCATGGTATTGTAACCACAGAACTATCACACATTTCCTTGTCAACGCCTTCATTCCTCCTTTATCAAATGTAGTGTTCAGTCTGACTTACTATTAGATAAATACTAGAGATGGGCAGAAAATGAAAAACAAAACACTGTTTCATCATTTTGTGATGATAGGATTCATTTCATCACGAAACAAAACAAAATGCCATTTTTTTATTTGTCCTAGAGGAAATGGCAGGGGAGCTTCCTCAAGCTCTTCCCTGTATTTCCCTGAGTTATAAGGTTGAAAGGGGGTGCCCCTAGGAAGAAAATCTTTCTAATTGGTTGAATCAGGATTTGGAAGCCAAGCTGCGGTGGTGCTAACCACTTGCCTGCAGGGGGACTATTGCAATTTCTGGATTCAATTAGAAAGATTTTTCCTAGGGGCACCCCCTTTGGAGCCTAATAAAACTTAGCTCCCAACCCCCAAACCTCTCCAACTGGGGGGGGGGGGTGCTTACAGGGAAGAGCTTGAGGAAACTCCCCAGCGGTTTTGGTACTGATACATGGCTGTGATCCATATTTTTGAGTACACAAACATAACAAAACATTATGTACTCAAAATACTGATCACAGCCATGTATCAGCATGGAAATCACAGTGTAGCTTCATTGGACTCTTCCCTGTAAGCCCCTAACATGTGGAGAGGTTTGGAGTTCAGGGGGCTGAGTTATTAACCTCCAAAGGGGGAATTTTCCCTAGGAAAAAAATCTTTCTAATTGTTTGAATCAGGATTCGGAAGTCAATCCATGGCATCATTAATCATTCGCCCATTGGGGGGGGGGGGCTATTGCGGCTTCCTGTTCCAATTAGAAAGATTTTTTCCCTAGGGGACCCCCTTTGGAGCTTAATAACTCATCCCCCTGACCTCCAAACCTTTCCAAATTTCAGGGACTTACAAGGATGAGTCCAATGACGCTCCCTTGCCATTTTGGTGCAGATGCATGGCTGTGAACCCTCTTTTTGAGGACATAAAAACATTATGTTCTTGAAAATATGGTTCACAGTGATGTATTGGCATGGAAGTCACAGTGCAGCTTCACTGGACTTTTCCCTGTAAGCCACCAAAATTTGGAGAGATTTGGCATTCAGGGGACTGGGTTATTAAGCTCCAAAAAGGATGCCCCGAGGAAAAAAACTTTCTAATTGATTGAATTAGGACTTGGAAGTCAGGCCGCAGCAGTGGTATTCACTCGCCCATTGGGGGGTTGCTAATGTGGTTTCTGGATTCAATTAGAAAGATTTTTCCCTTTGGAGCTTAATAACTCAGCCTCCTGACCCCCCAAGCCTCGCCAAATTTGGAGGGGCTTACAGGAAACAGTCCAAAGCCAACTGACAGTGGCAGTTCAGGTATGGCACTGGCCAGCTGACAAGGTGCTATCAGGTGATAGCACCCCCTTGGGGCCAGGGAACTCACTCCCATTCGATGCCTTGGATGAGGTGCAGCCCCTCCCTTCTGATGGTGGATTGATTAGGTCAGGGCTGTCCAACTTTGAATAGCCTGACGCCTACCTGCCACTTCTGTATGCCCCCCATGGTCAACAACAGCAGAGGGTCAGTGGTGGGGGAGTGGCAGGGGTGGGGACAGCAGTGGGCGGTGGGGCCTGGGGTGATGGGGCAGCAGGAGTGGCGATGGCGATGGGGCGGTGGGGTGGCGGTGGGGTCAGTGGGTGGGGCCTGGGGTGATGGCAGCAGTGGGGGGGCAATGGCAGCAGGTGGCAGCGGGAGTAATTGCAGCGGTGGCGGTGGATGCGGGGTGGGTGGCGGTGGGGGTGACGGGGTCAGCATGCAGGGCCTGGGGTGATAGCAATGGCGGCAGGGAGCGATGGCAGCGGGCAGGGGCAGGGGTGTTTGCAATAGCAGTGGTGCAGGTGGCTATGGCGACGGTTGCGGGGTCAGTGGGTGGGGCCTGGGGTGGGGGCGGGGTGATGGCAGCAGTGGAGCAGGGGTGATGGCAATGGTGGTGGGGTGATGCACGCAGCAGGGGTGGGGGCACAGTGACGGCTCCAGCAGCAGGTGGCAGCCATGGAGTCGGGCCCAGGGCAGGTTGCTGGGCCCACCGCTGCCACTGGAGAGGGTGAGTGAGTGGGCGAATTCCCCCCCTGCACAGGGGAACTGGTGGGCAACCCCTGAAGGCACCACAGGCGACTGGTCACCCACAGTCAACGTCTTGAACAGCCCTGGATTAGGTAAATAAAGTGTGGCCCAGTTTTAAACCCAAACTGTGTCTTGCCTACTCATTTCACCTTGGGGGGGTAAGGGGTGCTCTGCACTGGCTCGTCCAGCTATGGAGCTTTTTTACACACACACCCGGTGAACCATCGTGAGACCAGCCCCCAAGCATTGCAATGAGTGTGATGGGGCAGGGCTACAGCCCTGCTTTATAGCAGGCCATGTGGGCCCTAGGCCTCTTTTGCTCCAGCCAGAAGCAACCCACCCACCTGCCGCCTATTGAGATGCTAGTGTGGTGTACTGCGGTCGCCATACAGGGATGGATAGGAATTTTTGCCTTGCCCCTCAGATTGGCTTAGGGTGGGCAAGGATTTTTCACCTATCCCACACTGGCTCGGGTGGCGTGGCATTGGCGATGCTGGTGGTTGTGGGTGGGGAACGGAAGCAGCTGGGGAGTTCCAAATCCATTATAAGCGATACCCCTCCATCCCCACAGCCTCGCATCCAGATAACTCACCGCCGGGGATAGGAGCCCTTACAACCCCTACCATCTGGGACCAGCCATGAAATGGCACCCTGACCAACAGTGGCAGTTCAGGTATGGCACTGGTCAGCTGACAGGGTGCCATCGGGTAATGGTGCCCCTTCGGTGCCAAGGAACTCACCCCCATTTGATGCCTTGGGCGAGGTCTCACGTGACCTCAGGGCCAAGGGTTCCTTGCCTCCGTGCAGCCCCTCCCTTCTGATGGTGGATTGATTAGGTAAATAAACTGTGGCCCAATTTTAACCCCAAACTGTGTCTCACCCACTTATTTCTCCTTTGGGGGGGGGTAATGCTGCCAGTGCTTTAATCCTTAATGCCAATGTGGCAATTCTGTTACTCAATGGCAATAATAGCTTTTTTATTATTATTATATAGTATAGTCCTTAACATGACTGAGGAGTCAGCCCCGTAGACTTCAATAAAACTTGCCCTGGTAAGGATTGGCCTGAGTTGGAGAACTGAACTGCCTGAGTTGAGGCTGTAAAGTATAGTGTACAAGACCATCACCACCTTATTTTGGTATGCGAGGCAGAAAATCATGCAAACAACTTGGGAAGTGAAAGCACAATAATATGCAAGGCTGGAAACCAATATTTAGACCAGCAAGAGAAGACTAATTGAACAAACGAAGATTCTGTAAGTAAGCATTTATGTAGATTTCATTGATTTAATGGGCCTGTTCTAATTAAGACTAACACTTGGATTCTAGTCCAAGTAAATAACTTTTT
This sequence comes from Phrynocephalus versicolor, assembly GCA_023846285.1. Lineage (NCBI taxonomy): Eukaryota > Metazoa > Chordata > Lepidosauria > Squamata > Agamidae > Phrynocephalus > Phrynocephalus versicolor. The sequence goes on from JAHTLZ010003526.1 coordinate 60,317,264, forward strand.
AAAAAATACTAATTGTTGCATTTATCCCACTCTGCCTAAGGAAAGACTAACTTCAACTGCAGCCCTTTTGTCGATCACAGTACTGATTTAAATGACACCTGAAGGAACTCATCTGAATCCATTTGAACATGCTAATGAAAACACTCTCTACAAGTCTTAAAGATGGGCTTTAAATATATATATTTTAAAAATGTATAGATATTTTGCTATAATTACAATATAATAAATAGGCTTTCAGATTACTAAGGAGCTTGGATGTAAAGAGGGAGGAAAAAGTTTGAGGGAAAAGTCAGATGGTCAGGTTGATGGAAACCCATGAATACATTAAGCAGAATGTTTGCAACTGTTGCATTAGTCATCCCCAGGACAATGGTGTGACAGGCCAGGAATCTCAGAGAGAGCATTAACAGAGAAAGCTAATAATCACCTTTGGTTGACTGTTATCACTCACTTTTACTTACCTGTCTAAAGAGTTGAAGATGGGTTGGCCGAAATCCTATTACCAGTACATAATCATAAAGGCATAATAACTCCATGAGGATAAATGTCAGTGGGAAATTGCCACAGGTCAGTGTACATATTTACTGTTACATGCCAAGTCATGCAACTAGTATATGGCATCAAATGCCCAGGCTAATGTCTTAATTTGTGGCTAGATATTGGCACAAAACAGAAAAACAGTGTTTCACTTTGTTCTGTTTTGTTTCATTTCGTCTCATACAAATTTTGTTGTAAACAAAACAAAATGTTTTGTTACCTTGTGGCAGCTCCATCCAAAGTCTCCAGCAGCATCTCCAAAGGCTCCGGCAGTGGTGGTGGTAGCGGGGACAGCAGCGGGCCTGGGCCGGCCTCCCCAGCTGGCTGGCGGGGCTCCAGCAGTGGCTGCGGCAACTGGCCTACACCAACCTGGTGAGCTGGCTGGTGGGGCTCCAGCAGTGGCCATGGCGGCTCTGGCGGCAGCGGCAGGCCTAAGCCGACCAGCTGGCTGCTTGCTCTCTCCTGCTGCAGCAGCAGCTCTAACAGTGGTCACGGCAACTCCAGCAGTGCAGCTAGGCCAGTGACAGCGAATCTTTTAGAGACCGAGTGCACAGACAGCGATTCAAAGCCCAATTATTATTTTTTGCAAGTGTCAATACAGCAATTTAACCTGAATACAGGTGGCTGTGAAGGGGCGATGTCGAGTGCCCACAGAAAGAGCTCCAAGTGTCACCTTTGGCAGCCATGTCATAGGTTCGCCGACACTGGCCTAGGCCATCTTTTCCAGCTGGGGGGCTTAGGCCAGCCTGCTTGCTGCTCACCCTCTCCTGCTGCTGCGGCGTTGGCTCCAGCAGCAGACCTAGGCTGGCCTGCCAGCCATTCAGCCTCTCTGGCCTGGCTGGACAGTCTCAGTGGCGGCGGCAGCGGTGGAACACCCACAGGTAAGTGACCATTTTACAGACAGGACGAAATGGTTCATTTTAATGGGGGGGCATTTTGTTTCATCTGTAACGAAATGCTGCTTTATCATTTGATTTCATTACATAACAAAATGACAAAAGAGCATTTTGCTTTTTGTTTCATGCCCTTCCCTATTTGTGGCAATATCCTGCTTAAATTTATACCAATGGAGTTATGCATTATGCAGACATAACTACCAATATTCTGGCCTATAGCCACCTTCAGAATTTCATCTGGGACTGTCAGAAGTCATGTGCAAATGTCGCATTTGTTTACTGTATAAGATTCAAAGATGATTTCCCTTTGCATTATCTATTCTTGTAGATAAATTCACAGTACAATGTTCAACCAATAGTTTTGATTACTGCATGCCAAGATAAAAGGCTATCACCATTACTTGCTCATGAACTTTTGAGAGGTGTTTCAAAACTGGTGGCAATTTACACAAATCTTAGGTTTGAGCCAGCAAAGCGATTCTTGTGTTCTTATTTGAACTCTTGTACAGTTTGAGAAACAGGAAAACAGATCACTCAATGACAACACATGCAAAAAATACACAGAAGCGTCTGTGTAAAAACAGTATCTGCTAATCTCTTGCTCCCCCCAGTGTGTAATTCATACACATAGAGTTCAAAGTTATAGAGCCTATAAACATGCTACTTGTATACACACTTAACCTCTTTCCATATAATTGGGCTCTCTGCCATGAATGTGGAAGAGTCCTCCTTCATGTGCACAAGACTTACAGACGTAGCTCTGTGGAGAAACAAGAGATCAAAATACAGCATTTGGGGTGGGATAAAGTGTGTAAGTGATAACTTTTCCTCCATGGGGCATGGACTGAAGTGGGTTGGCTGAAGACTGGGACTAACATCGGTTGGCTAATGTTAGGAAAGCAGCAAGCTATTTATTGAATTTGATTAGCAGACAACTGGGTAACCAATCTCTGTTGCTGTGTCACTACAGTCGTGACCGACTGACTCTTTGTGACCCCATGTCCATGGAGTTTTTCTTGGCAGGAATACTGGAGTGGCTTTGCCACTTCCTACTCCAGAGGCCTACAGCACCTGATATTCCCTGGTGGTCGCCCATCCAAGTACTAGCTAGGCCCGACCCTTGCTTAGCTTTACTTCCACTGAAATAATATAACTTGGGAACAGTCCTTCTCCTCACTTTATTTCTGAAGACTGACATTGAAGGAGTGAGTTCCAGGCATTCTGTTAAGCGTGGAAGGTGTCGTGTCATCTTGTTCTGGAGATTATCTGCATGAATCAGACGTCTGAAAGCCTCTTCAGCATGCAAAATGAAGCGTTACTCATAACAGGAGACATTTTCTACTGACAAAGTACATTCAAATTAACCTCTCTCTTGCAACTGCCCACGAAAATAATGTTTTCTGAGACTCAATGCAAAACCTCCCAAGGAGAAACAAGACAGGAAGACAGTTTTGCTGCTGCTGAGAAAACGGTATGTATTAATAGACCTTTGTATCTCTTTGGGAGAAGAATGATAGGATGAGGGGAAGTTAAGCTTTTTGCTAGCTTGATCCCTTCCATTTAGAATAAAAACATTTTGCCTGGGTGCCCCAAGCTTTCACACAAAGTGGATGAGATGAACTGTAAAAAGCATTCCGTTATGCTCTCCATATAGTCAGGGCCAATTTTATAGCCATCACCTGTTTTGAGATCATGGTGTGTGTTTTTCCCTTTTCCTTTATTCCCATGGGATGTAGATATACAACAATGTTAAATTGCTATATAGCATCCATGCTGGGATGTATCTTGTTCCAGACAGGATCTAATAAGTGGGATCTACATGAGACTAAGTCCATGATGGCAGCCAACGACTTATTTTCGCATACAGCAGGGCTGTCTGACTTTGAACAGGCTGAGGTCTACTTTTTCTGGACAAAAGTGCCTGAGGGCTACTACACTAAAACCTCTACTTATGAATTTTATCTGTTCCGAGCATATGCTCATAAGTTTAAAAAAAATGGGTAAGTAGAGTAGCAGTATTCCATAGGAACACATTGAAAATCAATTAATCCATTCTGGAGGGAACATATTTCATTGCATTCCTATGGTAAGGCTGACCATGCACATGCTTCCCTTACACCTGCTGAAGCCGGTGTGGATGGGTGCAAGGAAGGCGCGTGCATGCTTGCACAGATCGCCCCTTCCGCTTGTCCAGGCTGCTGGAAGACTTTTTTAAAAAACGTGCACTTTCCCTCCCAACCCGCCCGGGGCCTGACTTAACTCTACTTTTCATCCTGTTTTCCCCCTTCTCCCTTCCAGCTCCCTCGCTGCCACTGCTGCTGCCACCCATAGCTCTCACTCACCTCTGCCATCTTTGCTGTGCAGCTGCGATGGGCCAAGCCAGCAGCAGGGCAATCACATCGCCACGGTGGCACAAGGAGGAGGGAATGGCTCAGAAGGAGAGCAGGAGGAGCGGCAGGTCACAGTCTCTGTGAGGCAGCTGGGGGGGTGGGAGGAGAAGGATGAGGATGGAAGGGAGGGAGGAAGGAATTCTCCAGGGGGGAGAAGAGGGGGACATCACCGTGCAAAGGAAAAGGGCACGCCCATGACCCTGCCCTTCGCTGTCCCCTCCACTCCCCTTCCTCTGCTCTGCACCAACAACTCAATTGGTCATGAGACAGTGGCACGCTGATCATCTGGCTGGTAGGAAGAGCAGGGGACTGTGCCATGGCCCTTGAACTGCCTCACTCGGCTGAGATACTGGACTGGCAGATCCAGAGCTTTGCTGGGGCAGCGGTGGTCCTTGGGTTAGGGGAGGTAGAGGTGGAGAACTTAGCCCCTCATATTTTTTATTGATGCATTCCTATGGTAAGGCTGACCATGCACATTATTGATGGCTGGCGGGCTACTTTTGAACCCTTTGTGGGCTAGTGGTAGCCCCTGGTCTACCTGTTGCGCAGGCCTGGCATACAGGGATTTGTGTGCAACTTTCCGTGAAAACTGCATTCTAGAAGCAAGATGTCGTGCTAGAATTGGGAGATCAGAGGTTCCAAGGGAATCACATAAGCATTAGTCACACTTCACAATGCATGCATACGTTAGTCATAAGTAACTACATGCCATATTTAGGATCAGGGACAATGTGTTTTTGAATGCCAGTTGCTGGGGCAATGCCACCAAGGACAGTCTTTACATAGGCCATCTGGCTAGCAACAGAGCATTCTTTTTTCTTCTATTTGACCATCTGAAGACAATGAAGTTTGCGCACTGAGCAGAGCTAGTGATGATCTCCTGGAGACCAATATGATCAAAGATGATTCATATTAAAGAATGGCATGGCGGTAGCTCTTCTTCTTTGGCATAGGTATTCTCATGCAACCACCTCTCCTCCTTCCAGTAGCATCCAGAGCAAAGCTGGCATGCTACAGGTTCTAATGAGAAGGAAAATTTATGCTATGCTTATCCAAGCATGGACACTTTGTGACCAGGGTAAAGGGACCCAACCCCTGAAATTCTGGATGAAATGCCCCCACCCCACCCCACCCCACCCCGGTCTGTGTCCACAAGCCATAGGGGGTAATAACAGAATGGTTTTCTTCATCTTCCACTATATGGTTATGCCAGCACTGCTATTTGTAGAGATGACAAACTGGTATCTCAGTGTGGGAGAGAACTTCTACCCAGCTTTGACCTTACTGAATGAGCAATCGCTATTCCCTTAGTGACACTTACCCCATAATGTTGTTGTGAGGGTGAAGTGGTTCAATCAGTAGTGTAACTTCATGCTGTTGTTTTCTGAGTGCACTCAATCCGCTGAACACCAAATGACAAAACTCTGAAGAAGACAAATTGTAAGTAGCTGCGTGAATTCATGCCAGGGTTGCAATGAACACTGGATATACACAATCTAATCTAATTTGGACTGTGCTAAGCAGGGTTGGGCCTGGTCAACACATGGGTGGGAGGCCACCAGAGACTGCCAGAGATCCCCAGACAGAGCTAGGAAATTATTCTGCCAGACACCTGAGACAGCTGCCAATTAGAACTAGCAATACTGGGCTAGTATACTTAATAGAAGGCAACTTCCTATGCTCCCAATAAACCTGGCCTAACCCTTTTCATCTTTACAAAGAGCATGTCTTTGATAAAACTAATGGGTCTTAATTGCCTATTTAAGCACAAGGGACTCCAAAGTACTTCAGATTATAATATAAGTAGCCTGTAGCAATGAATTGTTTGTGAGTTTCACTCCCTCCCAAAGTTATGATGAGGATCAGAGGTAAGAGCTGAGGGGAAATGCAGAAGTCAATCTGTTGAAATTGTTGCCCTAGCCCTGCTGATCAAACAGTTGTAGTATCTTTAGTCCTATAAGCCTTGGCTCCACTATATTACTGGCTAAACTACCACAGTTGGATACAGATAAGCAGCTGCTAATTTTTTTCCAGCCATCAGATGTACTTTTTCTGGAGTATGCTCCACCTTTTCTGGAGTATGTTCCACCTTTTCTTGAGTATGTTCCTTCTTAGTTACATATAGCTGGAAGTTTAGTCATGGCAACTAGACTTCTTTTCCCTGATAGATAGAAATGTTTTGCTGCTCATCCAAACAGCTTCATCAGTCAACTTCCAGATAAACCTACCTGGATGACTGAGAATCTTCACATACATCTTGGTTACATATAATTCCCCAGTTAATCTCTCTAGGAAATAGTTTCAATCAATGTGTATGTATAGAATTCCCCTCTTGTATTTGGAGCATTAGGATTAAAAACAACAGAAATCATGCCACCAAAGCAGTTCCTCCCCCTTGGAATGTTTACAAAGGACACATGTACACCAAATGGGACAACATGCTTCGGTTGGATTTGACAACTCAGATATTCTGTTTGAGAGCCTGGCCTTCGTGAATTTAAAGAGACGGTGGAGAAGGCATCTTGGCTTTGTGTGCTCTCCATGACCCAATCTCTTCAGCCTATTTGAACCAAAACCTAAGAAATAGAGATGGGCACGAAATGAACTGTTGGTTTGTTTCGTTATTTGTTATTCATTTTGTTACCTAACGAAAAGAATAATGAACTGCCCTCTCTAAGAAAAATGAAACAAAATGAAACGGAAATTTCCATTTCGTTTTGGTTCGTTTTTTGTTCTGCCGGTGTCTCCTACCTGGTGCTGGTTTGGACCCCCATCCTCTTGGCTGCCGCCCCCAGCCCCCAGGGAGGGGGCGTCCAGAGAAAAAAGCTGACTGGCCCACGCTGCAGCTTGTAAGTGGGCCAGCAGAAAGAAAAAAAACTGATTTATTTATTTATTTATTTATTTATTATTAAATTTGTACCCCGCCCATCTTCCCAAAGGGAACTCTGATCCAGCCCATGGGCTGCAGAACTGGCCTGTGAGCACCAGACCTGACCCGTGGGCTGGCAGAGGGGGGAAAAAAGCCGACCAGCCCACACTACAGCTGGTAGGCAGGCCATCAGAAGAAGAAAAAACAAACAAAATTAAACAAAAAAAAAAAACAAAAAAAAAACAATTTGGCCCACAGGCCACAGAACCAGCCTGTGAACACCGGACCTGACCTGCGAGCCAGCAGAGAAACAAAAAGCCGACTGGCCTGCACTACACCTGGTAGGTGGGCCACGTTGTTGGCACTAAAATAAATAAGAATAAAAATAACCTGATCCGGCCCACGGGCTGCCGAACTGGCCCACGAGCACCAGACCCAACCCACGGGTTGCCGAACCGGCCCACAGGATGGCAGAGAGAGAAAAAGCTGACTGGCCCGCACTACAGCTGGTAGGTGGACCACGTGGTCGGCAGTAAAAAAATAATAATAAATAATAAATAATAAATAATAAATTAAAAAATCTGATCTGGCCTGCGGGCTGGCAAGATTTTAAAAAATAGAAAAATAAAAAATAAGGGGAGGGGGAACCCGACCGGTGGGATTCAAAAAAGAAAGAACTAAAACAAATTACGAAATGAATCTTTTTATAAAAAATCATTTCGTAATCAACGAAACAAAATGGGTGGGGGAACAAATTATGAAACGAAGCGCCATTTTGTCATTTTGTGCCCATCCCTACTAAGAAGTCCTTTCTTCAGACTCTAATGGAGCTAGACAGAGGATAGAACCAAAGGTATGGCAAGGAGGGGTCTGCTGTCAGCACATGCAGCTTCCCTCATCCCGCCAGGCACCAATTTCTCTAGGGAGCATTACTGTTATTTGCCAGTGGATGGACAGGACTAAATACATAGTAAAATGACTATTTACCATGCAGAAATCTGCCTCAGTGGGTAAACCAGGTATGCCCAAAGTCAGGCCCAGGGGCCAAATGTGGCCCGTTTACAAATTTCGAGCAGCCTGTGGCCTCTTCTGCCCACTGGCTCAGCCTGTCACTCATCCCCGCCAGCTGCCCCCTCCCCATACTGAATGGATACATCAGCTTGCAGTTTTGTGGTTTGCCTGCCCTCCCTGCCTCTCTCCACCCACCACCCACCCACCTGCCTAGCTTACCGTTGCTGCATCCTCCTCCCTGCCTCCTTGCATTTTATATAGAGACTTGTCCAAAATCCGGCCCGGGGGCCAAATGTGGCTGAATGGTTGGCCCCCACACATTTTCACCTCACCAAATCTGGCCCTCCTTGCAAAAAGTTTGGACACCCCTGGGGTAAACAAAATATGTGTGCCATCTATAACATTCATGAAAGGAGAAAAGGGGAAAGACCTTGCTGCACCCAGCTTCTGCACCTGACCAGAAATTTAAAGGAGGAGAGAAAGGGGTAGACACTTCACCACTCCTCATGGCTGCTGTAGGTCTGCTGCAGTAAGAAACCACTGAAATAATTGCCTGTATTCATCTACTGTTATGTACCAGCACACAAACCACAAAAAAGGGTAATCACCATGCCATAAAATTACTACTAATCTTGTATAAATTCCCGAGGAAAAAAAGCTGCAGTCTTGCTGTTTATGTTGCATACGCCTTTCTAGTAAACAGAGAATTAAAATTCCTTCAATTACTTATCTGTATAATAAGACTTAACATTCTTTCCAGGATCTATAGTTCTTAAGGCATTTGATCTCAGCAGGTTTCTGTTGTAAACATGCTTTTTCTTTCTAGGGCAACCCTCATTTCCAGAAGCCATCAAACCAAATTACACCAAGATTGATTGTCCAGTCTGCCATGGAGATAGAGAATTAGACCATCTATCACTATCCTCAAAACACTGTACAGTATTATGCATGCGTTTACCAACTGCACAGCAGATGGGTTTGTTGTAAGCTATCGATACAATTTTCACACACACACACACACACACACGTATACCATGTGACATCTAATTAAAGGATAAAAATTACTTCAGATTCTTGAAAGCACAAATCTAAGCAAGCAAGTCTGCATTAGTGGAAGAATGTAGTGCGCTCTCAAAAGTTAATGTCATAATGAAAACCCAGTAGGAATCCAGTTGAGTGATTTCTGCAGCTTTTGCAGAGAGCTTAATGCTGTTCAGTTATTCCTTGCATATTTTAAGCACCCTCTTGACATACCATCAAGGTGGCCAGAAAAGGGGGGGGTGGAGAGTCAAATGATCATGCGGTACATTTAAAGTGGGGGGAGGAGCAATTTTAATCTGTGTGAGAAAGCACTCTGCATTAAGTAACACAGACGATTACCATAGGATTATAAATTGCTATAAATGTGTGTGGGAGCAGTGAGAGAATGTATTGTTTCTCTTCATGCATTTTTCAGTCACTTGGAGTGTGTAAACAACAACAACAGCTAAAGGTGCGAAGGAAAACATTCCCCCCCCCAGGCCAAAGTGAGCACACAAGATATTATATTTATTTATTATTTATTATTGCACTTATATCCCACCCATCTTCTGGATTGGAACTCTGGGCGGCTTACAAAAAAACCCCAATAAAATAAAAACAGCAGCAGATGCAAAAAATGGGGTAAAATTAGGTTTATTAATTCAATGACAACATAAGGTAACTTCCCCGAGGAGGGGGATGGCGTAGTGCAGAAACCATGTGGATCCAGGAGTTCAACCCTGCCCCCCCCCCAGTGAGTTGTAGGTTAGTGTGAGTAATTAGCCCCTCGGGGGGGGCACCATTCTCCAAATGGCGCCTCTTCAGCTGGCTACAGCAATATTACCACCCCGCCAGATAGTTAGGTGCCATCACTTGGCCGTTTCCCTCCCTGCTGTGAGTAACCAAAGCCCCCTTCCCCCCAGATGCTGTAACTGCCCGATCCACTGCGTCCAGTGGTTGGGGCTTATAGCTTATTATTGGTTCTTACTCACAGCCTTCTTGAGTTTCCCACACTACCCGCCTTTCTGAGTTAATAACCCCTGACCAAGAGCCCCAAGCCCTCCCATGTCAGTACAGGATAGGCAAAAAAAAAAAAAAGTCACCCTTAATGGGAGCCTCGTGGCGCAGTGGTTAAATGCTTGTACTGCAGGTAAAACTGTGCTCACGACCTGGGGTTCAATCCCAGGTAGCAGGCTCAAGGTTCACTCAGCCTTCCATCCTTCTGAGGTCGGTAAAATGAGTACCCAGCTTGCTGGGGGGGGGGCAATGTGTAGCCTGCACACTGTAATTAAAATTGTAAACCGCCCAGAGACTACTTAAAGTGGTATGGGGCGGTATATAAGCAGAACACTTTTTAATGGCCAATCCTGAGGGCAGGGCAAAAATTCCTATCTGGCCCCGTGTGGCGATCAGCAAGCTCGCACTGACCTATAACTGAGGGTTGGTGGGTGGGGACGTTCCAGCGAGAAAGAGGCCGGGCCGTGCAGGGTGCCTGCTTTTAAAGCAGGTCCTCTCGCGTTGCTCCCGGCCTCACAAGACTATCCAACTCGTGTCTCGCAGTGCTTTTGGGGGGGGAGAGAAGGCAAAAGGGCCCCACTTGCACATTCATGCAGAGTCATCCCCATGTTCATGAGGAGCATCATGACTCAGTGGTTGAACTGCTGTGCCTCTACTGCAGTCAAAACTCTGCTCACATCCTGAGGTTCAATCCTAGGTATCTGGCTCAAGGTTCACCCCAGCCTTCCAGCCTTCCAAGCAAAGCAAAGCAAAGCAAAGTGTTATATACCACTCTGTTGTGTTTAAAGCACTCTCTGGGCAGTTTACAATTTATTTATGCAGGCCACACATTGCTCCCCCCACCACCATCCCATGAGCTGGATACCCATTTTATCAATCTCAGAATGATGGAAAGCTGAGTGAACCATGAGCCTACTAACTGGAATTGAAACCCAACTCGTGAGCACATTTAGAGCTGCAGTACAGCAGTTTAACCACTGTCCCACAAGGTCCTTCCAAGGTCAGTAAATTGAGTACCCAGTTTACTGTATGTGCAGTGTGGAGGGGGAGCAATATGTAGCCTGCATATTTAAGTTGTAAACCAACCAGAGAGTGAAGTGCTATAGAGAATATATAAATAACACCTTTTACTTTCATGGCACGTTTTTATCCATGATTGGAAAATAACCCAGAACTGGAATTAATCTGGAGCTGGACACCGGGGACAAAGTGTTGTCTTATAAATGCCTCTTTACTCTATGGCAGGAATGTCCAAACTTTGGCCCTCCAGATGTTTTGGACCACAACTCCCAGAATTCCAAGACTATACTTCCAATGGCAAAGGAGTGTGGGAGTTGTGGTCCAAAACATCTGGAGGGCCAAAGTTTGGACAAGCCTGCTCTATGGAGACTCTTAGGTCTCCATGGCCTTAAAGGAAAGAACCAGAGGGCCCAGAGAAAAAGGTAGAGGTACACAAGGGACATAAAATACCCTAATGATATTTGTTATCAGAAATGTTATCAGCAGTATGGGATGAAGCAGTGAAGGATTTGAGAGAAAGGGTGTTGCAAATTGCCAGGTGATGAATTTGTTGCTGGTGTAATGCATATCCACTGTGAAACCCAGTGAGCTAAGCAGGAAGCAAAATTTGACAATAAAGAGACACTCTACCTCTCCATATTATTAGTATTAGTATTGTAATGTTTATCTGTTGATATTATTTACATTTATATCCCATCATTTCTCCAATGAGCACAGAACTTATCTGTTCTACATATTTACAGCTACTGACTTCCACATATAGAGCAGGTGAGAGGTTGCTGCCACTACATTTATGGCCATGTTATTTTCCATCTTCTAAACCTGGACTTTTCTCTAGGACATTGATGGTCTGAGCTGAGGGCAAGTGTTTCATTCAGAGACGGTGCTGTGAAGCATCACCCACCTACCTCTGTTGCTTTGACCAAAGATTTCTGGGGGCCCTCCCTATCTGTTGTGGGTGGGGTGGGGTGGAGACCAGCTTGAGTGAATGAGTGATTAAAAGTAAAGAAACAGAAAGAGTGTTAAAAGTTGGTACTGTCTCTATGTGCATACGCTGCATGCGTCCTGTTAAAAAGAAAGGGTGGTAATGGACAATAACACCCTCACCTACATAGTGTATTCTAAGTATTGCAAAAAGACTTGGGATATGCTCACAACAGAAGAACAAAAAGAAAGGTATTTGGATTTCCAGCAGGTAACTTATTCCTAAGAACGGTGAATTTATTTCATACAAGACAAGGCCACTTCTCCACAGACCTTGGTGCTATTCACCATCGCTGACAAAGAGATTTGGACATCCACTTTGACTTTTAAAAAGCATAAAAAAACCAGGAATGGATTGGAGAAGAAAGAGAGCCAGACAGCTGGTACCTTTTTCAAAATGTCATTCTCAGCAAAATCTCTAGGCCTCTTAAGGTTTCTTTGGTGCAGTCATAAAGGAAGTGATAGAAGAGAGAGCTACCGTAAAACAAAGTTGCCATCAATTATTCATATCATAAAATCTAATTGTGTACAGAAGGGGGAGGCATTTTGTAAGATGAGGAGGAGCGGAGAACTGTGAGATGGTTCAGGGGTAAGAATCCATCCTGACCGGAAGACAATATGCATAAGTGAACAGAACATTTTCTGCATATGTTTATTAAGGGATGTGCACTAGCACCAACATTTGGATTTGGAATTTGGCACCACAACCTTTCGGATTCGGAATCTTAAAAATTTAGAATGTCCAGATATCCAGAACTCTGTTACAGTCAACATGAATACTATATGTCAGTGTTGGCGAACCTATGGCACGGGTGCCAAAGGTGGCAGTCAGAGCCCTTTCTGTGGGCACCTGACATCGCCCCTTCACAGCCCCCTGTATTCAGGTTAAATTGCTGTCTTGGCACTTTGCGAAAAATTCGTGAGTTTTGAATTGTAGTTTGGGCACTCGCTCTCTAAAAGGCTTGCCATCACGGCTATAAGGCCATTATTTTCCCCTATAAATGACACCAGCAGGTGAAACATTTTAAGCAATTTCCATGTGACCACTGGCACCTTCCCAGTGATTGTGTACAGAGAAAATAAAATAAAAAACAACTAGCCGTGCCTAGATGTTAGGAAATGGCTGTAATGGGCATCCTGATGGGACCCTGAATAGTGGGAATGCCAGAAGGAAATGACAACAGCATTGGGGAAGTAGAGGACAGGCTGCACTGCCGAGTGGGCAAATACCCTGTGCAACACGAGCAAACACATACCTCAGTACTAGGACCTTCTTCACCAGCTGCTGCTGCATGTGGTAGGTCGGAGCTTGGCTCTCACTGCCATCCCTTGCTTCTGATTCATATCCACTGCCTGCTGTTTAATTTGGAGATCCAAAAGGATGGCTAGAATATATCCTTCCATCTCCAACAAGGAGGCAAACCTGTAGTGAAGGAGGTTTTTTATTGTGCCAGCCAGGAGGACCCACACTTCATGCTGGGAAAAATGCTATTTTCTCCCTATGGAATCCCCATCCACCTAGATGGTCCCCTCATTATGCCCTCCATCATGCTGACCATTCCCTGGAACACTGGGAGCACCTGGCTAGGGATAGCTATCACCCCACTAATGGCCTCTGTTGCACCCTCAACACTTTAGAGAATACAGAGCCGTTAGCCCATCATGTCACCTTCCTCTTTGTCCAGAGGAGATACCATATCAAACCATGGAGAGCCCTTTGGAGCTCCAGCACACTTTCAAACAAGTAGAAAGTAGCATTCCATCATGTTGCCACATCCTAGATTAGGTGGTGCAGTGGCAATCCTCATTTTTCTCCCCTCTGTTGCAACAATTCACTGTCTCACACAGTGTGATGAAAATGCCCTGCCAATATTCTGGTCCACTCCATTGTATTAGGGGCACAGAGATGTCTTCCATATCTTGCAAAGCACCTCAGAGTATTGGGTTGAGAGAGTAGGTCATACATTGCACCCCTTTCATCCTTCCAGCCTTCAGTGCTTCCCCCATGTTTGCCCAATTGATTCTGCCTGTTTCCAAATTGGAATGGGCATCCCTTGGCCCTTGAAAAATCTTCTTTTAATGTGCACGCGCAGTATGGTCTCCTTTTAGGATTCTAGGGATGCCATTTCCATTTCAGTTGTTTTTTAAATTCTAGACAATCTGCTTCTGCTTGAAAGTAGCTTCCCTTCTCCATAAAATCTGGTCTCAAAAACATAAAAGGAACCCTGCTGGCTCAGACTAAATGCCAGACTACACACACACACACACACACAGGACAATTAGACCACCACTGTCCATAAAATATAAAACAACAGAGCAGCAGCTACACAAAGCTTCCTAGGCATGTTCATAAGTAGAGATGGGCACGACTTGGCGAAATTTCCATTTCCGTTCCTCGTTTCCGTTACGCAACGGAAACGGTAACGACAATTACTCCACCAGAACTCGAACTCGAACCGATAAACGATAAATTGGGTCTGATTTGACGTGTTGTCATTCCTGGCATCGCGCGATCGCGAGAAAAAAAGTTTTTAAAAGCCCGATTCCCGGCCAAAAAAGCAGGCGAAAATATGCCTGCCTGTCTGAGAGTGCACCTACCAGAGGGGTGGTTTCTGGGGGGGGGGG
>JAHTLZ010003526.1:60331642-60383203 GCA_023846285.1 Phrynocephalus versicolor
GGGGGGGGGGGGGGTTCCCCGGCCTCCCCCCCTCTCCTGTCCTGGGCAGTGGGCTGCTCTGGTGGGGGGGCATCCTCGTCATCTCGCCAACTCGGCATGCCATGCGAAATCCAAAATAGGGCGACCGCAATTTATTTTGAAATTGTGGTCCAAAAACACACCAAAGCACCCAGAAACATGCGAAAATTGCTGCTGCATGCTACTATTTTAAAACTGCCAGAAATTTTTTACAGTAGCAGTAGCAGCAGTGGGTTTTTCATGCAACAAAATGTCCTCCTCTCCATTGATTTTATTTTATTTTATTTATATTTTTTACACCTGTGCAATGATGGGCTGGCCATGGGAGTGGACCATGCAAATTTTTAGAGCCATTCCACCAATCGCATGGCCACTTGGCCACTGAGACTTCTGGGATGTGCCAAAAAGCCCAGTAACCCTGCCCTAGCCCTAGCCCTAACCCTAACCCTTACCCATATGCCACAGTACACTGTACTTCTTAGTGGGTCAGAGAGGCACCCAGAGGTGCACCCCACTACTCACCCTAACCTCACCCGTAACTAGCCTAACCCTAGCCCTTGCGCTAACCTTAACCCTAAGCCAGATCTGTGTACTTGCATTGCACTACACACAAGTACGCTTCCCTTCTTGGTGAGTCACAGAGAGCCTGCATTCTCTCTGACTGACTGTTGCAGTGGAGGCACCCCAAAGAGGGGTGCCTCTGGCAGTCCACTGCTGCAAGCAAGTCTGCAACTTGGTATGCATATCCATATGGCTATGCATGCCCTTTTGTAGCGGGCAAGGAGAGGAAGCACCCACGAGGTGCCTCCAGGAGCCTGCTTTCCCTTCCTTCCTAACGGGTGAGGAGAGGAGGCACCCACCCACCCCAGAGAGGTGCCTCCAGGAGCCCGCTTTCCCTTCATAGCGGGCCAGAGGAGGCACCCACCCCACAGAGGTGCCTCCAGGAGCCTGCTACCCCCCTAAACCAGTACTAACGACAGACGAAAAACGACACGACGAAACGACAAATTTTTGAAAAAATTCACGAAAAACGGAAACGAGCCGAAACGGACCCGTCCCGAAAAATGACAACTTGAAAAAAAAATTTCCTGGTCGTGCCCATCTCTATTCATAAGTGACCCGAAGGGATATAAGGATCTACCTACCTAGTTATCTACTAATCTCTCTTTCATTGTCCCTACCAACCTCGCTTTGACACTACTTCTGCAAAAATAGTCAACTAGGCAGCCATTTTTTTTCTAAATCGAATTTAATCATATGTATCAGAGCCTCAGGAAGAACATTTAAAGAACACTCTCTGTTTTACTTCTTGTCAGTGCCCTCCACTCCACATTCTTCAAAAAAAAAACTATATACAAGTGTAACTGAGGCAAATTTGACCCAAAGTACCCTTTAAATCCATGATGCACGTGCTCAAAAACAATGCAGACTTGATCTTTCCAGCTAAGGGAGCTTAACAACCTATGAGTTCTGCAACACATGCTTTTCTTTGTCAGATTGCATTTATTCTGTTGTTGTTGTTGTTGTTGTTGTTGTTGTTGTTGTTGTTGGGGCATCACACTTTTTATCAATGGAAAGCACAGCTTCAAAGAAATGAAGTGTAGGAAAAATGTGTGTTTCCCAGAAAACAAGTGTGATGTGGTACATTCCCTGTTTAAAAAGGTGTGCCCGTATGAAATACACAGATACTAAAAATTGTTCTAAAATAGTTTCTGGACTCTACAGGCACTTGGTCCAATATAAATCCATGCATAGTCCTTCATATATTTTGGTCTTAATCTGATATATCTGTGTGGAATAAACTTTTATTGAATATATGAATTTATTCCACTGCAATATTGTGCTTATTAGGATACTGGGCAGTATTCCAACTATTAATCCTAACTAGAGTAGACCCATTAATTCAATAGGATTTACATAAGTGTTGACTAATAATTAAACAATCAATGCAATGGATCTGGACTGGTTATTAGCTGAGACAAGCAGCAAGATAATGGCCCGTGGATATTATTATTTTTAACAGCTATGAGTTATAAAGCAATCAATGTCACAACTTTCTCTGAAAAACCCACATTATGTCCAGTATACCCATCATTCATTCCAGCATGCAAGTCACCATGACAGTAAGGTGACAGTAAAATGATGAGCATTTTGGTGACATTCTCTTAATTTTCACAGGTCTTCTCTTTAGGCCATTTTTATTCTCTGTGACCTGTGTGTTCACGCTGCGTTAAGCCTATAAATTGCTTTATTTTTATTGAATTCTTAAGTGGGAGCAACACAGGAATCCTTATTGTATATTACCCCATCATCAAAGGGTAAAAAGAAGATGAGTTCCCAAGAGTTCATGTTTAATGCATTAAATCTGCTGCGTCAAGGCAGAGGCTCAAAGACATCTTTCATTGCAGAAAAGATCACAATCTCGTAATAAAATAAAATAAAATAAAATAAAATAAAATAAATTTTGCAAATTTCCATTTTGTCTAGTTTGTCCTGGTTCATAAATAAAGAAGCAGAGATGCTGCTGAAACCCCTTTCCTGCCTCCTCTGGCCCAAGCAGCCAATCACCAGGCCCAGTGTGCTAGCTTCCTGCACTTCCTCAACTGATCTTCCACTCCTGGCAACAGCTTAGCCTTCTCTGTCCTGCCCTTTTGGTTGATCTCCCACTCAGACAAAAGGGTGGAGCAGAGAGGTCTGTGCTCTTGCTTGTGATCAGGAGATTCGCCAAGGAGGTGGATAAAGCAACCAAACTAGGCCTACTGAATGGCTAATCAGTTGAGGATGACCGGGGGGGGGGGGATAGCAAGCTGCCTCCTTTACAAACCAGCATGAACTGCGATAAACCAGTTCATGCCGATCTCTACATACCACCTGAAAGCTCAAGGAATCACTCAAGGCTTCCTTTGGTCTCCATGGGAAAAAAGGGAAATCGTTGAGCAGCAATGGAGGAGAAAAATAGTTTCTGTTTATTTGTGTGAGATTATCTTAAAAGCCTGAGTGATCACCTCTACTACTGTTTTCCAGCAGAGCACATTTTACCACCTGCCAAGACATGCCAGTCTTACTTTCCTTGCACCTATTCATTCCCTTACAAGTTGGTGAACTGGGTTTTAACATGGATTATGGTCACCTTTGTAGTTGATTCCACATTGAATATGTCCACCTCTGCCCAAACCTTGCCTGCCTCACCTCTGTGACATCATCAGGAAGGCCTGCCCACAGGACTTAGATTTTTGCCTCTGAAATTTCATAGCTGAAATCTCAGCTAGGTCAGCATGGGGTTTACACTAGGGCTGATGAGACACATAGGAGTCTTGTGGGCAGAGCGAGGTGTGGGCCCCAATCTCCCCCCCCCATCACTTTTGTCCACAAGCTTCCCAAGAACTCTGAAAGATCTGCAAGATTTGCAAAGATTTGCAAGGGTTGAACTAATGAAGGGAGCTTGGGTGAGTCCCATTGGTGGAGGGGAGCACTGTTGTTTAGTTTTATTTTAATTTCTTTTATATATTTTCTATTTGTATTTTTATTGTTTTATAAAAATTAAATACAATTAAGTTAAGAAATAATAAAAAGGAGGGCTTGGGTGAGAAAGAAAAGCAGGAGTAGAAGTAGAAGCTCTCTCTTAGCACTGAAAGGAAACCCTTCCATTGGGTCTCCGTACAGAAAGAACCTCAAATTCTGAATTCATCACCTAAAATAAGATTTTATTCCTGGCTCTATCTCTACAGCGGGAGTCAGGCCCAATGCTGTTGGACTCGAACTTCAATCAGCCCTAGTCGTCATGACTAATGTTGAACAATGATGGGAATCACTGTCTAACGATATCTGGAAGGCCCAATGTTTGCCATCTTTGCTCCAATTGGTAGTTGGGTTGATCTGGAAGTTGAGTCATGGCAAATGGACTTCTTTTTCTTGAGAGATTGAAATGTTTTGCTGAGAATCTTCACAGACAACTTTGGGTTGAGGTTTTAAAAGGGAAAAGTAAATTCTGGAGCTACAAATCTCTTGTCTTCTGGTTTACATATTTTCAATTCACTGAATTACCTACCACTGCAAAAATAATATCCTTGTAAGTTTGTTTCCTCTACAATTGTTTCAACATTCTGACGGGTACCTTATCATTCTAGGTCATTAAAAGAAAAAACAACTTTTACAAATTCTTGAGCCTAGACTTCACTTGCATACACTGGCAGGTTAGATGATTGCTTACCCTGCACATAGGCCATACTTTAATATGCTTCAGAAACTATTACATGGATAATAGAGAGTAATCAGAATGCTGTATGGTCTTGTTTGATTGACTACTATTAATTTCCTCAGTGAATGTGCTATTAAGGAAATGACTTCTTGAAAGACTGCACAAAGACAGGCCCGGGTTTTAATGGTGTTATTTATTTTCAGGCCTTGACTTAATGACAGCAGAATTCACCTAACAAGCAGAAAAGGCTGACTTAAAAGATGGCCACTTGGCTTTGGTTATTCTTCCTCAGACCTCCATTTGGAGCCAGCCACCCTCAAAGAAATGATGAAGCAAGATCCATAAGATGTGCTTCAGCCGTTTAGTGATCTTATTTCTCTGCAACAGAACATGGAACATTTAAGCATTTAGTTAAAATATTTCAACCCCACCTTTCTCCTTTAAATGGACCCAAGGCCACTTCTGTTGATTCAAGGACAACATTTAAAGCTCAAAACAATGGTTATACAAACACTAAAAAGAGTCAAACAAATACCACATTGAAACATAATAAACAAAAGCAAAACCAAAAGCACATTCGCAGAGTGAGACACTACAATCCATTGAAAAAAACTCACTCAGGCAGCAAGTCACTGAGGGAAAGCTTGCCTGAAAAGAAAGGTCTTCAGCTGCTTGTGGAAGGACACCATAGATGGAGCCAGCCAGGTCTCCTGTGAGAGGGAGTTCCTAAGTCTGGGCATAACCACAGAGGAGGCCCTTTCCCATGTCCCCATCAAACACACCTGTTCAGGTGGTGGGATAAGAGAAAGGACTCTCCGATCTTAACAATTGAACAGGTTCATAAAAGGAAACACAATCCTTGAGAAAGCTTTGGTCAAAACTGTTTAGGGCTTTAGAAGTTAGAACCAGCACTTTGAGTGATGTCTGGAAATGAATCAGAAACCACTTCATTTCCTGTAACAGGAGGGTCCTGTGATCCCCATGACCACCAGCCCAATTAGTAACCAGGATGCAGTGTTTTAGGCCTGCTGAATATTCTTGACAGACACAGCCCCAGGTAGAGTGTGGTATAGTAATCCAATT
Source organism: Phrynocephalus versicolor (assembly GCA_023846285.1). NCBI lineage: Eukaryota > Metazoa > Chordata > Lepidosauria > Squamata > Agamidae > Phrynocephalus > Phrynocephalus versicolor. The sequence continues at coordinate 60,336,942 of JAHTLZ010003526.1, forward strand.
AACGTACAACTAAAACATGTGTCAGTGAAGCTACATCAGCCCACTCAAGCCACTGCACTAGTTTTAATTGTACAAAGGCATTCCTGTCCACTAGTGGATCCTGGGCATCCAGGCTCAGAGGAAAATTCAGGATCACCCCCCAGAGGGAGTGCAACTCTATTTAGCATATTTACTTTATATGAGACTTATATACCACTAGCTTGTATAAAAACAACTCATGGTGGTGAACAAAGAACAAGTACAGTAAACAAAGGAATAAACAGGAGTAAGTAAACAATAAAGAGGCCCAAAGCTGAATTCCTATTAATTTAAATATCAAATGCTCAAGAGGGGGTAAACAGCTGGGTGAGGTGAGCACTTACCCTGGATACTTGATGGAAGGGGACTTTCCTTCCAGAGTAAGTTGCATTCAATGTTTCTTGAACATACTTTCTACAAACAGCAGCCACGTAAAACCTCAAATCTAGTTGGACCCGAGGCAAACTTTTTCCTGTTTGGAATGTGATGTTCCATTGATTCAGAGCTACCTACGAGACTCTCCACAGACTGTCCTTAAAAGAGAATTTTATTGGTTAGCCAAAGCTGATAAGTTACAAAGTGATCCACCATCATCTCATGTACTACAGTTCACTAAAATGGCCCACATAACTAACTGAGGAATAAATAGCAACTTAGGAAAGGGGGAAATAACACCAGTGCAAAAACAGAATGGGACTGTGGCGAGTATCTGTGTTCTATTTGTTAATGTGCTTGTTTTGTTTTTATTCTGCCCCCCCACCCAAAAAATGTGAATATTTTGACTAGAGATGGGCACAAATTACTTTGTCCCAGTTCATCAAAGGGATGGCACCGGGGTGGCCGTCATGAGTGGCTAGATCAGCTGAGAAGGCAGGGGTTGGGATCAGCAGCACCTGTGTTGCCACCTTGATGAACCAGCACAAACTGGGACAACCCAGTTTGTGTTCCTTTCTAATTCCAACTATTGAAATGGGGTTTATTTTTCAAAAAAAGAAAATATTTCCATTAGGAATATGCTTTGGGTTTGGAATTTAAATTGGAAAATGATGTGAAGCGGGGGTATTTATTGATCTCCAAAGTTATCCAAAACAAAGTAAGGACTCAAATGCAATTGCGAGTCACTACGAAATGAAGAAAACAAACTACCCAATGTTTGGGGGGGGGGAATTCAGAGCAACAGCTTTGATTTTAGAGTATTCGGGGATGACTGACCCCTGAGAAACAGTACCCAGGTAATGCAGGATGGATTCATTGAAAGGCATGAACTAGGGAAGGAGTTAATTGCATGGCATTCTGGGAAGGAAGGAAGGAAGGAAGGAAGGAAGGAAGCAGAGTCTTTGTCTACACAGTGGCAGTTGTGTAGTAGTTACTGGGTTTCAAACGCACACCCATTATGGGTCAGAACCCATTGTTTCCCATATTTTTTACTATTCAAACAATGCAAACAAATACAAATGCTTTAGAATATTTAGACTCCAATCAAATACTATGGGCTACAAGTTGACTTGAATCAAATCTGTTGCAATTTGTAAAACAACTTATTCGGACCATCTCTTAAGCCAGTAGTTCCCAAATGTGGGCAATCCAGGTATTTTTGGACTGAAACTTGATTTCTGCTCAGTTTTGTAAATCGCCCAGAGTAGTCATGTAGCTAGATGGAGCAGTATATAAATTTAATAGATAAAATAAATACATAATTGCCAAGGTGACTTGCAACACCGGGTAGCTAACGAAATGGTAGCTGCAGAATCTAATCAATAAAATGCCACAGCTTTGATTTGGCAGCACTTACTAATTACACGGAGGCACTTTCCCTTTGTTTTGCTTTTCTTTGCAGAGGCAGCATGATGAATGTCAAGACATTCATGCTTCCTTAAACATAAGACTGATTTCCTCTCAACCTATGTAGATAAATGCTGAAGCCATTGTGCACAGACACATACTAAATAGACATGGGGACATTTTTAAATAAATAAATAAATAAATAAATAAATAAATAAATAAATAAATAAATAAATAAATAAAAAAGGAGCGCTGACTAGGACCCAGGGGTAGCCGGGTCGGTGCTCTAAAATTAAGAAAAAATGTTTTAAAAAAAGAAACAAAGAAGTGCCCATCTGGCCCCAGGGGCCGCATGGTGGGTGCTTGGGAAAAAAAGGGAGGGGGCTGGCCCACAGGGGCCAGGATCCACCGCCACCACCGCCATCACCGAGCCGCTGCTGCTGGTGGTAAGAACCCAAACCGGTTTGGATCGGTTTGGGTTTGTACAAATTTTTTTAAAAAAAATTCGTACGAACCTGAACCCGAACTGAACCAAGAGTGGGCCCAAACCAGATGAACCCGAACCATGGGTTATCTGATTTGTGCCCACCTCTAATACTAAATATTCACCTGTTCCCATCATTCTTCTGTAGAATGCAGTAGTAATTAGGGTGTGCAAATGCCAGACGCTTGAGACAGTGGTTCCAACTTTGGGCAGCCCAGGTGGTCTTGCACTGCAACTCCCAGAAGCTTCTGCCAATACCGCTACTGGTGAAGGTCTCCAGAGCCGAGGGGCCGCCACTGAGAAAGCCTGATTTCTAGTCAAAGATTTACGGGCCTCCTTCAGCGACGGCACCCTCAAATGTCCTGCCTGACATATTGGGTGTTATGGGCAGTATTTTGTGGCAGGAGCCATTCTGCTAGATAGCAAGATCCTAAACCATTTAGGGCTGTGCATGTCATCATTAAGACCTTGAAATCAATGTGGAAGCAAATTGGCAGCCAGTGCAGCGCGGTTGGGGGTGGCGGTTATATGTTGATGTTTCCTTAACCCTGTAACTAATCTAGCACAGAACTCTGTACTTGCTGGAGCTTCCACACTAAGCTACAAGGCAGCCCCACGTGGAGAGCATTGCAGTAGTCTAATCTCTAGACTACGAGTGCCTGGACTAGAGTAATGAGAGTGCCAGGGTCCAGGAAGGCGTGCAGCTGAGCAATCTGCCTAAGATGAAAATGAGCAGCATGGACCACTGATGCTACCTGGGCTTCCATGGAAAGCATAGGGCAGGGATGGTGAACCTTTTTGCCACCCAGTGCCCAAACTCGGCGGCGGCGGCGGGGTGGTGGTGGTGGTTGAGATTGGCGGCGGCACAGGGGGGAGGGGGCAAAGGCAGCAAGGGTGATGGAGGGGGCGGGGTCAGGGTCATCATCATTGGCAGTGGGAGGGGCAGGGATGGCAGCAGTGATGGCGGCAGAGGCGGGGTGAGGTCGGCAGTGGCAGTGGCTGCAAGGGTGTTGGGGATGGCGGTGGTGGGGCGGTTGGGATCTGTGGCCGCGGGGGGTCAGGGGTGGGGCGAGGTCAAGGGCAGCAAGGGCGATGGGGTCAGGGTTAGCGGTGGGGGTGGCGGGAGGGGCAGGGATGGTGTTGGTGATGGTGGCGGGGTTGGCGGAGGCGGGGTCAGGGGCACCAACGGGCTGCGGCAAGGGCGGGGATGGCGACGGCGACGACAGGGTTGGCTTGGCACCCGACATGCTCCCTGCCCCCACCACTTTCCCCTCTGCAAATTCCTCATAGCTGGTCCAGCGGAGGGGGAAGTGGGGGGGCAAGGAGCATGTTGTGTGCCAGGCAAAAGCTCTTTCTGTGCCACCTTTGGCATGCATGCCATAGGTTCACCATCACTGGCATAGGGTCCAATATTACACCCGGACTATGCACCTCTTCCTGCGTGGAGTCACCTTCCAAAAAAAAACTCAAATGATGCCTTACTCTGCTCTTTCCCTGAAAAAGCCATATGAAGAAGATGAAATTATGATCTCCAGCATAAGGTGAGCCTTTTCAAAGTGCCATTTTAGGGTTAGGCTATAAGGCCAGACTATGGGAAATCAAAGCCGCTTGGATGTTCTGCTTCAGAAGCCAAGGCAGCCTCTTATCGCTCTCTGATACTGCATGGTGCTTAATTATAAATCAAACCTCCTTCCTTTCTCTTTCTCTCAACATTAATATATGCCGATGCTGATGTCCTGACCCTGAGAAAGTACTTACTAAATTGCTGCCTTTCCCCTTAAGACATTCCTGTAAAGATTATTATAACACATTATGTTTGAGCTGCAAGGGATATTTAACAACAACAAAAGAAAAAAGTAAATAACTCATGCTGTTTGAGAGTGGCTCCACCAGTAGGCAGTTCCGCTATTAACTGAGGAAGCAAGGGATAGATAAATAACCTGCTCTGAGCCTTTGCAACTTCTTTTTTCATCTTAATTCCATTTTCTCAGAAGACCGAGTTCAGAAAATGCTTATCAATAATAACATCCACTTTTCTCCATCCGTCGGGGGGGGGGAATCCACATCAATTTGTATTTAAAGTGGAAAATAAGTGTTATGAAATACATAATGGCTAGCGTCTTATTGGTTGTCTGAAGAATAAACACAGCAGCTGAACTCCTATACATTCTGGTATAATGTATTATTTATTTATTTATATACCGATCCATCTAGCTATTCTGTAGAGCAAAAGGGAGACTTGGAAGCTAAAAGAAGGAAGATAGGAAGCATTAAATGCTTAAATTAAGTGGTTCCAGTACCTCATCCAGTTTATGCCAGCACAGAGTTACTCAACAAGGTTTTGCGCAATAGCTGTTAATTATTTCCTCTAAACCAGGCATGTCCAAAGTCAGGCCCAGGGGCCAAATGCGGCCCGTTCTCAAAGTTGGAGTGGCCCGCAGCCTCTTCTCCCCACCAGCTCAGCCTGTCACACATCCCCAGCAGTTACATCGAAGCTCTGCATTCACTCCCATGTGCACAAGGACCCATGGCTGACATTCCATTATCTACAAGACTTGTTTTCTGAAACTAATATCTGAATACAGTGGTACTTTGTATAACGTAATTAATTCATTCCAAATCAAATTATGTTATACAAATTTTCCATTGTACAAATTGCAATTTCCCATAGGAATGCATTGAAAATGGATTTAATCCGTTACAATGCATAGTTGAGTCGGGTGCGCTTCGCCTCCTTATGCCCCCACCCGCAACCGGACCAGAAAGGAGGGGCACTAGTGCTAGCTTACAAAGCCCACTCCCAAGGAAACACCCCCACACAGATCACCGGTGGCTTGTAGAGTCCACCCCCCCAGCAACCCCCCCACAGATCAGTCAGAACGCTCTGCTACTCCCCTGCTGAGCGGAAACCTCCCGCTCATCAGCTGGCCAGCGCTGGCTCTGCGCCAGCACCCTGAGCGCTGTAAAGGGTTGGGGGGAAGGCAGGGAACTGTGCGCGCCCCGTCATTGCTGTCTGCCGCTGCTGCTCCCTCACACTCCGCTGCTGAGAAAGCTGTTGCTGCTGGCTCCATTTGGGTTCCGCCGCCGCCGCCGCCGCCGCCGCCATGCAGCTTGAAGGGATTTGGGGGGTGCCGAGCTCCGGTCTCCCTCGCCTTTATTTATTTATTAAATTTATATATCGCTCCATCTAGCTACATGGCTACTCTGGGCGGTTTACAAATTGAACAGAAATCAAACCATAAAAAGTAAAATACAATATAACAGATAAGCACAAGTATATAAATAAAAACACTATCACTAGTAAACAGTATATAACAACAGCATAGAACAGGAGCAAGATGGGCTGCAGATAAAAGCAAATAAATATATAATAGCGATCATTATTGGAACAGATTAATATCCGGGGGAAGCCTTTTTAAATAGCTACGTCTTTAGATGCTTCTTAAAGACTGGTAGGGAAGGTGCTAGACAGATCTCAGGAGGAAGTTGGTTCCAGGGCCGAGGGGCCGCCACTGAGAAAGCCCGATTTCTCGTCAAAGATTTACAGGCCTCCTTCAGCGACAGCACCCTCAAATGTCCTGCCTGAGATGAGCGGGTGTTATGAGCAGTACTTTGCGGCAGGAGAATTCTACAATGATGATGATGATGATGATGATGATGACGATGACGACGACAACAACAACAACAACAATGAGGAGGATGACAACGGTGGTCCCTAGGGGCACTCGCTTTGGAGCTTCATAACTCAGCCCCCTTACACTCAAATATTTCCAAATTTCAGGTGGTTCTCTAAAATCACTTTCTGTAGGTACCCCTGCTGCGTTGGTGCCCCAAGGTAAGTAATTTTTGAGTGCATATTTTTAAAAATATATGCACTCAATAATTATTTTTTAAATATATGCAATCAAAATTTACTTACCTTGGGGCTCCTAAGTAGTAGGGGTGCCTTCCTGAAGTAATTTTAGGTAACCCGCTGAAACCTGGAAAGATTTGGGGGCAAGGGGACTTTATGAAGGGGGGTTATGAAGCTCTAAAGGGGCTGGGGGTAGTTAATTCCAAGTGAGGGGAAAAGCCTGCTCCTTTTTTTGTTTCTCCTCTCCCCCACCTCCCAGCTGAGGCTTTTTCGCAGATCAGGGTTTGGAGTGGGGGGACCTCTCCCCACACACACCAACCTGTCAAAAGGCCTCAGCTAGTAGGTGAGGGAGGAGCCAAAGGCAGAAAGGAGCAGGAGTTTTCCCTCCTCGCTGCTCCTTCCTGCGTTTTGCCCCTCTCCCAGGTGGGGCTTTTTGACAGTTTGGGGTGTGGGTGGGATGGGTGCCTCCCTCTCCAAACCCTGACCTGTCAAAAAGCCCTGGCTGGAATGCAGGGGAGGGGTGAAAGGCTGAAGGGAGCATGGAGGGAAAACCCCTGCTCTGTTCAGGCTTTTGCCCCTCCCCTACTTCTGACCTGGTACTTTTTGACAGGTCAGGGTATGTGGGAGGGGGTGGGGTGCCACCCTTTCCAAACTCCAACCTGTCAAAAAGCCCTGCTGGGAGGTGGGGAGACAGAGCATGGAGGGGGAAAACCTGCTCTGTTCAGCCTTTTGCCCCTTCCCCCACCTCCCAGCTGGGACTTTTTGAGAGGTTGGGGTGTGGGGGGAAGGGGTGCATGGAAGAAGGAAGGAAGCAGTGCTAAATTGAAGGTCTGTTTGAATTTACCTCTGCCTTCTTCTCTCGTGCTCCTCCCTCTTCCCAGGGCAGTTTTCTGGACAGGGAGGGCTGTGGGCAGTGGGGTCTGGCCCCACTGCCCACAGCCCTCACTGTCCAAAAGACACACACACACACACCGGGAGTAGGGGGTGGCAGGGGAGAAAGGAGCAGTCAGGCAGGGAATTTAATTCTACCTGGCTGCTCCTTTCCTCCTATCCCCCACCTCCCAGCTGGGATTGAGCTGTCAAAATCAACTGGGAGGTGGTGAGAGGAGACTTTTGAATTCCCCACTGCACCAGCTAGAACACTGATGCCATGGGGGATTCATTTCATTTCATTTTGTTTTAGAAGTAACAAAAATTGATGAAAAAATTCATTACTTTACGATTAGAGATGGGCACAAAACAAAACAAAAATGGCGTTTCACTTTTTTGTTTGTCGTTGAGAGGTCTGTTTCAGTTCCTTTCTGTTTGTCGTGAATTTTTGGAAAAATTTCGTTACCGTTTTTTGTTTGTCGTTTCTACCCGCTTTTTGCGTGATTTTTAAAGCATTTCTGTGCGCAGGCATCCCCCAACTCCCCAGACCAGAGGGAAAACACTAAAAAAATGGATGCTGGCGGAGACACAGTATAGACTAGGTATGCAGGGAGGCTGCAAAGGCAGCGGCGGGTGTTGCCCAGTGTACAAGGCAGCCACAGAGTGACTGCACTGCAGGGCAAAGGAGGGTACTTACCGAGAGGTACGCAACACGCACGCACACAGGGAGGCTGCAAGACTGAAGCTAGAGTCGCAGAGACAGCAATCCCACCCTAACTCCCACCAGAGACTGCAAGGAGGACGGGGGCTGCCAGAGCTTTTTATGCCCTCTGTGGCTGCCAGACCTGCCTGCCCAGTCTGCAACCTGGTCATGCTATTGGTTGAACATGATCCCATCACATGGCTTGCCTCCATTTTGTGGCTGGTGGCAACATCCATTTTAAAGGGGAAAGAAAAATACATTGCAGTGGGAGAAGACAAAAACAAACATTTTAAGGACCTCACCCCCTCTGGTACGTATTATCAGACAATATAAATAATTATTGCTGCGTTTTTACGGATGTCCAGGGCGTTTTTTAACATTTAAAACAGCTCATTTAATAGCGCGTCGCCATTAACGGAAACGAAATGTAACGACCACAATTTTCGTGGTTCTGTTCGTTTTGTTTCATTTTCATCACAATTTTCTTTTGTCGTTTCGTTACATAACGGAAACGACAAACGGTAACGGAAACGAAAAAATGTTCGTTCCGTGCCCATCTCTACTTACGATACAAAACGAAACATGGGGGGGCGCAATATGGAACAAAACGGAGCACAGTTTTTCCATTTTGTTCCATTCCTAATTATAATCATGCACTGTGGTTGAGAAATTCTACGTGCTTCTGATTTAAAATAATATTCATGTTTATTGTTTATTACATTAGTACCGTATTTTTCCACTACCTTGAATAATGCCCAAAGTGACTCACAAATATTATTTATGAATAAACATCCAAATTCCAATGCAGTTTTTATGTGTTCTAAAATTTTGTGTCAGCTTCAAAGAAACACATAAATAAAACATATATTGGATGCACAATATATACTGCAGAAACTTTTCTCTGTCTTGATTTTGTACAGCAGAGAATTACAGGAAAGAGAAGAATCAATATATTTCATTAAACAAATTACTTCAGAAAACTACATGTTAGTTCACTGTAATCTTAGCTAACTATTTAGAAAATAGAATTATTGTTAGTAATAAATTCAAGAGTCACTCTCCAATAATTTAAAGAAATTTTATTGAAAACCAGTAAGTAAGATATTGAGGAGTGGATTAATGGAGGAAATTTAGTGTTCAGATTTTTACTTTGTGTTTATATCATTTATATTATTTTGATTCGTAGTCCCTTGTAGGATTTCTAATGACCCAGAGAGAGCAGGTTAGCCAGTCCTCAAGAAGATGATGCAAAATACTAGGGAAAGTAATTGCTGAGAGGTAACATCTGCCAAGTGTCTGATTTGGGAAAGCAGGCTTAACCAAAGTTATGCTTCCAGAAATGTATGGGAAAGAAGTCAGAATTCAGAAGCATTTTTTTCTTCAAAAACATAGAAGTGATCATCTTAAAATGTAGACAATCAGGGCACATGGACCCCCTCAATCCCTACCTCTCCCAAAATATGGAAACTATACTCCCATGTCTCACAGTACAGTAGCACCCCTGCATCCTCTGATTCACCATCTGTGGATTCAGTTATCCGCGGTAGGCAATCAGCGGCGTGGGGGTGGGGTGCCGGAGGCCATTCAAGCTTCCCGGGTGGCAGACTAGGTGTGGAGATCCCCTTGGCAGAGGCAACAGAAATAGCAACTGCAGTGGTGGGCAGCAAAACTCACCCACTGTCCCTTGAGCCCCTCTGCCTTCTTGCCTGCCTGCCTTGCAAGCTAGGAACCCTACCTCTTGCCTCTCTTTCCCCTCACAGCGGTGCCTTTTGCAATAACCAGGACCCTGATTGTCTCAGGCCTCTGACTCTGCTCAAGAGTTCCCCTTTGCCCCCCCCCCCCCAAGTGCCTGCCTGGCTCTTGCTCACTTGCTCTCTCTCAGCTACCTGCAATATCTGAAAGATGATAGCACGGGTGGGGTTCGTGCTTGGGCAGGAGAGAGCAGGTAGATGAGATCAAACAAGCAAGTAAAAGCCAGGCAGGGACTGGGGGCCAAAGTGGCAAGACCAAGCAGAGTCGGTGGCCTGAGACAAGTAGGGCACTGGAGCTCCCGGTTATTGCAAGAGGCACCGCTGGGAGAGGAAGGAAGGAGAACGAGAGGCGAGAGGTGAGAGGTGAGAGGTAGGGCTGTGAGCTAGCAAGGCAGGCAGGCAAGCAAGAAAGTAGGGGGATCGAGGGAGAGTGGGTGAGTTTTGCCACCTGCCTCTGTGTCTGCTGTTTCTGCTACTGGTGCTGCCACTGCCAATGGAGATGTCCTCGCCTCCACCAAAGCACACTGATGCATTGCCTGGTCTGCTGCCCGGGAAGCTTGAATGGCAGGGACTATTCAAGCTTACTGGGTAGTGCAGCAGCATGCTTTCACGCCACCCGTTCTGCTGTATTGTCCAACAAGAGTGGTGGGGTGTCCAGGGCAAATGCTTTTGCCCCAGGCACACTACCACTGCTGTCTCCAGTGTCTTACTCGTATAAGAGTGTTTGCTCTTATCCGTGGATTTGGGCATCCATGGGGCAGCCCAGAACTGATCTCCCGTGGATACAGGGGCCCTACTGTACATGCAAATATTCTTTGCTTGAAATCCTGTTGCTTATGGTAGTAAGTCACACTAGAGTAGGTCCTTGAATGAGTGGGGATTTGGTGAGTCAATCTCCATATGTTCCATTAATTCAAATGGACCTGCCCTTTGTGCTGACTTACTTTAGCATAACACGGCAGAACTTGAGTAGGCCCATTTGAATGAACAGAATTTTACATTGGTGTTGAGTCACCAAATCCCGATTGATTTAAATAAGCAAGCAACAGATAATCACATAGGTTTCCAATGTCAGTTAGTCCACTTCTGCTTTAGTGAAAGCTCCATTACATCCTGTCTTGAAAACATAACATGAGGACTAGCATCCTTTTGGGGTCAAGCTGTTATTCAAATGAATGTAGCACAATATGACCATCATCTAACCACCAATCTAAATTAAGAAGTGAATAAAATTCCATCATCATGGCTATGACAGAAAGGTTTACAAGCATCACAAAACTAAACATTAGATTTATTTATTTACTTGAGAACAAACACACACACACAAGACCCATGTAGTTTGGGGAGGTGGCCAACGAAATGCAGAACTGTGGAAGGATTTTGGAAATGGAAAATGTCTATGCTGGATGAAAATAAAATAAATGTTCCCTCTTGTACTTGACTTCTGCTTTCGGAAAGGTTTTGCTGTTGTTTTTAAACAGGAGAAAGGCATCCAGGAGATGACTAAGAAAAATAATAATAGATGAGCATCCAAGACCAAAAGAATAAGAACCTTTCAACGGGCCTTCAGAGCCCAGTAGGGATAAGATGGAATCACATAGCCATTGAGAGAAGGCTACAGAAAAGATGGGTCTCTAATGCAGCTGGCATGATCTCTCCATTATCTAATGAATTTACAATTCAAGACTGAGTTGTTTTGGAGCCACGGACAGTCATCATTAACTAAGCAAGAACAGGCCATTCCCCAAAGCTTTGGTTTCATTTTCTCTCATCTTTAGCAAGTGCTGTACAAACAGGTTTTGGGCAGAACAACACAATAAAATGTGGTGTTTGTCCTGGCAAGCATGCCCGTTCGTCAGCAAACAAACTAGCTTGGCCCAATCATCCAATGTTACGATGCCCTAGGAACCCATTTTGGGAAGACACGCGGCAGAACGTTGTGTCCAAGTGACTGGAACCGTTGCAGCTCTGCCACTTCAAGGGCCACCAGGAAATCTGTGTGCTTTTCTGCCTCCATGCCACGTCCTTTGTAGTAAAGGGCCAAAATAAGCAAACGCACATGGAGGGAAATGTCAGGGTGAGGCAATCAACTACTTCGTTATTTGCTCTTTTCTCCCTCTGTTTGTAAAGAGTAGCCACAGCAAGATAGCATTGGCAAATGCTAAATGTTTCCCCCTTGAGGGCACTGGCTTCACTGAGCCCTCATCAGCAGTTCTCCGTGCGGCCTAGCTGGAGGGTCCCTGCCAGCTGTTGACAAAAAGGAGGAAATCAGTGAAGTATTGTTGAGATCACAGCAAGCTAACCTCACTGTAGGCTGTTGGGTTTCACAAGACCCAATGAAGAAACCCAACACAGAGAGATCCAGGCAAATATTACCAATTTATTAGGCCTAATAAAGATGGTAAGGCGAACGGCTCACCCAAGGCAGAAGCGAGGCGTTCAGCACCCAAAAGAGGGGAAAAATAATCTTTATTTCCTTCCCCCCTCCCTCTCACAGAGTGGCGCCTCCTCTGGGTCGGGCTAGGGGTGGTGTTTTGGGACAACCAATGAGGGTCAGTCCAGGGGTCTCTTGGGGGAGGTCCTGAGCGTTCCTGATGTCCTGGAACCGGACCCCTTCACAGGTGTGGTTAGGTCATATCTAATCCTTTAATGGTTGACCATAGGGGTGACAATAGGGGAGGAAAGAGTCAGCATTGTCCGAGGGGCTTGAGTAATCACAGAGTAATTAGCAAGTCGATGGGAGACGGATCAGTCACAATGGTGACCTGGAAAGTCACAATGGGGGAGCAGGAAAGCCGATGGAGAGGGTCTTCAGCTGCTAGACAAATCCTTGGCAGAGGTGGAAACAAGACAATGGAATGCCTTAGGCTGAGATTAATCCCTGATACATCCTGGAGTGAGACGTGCTGAGGCTGTCTTGAAGAAATGGAGTTCATCTGAAGATTTTCCCTTCTTGCCATGTGGTCGCCATGCCTTGCCCAAGATGGTGCAGGTCCAAGAAGCAGCAGAGTGTAGGAACACGGTTTTAAGCACACCCAGGGAAGATGGGTGGGAGGATGGAGAAAGGAAGAGAGAGAGAGAGAGAGAGAGAGAGCAAAGAGGGGGGTCACCTGGGTCTGGGGCTTGGATTTACTTAGGCTGGGGCAATGGAAGCAATCCTTTAAGTGTAGGGGAGTCCCTGGTCCTCAGGAGTGATTGTTCAGAATCATTCCCTTGCAAGCCAAGAGCATGGAGGAAATAATTCATCAGCCCAGGAAGAATCTCCTGAGCTGCGTCTCTGGCTAAATTTGCAGGGTTGGGGAATAATGGGAAAGTGACAAGGAAGGGGTTAATCAATTTACTAGTAAGGGGCTTTTCCTGTTCCTTAGCGGGAACCCCTGGAACCAAGGGAAACAGTTTTCCAGGGGTTTCCGCAAGAAGGGGAAGCCCTGTCTGGCTGGCTCTGAAGCGTGGGCTGTTCTACTGCAATAGAAAGACACAGCCAAGCAGGGAAAAAGTGGAAGGGGGACCGGGCTACTGCTATAGAAATGAATGGCCGAAAGAAGGTATGATTTCTCTGGAACTGCAGCTCAGGTAGAAGGCAGTGACATGAGTCGCTGCCCTGTGGCTACCTTCCCTGAGCCTCTGGAACTAAGAGTCGGGTAGGAGGAGTGGATTTGTACCGCTGGCGGTGTTGGAGGTTTAGCAGCCTCTCTGGAACCCTGAATGGCTGGAGTTTTCGAATTTCCCCGGAAGGGGCTCTGGTTCTTTTTTGTTGGGGTGGTCTACTTAGTCCATTCAACATAATCGGGTTCCCCGCCACGCGCCCCCTTCTGGCCATAATTAACAAGACATTGATTGATGGTGGGGGCGCTGATTGGTCAAGACGCGCAGACGGGTTTATCTTTCTCACCCCTGCTGGTTTATGAAGTCTCCATGGAAATAGACTGATGCGGTTATCTGATACAATGTAACCAGACAAATTGAGTGTAAATTAATGTTTTCCACCCCCCAGGCTCTCGGCTCTGCCGGCAATGCCTCAGCCGGCTCAAGCGGTGGCAAATGTATTCTTCCCGATATCTCGGGAATGGAGGGGAATTTTGGGACCGGGTAAAAAGTGTTGTACTTATGACGGTGTCGGGTGGGGCCAGCTGGTTCGGGAGAGTCTCGGAACCGCTCCAATTATTATTTACAGCCTCCATTACAACTCTTCAGTATACTGGACCACTTAATGCAGGGATAGGCACGGCATGGGTCATAAACATGTGACTCTGTAGGCTGTTCTGTCACATACAGAAAGAGAACTCCTCTGATGCCCCCACCCACTTTTTTTTTTACATAAAAAGACTCCAGGTCTCTAAATCCAATTCACCAAAACAAGGAGGTGTGGAAATGGCCCCCATGCCCACCAAAGTTTCACTCCCTCCCCCCACGATTTAACACAATGCTGCTTCCTCCCACTGCTCGCCATCTTGGGCATTCCCTGCATAAGCATTTCTCATTCTTTCGTATATTGGGAGAAACCAGAGACTTTTCACTGTATATCCACCATCTCTCACTACTGGCATTGCAGCCCTGCAGCATCTGGAGAGCCACATATTCTTCACCCCAGTTTAAGAGGATACAGGGGTGGCCATGTATAGTTTTTCCAGGCCATCTATTTATGAAGAAATGGAAGCGTTTCTGGTTTACCTGGTGTAATGATCCAATTTGAAGAAAGTGACCAACTGCTATTAGTAAGTGATTAGAAGACAATTCAGTCCAGGGGATTGAATTTGATTTGCACTGTTAAGAATATTGGGGGCAGGATAAAATAATGCATTTTGTTGTCACCTGGAACAAATGGTCAGGAGTGTAAATCTTGATGCATTTAATTGAACAAAATATTTGAAAGGCTTACTCTCTAGTAGGAGAGATCACCAGGGTTTTGGCATTTTTCAGTGGAAAAATCCACAAAAGTGTTTTTTTTTTTCATAAAAAGCTTGCATGTTGCACTGTGGCCTTTGTATTTTGCACAAAATACAAAGTTCATTAAACCAAGCACCATTTTTTTGTGCAAAATACAAACTGCACTTCTAAATGGTAAGTCTGGGATGCAGAAGGAATATATGCACTCACAATTTATGGATTAAAGGAGGCCACAATTTTGTTGATTACAGCAGCAATATCTGTAGTGCAGCATTGAGGATTAGAGACGAATTGGAATTGGAAACATAGTGACTTGTTTCAATTCATGATTCATCAAGGTTGCTGAATCATGAATAACAACTTTATGGATTTTTTCTGACAAATTGATTTGTCAATTCAATTTGCCTTTAAAACCCTATAAAATGGCCCTCCAGGCATCTAGAAACATCAGCTTCCCCTGTCTCCCTTTCTAAAAGCCCTGCAATTTTTGTGAAATTTGGTTTTTGGACCTTCATGTTATACAACTACAAAAAGGATGCTCTAGGAAAGTTTCTCCCAGGTACTTAGAGATCCCAAAATCACAGAGAATCTTCCTCTGACTCTCCTCTACAATCTATCCAAGTTTTTAAGATTGGGTTTCAGACATCCATTTATCACCAAGGAAAGTATCTTAAACAGCTGGCTTAGAGAAAAGTCAATCTTCATCAGATTTGGAGGATTGTAGAGGAGAGTTAAGGGAAGCTTCTTTGCAATTTTGGTGTTCATATGTGTTGGAGGGGGTACATTTTATAATCCCATGGATCAACAAAAAAGTCACTAAAAATTGTTGATTCAGATTTTACTAGGGGCATCAATTTGAATGAATATGAATGGATGAAGAAGCAATCTTTGATTAATTGTGCAATCCATTTTTAAAATTCATGTCCATCTCTACTAAGGGTATATCCAGCACATCAGGTGACTTGAGTGCCAGTCAGTGATAATACATCTCCCAGCCCCAACTGGCAATCTTGCAAAGGAATCACAAATCCTTAGAGACCGTATGACCACCCAGCCATTTTGTTAGGTCTGACTAAACTTTAAACCACAGCTCCCTTAAGGGTATCCCTCAAATTCCAAGAAGGGGAGAGAGGTCCACAACTGCCTCTCTGCCCCTTGGATCCATTTCAACAGGAACACCCACCCACCTGGAGTTGTGACAAGATTTAAAAAAAATCTGTGACAACTGTATACAAAACAACCTTCCTGCAGCCACAACATACACACAATAGATACAACAACTATAGTCCCCACTGGGAGGGAGAAGGAGACAGTGGAGCTCAGAGGACCTGCTTCACCTTAACTATCCTGCAGATGGACCTGAGTGAAGCCTACTTTCTTTTGGTAGGCCTGTCTCAGCTACACCCACCGCTCCATCAGCCAATCAGGAGCTGGCAGGGCAGCAATCGAAGCAGCATATGCCCTGGTACAAGGGGATTGGCATGTTGCCATACTCAGACTATATGGCCCATCCCCATGCTGGGCCTTCCATTTTGGGCACAATGCTGGGGTGCTCTGGCAAGTCTGTGTCATGACGTTGTTTTATACAACCTTCCCTTTGATGTTAATGCTGCTGATGATAAAGAGAGAGGTTGTCTTTTCTCTCTCTGTAGTGTGAAAAATGTCCTCGGCATTGACTTTTGTTGTTGCTCCTCAACGGGTTGTGTTAAAACAAACTTTTATTTATTTATTTATTTATTTATTTATTTATTTATTTAATGGCTTATATACTCCGGGCGGTTCACAACAGAACAGAAAAAACAACAAATCATGTAAACAAACAACAAACAATTTAAAACAATTTAAACAATATAACTTCATAATATAAAAAGCAAAAAGACAGATGGTGAGGGGAAAAAAATAAAAGTCACCAAATGCCTCACGGAAAAGCAAGGTCTTTAGAGCCTTCCTAAAGGCTGGCAGGGACTGTGCAAGGCGCACTTCGCTGGGGAGAGGGTTCCATGAAGTGGGGCCAGCCACAGAGAAGGCTCGGCTCCGAGTGGATGTTTTAAGAGCCTCCCTGGGCATGGCCACCCGCAGCGAGAGCACCCGCAACAACCTAGTTGGTCGGGCTGAAGTAGACCGCTGGGGGATCCGCTCTGCCAGGTAGTCAGTTTCCAGGCTATGGAGGGTTTTATAAATCAAAACCAAGACCTTGAATCTAATTCGGGATGCAACGGGCAGCCAATGCAGGCGAGCCAGAACTGGGGTGATGTGGTCGTACCGATGCACACCTGCCACCAGCCTGGCTGCTGCATTGTGCACCCACTGCAGCGCCAAAGGAGAGTCAAGGGCAACCCCATGTAGAGAGCGTTGCAGTAATCTATTCTCGAGATCACCAGCGCTTGCACAATAGTTCTCAGGGAGTCCCCGTCGAGGTATGGACGAATCTGGGCAATCTGTCGAAGGTGGAAAAAAGCAGTCCTGGAAAGGGGATGGTTATATGGATGTATTTGGTACATTCCTGGCGTCCAACATCTGAACTTGCTGAATTTGGCCTACTGATGGGATGAGGCACATGATAGTTGCACAACATGCGTCACAGCTGTCTAGCAGTATCTTAGCAAGCTTTAAAAGTTGAGACTTCTCACCTCTGTTTGGTCTAAACAGCAGCTTTCCACTGTTGCTAAAGCTTCAAAACAATGGCAAGTTAAGCAGGCTTACGTCAGTCATCTATCATTTCCCCCCCTACCTGTCACAGCTGTGGATCTGTTTAGCAAAATATGTCTAAATCCTAGGGACACCTCTTTTTTAAAAAAAAAATGTCACCTCAGAGGAAATAAAGTGAAAGAATTAACTGGTGCAATTATCAATCACTTTTATAACCCTGTCCAAGAAGTGAGGCAGGACCTGTCATTTAGTTATGCTCTTGCCGAGTAATTTTCCACACGTGTTTACCACAAATATAATCCCAGCGTCTTTCCAGGAAGGGTGATCTTGCTGATATGTCGTCTTTGACAAAAACCTCTTTATAAAGATACGGGCGGGGGGGGAGGGGAAAGAGCTTTCTTTTCTTCCTGGCATAATGAGTAGTTCATTTGCTGCTTAAGTGATTAGTTCAGGAGAAACCAAAGAGATGGAACTCTGCCCCACTGTCGTCTAACAGTGTTAATAGAAACAAAGTGTGGATCCATATGATTTTTTGCCCTCTAGCCACATTTCAGCATGGCTTGACTTGATCCTTGCTTAATGAGCAGTGAAAATGGGAGCAAAGCTCCCATTAACCTGAAGAACCTTGTCAGCCCTTTGCTTGGAGGTGTGAGGTATATATATTAAAAGTTAATAGATCAGGAAAGGAGTTCTGTGTATCCCATACCAATGCATTCCATTTCATACAGTTCAACAGTTTTGTCGCCACGCCATCTTTCCTCTGTGTTAACAGTTGCAGAGTGTTGAATTTCTCGTAAATTCTCTATTGGCTAGACAGTAGAAGTTCAGAGATCCACCAAGGAGAAGTGCTTCAAGTTCCCCAGAGTCCACCCCTTCTCATTAACTGGCATTTAAAGGATGGATAACTCACTTTGAGACATTTGTAGGAGAAAGAATTAAAATATTTGCTTACAATTGCTTGGGATTAATGACTTGTGTACACTGCTTTCTTTACTGCACACATACAAGTATGACTGCCATACCATTAGGGTATCCATCCCAATCCCATCTCATCCCTGTGGATGCTGATAATTGTGGATATACCATATTTTACCATTTATATGATGCCCCATGTATAAGGGCGCTTTTACACGACTCCTAAAAACCGAGGCAAAGGGTTCCCAGATGCGGAGCTTAAAATTGTTTTCCCACCAGCTCCAGAGTATTAAAAAAAAATTTAAACTCCATGGTCAGGGTCACGAAGAGTCGGTCACGACTGTAACGACACAACACACACACACACACACACCTAAGTGTGTCCCAGCACATTTTTCAAGTACCTGGTCTCTAAAGGTGAAAAATTTCTGTTTGTTTGGGGTTTTTTTTTTGCCCCCCTACCCCTTTAAGAGACTGGAATACTTCCCGGGGCAGCTCCTGAGGAGGTGAGCCTTCATTCTTTTCTCTCTCTTTTTCTCTCTCCCCTCACGCAGACAGGAGCAAGGGAGTGCAGAGGGGTGGGAACACAGGAAGAGGAGCAAACCCCCAAGATCTCTGGTCCGAATTTAAGTTGCCAGCAGATCTTAGGGGTTGTGTAAAAGCGTCCTAAGACAACCCCTACTTTTCCAACCCAGGATTATAAAAATAAAATACCGACATTCAAAAGTGATTTTCTTCCTTTAGAAAGGATGGTGGCACAGAGGGAGGACAATGTCTAAAACCATCCAAAACCATCTCAATCCCTCCTGCTTTCCCTATTCTGCCTCCTCCACCCCATGCCTTTCATACCCACAGGAGCCACCTCACTTGTGCATGCTCTGCCTCACATGCCCAGTCCATGATGGATCCTCCCTGTCTTCTTGTCCTGGACCTGGTGGGTGGTGGGGGTGGTGGCATGAGCTCCTCTGGGAGGGATGGAGGTAAGGCAAGGTGAGGATGTGCAAACCACCATAAAAGTTTTGGATTCTAGCTAAAGTTCTTGTGACTGGAGCCCGAATCACAAAAATGCAATCCCTCTACCGGTTTATTCCGACAATGGAAACAGGTCCTAGGTTTGACTTTTAGTTACCCCTGACCAACTGTACGGTACCATTGGTTGTGATGGATTGGTAAGCATTTTCTGCAAGCCAATATAGCAAAGAGAAAACAAACCCATTCATTTGTTGCATAATAGTTGCCCCCAATCATTTGATGCACCATCTCAAAAGCTGGGATAAACTTTTGACGAGCTGCACAACGGAGGAATGAAGTGAAGTGACTCTGGGAAATCAGAGTCTGACACAACTGATGTGAGGAATAAGAGTGATGGGCATGGTGGCAAGTTATTGGACGTGGCTATGACAGCTCATGAATTCTGGGAGTTTTCTGGATTCCAGTTTTGATCCAGTTTTCTTGTCCTTGCCAAACATCTGTCTCTTTTTAAGTTGGACTGTTTTGAAAGAGAAAGTTAGGGATTAAGATCCCCAGTAGTTTTCAATCTTCTTCTTCTTCTTCTTCTCCTCCTCCTCCTCCTCCTCCTCCTCCTTCTTCACCAGGCAATCACCCTGCATTGCAGTGGGTTTTGCAGGCAAACTTATCTATCATATGGATTCCTTATATTCCATATGGAAAAACATTTCATAAAACTGCTATCAAAATTTTATAATTCTTTGATAGATTTATGTATCAAGATTTGTTGATATCTGTGTAGATCAAATGGAAGAATAAAATCCAAATAAAACCCACATATCCTTAATATTGATACATATCAGCTTAGATATCTTAAAATTAAGCATGATCTTCCTGGATAAAATTTTTCTATGATCAGCTTAAATCATAATAACTTTACCAGATTTGGATGGGGGAGCCACGCTTGAAAACATCCTGTCTTGGCTGCTCTCCAAAGGAGTTTGACTAAGAAGGAAACCAGAGGACTGAGGATGAAGTGATCATCAGCTAGGTTTATATGGGTGAAGGTGGCCTTTTAGGTATACAGATTAGAGATGGGCATGAACCAAAAAATGAACCAGGGAGTTAAACCAAAATACCCTGGTTTGTTCACTGGGGTCAGTCCGAGTTTGCCAAAACTTGACGCACCAAAACAAAACAACAAACTTTCTAAACAATGTTTGGTTTGGAGTTTCAGTTTCACACATTGTTCACCCACAGCCTGCCCCCTACCCCCCTTCCCACTGCTCTTGCCCACTTCATGCTGCCCCACAACACCTACTGGTCCTGCCACTGCCTCCTCCTCCATTGCCATCCCAGGAGTAGCAGTGCAGCCTTCTAGCAGTCTGGGCTCCCAGCTGATCTCACAAAGTGTTTTCTGGAGGGTTGGGGACAATGCTTTATATGTGTTGTCATCCTTGTTCATTAGCACCTCCCTTAATCTTTGGGAGCCAGATATTAAAGTTCGTGTGTGCATGTGTGCATGAGAAAGAAGCCTCTACTTTCTGAGAAGGGATGACTGTATTCCATTAAAGGTGCCTTTTCATGCAAACATGGTGGTGGTAGCGGCACAGGTTGCTTTGCTAATATAAAAGGAGGTCCCAACTCAAAAAGACTGGGAACCACTTCTCTAGAGTCTTGGTTACATAATACAGCAGGTCATACATTTAGCGGGTCATGGAGTGGACAGTGGGAGGACAGTGGCTTCCTTTGGCTCTGATGACCACAGTGGCAACCCTTGGTAGCTGGAAGCCAGGATAAATCAATAGAGTGCTACCTTCCGAATCCCATCATTTATGTATTTATGTATTTATTAGATTTTATACTGCTCATCTGGCAGCGAGGCCATTCTGGGTAGTTAACAACAATCACTAAATATAATACAATAAAAAAACACATGTAATTCATACAATAAAATAAAATACAGTAGGACCCCCGTATCAACAAGGAATCGGTACTGGGATCTCTCACGGATACTGAAATCCGCAGATAAGAGGGAACACTCTTATCCAGAGGTGATGGTGGCAACAGTGATGTTGGGGCGCCAGGGCCAACCACCATCCCTGATGCTGGGCAGAATGGCCACCAAAAAGGGGCACTGCTGCATCGCCCAGTCCGCCACGTTCCCCAGGAAGTTACATCAGCTGTTTGGAAGCATTATGGGCTGGAATGCAAATTCACCCCTAAGCTCTTGGAAAACAAATGAGCTCAAGATTTCTATCTATTAAACATGAATCATATATGTCTGCTATGCACAGGGCTGCTGTAAGGACCCATCCTGTGCACACCTACCATTCAACATCTTCAGCCAGCATGTCCAGTGGCCAGGGATCATGGAATAGGGAGTCCAAAACACCAGGAGGGCTGTGTAAGGCTGTCTTCTAACCCTCTAAGATCCAGGAACCTTCTCGCCCTTCACATCCAACGTTTCAGCTTCATTGTATTTACTCACTTGAACAAAGCCTGCATTACAGAATCATAAACGTCCTTGCCTAATGGGTTCTTATTAGCCTAATAAATATATTTTTCCCCAAGAAGACATGTTTTATTACTCAGAGAAGCATTCCCTACTCACACGCTGGGCTTTAATCATTTTACTCTATGCCATTGTCTCCCTCATTTACTTTTCCTTCCACAACCACTCAGAAAATGTTGTCTTTCATCATCCACTCCCAGCCCTTCCTCCTGTCTCTCCCCCCAGGGGCTGTGTCTGTTTTTTCTCCTCTGCAAGTCTACAGCCATGGACATGGTGGTCAGTGTGACCAGGAAAGCAAGCAAGGCAGGGCATGGAGTCCATCTGGGACCCGTTTGGGGTCCAGGGAAATGCAGATGTCACATTAACCTCTGCTGAAGACCATTGAAACACATGGGAACATGGGAACCTGCACTCAGCACTCTTGGTACATTAGTGCTGCCCCCCTTTTCTTTCTCCCCTTTCTTTTTTGGCAAGCTCAGTAAGGGGGGGGGGAATAACCTAGCAGTGAAGAAAGGTTCTTTTGAAGACCACCTCAACTGCAGCAAAAGAACATAAGGGCAATACTGCCATCTTGTGGCTGATAAGGAACCTGCAGTTCATAGTACACCACTTGCTTCACTGTGTCAAATGTTTCACTTCCTACCCAATGTAGAACCCACAAAAACACAATGGAGAACGCATAGAGTCTGCTTCCTCCTTCCAACTCTCATGCCCAGTCTGAAGAAGAGTCCTGTAGGAGCCAAAAGCTTGCTCACTTTTTGAAGTTCAGCAGTCCAGTGAAGATATTACTCACCTTTGTTTCTATGTTTTATGCAAGGAACGCCAAGCATTTTTATTTGTTCTGTTTGTCTGCTTGCTTAATATTGGGTGTTCGTTGCAGGTGTATGCTTCAAATTTGGATGGACCCCCAAAGGCAGAACAGATTCGGGGCCCTGCTCTCTGAAGAGCCAACTTCTTACACGGAAGATGATGAAACAACTGTTCCTTGGAAGCTGCGCACATAAACTTGCACAGGAAGCTTGCTATTTACTTCCTGATAACTGGCCGCCAGTAAGAAGCAAACTAATTCAGCTAAGCAGGGTCGGGCCTGGTTAGTACTCTGATGGGCGACCACCAGGGAATACCACATGCTGTAGGCGCCTGGAGTAGGAATTGGAAAACCACTCCAGTATTCCTGCCAAGAAAACTCCATGGACATGGGGTCACAAAGAGTCAGTCACGACTGTAACGACACAACAGAGTACACACAATTCACAGCTTGCCGGGGTTTGGAAGCACTGTGCTAAAAGAAGCAAAGAAGAAGGGATTCCTCACTCCTCAAGCTCTTTATAAGAGAAAAATGGGGTGGACTAAGGGTTGGTAGAAAAAGCTGCCTAGATGCCCTAAGCACATCCAATCTCGCCTGATTTTGGAAGCTAAGCAGGATCAGCCCTGGTTAGTACTTGGATGGGCGACCACCAGGGAATACCAGGTGCTGTAGGCACCTGGAGTAGGAACTGGCAAGCCACTCCAGTATTCCTGCCAAGAACACTCCATGGACATGGAGTCACAAAGAGTCGGTCACGACTGTAACGACACAACACGCACAAGGGTTGGTAGAGGGGCAGTGTAATTTTGGGCCTGACAGCTAAAACTTCTGACCCCAGTGAATGTTTTACTTGGGATATTCAATGTTTTGGAACAGGCATGTAGAAGTAAAATATTTCAGTAATCCAGACCCTTGGAAGACTTTTGCAGGCAGGCATATGCGAGGTGCCATTCTGTCAAGGTTTGTTCATTCGGTCGAGGTTTGTTCATTCGGTCGAGGTTTGTTGCTTATAAAAAGTGGTTGATGAACCTTCTCCTGAGGGGGGCCTTCCTTAGCCTGGAAACAAACAAGAACTACCACCCCATTGCCAAAACAAAAACTCTTGGGAAAGGTGGTTCAGTGGGTGATCACTTGGTGATTTTAGAGGGATCATTATCTGGACCCATCTCAGTTTGTACTAAAATAGTTTTGCTTGTTGCCCTTGCTGGTGAACGGTTGTAGTCTCTCTCTGTGTGTGTGTGTCTGTGTGTGTTTGAGAGAGAGGGGGGGTGAAACTAAGGTGAGTGTGGGCCTGTTGGCCCTCCTGGATCTTATACCACTGTACAGTATCTTCTTCAACAGGCATAGCAGAATAATAATAATAAGAACAAGTTATATGTTATACAAGTTTCCTTCTTCTCTCTGGGATCAACCCCATGACAAATAAGCTGTAGGGTGCCACTGGGTTTCACTTTATCCTCCATGCTGTTCAATATCTTTATGAGGCTGCTGGGAGAGGTAATCGGGAGTTTTAGGATTGGGAGCCATCAGTATGTTCTACTTCTTGTCTTTGGAGTCAGCTGAAGTTGTCCAGATACAGTACTATTGTCTGGATGGTATGATGGATTGGATGGGGGCCAATAAGCAGGATCCAGACAAGGAAGAGGCTCAGCAGTTTGGTGATTCTTTGTACTACAATACATCATTTTTATTTGTTTTGGAAGAAAAGACTATGGGACTCCATGTATCCAAATACCTACACCTGGTTCTATTAATAAATAAGTTAATAACCTCCTTTGAATTTGTTCCAATTTGTCAGCATCTTTCTTGAAGTGCAGTGTCCAGGGCTGGACCTTTAGAACAAAGGCAGAAAGATCTGGTACCAGGTGAATGGAAAATGGCTACTTGTCAGTGTTAGCTAAAGAGGCTGGGCATTATAAACAAATGTCCAAATCAGATACAGTCACCCTCCGCCATTTTGCGGTTCAGGTACTGCGGTCCCGCTACATTGCTGGATCGCAGTACCTGCACCTCGGAGCCACGCGGGGGTGGCAGCAGGGGGCGATCGGGTCGCTCCGCGCTACCCCCACGCTCCTCCGAGAAGCCTGGGAGCTGCGGGGGGTGATTGGGTCGCTCCGTGCCACCCCCACACTCCTCTGAGAAGCCTCTGAGCTGTGGGGGCGGCGGCAGGGGGCAATCGGGTTGCTCCACACCACCCCCGCGCTCCTCCGAGAAGCCTCGAACAGGCGCGCCATCACCCCCCCACCCCAGGCCCCAGCCCACCCGCTTCCGCATATCACGGATTTTCATGCATAGCAGGTGGGGTGGGTCCCTAATCACCGCAATTGGCGGGGGGTGACTGTATTACTGGAAAGAAGTGAAGAGCATGATGTTGTGAAATTTGCAACCAACACCCTATGAAATGTGAAGTTCTGTCAAACAGAGGCATGATGATAATGATACTGGTGGTGGTGGTGGTGGCAGCTGTCGTTGTCATCATCATCATCATCATCTAGCCAAAAATATTTCATGACTTGGGTCAAAGTGGAAAAATCCTTCGAGTCTATCATTCTATGATATCTTGACAAATTCCCTGTGTATGTGTCCACATATGCATTCTGCCAGGCTGACATTCTATATATTTATACATATATACATTCTTACACATGTTTATCATATTACATCATCTGTATTAAATGTATTTCAAGTTTAAAACCAGATGCCAGGCTTTTTAGGCGTGACTCCTAAAAAGCTGAAATGTGAAGAAGATCCATCAGAAACATTACTTTGGCTCTTTGAATCCAAATAGCTGACAAAGACTTCTACAGACAAAATGAAGAAGATGCTTTTCTCATGTTGGGTAATGAGTTTTTTCAAATAAACATCCTTTTTTCTTTTTTCTTTTTTGCAGGGTAGGGAGGAGTATGCTATCAGGTGTCTTTTATCTGAACCAAGCCTTTGCATTTGCCAACCCGTCAGTGGAAATGTAATCATTTGAATTCTTCACATACACACACACACACCTATACCAAATTGTCATGGAAATCAAATATATACTGGGTAAATGTATCATCAAAATGGATTAATCTAATATCAGAAAGAGTTTGAGTCCTTTGTCTCAAAGCAGCGCCCTGTACTTCTGCTGCCATAATTAATGAAGTGATTGCTTTTTTCCATCTGTTTTCAGTTACTCAAAATTTATCCCTGACTTTTATTGTAGGATGAAAGTGGAAAATGCTACATTATTTTCAAACAGAATCATTTAGCGTGTACTATAAAGCAAAGAGCTGACAATAACAAAATGGAAAATGCTCAAGAATCCAAACCTAGTTTGTGGCTACCGTAATACAGCCTGAGGTGGGGGAAAGGTACGGTGCAATGAATATAAACATATATTGAACTCATGGAACACTTTGGAATGTATGTGTTTAGTATCATCCCATTAGTTTAGTACATTTGAGCCCAACATTTAACACATTGAACACATTAAAGTTGTGACTGGAGATGGGCACAAAACAGAAATATACCTGGATTTTGTTTTGTTTCTTTAGTAGTTTCATTTTTGTAACAAATTTTTAAAGTAGTTTTGTTACAAAACAAAACAAAATGAAACACTATGCTCCCCTGCATCGTAGAGGCACCAAACTGGTAGGTGAGCTTCCTCAAGCTCTTCCCTGTAAAATTTGGAAAATTTGGGGGGGGGGGGTGTCAGGGGGCTGAGTTATTAAGCTCCAAAGTGGGTGTCCCTAGTAAAAAAAATCATTCTAATTGAATCAGGAAGCCGCAATAGCCCCTCAGTGGGCAAATGATTAAAATCCCTAAATTGGTGGTGTGCTACCAGGACCCCCTTTGAAGCTTAATAATTTTGCCCCCTGACCTCCAAACCTCGCCAAATTTCGGGGGGTTACAGGGAAGAGCTTGAGGAAACTACCTTGCCATTTTCATGCTATAACATGACTGTGATCTGCATTTTTTACATAATGGTTTGTTATATTTATGTACTCAAAAATATGGATCACATCTAAGTATTGGCACCAAAACTGCTGGGGAGGATCCTCGTGCTTTTCCCTATAAGTCCCTGAAATTTGGTGAGGTTTGGGGCTCAGGGGGCTGAGTTTTTAAGCTCCAAAGGGGGTCCTCCCCAGGAAAAGGTCTTTCTAATTGAAATCAAAATTTGGAAGCTAATCGCTTACCCGCAGGAGTGGGGTGGGGTATTGCAGCTGCCCAATTCAATTAGAATGATTTTTCTCCGGGGGCTAATAACTCAGTCCCCGGAGCCCCATCCTTTCCAAATTTGGGGGGCTTAAGAGGGAGGGGCTCAAGGAAGCTCTGCCATTTGTCTAGGATGAATTGTTTCATTTCTAGAGGGAAAATGTCATTTCGTTTCATTTCATGACAAAACACGTCCTACCTTTTCATTATTTAATACAGTAATTTGTTACATAAACAAAACAAAACAGTGTTTTGTTTTTCATTTTGTGCCCATCTCTAGTTGGGACTAAACTAGAGCAAGCCCAAAACATGTCACTGTCCAAGGCAAAAGACAAGATCTTGCTTTTCTTTGTACAGAAGCTGACCAAAACAGTGACTGAATTATGCTTTAATACCAGAGACAGGGCAGTATCTTCCATCTCATTTAAAGAGAGCAGAGACAGGTTTCTAGGTATACAAAGCACTATTTTCCTAACAGCCCACCACTTCCGCTTGCTCCATAGAAAATGCCTATCATATCAAACTACAGATCCCAGGAATCTGTGGGATGGAGCCATAAAAGTTAAAACAGGGTTGAACTGATATAACATCTTAGTGTGTCAATGCGGTTTAGTACCTTTAAAGCTATACCAGGCCTCAGGTTTAACTTGCACAAACAAGCAATGTTATAAGGCCCTGAAGACCTACAGTATTTATTTGCAAAGGCCTTCCTCAGTTAGTGGTGGCTTTTGTTGTTGTTTTCTTTTGTTCTTCCTTTCTCTCCCCCCTTCCACCAGCCTACTGAGGGGGGCACATTTTTATTATGGTTCTTATCCCCCCCCGCCCCGAAATCCATTTCATTTTTAAATTTCACTTTTAAATTCTCGTGGGCCCGAGGAGGTGTTTGCCATCTAACAGGCTCTGCTAATGGCTGTTTTAAGACCTTCTAATGGGATGTAAATTGTATTAATTGTATTTTAATTGTAGCTTTTTAAATATTGTAATATTTTACAATTTTGTAAGATGCCCTAAGCACATCCGATCTTGCCTGATTTCAGAAGCTAAGCAGGGTCAACCTGCTCATTACTTGGATGGGAGACCACCAGGGAATACCAGGTGCTGTAGGCACATGGAGTAGGAACTGGCACACCACTCTAGTATTCCTGCCAAGAAAACTTCATAGACATGGAGTCTTGAAGAGTCAGTCACGACTGTAATGACACAACACACACAAAACGCTCCATATAGTGCAATTTGCACTCAGCAGGCAGTATAGAAATATAAATAAATAAATAAATAAATAAATAAATAAATAAATAAATAAATAAATAAATAAATAACCTAAAGAGCTGTCTCTCTGTAGCAAATCTGACTGTGGATTTTATTTGACACGACCATCTTCTCATTATATATATTTTGTTCTTGATGTTGTGCATGGATGAGTTAATATAGTAACATGGCAATGTGGATCCTTCACTCACAAAATGGAGCTGTCTCGATGAACCCACCCACCCTATCCCCCCATTTCCTATTGATAATATTTATTTATTTTATTTATATAGCTTGTATGTTGCCCACTACCCAAAGGTCTCTGGGCGGCTCACAATCAAAATAAACAATCCAGACAATTAAAACATCAAAATTGCAATAAAATTAAAACAATAAAACATTTAAATACAATAAATACAATATATTAAAATACTACACTAAAATCGGCATCAGGACCCATAATAATCAGTTAAAAAACTTCTGGAACAGGAATATTTTTACATGGCGCCAGAATGTCATCAACGTTGGTGCCAGGCGGGTCTCACTTGGGAGGGCATTCCACAACCTTCATAGTACAGATGCTCATGATCTGTTGGAACTCTGCTTGTATCTCTTTCAGATGGTACATTTGTCTACACTT
The DNA here is from genome assembly GCA_023846285.1 of Phrynocephalus versicolor. Lineage (NCBI taxonomy): Eukaryota > Metazoa > Chordata > Lepidosauria > Squamata > Agamidae > Phrynocephalus > Phrynocephalus versicolor. Next base: position 60,365,204 of record JAHTLZ010003526.1, read on the forward strand.
CATACCTTTCTGGATACATGGCAGCTGCTTAGACTTTTTAAGTACCGTATCTGTCATCTTTTAAATGTTACCCACATATGTTTGTCTGATTCACTAGTCCTTTTTTAAAAGGCTCTTTCATCTCTCAATGGCACTGTTTAAAATAGTTTATTTTGATACCATAAAGAGCAGCTAGAATGTCCTTTTTTGGCAGCATTTGAGTGTGTGTGTAATTCCCTCCTCTGTTACTCTCACATTATGTATATACGTGAACGCAGACATGTCATTAACTGTCAACGAACTGAAGAAAATCTTAGCAATTAGTATTCATTTTCAGCCAGCTTTCTGCTCTAAGTCTATGTGAATGGTGTTACATGGTCTCTGTAATGTTAGGGCTGGTGGGTTTCTTTTAATCACCCTTTAATATACAGATACAGTGGTACCTCTGCTTACGAATTTAATCTGTTCTGAATGCATGCTCGTAAGTAGAAAAATTAGTAAGTACAGCAGTGGTTTCCCATAGGAATGCATTAAAAATCAATTAATCCATTCCAAAGATGATAGATTAATAGATTTTCAATGCATTCCTATGGGGAGGCTGTCCCAACCCCTCTAAATCAAGGGCAGCTGAAGGCTGCTCTCCTGCAGCCCTGCCAAAGAGCTGACTTTGACAGGTTGGACCTGTCAAAATCAGCTCTCCATGGGGGGTTTGGAGAGCAGCCTTTGGCTGCCCTTCATTGAGGGGGCAGCCACCTCCTCTTCACCTGGGTCTCTGCACCAAGGCTCGGGTGGAGAGAAGGAGGATGAGAAGCATCTCGCAGTGGCGGGTGGGCAGCTTTCAAAGGGATACAGCTGATGACAGCTCAGCTCTAGCCCTTTGGCGGAGGGGGGAACACGCTACCATGAGGGAGTTGAGGTGGCCAGCCCATGGGTTTCAAAGAAATGGAGCTGAGCTGTCATTGGCTGTAGCCCTTTGAAACCTGCCCCCCACCACTGCAAGGGGGTCACAGTGACCAGCACATGGGTTTCAAAGGGGTGGAGCTGAGCTATCATTGGCTCTAGCTCCTCCCCCCTGCCACAACGAGGGGGTCACGGTGGCAAGAGTGCAAGTTTCGCAGGGCTAGAGCAGTGCTGTCATAATCTCCAGCCCTTTGAAACCCGCCCCCTCACCGCGAGGGGGTTGCAGTGGCCAGCATGTGGGTTTCAAAGGGCTAAAGCTGATGACAGCTTGGCTCTAGCCCTTTGAAACCTGCCCACTCATCACTGCAACCCCTCCCCGATCCCTGGGATCAGTGCTCATTTGTGTGGCTCGGCCAGGTTGGGAGGGAAGCTTGCCTCAACCTCACCCAGCCGAGTCATGCAAACATGCACCAATCTCTGGGAATGGTGCACATTCAGGTGGCTCAGCTGGGTTGGAAAGGAAGCCCCACCTCCCCCCCCCCCAACCTGGCTGAGCCATGCGAACATGCACTGATCCCTGGGGCGGGTGCACGTTCAAGCAGCTCAGCCAGGTTGGGAGGGAGGTGCGAGGCCCTCTTGTCCTTCTTCTTGGTTGCTTCCATCTCTTTTGCAGAGACTGAAGCAATGAAGAAGAAAGGTGAGGTGGGGATGGGCAGTGAATGCTGCTCACCGCTCCGCACTGACAGGTGACTTTGACAGGTCTGACCTGTCAAAATCAGCTGTTGTACAGAGCGGAGAGCAGTCGCTCCTAAGTTGAATTGCTCCTAAGTAGAGCCACTCCTAAGTAGCGGTACCACTGTATTTCATTATATCCTGCCATCAACATGCAAGGCTGCTAGTGTGAGAGGAGGGGTTAAGACTTGTCTACATGGTCTCACTTGGAGTGGGTTAGTGTGGGCCAAATAGGGTGGCTTAACAACAAGTAGAGGTCTGGTATGCCATTTGTGCAATCCTTCTTCAACCCTTCTTCTTTCAAGTGACCCTATTTGGTCTGGCTCGTTTCATGCACTCACACATTTAGTCATGCTTGCTAACCATCAATGTATGTCTATAGACCAGGGGTCCTCAACGTTTTCAAACAGCGGGCTGGTCCACCACAACCCAGACACCACTGGGGGCCGGACCACAGTGGGTTTGGGGAGCGGGGGACCTTGCCGTAGCCCTCCCACTTTGAATGCCCCACTAGCCAGCATGCTGATCATCTGGGCGGTAGTTGGGGGGAGTGGGGGAAGCGACATAGCCCACTGCTTTGAACTGCCTCAGCAATAGAAGAATCTGTGGAGGCTGGCTTGCTCGCAAAGCAGGGGGTAGGTGGGGGGGTTGCAATTGGTCCCGGGGTCCAGATTCAGGACCTTTGGGGGGGCACATCCGGCCCCGGGGCCTTAGGTTGAGGACCCCTGCTATAGACAAACACTGGCTCTTTGGCTTATAAATGGAGATGAGCATTGGCCCCCTAGAGTCAGAAATGGCTTCACTTAATTGTCATGGGAACCGTTACCCATGACTTTTACCTTCCTCTTCACCCTCCATTACCATGAAGTGGATTTTGGTAAATTATATATTTCCTCTGCTCTTTAGAGAGACAGAGGAAGCAAAAGTTTTTTTTCCATTTTACACTGTATTAAGACAGCACTGATGCACTGTGTCACTTATAAAAAATTTGCAGGCAGAAGTGAACAGGAGGGGACAAGGAAGCTCCCCCCTTTTCATTGTGATTTTTCTAATCACTCCGCTAGAGTACTTACCCACAGTGGATTTGGCTGCAAACATGTTCACACCCTTTATCTTCAAACTTCAGCAACCTGACTTGAGAGGTGGATAAATAAACTAGATTAGGTTTGTTCATTCGAAGAAGGCATTTCCAATAATGGTTTTATCTAGATGTCTCTTGGAACTACTAAATTTGTTTTCTGGTGCAGTGATGGGCCTCTCTACAAAGCCAGTACTGTAGAAACATTTGACTTAATTGCAATGGAATAAATGCATTATGTTTAATTTTATGACATTTTAAAAATTGCATGTGATATTTATTTTTCCACAGATCAATGTATAATTAATGCTATGGTCCAAGAGATGCATAGAGGAAGAATGACCAAGCCAAACGAGTTAGCATCTGCCACACAGTCTCCTTCAAATAAACAGATAATAATTTTAAAAAATACCTTTGCACAAAATGGGCCAGGAAGCTCAGTGGGTTGGAGAGCCTGGCTGAGAAGCAAAGGTTGGAAATTCAATTCCACACAATGTCTTCTGGAGGAAGGGCCAGCCTGTGTGTCCTTGGGCAAGCTGCACAGCCCCTCAGAGCAGCCCCGAGAAGAAGGGAGTGATGAACTACTTCTGAGCACTCTCTACCTAGACAACCCAAGAATGGTCACCAAAAGTTGAACCTGACTGAATGTGTGTTATTATTGCTATTTACTTAAAAGGTACAGTTTTATAAAATGAGGAAGGAGAACAAGGGAAAATCCACAGTTATACTGTATGTATTGTCCTCTGGACAAGAAAACGTCAGGAGTTTGAAAAACAGAATCTGAAGGCAATTTTTATCTCCTAGTTTTTATTGCCATCCTTACTTCTGAGGGGGCACTGATAGACTATTTTATTCAAAGCTGGCCCACGTGACCATCTAGGATCTACAAATTTACCAATATGGATACAGCAATCTTTAAATAGACTGGTGGGGTTAATAATGATTTAAAACCTCTACATCAGCGCTGCAAGGTTACTAGACTATCATCTCCCCACCCCCAGCCCAATATTCTGTTATATATGTATTTATGCTATATTAATTGTGTGTGGTTTTTTTTCATTATGCCTGTTGACATTGTTTTACTGCTTTTATGAATCTTGTAAGCCACCTAGAGTGGCCTTTGGCCAGCTGGGAGGGATATAAACGCAATAATAAATAATAAATAAATATGCATTTCCTAAAGAATGTGGGGGAAAGATAAGGCTTGAAAAGCTTATGTTTTACTTATATTTTTTAAAATAACATTTTTATTTTAGCATTTGTGAACCTTAAGGCACAGCTTATTATAACAAATAATTGAAGGAACTTTTTAGTAATCTCCCATCCCAGAAATGATTACTCGAGCAGTAATAAGGACTAGAAACTGACCTGTTTTTCAGTTAAATTCCTCATTCAGGATTTTGTTAAGGGACAAAAGTTACCAAAACTAAATCTGTCCTGTAATATTTTCTTTCTAAGCTCCAAAAACAATGGGGCAATACTAATTTCCTACAGACTATGAAAAAGTAGGGAAGCATTTATGGGAGAAATAAAGAAGAGTAAATGTTAAAAGCCAATCTCTTTGGAAAGCAATGACGCCAAAACAGTTTTTGAAGGCACAGTTCGTGCTGTTTGCTTTGTTCTCCCGTTTAACATGTTGCTTCTTAAACTTGTAAGAAACTCATGCATACAGAAAGGATATGAACATTATGTATGTTCAGCCTAGGCCCCCTAGCAGTGAATTCAAATTTCTGAAGCATTCTAGGAAAAGCTGGCAAGCCACTGCTCTACCTACTAAAAATATTGCCAGTTTAAAAGAGAGAATGGAGGAGAAGGTAATGGGTGGGGGGTTTGGTTGGTTTTCTCTTTTCTCACTGGAAGAAACCGCAATGCAGATCTCTTTGAAAAAATGCATACACTTAGTCTTAGCTCTGTCTGCATCCAGCTGTATATTTACTTCCCCCTCTGGATGTTTAACGGTGGTGAATTTGATTCATATCATGGGCCTTCCCTTGTGATAAGGCTCCTTAAAGAAAACAAAAGAAGCTTGATGTATGGCTTAAATTACTCGCATAGAAGGAATTCTCATTTTACCCACTAAAGACTGCTGACAATCCTTTCTCCACCTACCAGCTAATCGACTGAAATTATACAAAGGGTTCATTGAAGTTAAGCACACCCAGCATTTTATTATGGAGGAATTGTGACTTCTCATGAGAGACAAAAAACCTCTTTGCATCTGAATGTCAATTAGCAATGCATTTAGTGTAGCTCATAAGTGCTGTCAAGTCCAACCTGCTTACGGTGAGAATTTTCAAGGGAAGTGGAGAGGTTTTACAGGTTCAACCTGCTCCTGAATGGAGGTCCAAATTGTGGTCTTTACCTTTCTACCTTGTTTGCAGTGAAGAGTTGAAAACGTTGTTGTTGTTGTTCAGTCGTTCAGTTGTGTCCAACTCTTCGTGACCCCATGGACCAGAGCTCGCCAGGCCTTCCTATCTTCTACTGTCTCCTGGAGTTTTGTCAAATCCATATTGATTGCATCGATGACACTGTCCAACCATCTCGTTCTCTGCCGTCCTCTTTTCCTTTTGCATTCAATCTTTCCCAACATCAGGGACTTTTCCAAGGAGTCCTCTCTCCTCATGAGGTGGCCAAAGTACTGGAGCCTCAGCTTCAAAATCTGTCCTTCCAGTGAAAATTCGGGGTTGATTTCTTTGATTTCTTTCAGGATGGATAGGTTTGATCTCCTTGCAGTCCAGGGGACTCTCAAGACTCTCCACCAGCACCACAGCTCAAAAGCATCGATTCTGCGGCGATCAGCCTTCTTTATAGTCCAGCTCTCACTTCCATACATCACTACTGGAAAAACATACTGGAAAAACAGAGTTGAAAACATACACCTCTGCAAAGGGCATAGCACATGAGTAAAGGATACTAGAAATGGCAACCCCCTGTGGATTTTCACAGTAGACAAAGCTCTTGTTTATACCCTGTTGATTTTCATGTAGCCATTTGATACATGATGTGAACACAAGAGTTTCAAGGATTCTTGAAAATCCTGTTGCTTAGTACCGTGAGTTGCACTAGAGGAGGCCCACTTGAAACAGTGGGAAATTGGTGAGTCAACTGCTCCTCATGTTCATGCTTTCAAATGGGTCTACTCTGGTTGTGATTTCCTATGCAAAACAACAGGATTTCAGCCGCTGACATATTTAATTTATTTGATTTATAGACACCCTTTGTTTCAATTGGATTTATATATTTTTTTCAATTGGATTTATATTTTTTTCAAAGAATGGGATGGAAAATAGCTTACAATAAAACCAAAAGATTTCCAATGGCAAGAGAAGGACACAACTTGAATACACAGCTAAAGGGAAAATGGTACACCCTGCCAGTTTGAAACCCCCCTTTGCACAATGTGCAGTCTTAAATGACAACGGATCTTGCCTGATAATGAAAAAACAACAGGGAGGCAGTTACTCCCTTCCTGAGCAGGGAGTTTCAGAGTCTGGCAGTGGACGAGAAAACTGCAAGTTTTCTTGTGTGCCCCAATTGTGAATTTATCACTATCTTTTTCTAAGGAGAGAACACACACAATCATAACAAGGACAAAGCAGGAAGATTCTAGATACTCAGTGTTCTTCTTCACTTGATGGCTGAGCCCATGATGTTTTGTTGTCTAAGGCTGAGTGGATACCTCATTTGTATTCATGGTTGTTGTTGTTTTTTAAATCCAGTGTATTAAATTTTTCCCAACCACCCCTCAGCCCCATGAAGGTCTCAGAAAAAAACAACAACCACACAGCACATGTGAGACAAATGTTGCTGAAAGGAAAACAGAAGGTTTTTTTTCTCTTTAAAAAAACAAAACATAACACAGTGCTCCTCTTTCTGATACTCTTACCATTTCAGAGATCTTACAGAACAAACACATAATGGACCTGCCTATTATGGTTAAGGCAAGGCTGTACATACAACCAGAATAGAAGCATATCAGGCAAGCTAAATGATGTCCACATTAACTGGTTTCTTAGGAGCTCAGAGCTGCAGATGGAAAAGGATGATCACATTATTTTCCTTAGTTCAACTGAAGTCAGAAAAGGGCCTTTCAAAATCTTAACACAAGCAAATCCCCCTGTTCTGTTGCTCCTTACAAACACAGATATGTTGCAACAGCCTCAGGCTGGAGCCCTGCAACCACTTACCTTTGAGGAAGTCCTATTGTTCTCAGGGGAAATTGATTCTGAGCAGACCCATCTTTGGATTGTGCCGCAACTTCTCTCACCAAATGCCTGCAATACATTATTAGCAGTGCCACGGTCTGCTTTAAAAACAAAAACACCTAGCCTATCATAAAGACATCTGAGGAGCTGTGGCTCATTCAGTGACCTTAAGTCTAGTAGTTCTTCTCACAGCATACAAGGAAATCTGGAATCTGGTCCTTCGAAACTCATGGCTGACCAAGTAAGCAGTCTGAACCTCTTGCTGCACAATTGTGTAGGGAAGTGGAGATACCCATGCATACCTGATCACTTTCCAAGGGTTCACAGTTGCTTCTGAAAAGTACCTAGCCCACAATCAGGGAAATAAGCCTGTAATTGTTCGGATTTCACCACTTTTAAGTCAGGCCAGTCCAACAGGAAGGGCTTGAATCCAATGGAGCCCTGCCTGTGTGCAGGCCTGCAGGGACTTCATGAGATCCATGAACTACCACAATCACTGCTGAAAAGGGAGGCCACGTTTCTTCTCCCCAACAGGTGACTTCTCTGGCAGATGGAACTTCTGTGATGAAAGTTTCAGCTGCATAAGGTGGTTCTCAGTTGCCAAGTAAGAACATGGAGCCCATTCATTTTTCGTGCTAGAGAAAGAATTCAAAAGACAGCGTGTGTACAGAAAATGTTCTGCTCCAAGTAATTTTTGATATGCATACTTCTAGGGGCATTGCTACATTGAGAACTGACTCATGTACTGCTCAAGGAATGTTCATCTTAGCCTCATTTACACTGATTGTCTGCAATGAAAATGAAATAAATGGATGCAATACATATTAACAGTGTAAGGAACATGTGGGGAAAAATATCTTCCCTTATGAGGAAAGGCACCTCCCTTATGAGGAAATGCACCTCCCTTATGAGGAAAGGCTAAAACATTTGGGGCTCTTTAGTCTGGAAAAAGTGCGCCTGAGGGGGGAAATGATTGAGACGTACAAAATAATGCAGGGCATGAGTAAAGTGGATAGAGGGAAGCTCTTCTCCCTCTCACAAAATACCAGAACTAGGGGACATACACTCAAATTGAGGGCTGGGAGAGTAAGAACAGACAAAAGAAAATATTTTTTCACCCATTGCGTTGTTAGTCTATGGAACTCCCTGCCACAGGATGTGGTGATGGCATCTGGCTTGGGCGCCTTCAAAAGGGGATTGGGCAGATTCCTGGAGGAAAAGTCCATCACAGGTTACAAACCATGATGGAGATTTGTAATCTCCAGGCTTAAAACCAGGGTACTTCAAGGGCCAGATGCAGGGGAGTGGTATCAGGAGACAGATATCTAGTCTCATGCGCTCCCAAACGCATCTGGTGAGGCCACTGTGAGATACAGGAAGTTGGACTAGATGGGCCTTTGGCCTGATCCAGCATGGCTCTTCTTATGTTCTTATGTACCTGATCTTCAATGCAATTGAAGACAGTAGGCAATTTATTTATTTTTTAGAGTATTTTTACCCCACCTTTCTCCTCAGAAAAGGAGACATACAGAAGGTTCTCTGCTTTATCTTAATTATGATTATCTCAGTAGTAATATCCAATCCCTTTACTTTCTTGTTTTAGCTATGGTATCAAAGTACTAAATTCATATTGCTGATTCAGTATTTCAGCTATACTTGCAGCAACTGAAGGACACCCTCTTGTGGCTGAAAGGAAAAAAAATATTCAGCATCCAGTATTCCAGCAGTATACTCAACATTCACTTACCCAGCATCTCATAATCCTCTAACACAACAGATTCAGCTAATAAGAACTGTGACCCTCTGGCACACATGAAGAATGGGTCGGTGTGGCCCTCAGGATAATAGGACCTTAGCACTGGCAATTTGCAGCCCATAACATCTGGAAGGCTTGAAGTTGTAGATAGTAACATGATGTTGAGCCTCCCAACAACCATCCAGATGTCCCATTTATAAGATTTCCCTGAAAAAAAAACTGCTGCATGAGCAGGTAGTGGTCCTACGTCACAAGCTGTATGTCTAGCATGGGGAAAAGTAAAGGGATATGTATCAACCATCAAGCACCCCAAGAACTAAGGCAAGACAAGAGTACTGTACCGTATGTGTGTGGAGTAACACTTGGAATAATGTTACAAGGGACATAGGAGCCTCCACAAAGAGTAGGAAACCATTGTGAGTGCACTCAGATATCCCCTGCAAGGGAATGCAGGAAATATTTTCCTTCCAGAAGCATTGCACTAAAACGGCACTGAATGAACCACCCACTGAGCCAACCCCTTGGGCGATGGCTGAAGATAAGGAAACATTTCAGCACACATTTCAAGCTTGGACGACCTCTGGTCTAAAACAGTGATTGTCTTGACATTTCAATCAGTTTTTGATTTGTATATACACTAGTCTCCCGAATGTCTGTGAAGATTTTCAGTCATCCAGGTTTGCTTATCTGGAAGTTGCATCATGGCAACTGAATCTCTTTTCTTCTGGGACTGAAATGTTTTGCAACTCATCCAAGTATCTTTTTCAGTCTGAGGAAGGGTGGTACTCCCTTGAAATGATACAGTAAACAGATTTTTTTTCAATAAATAAATACTGCATACTGTGCCCCTGGCCACCCAGAATCAGGGGCACAAGTTTAACACCAAAGGCATCCAAATGGTCTACTTGCCCCTGAACACTATATATCTTGTTCAGCCTCAAGGCCAAGAGGTCATAAGGACCTTTAAGGCTTATTAGACACACTACTGTATAGAAAGGACTGATGCCATGGAAAAGTACCCTGATAAGAGAAAGTGTGTGTGTGTGTTAATCAACTGTGCATGTTTTATAAGTTTTGGGGGAGGGGGCATGAGACTTGCACATTGATTTTGAACTACCCAGGGCCACCTTGGGTCTTTTTCCAAGGAGATATGTGGGGTAAAAATGCTCAAAAATAAATAAATAGGAGGGAGATGTGTATGGCCTGTGTGCCTATGATTCTGAATTGTGCAATGCTCTGATACAAATAAAGAACAAACATTTCAATGATTCAATATAGAAGGCGTGTGCACAGCTTAAAGGATTCTGCTTGTTCCCAAAACCATCATATAAAATCATCATGTAATATGATGAAGGATTGTGTATTATGGGTCAACAACTGTATCACATTAATTCTCTCAAAATTTAAGCTAGAAGTTTGAAGATGCATCTTTGATGGCTTGGTACAGCTTTTGCTCTTTTGCTCAGACCTTATTTTGTAGAAATCAACCAACAACTCCGAAGGATTATTAATACATCTGTAATTAAATCGGCCCTTTTATTGGACAGCAAGATACTTCACTAAATATTATTTTTGGTATTCCTGGAATATAAAATCTACAAATCAAATTCATGGGACAGGACATACAATATCCAGGAAGTTCACACTATCTGCTAAACCTATGAAACTTGACACTGAGCGAAAGAAACATTATTTTCTAACTACTTTGTGAAGACTAAAGAAGAAGTTGTACTCATTAATTTATTCCAAGTCAGCTAATCTCTATAGAGAAGGATGATGATATATGTAAAAGTGTACGTGCCTATAACTGCCACATCCATTCAAAGCAAACTGGCAAAGAAAGCAAATGGAATACAAAGCAGCCAAAATAAATCTTTATTTCATGTCACACATGACATTCAGTTTTCATTTACACAAAGAGTATTTTCTGATCCTTTCCCCCAACAAAAATTCCCTTTACTAGTAACGAAAAGGTGAGCTTTAGTCGTAGAAAAATTGTTTACAGCCAAGAGTATTTTGTTGGCCGATTCATTTTCTTTTCCTTTGTTCCACAAGGAATAATTAGTGGTCAATTGGGCAACATGTAGTTCAGTTTAATCAAAAGCACTGAAAAGCTTTTGTGATTTTTGTTTGCTTCCAGATACTTCTACTAGAAGAATTTAATGGCAATATTAAAAAGTAGCAACTGTTTCCGTTCCAAAGAGACGTCCACTGGCAACTTGTCCTTATGTAATCCCATTTACATATTATCTCATTTAGTGGCTTTTCAGTCCAATAACTTAAGGGCTAGATATCACTGTCTCTTAACTTGGAATGTAGTTCATAAATCCTCATGGGTGTCCGATGAAGATACATTGGCAGGTGTCTCATCTGTCAAAATAAATGAACCTTAATTAGATTTATGCAACAACATTCTTTGCATGGAAAGTATTCTTAAGGCAGCCCTTCATGTATGTCAGATGCCACTCCATGTACCAGGGTAAATCATGGAACTCGGACATAATCCTATCTCTTCTTAAATCAAGATATATAACAGTCTTCCTCAACTGACCACTTTTAAGATGGTTTTAATAGAAGTAACCATTTTGTTCTTTGGAAGTGATAAAAGTTGTAGCTATTCATAAGGGTACCAACTTGGGGAAGATGTGTACATTCCATCAGATACATAATCGCAGGAAGCCATTCTGGCAAAAAAGCATATATTGGGAGTGGGTCACAGCATTTCAAAAATGTCTTGTGCACTATAAAAATCAACTATAAATTAATTTCCTATCTTCTGAGATAAGAGAAAGTGAGGAAGATGCTTCTACTGATTATGGCATTTTTATGCAGCTTTGAAGGCATGTGGGCAAGTCTGCATGATTCCAGTCCTTCACCCATTTACCTTCAATCCTTTATGCACAAAGATTTTACCATGTACAAGCAGCTTGTCAGATGAAAGAATGACAGGCATAAAAATCACCTGAGAGATTTTGGGTGAAATGGAACTTACAATTTAAGTCTTTCCAGCTTTATAATGACCCAATGACATACATTTGATAAAGACCCGGATAGAAAAACATAATAAAAATGAACACTGAAGCGTTATATCAGTTACTTCTTAGCGATATTAGAAGAGGAACATGAGAAACCCAATCACAAACTCAGAAAATGGATACTCACCTACTTTTTCAATTGGGACACAGACACTGTCTTTCTCTTGAAATCCCACTGAACACTCACATTTGTAACTACCTGGAGTATTAATACAGTCTTCATTTTCTCTTACGCACAGTTTTTCAGACAATGTACACTCATCCACATCTATGTAAAAAATAGTGAAGAAGGCTGAAATAAATGCTGGGTACACCCACAGCTTAAAAAACACCCCCTCCCATCTTGAATGGATAAGAAACAACTCTAGTACAATGGTATCGTGGTTTGCGAGCATAACCCATTCCGGAAGCATGCTTCTTAACCAAAGTACTACTTACATATCAAAGCACATTTCCTCATGGGAAATAATGTAAACTTACCCGATCCATTTTGGGGTCCCAGTTTCCATTATTTCCTATGGGGAAATTGGCTTTCCTCCCTTCCTCCCACTCTGGCTTACCTCTTCATCCTCCACCACCACTGCCTTCTTGGGAAACGGCTGGGGTACGCTGCGGAGGACACGGTCAGGCCTGGAGTGCACTGCAGAGGCCACAGCCAGGCAGCACTGAGCCCGGGGTGAGCTCTGAAGGCCCAGTGCAGGCCCAACGTGTGGCTTGGAAGCCCATCCTGCACAGCCCAGAAGTCACTTCTGGCCCATGCCAGGCCTTCATGATTGCTCGTAAACCAGAGCATTTTTTTTTAAAAAAAATGTTGCTCGTTTTGCAAAATAGTTGCAAACCAGGGTACTCATGAATCGAGGTACTGTACCACTGTACAGTATTACAAAAATTTCCATTGAGGCAGTATAGGCGTATTAGGCTGGTGGTGGAGAATAACAATTTTTGTAGCCATAAGCTGGTGTAGTCTGCAGTCCACTTCATCAGAACTGGCTACTTTTACTGTTGCATGTCCTCTTAAGGGCCTTCTAAGTTATCTATAAGGAGAAATAGTTCCCCAAATGCTTTCATCTGGTATTGAACCTTGATTTATTTACAAATAGTTGGCTGATACAAATTTTGCAGTACACAAACTATACAAACTCAGTCTGTAGCTATATCTTCTTATCTGCTACAAGGTATTACAGATGCCAAGGCATAAGCTTTACGACCAGATTGCTGCCCCAATTCTATGGAATCCTGAGCTATTATTTTTCCCCATAAAACATGGCATTCCAAAGCAGAATGAAATGGCTGAAATCCAGCTGTGCACCTCCACCTGTGCAACATCTGGGTACACATGGCTCAGATAAAACGTATCTGCAGCCACCCTTAAATCGCCAGGAAACTGTCACTGTTGGTGACACGATTTATGCCCCACAAGCAGAGCTGTGCAACAGGATTGCAGACAAAATGTGGTTGTTGAGAGCTAGGGTTGAGTTACCATTCTGAGCTGCGAAAATACTTTTTTTTAAATGAATAAAATAACTTAATTATGTCTATATAAATACAATCCAAATGTCCAACCTGTGCATTTGTCATCTTTCATTTCATAGCCCGCTATGCAGGCTTTACATTTAGTGGGTCCTTCCCCTGTGCATCCAGAGCAGCTAATATCACATGCTGAAACATAAAAGGAAATTTATTCTTTTTTGGAGCACAGCAAGTAAGATGTAAAATTCATTGCAGAAATTGTGCTTTACATGTGCTTGTGCACAAAGAAAGCAACTGTTGCACCCCTGGTTAAAGCAAAATTATACAAGACAAGAGTAACTGGGGACAGCACGTCCAGGGAAATTGTTCTCTCATTAAAAAGGTCTTTACTGTTTAATGTTTTGGGTTTCTGCTGGTAACCTTGATTACTTAAATATGTAACAACACAGAGATACAGATCAGCATTTCTAATGACGTTCCAAGACAACTGTAGATAGAAGGGATTGTATCATAAACACACATTTAATGCTTCCATTTCCCTATATGCTGCCCTCTTCTTTTCGCTGTCACCTAGTGGGTTTCATCTCTCCCGCTTGTCTCCTGTTCTATTCCTACTCTCTCCAATTTTGTCTACATCTATGATGCCTAGTGGTCTTTTGAACTGGATCTATAACCCACCGAGTGTCTTGGCTTATCTAAAATCATATCCAGATCATATCGGCCTGTAGAAACCCCGCCGTTACATGTCACTGTATCTTTTCAGTCCAGTCCACCTTTCAGAATAACTAGACTGGGAAGACTGAACTGCAACATGTTTTTAATACAGTTCGTGTTTTCAATTCATTACTGTCCTTGCTCTTCTCTACCTATTCCTCCTATCTTCTTAAAACAGCAACCCCAAGCTCAGTTGTGCTGTCTTCTGTCCCATTTCATCTCTTGCTGGCAAGTTCACAAAAGAATCTGACAATTCTAACAACCTAATTGGCCACATCTTATCATCACCCTGTCTTCCAGCCTGTCATGCAACCCTAGCCATCCTGCAACACATGGCCACTCTTTTTCAAAGGACACAAAGGATGCTCATGTGAGCCTCTTTGTCTTAATTTAAAAAGTAGCAATCTCAGCCCCACCCCCTCATCCTCCAACCTCTTTATTTCAGGCTTCCAACTGAGGCCTTGCGGGGCCTCACAATGAAGTATGTGGTCCATTATTTTTGCTTCAAAGGTCTGAGAGAAGCCAGGAGCATAACAACGTCCCTTGACTGGCTCACGGCTCCTCCTCCTCCTCGTCAAAAGGCTACACAAAATTTAATGCAGTAAGTATTTCTACACAGATACCCTTGATTATGTTTTCTAGCCATTGCAATAGCACTTTCTGCAGCTACAGTTGTTGTTGAGACATTCTATAATGTGTGGTGGAGATGAAATAGGGTGGGATGACCCAGAATTTTCCCAGCTCTTGATGAGCCAGGTTTTACTAGCATGGACTAGCTCCCCACAGTAAGGCATGGCCGTATCCCCCAAAATGCCATCCATTCTACCCCAGAGAAGGAGCAGAGGACTTGGAGCAGGGGGGACTTTCAACTGAATTGCTTCACCTCTACTCTTTAGGCTGGTGAAAAGGAACTAGGAGATGCTCTGCTCTCAGACAGCCCTCTTAGGAGCTCTAGGGAGTGCCAGCTTGGGAGGCAGCCACAGAAGAAAAATGGGAGGGGAGCACTTTATTCTTCGGAGAGCGCCTGGGAACACCAGATGTGAGACACTTAAACCCAGTGACTTAAGAGAGTATGGTCCTGCCCTTTGATGCTACCAAGCATGCAGAAAACCTGTCATAGGCAAATTCACCCTCCTCGTTGTGACAAGAGGTGAGGGATAGAAATAGGCAAGGGAATCCTTGCTGTTCCCTCTAATCCGGAACAGGACCGCCTCTCTTTCATGGGAGCCAGGCTTCAGGCAACTTGGAATTTTGACTCTCCATAGGCTTTGTGAGAACCAGAGCTTCACCCCTGCCGTGACGCATCTACACTTAGCAAGAGCTTACAGATCACATTTCTCCATGAACTCAGGCATACCAAAAAAAATATTAACAAGAAAGTGACAGCTGGCTTGATGTATAGGTTCGACCCAAAGACTTCATGCCACATTGCAAGCCAAAGAACAGGAAGAATATCCAAGAAGTGTTTGAAGAGGAGAAAATATAAGGGCTTATCCTAAGCACTTGTGGAATTAAAAATAACACCCTCTGCAAACAGTTTATGAGACAGTCGGTCTTTTGGGGTGCAGCAAATCTAAATTCATTTTAGCCTCCAGAATCTTTGAATAGCATTTAAAAACTGGACCTTCCACGTTAAATAATACTACTAAGTTTTACATATACAGTATAGATTCAAAGGGAACCTTTGCATGAGAAAGAGCCATCTGTGTTTAAACAGTACTCATCAGTACTGCAAGGAGGGTCATCCACAGCACATTCATCCACATCTGAAAGAAAGAATCACATATTGAGTTAGTGATTCCTTATGAATGGAATAGTGCGAGAGAGAAAAAAAAATATTTGGTAAAAGAGAGAGAACTGTTGTTTTATTTCCCCACTGCTTATGATACATCAAATGATGCTCTGGAAGGTCCTCAAGCCTTCATGAGCAAGTTGAGACAGGCGCTAACTATGGCTTTACATACGATTTGCTGGTCAAAATCTTGTCCAATGACACATGGGCAGTTCGAGATTGTGCACATGACGACTGCACTAGGGCTGAAGCAGAAGTGCTCTTGATCGGGCACTTCCCCTGGTGCATTGCTCGTGCCCAACCAGTGGCTCTGGAGATGTGTGACTGACTGCACAACTCAATGGTATAACTGCTGACTACCAGATTTAACGTCCAGTACATTTAGGTCACCATAAGTTTGCATTACACCAGCATGAACTGGACTTTGGCCCTTGAAATCAAAGTACAGATCATTTGATATGCTTAGCATTTTTATAGGTGAAAACAAAGTTAGAAGAGGAAAAAGAAGACAAAAACATTAGTGGCATCTTAGAGAATAACTTCTATATTTTTTAAAGTGAGCTTTCATGAACAAGTCTACTTCGTCAGACGTGTGAGCTCTGCATTCTTGTTCCTTTTCTCTTACTATTTGGTCTAATCAACCACCAAATCACTGTACTATAATGTGATGGTGAGAGAAATATAATACAGTCCTGTTAAAAGCCCTTTTCCAAAATAAGCACTTAGTGAGATTGATTTAACACCAGCTGGCTCTACTCACCAACACAAGCCTCTTCATTCCTGACCCATCCGTCTTTACAGTCCTTACAGTCTTTATTAGTTGCCCCCGTGCATGTTTTACATGAATCATGACAAGCTATCAAGACAAAGCAACATTAAAAAAAAAACTGTATTTATACATGCAGTGAATTTTACATTTGTGAGAGGAAAAGGAGGCCTAGCCCTTAACGGGAATATAAAGGTTCAATAGAAAGAATGACTGATCAGTCTAAAAGCATAAAGAAAGGCTGATGCATAATTACATTGTGGAACATATTCAATATTACCAGGGTTACAGCAATTTTATATTGACATTATGATATGACATATATTTCAGCATTTAGAGGAAAGATTATTTAGTTCTTAATTATGAGATTTGCATTTCAGAAATAAACAACCTTCTTAAAGGTGCCTCTCAGATTTCGGCCATACAAGTACCTAAAGAGTGCTCCTAAAGGAGTCCTAGCACAAAATTTCAGTGACTTACTTCATTACTTGCCCATAATGACACATTATTCAATCTCAAGAAAAGAGCTTTTAGAAACCCAGGTCTGCTGCTCATTTGTCTATACAAAACTCACATGTTACCTGGGTTAAGACTGCTACAAGAACACTTCAAGGAAGCATAGCATCGTACCTGTACAAACAGAATGGCTCTCGTTTTTGTAGGAGTTGTAATACCCATCAGAACATTCCAAGCAAAAGTCTCCTTTGTATTCTTTTTTGCAGCTACAGGAGCCATCGCCACCCCTCGTGCCATCTCCATCACAGTGGCCATTTCCATGGCAAGGCCTTTCTGATCCCCCACGACAAGCTTAAAGGACACAAAATGCAACTTCTGACACTTCACATTGATAAAGCAGAGTGAACAGCTTTAAAACAATGGGCTACACGTTATATCACCTGTAACGTTACTTGAGGTAACAAGAGTATGTTACTTTCTAAAAATAACAATTTAAATAATATTAACGTGCCAAGCAACATTTACTCAGCAGCACTCTTAAAATATTAGGGGGAATTGGGGGCCAACAGAATGCATTTTTCAAACAACTAATCTGACAGTTGCATCCTCTCTCTAGTCTACTTTCCTTGGCCAGTGTCTTTTTCAAAATTCACTGTAAAAACCTCTGGCTGTCAGTCCAACAGAGTCTCCTTGAATCAATACCCAACTTACTTGTTTTTAATAAACAACTTTCACACACTTGAATGAGTTATGAAATTTGCCTTCTCGGAAAATACCACGGCTTACTACTCCTTTCACTCAAGGCCCCACCCACTGTCCACTTACATCATTACTTCTGGGGCTGAAAAGTAAAATTAGCCAGTCACATTCCCTATGAGAATTTCATCTCAGGTGGTTCAAGGCAAGTGATGCCAAACCCAACAACCCTCTCTGTATCCCAAGATAAAAAGATTTTGTATCCCAAGCTGTATCCCAAGATAAAAAGATTTTATTTGTAGAAAAATCCAGTTTTGATAGTACAAAGCTAAAATCAAAGCTTCTCTATACTACTAGTTTAAAGGATGATGCCAATTATTATTATTATTATTATTATTATTATTATTATTATTATTATTAT